>CM028751.1:18813302-19413302 GCA_016801395.1 Leptodermis oblonga | reverse complement strand
TTGTCCTTCAACTCATCCATCATGTCTTCCTTATGGTGTCGCCACAACACACAGATTGGGGGCAACAAGATTTCAGCCCTCGTCTCCAAACAAATGAAATGGTTGCTCCGGATATGACCCATAGTGATATACGTGTTCGGATCATCACATACGCCGGACCCCCGCAAGAGAAGTGGAAGGAAGGTGCAACATTCCGCTCCGTAGAATGCGAATACCCTCTGGTACCTCGTGGCGACAAGTAGGCCAAATAGATAAGTATCAAACAAAAACTCCTCTGTTGCAGGACTTATATGGTAATCCAACACTGTAAGAGCTTTATCATACATTGCTTCACCGAGAACTCTAAACCATAATGAGGCATACGCGTGAAGTTCATGTAATAGCTCCCGCCAGACTTGCGACCAAAGTGACTCGTCACCATGTACGAATTTAGATATTACCCTAAAACCACGGTGTCCATCCCCCATTACATTTTTATAATCCACCACATAATCGAACACAAACTATTTTACCAAAGACGGCAGGTTGAAAGGCCAGTTGGATTCGTTAGAAGTCATTCGATTCCTCCTGGTTGATGACCCACTTGACCTGCTGCGCCCTGCACATGTTATTCGTATGCATGAAACAATAGATGCATCACAATAAAGAAGTGACAAAAAAAAAAAAAAAAAAAGTGAAATGTATATGGCAACTATATGTACCTCTACCTCTGCCTATGCTGGCATCCCTCTAGCATGCTCGTAGCCCGATAGATCTCGCTGCGTAGAGTTGTTCCTCGGCCTTCCCCTATGTGGCATTTGCATCGGATAGGCGAGGTCAACAATCTCTGGATGCAAAGTGCTATGCATGACACCCGCTACTCTATAAATGTCCGCAGTCGGACGTTGCGAGGCCTCAACATACATCTCATGCAGTCGCCCTTGAGCTGTTTGCCGTTCCTCATTGCTAGGCATGTTTCCCTCATCCAAAGATAGGGTCCTCCAGAAGAGGTCCACATCCAAAGGTTCAATAGGTCTGTAATTCCTGACCATTTCAACCATCTGATGCGCACATGGCAAGCCATAGCTGGTTCGCAGTTCACAACCACATAGCTCACTATTTGCCCCATAGACTGCACCTCTCTTTTTGTATTCATTTACCAACAACAGTATGACATCTTGCGACACTCTGCCATTGATCCTACTATACAACAGGTAATTGGCTTCACGCAATGTTTTGCTCCGAGATGCCTCCATTTTACTACAGATCTCACCCAAATGCAACTTTATCATCTCATTTATGCCCAAAAAAATTATAGGGAATGATCCTCTGTCAGTTTTAATGGCACGCTTCAACATTGCGTGCGCACTCTCAGCCCTGCGAGATAAAAAACGGACAAAATTAATGCTTTAAATCAGAGAATAATGCTATAATGGATTCATATCTATAACTATATGCGACGAAAGTTAATAGAGTCTCACATGTTGTTTGTGTGCCCTCCATAATGTTTTATCTCTTTAGTCCAGAATGAGACAAACTTGGTCTTGTGGGGATCCAACAATGTATGGTGCATATAATTAACCACAGATATCCACCGGCCTCTATATTTAGTTTCAATGATTTCCACAGCTTTCGTGAACTTTTCATACATTAGAGCACTTACCACTCTTCTCCACCGACCTTCAAACTCATATAATATCTCTTTGTCCGTACACACAGTTAGTGCTTTCATCTTTACATCCATGGCAATATGCTTTCTGCACAATAGTTGTTTAGCATCAGGGAAAACATGGTGCACAGCTTTCAGCAGAGCTGACTCTCTATCCGTCATAACAACATGTGGATATTTCACTGGATCAAAAAGTCGCCTCAACCTAGTCACAGCCCAGAAATAAGTTGCATAGGTCTCATCCCTCAAGAAAGCAAAAGCAACATGAATGTATTGATCCGTCGGAACATGAGCGACTATCTGAAGCAGAGGCATGTCATATCGGTTGGTCTTGTATGTTGTATCCATATACAATACGTAAAGAAACGTACGAAGCAGACTAGGAACATCCTCATGGGCGAAGAACATGTTTTCAAGAGCATTACGCTCATCTTCCGCTGTGTACCAATAGTAGTACCTGTAATCCTGTATCAGTTTCAAGAAGTATTGGATAGTGCTTAAATCTCCCCTCTCGTCTCTTCTAACTTTTGCTGTTTCGTTGTACACCTGCCTGATACGTGTGACATTAGTCGTATTGTCATATCGCAGTTTTGCCAACATCTGCTTTGGAGCCAAATTTATCTTCATCATTTCTGAAATTTTCTCCTTTTCCTCTTCATTCAACTTGGAGTGCTTTTGATGCTAGTTTCTAACAAGGGGTAATTCATGATTGTGCTGACCTTTAATGACACTCAGCTTCCAGCTACCCCCACTAATTTCTTTCCCTAATAATTGAAAGGGACAACCAGTCAGCTTGCTACTAGTGTTGTTACGGGATATTTTCCCTTCGTCTAAGGGTGCTTTGCTTCTAACTTCCCCCGATCTATAACAATATATGTCAACTCTCCCTCTTCTCCCTTTTAGAGACCCCTTTCACTTTTTAGAAGAAGTTATTTTAGTATCAAAATGATGCTCCGCCACTCTGGTTTCAACCCAACCAATCAAATCAGCTCTAGTCATGAACTCTTCCTCAGTCTGAAATACATCTGTGTAATCCGGGAAGATTCGATCATCCGAAACACTCAGAGCATGTCAAGAAAACAAATATGACATTAGAAATTGTCGAAATTTGGGGCGAGAAAAGAGTAGGGGTAGAATCGCCCCTCGTGGGTGATTCTATCCCTTAGAATCGCCCAGAAAAGGCGATTCTAAGGCATATAATCGCCCACGATGGGTGATTAAATTCAGGAGAATCGCTCACGGGGGGCGATTTTATCAGATAAAATTGCCTGTTGAAGGCGATTTTATCTAATAAAATCGCCCCCCGTGGGCGATTCTCCTCCAGTGTACGAAAATCATAAAAAATGTGCTACATTTTGTCCATAAACATTATAATGTGATACGTACCATGTAATATGGATCTTCATTTGCATTTTCATCCATGGCACGCAAGCAAAATGCAAGTATTTTAATGGAATGAATGTAGTGTTTAAGGAGAGGATTGAGAGGAAATGGGAGGGAGTATGGATGAAGGATGTGCCGTTGTGTTGTTCATATGGATGAAGAAGGTGGGTAAATTAGGGTAACAAATATGGGTAAATTTTTTTTTTTTAAAGTTAGAATCAAGGGCATTAATGTCTTTTCACCACTTAAAATTTTAAAAAGTGTCATGTATTTAATAAAATGATTCCTGCAATTAACATGCCCCATGAAAATTCCTTTCTTCTATTTTCTCTCTTCCTCTCTGGGTCTTCTCCTTTCCGGTTTCTTTGCTCTCCCTCCCTTCTTCTTCTTCTTATGTGATTTCTTCCATTTCTTCTGATTTCTCCCTCAATTTAATTCTGGTTTGGTAATTTGTGTTGAAGGGCATGACAAATGGTATCGGAGTAGTCCTTCCTCAAACTGTGAGTTGAACCATCTTGTTCGGGATTCTATATTCGTCGTGTTCACTGGATTCGATAATGGAGTTCCCGTACTTCAGTGGAAAAAATCCTATCGCCTGGCTTCTGAAATTTGACCATTTATTCACAGTAAATGCAGTTCCCGAGACTTGCAAACTTAGGTTGGTTAAACCCTATTTGAGGGGTAGGGCGGAGCGGTTGTTGAGGGAACAAATTTCTTGGGACACTTTCGTAGAACTCA
The DNA here is from genome assembly GCA_016801395.1 of Leptodermis oblonga. Classification (NCBI taxonomy): domain Eukaryota; kingdom Viridiplantae; phylum Streptophyta; class Magnoliopsida; order Gentianales; family Rubiaceae; genus Leptodermis; species Leptodermis oblonga. The sequence continues at coordinate 19,409,533 of CM028751.1, read as the reverse complement.
TCATCGATCAATTTGGAAGCTACTTCGATCGATTTTGCGGGCATGAATACTAAGTGACGGGTTGTTTGGATGTTTCAGAAATTTGGGTAGCCATGGATGAAGAACTGGAGTTTGATCGATCGGAATCATCCAAAACTGGTGACGATGAGCAGATTGACGAGTTAGATGAAATTATGATGGCGACTTCTCTCGATGTGGTTTCTTTCAATTTTTATGATAACTCTGAAAATGTAGTTGATTCTGTGGTTGGAAACATGGGTGATAATATTTCTGGAATTCATTATGAGTTTGATGATAATATGAAAGTGGTTTCTAGTTATGGGAATTCAATTCGTGTTGACTATGTGGAATTCGTGGTGGATATTGGGGTAGGTTTGAAAAGTATAGATGATGATTTTGTTTTCATGACTACATGAAGAAATGTCAAATTCTCTGGAGAACTTGCAAGATTTGAGAATAATTTCTATGAGGAATGGGGAGCATTAACTGATAATCCGAAAGGGCAAAGGTCATGGGTTAAGATAATAACTAGTTTCAAAGGAGGAACTTTTGTTTCAAAACTAGACTTGGTTAGGATTGAGAATTTTATCCGATTCATGATGGTTCTTAATGATTATGTTTTCATAGTTCTATTTGATGCTGATTCTTATGGATTTGAAAATCTGGAGTTGATTGAAAACAGTGAAGGATTCGAATGGGTTAAAATTGTGACGGGATTCAAAGGTGGAACAAGGATTTATGTGATAACATTGATTTTGAATGATGCTGAATGTGATTTTCTTGAGAGCTCACTGATCATGTTTATAGTTTGGTTAATTGGTGCTGCTCCTACATGTGTAAATTGGATAATACTTTTGTGAGTTTGTATAGTGAACTCAAGAAAATGTAAATTAAGTGTGCTAAACTGGACAATCTTTGTGATTTTGAAACTTCTCTTAAGGGAGAAAATCTCACTGATGATGATGGCATGGTTGTTGAAGGGATAATTTCAATTTATATGAGCATTAACCTTGGAGTTGAGATGATTGTGGGTTAATGGATTCAGGGTAAATTCCTTAATCGTAGTATAGATTATCGAAAAATGTATTGTAGGAACTTTTACTCTCTGGGATTTCAAGTTCTGGCCAAATTTTTGGTGGAATGTTTACAAGATCAGCTGCATGGTTTTCTAGAGGATGTTTGGGGTTTTCCTTGTCTTGTTTCTGCCACTTCTAATAAGAAACAACGAAGTTTGAATACTATTATATTCTTTGTCACGAGTAAGGACAGTGTACTTCATTATCCCTTTGACAATGATTAGACTTTTCGGCTGGTTGATGCAACTACCAGAATATATGTCTTGCTTGATATCCTAGCAACTTAGAAATTCAATTGAGCTTTTGTGGTGAAAGATTTTTTGAGTGATAAAAATACAGCTGTTGGTTTTTTGGGAAACTCTATACTGTTGGAGCATGTTTTTGAATTTTTCGTGTATACACTTTCTGTGAATCATGCTTCAGAGGTTATTTCAGTCGGTATTAACAAGTTACAAACCAGAGGAATGCATGATTTAGGGGCAGAATCCTTCATTAAGATGATAGAGTGTAACTTTGATATTATTGGTGAAAATGTAGCATATCATAAAGCACTTGGAGTTACTTCTTTGCCAGAAAATATGAAATGGAATGCTCATAGAAGGACTGAAATATCACAAGCTTTGCTGGTGCATGCAGTATCAGTTGATATTACAAGCTATAATCTGGATCGCTTGGAAGCTTTATGGTTTCTAATCAAGCAGCCCTTAGGTGGTGTGGAATTATTGATTAAGGAAGAGGTATTAAGGGCTATGTTCCTATTAGCTACTCTAGGAAATGAACAGAAGGAAGACCTTTTCAGAAATAATACATTTGTCATGGTTAAATGCATTAGTCCTATTAGGCAGCAAAGATTTGAGGTTGATTCTGTTGCTGCATTTTCTGTTAAGCTTTTTGATTGGGAATTCCATTTTTTAAGGATGTTCAATGCATTAGATAATCCTGATCCCAAGTATGAAACTAGAACCGAGACTGTCAACAATGAGTCAATGGGGAAGTTGATCAAGATAAAAATGGGTAGGCAAGCTTTGGTCCAGAATCTTTTGAAAGAAGTCTTTCTTGACTATCTCTTGAATGAACTTCATGACTCACCTTTTAAGATGCATAATTTTGGCTCCAATGTGAAGCCTCCTTGCGTTGTCAATTTTAGTGGGAAAGAACAAATTCTGGAGAATGCTGGTGATGGTATGTATTCTGAGCATGAAAAAGAAGTTAGGAAGTTATACTTCAAAGTCAAAGCTGGCTTGCAAAGAATTTACCTCAGAATTATGGAGGAAGACTTCAAAGGGGCAGAAAACAGTGATTTAAGTGAACTTGTGATTACTGCACTTCTTGATACTCCAAACAATGTGGCTGGGTGTTTTGTAGGACAAAAAGGGGAGGAGCTTACTCAAGAACTAAGTGATGAGATAAGTGCAAACAATCATTTTCTTCCACCAAACTCCTTTTCCCTTAGAAGTTTGGTTGCTGTTGTGCAATATCAGAGGATCATTGAAGGCATGCATGTGAGAACTTTAATTTGTTGGGAGCCGTACACTGAAAAGAGTTACTATGAACATTGGGAATTTATGAGAGCTGATGATGGTTATTCTATTGATGCTTTGATGGGTCATCCAAGAAATATGCTCATTAAATGGCAATATTGTGAGTACTGGAAAGCACTCAAGAATAATGAAGAGCCAAATGCCTTTATGGGTGTACTGAAGATGGTGAATGGAAGCATGCACAACTGCATTATAACCAAAATGCCTCCAAAAAGTTGGGATAAATTTGTGACTGTATTTAGAGGAGGCACTTGGTACCATGCTTTACTTGAGGATTTCTTCATTTCTCAAAGCTTGAGGGCAAGCTTTTCTTTAAGGGGTGGAATTGTCAGTATTAGTAGCGAAACGACAGGGTTCAACCTTATTATTAGTTATTAATTATATTATCTGTTAGAGGTAATTAGTTTGAGATATATATAGTGTATAATAGCTATTGAATCAGCATGTTGATGTTATGAATGAAAATTCCTTTCTTCTATTTTCTCTCTTCCTCTCTGGGTCTTCTCCTTCTCGGTTTCTTTGCTTTCCCTACCTTCTTCTGTGATTTCTTCCATTTATTTTGATTTCTCCCTCAATTTAATTCTAGCTTGGTAATTTGTGTTGAAGGGCATGACATTTATATCTGCAACTAGTTTCACACTGGTCACTGTATAAAAGTTTGTTTAATCTTACCGAATAAGGTTTACAATTATTTTCCGTTACTAGTTGTTTCCAAATTCCTATTTCCCTCATACACTACTGAAATTTGGCTTCCTTTTTTTTTCAGCGGATTTTCTGACCCTCTCCATCATTGGGTTTTCAAACCTTCAATACCAATAAAAAAAGTTCAGATGTGTACATGGTGAAAATAGCTGGAACACTGCCACATAATTTAAGAGACTGTGGCAACCATCTAAAGCATCCGGTGATATTAAATATAATAGCAAAAAAAATCAAAATACCAGGTGATAAAAGGTCAAAATACTTAATGAAGAAAGAACCAAATTCCTGCATTGTCTAATTTAATAGTCGGTAACTTATATCGTTTTTTTGGTTTAAAAAGGAAAAAAAAATCTATGACTAAGAAGTCACACATTAAGAGCTTAGTACCTTTTTTTTTTTCCTTGGTTTAATTCACAATGAAGTTTAATAAAATCCTTATTGAGCTATCTAAATACAATCTATGATATAAATCTAAATACAACTCAAATTGTGGTACTATACACTATAAACAACATCTATTAATATATTTTGGGAAATATACAAAGAAATTACTAATATGGGTACCACATTGAGAACACATTTTGACACCATATCGACGGGGCACTGCACCATATCGAAAGCAAACACCACTTTACTTTCCCTTAAAGGCATAACAAAATTTTTGTTACAAATGCGCTTTTGTCTAAAATGTTACTCAAATGCTAATTAAATTGATAAATTTTTTTAATCAGTAGTAACTAATTTTTGTTCATATTAATATTTTCTACTTTAATTTGATGTTAGTTTTATTTCAAAAATGTGAAAATTCATTTTTAAAATGTATTCCCTTCCTCAAAAAAATGTTATGTTTCTCAAAAGAGAAAAATTTTACTTTACCTTTTATATATGTTTAGTTATGTAACACTTTTAATTTGTTTTTATTCTAATCTAGCACTTTTACCTTATACATTTGCTGTTGACAATTTTGGTCATTCATACCTATTATAGGCAATTTATGGTTTATAGACTCTTCATGAAAAGATTTCAAATCTATATTTAGGTCCAAATGTAATTATCAAAAGATATAATAAATTAACACAAATTTTTTTTTAATAAGTCTTATAAATTATAATTGGGTTAATTATACATAACCCCCTGTGGTTTGCAAAAGTTATTGATGACCCCCTATGGTTTAAAAAGTTTCGATTAACCCCCTTATGTTTTTTTGAAATCTGTAAATGTGACGGAAACCGTTAAAAACTAACCGCGTGCACAGCAGTTGCCACAAAATACGAGTTTGATTGAAATGTTATGGTTTGGACATTTCTTTTTACCAAAAATACCCTTTACGAAATTGTTATTTGCAGAAACCAAATTACTATTCACAGAAACATTTTTCTGTGAATAGTCTATAATGCCCCTAAGTTCTAAAAAAAAAAAAGAAATGCCCTTAACTTTTAAAAAAATAATAATAATGTCGCTTATACTTGGCGGAATTTTTAAAGAATGTCGCCAAAAATGTCGCCATTTACAGGATGCCACCATTTTGCAAAAATGTCGCCTATACTTAGCGGTATTTTTGCAAAAATGTTGCCCATGCAGCATTTTTGCAAAAGTGTCGCCAAGTATAGACGACATTTTTTGTTCCTTTCTTTTTTTTAAAAAAAAAACTAAGGGCATTATAAATTCACAGGACAATGTTCATGTAAATAGTAATTTGATTCTTGCAAATGGTATACCCCCTTCCCCATTTTTCCCTTTTCCTCTTTTCTTCTTCTTTTTTTTTTTTTTTTTTGGCGCAACCCTTTTCCTCTTTTCTTTATTTCTCTTCCCAAATTCTTACACAGTACACCACCGTCAAATCCATCTCCCAAATTCTTACACCCTGAACCTGCAATTCTTAAACATCTCCCCTCCCCCCAACAATTGAAGATAATTTTATTCATCACCATCTTCAAGATTTTATACAGTCCCCTGCTTATGGACTTTCGTCATGCCTAGAGCTTGGTTCAGCGCATTGAAGAAGAAGAAGACAACAACGGCAAGAGGAAGAAGAAGAAAATAGCTGCGGTTCCTCGATGGCGTGAAAAGACTGGGAATCGCGAAAGGAGAGAACTATTATTTCTGGAGATTGAGCGGTAGCAGAACCAGCAGGAAGAGAAACAGATCTTGCGATGGAGACTGACTACAAGCAGTGATGGCGCGGCAACGAAACCGGTGGCTAATGTCGGAGATGACAACCGAGTGATAATGGGTTTACGGTTGGGTAAGATCTGGAGCAGATCGGTGTTGTATCCTTAATCTCTTATTTTTATTGTATATTGGTGGATTATTTTTAGATCCGGAATAACTTCCCCTTTAGGGCTTGTTTGGTTCACGGGAAAGTAAAGTTTTTGAGTAATATGATTTCTAGAAATTTAATAATAAAGAAAGTAAAGTAAAAAAAAATATTTTTTTGTGTTTGGATTGGTTAAGAAATGTATTTGGAAATTTAAATGTGAACTAAACTAAATATCAAAAATGCCCTCTCAAATTAAGTTTAATGATTTTCTCATAAAAACATTATTAACCTAAATAAGAGCTAAATAATATTTAATTATAAATAAAATTACATGCCAATTACTCATCCAAAATTAATTTAAAATTTTAAAAAATTATAGATTTGATTATTGATATATAATGTAGTTGTTAGTCTAGCGAGAATTCAGATGAATAAGAAAATAATTGGAAAAATAAAAATTTTTTGTTGTAAAATAAAATATTAAATTTGTCACTCGATTTTTTCAAATTTAAAAGAAAGATAAATTATATAAATTTTAAATATGGTACATTAATTTCATTAAAATATTATTTAGTTTTATAGCTAATAAAAGTTAACTATAAAGAATATTATACATGAAAAGTATATTTGTTGTTTTAAGTATATATATATTTGGACATAAAAATTAAAATAAACAAATCTTAGTTAAATACAATATATACTAAAGTAAATTGTGATATTGTAAACGATTAGTTGCAACCAATTAGTTAGACAACTTTTATACATAGAGAATCTTTTACCTTTTTTAGGAAAAATAATATATATTATATATATATAATTCTTTTTTTTCATTTTATGGGGTTTTTTATTTTATTTTATGGTTGATATAACAAAAATGTAAAATATTTGAAAATAAATAAGAGTAAGGATAGCGAGTGTCTTTTTAAAAAATTGTGACCCGGGAAAAAAAATACCATATTAGAACATGGATTTTTTTTCCAGGAAAATAACATTTATTTTCCCTGGATCGCGGATTTATTTTCCTTTCCCAACCAATTAAAATAAATTCCAAACAAAGGAATTTAATATTGAGGAATCATATTACTTTCCTTGACTAGAATCCCTATAAACCAAACAGGCCCTTAATGATTTTTAATTTTTTGGGTTTAACTATTGTAGCTATTGGATTTTGGTGTTGGTGCTTTTTATTGTTGGAATGTTGAAGGGTAATGTACGGTAATGGTGGTGATGGGGCCTGGGATAGTATATGGAAATTGTGGCGGCGGCGGCGGTAACTGGAATGGTGGAAGTAGTGGGTGTTAGCAGTAATTGGTGGAGCTGGTTGTTACTGGCTGCTCCAATCTCTTCTCCGTCGGAAAGACATTCTCCGCCGGAAAGACCTTTTCTGCTGGAAACACCAAATTAATTAAAAACTGAGAAAAATTAAATATGTAAAGGAAAATCAAAATATTAAAGCAAAAAAAAAAAGGAAAAAATAAATGTTTTTGAACTAAAAACAGAAAAGCATAAAATTAGATACAAAATTAAATTTTGTATAAATAAAGAAAAATGAAATATTGATTTTTTTCCCCAAATATTCATTTTGGCCACATATAAATACCAAAACAAACAAAAAAAAAAAATTGAAATTCCCAAACTATAGAAAACGAAGTTGGGAGATTCGTTTTCAGTTGAAAACGAATCTCCCAACTTCATTTTCTTCAACAAAAAAAAAAAATAATTTTTTTTTTTATAGTTGTGAAAAGAATTTTTTTTTTAAAAAACAATTCTAAAGAAAACAAATTTTGTGAATTCGTTTTCTTACAGAAAATTAATTTTATTTTAAAAAATTTAAGTGAAATCGCTTTCTCCTGCCAGAATTCGTTTTCTACCAAAATTTCTTTTTTTATATTTTTTAAAATAAATTTAATTAAGTAATTCTATGTAAACTAATATAAAAAATAAGTAAATAATATTTTGTAATTAAAAACGAGTTCACCAACATCGTTTCTAAGTTTTTATGATTTTTTAAATATAAATATTATTTAATGTGAAACTCATTATGGTGATTCGAAATGGACACTGTAATTCAATTTTCAGTTTTAGGGGAACAAAGGCAATACATAATTATATAATTTGTAATTGAATAAAAATTTTAAATAGTTTTTATTTGTTTTTTATGTTAAATATTTTTGAAAAAACGAATTCAGTGAAATAAAATTATTATTAAGCTTATTTTTTTAAAAATAGAAAAAAATAATTTTAGTAGAAAACGAATTCTGGCAGGAGAAAACGATTTCACTTAAATTTTTTAAAATAAAATTAATTTTCTGTAAGAAAATGAATTAGAATTTAAAAAAAAAAAAATTTCCTTGAAGAATTCATTTTCTACAAAAATTCAATTTTTTTTTCAAAATTTTTTTTAAGAAAACGAAGTTGCCAGATTCTTTTTTTGGAAAAAAAGAATCTGGCAACTTCGTTTTTTATAGACTGGGAATGAAAAAAAAAAACTTGTGTATTTTGGTAATTTTTGGTCCCAATATGAATATTGGGGAAAAAAAATCCTGAAATATTGGTGAGATATGAATTTTATTACAAAAAGGAGAAGGAAATATTGAAACAAAAATGTTTAAGCTAAAAAAAAGAAGCTTCTGAACAGAAAGGAAAAGCATAAAAATAAATAATAAAAAAACTTAAATTTTGTATAAATAAAAAGAAGGGAAACAATGACATATGTAATTTTTAAAGAGAAAAACAAAAAATAGAACCCAAATGAGTTTAAACTAAAGTTATATGATTACAAAGTCATTAACTATGCAGGGGTAAAACGGAAAATTAAAACAAAACTGTTAACTTTAAGATTTTCCTCCATTTTACCGATTTTGAAAAAGCACAGAGAAGTCGTTTGTAGCTTTTTGAACCGTAGAGGGGTTATCGACAACTTTCACAAACCACATGAGGGTTATGCGTATCTAACCCATTATAATTTTACAACAAAAATAAGTCACAATCTCACACCATTCATTACAAATTTAACACTTTTTCAACTATATAAGTTTTGATAATTAGATTTGGGCTTCATGAATGTTTCTAAATTTTTTTTGTAAAGTGTCAAAAAATGATGCGAAACCACATATAGTAGGTGAAATTGACCAAAATCACAAATATCTTGAAATATGTAGGGGTAATTTAAAAGAATCAAAACCAAAAGTATTATGAGTTCCAACAGAATAAAGAGACCAAAAGTGCAATTCTCAAAATACAATTTTCCATGAATTTGCAGATGCAAAAAATTGTAGAAAATGTCACCCAAAAAAAAAAAAAAAAAAAAAAGGAAGTATGAATTCTTTTAAGTGTGCAAATTGAAATTGAGAAAACTGGTCGCACAGGACCTAAACTTCTATTGTATAATCCCTTGTAATGTCAAATTGTCAGGCGACCGGGCCCGTTGGAAAACTTGATTCACTTTGAAGCTTCCAAAACAATTTTCGTGATTTTACTTCTTTTATTTTTTTATTTTCTTTCTTCTTTGAAATCAAAAGGAAATGGTCAATGGTTGACTAAGGCATAACCCGGCGGTATACATATATGCTTCGGCCGCTGGTTTGGTGTAGAAACACAAAAACTTGTGAATAGTAATTTTATTCTATTTTTTTGTTTTGTTTTTTCATTTGACTGAGTCTATGTTTGGATTGTAATTTAAAATGAAATTTTTTTTGGGGAATAAACTGTTTTTTGGAGGGAATTATTTTTTAGAAAAGTATAAGAAATAGTTAATTATGAAGATGTTAATTTTGAAATAATATGAGTATAATTTTAGAGTGAAATTTGAATTTTAAATTTGAAATATAATAACAATGAAAGTTTTGATTGTAGAGATTTTTTTTAAAACAATGGAATTTTTCCTTAAAAAGGGATGAAACAAAGGCAATGAGACCCATCAAAAGTTAAGGAAAGAATTCAATCAATCAATCCGATGAATTATATTTGTTCTTACTTCTCCTCTTTGTTCAAAAGAAAGAAAAAATTATTTGCGATTTTACTCATTGTTACATCATTCGCAAGTAACTTAATGTCATAGTCCAACAATTCATCTTATTCACATAAGGACTTGAGATCGAGGACTAAAATGTTCACGGATGGTGGCTCCAGTAGACAAACCTCAATTGTGCTCTCTCTCCCCAACGTAGACTCCTATTGTAATAGTATATAGTCGTATAGATATTAAAAAACATATTTATTTTTGTTATGTAACAATTTCATTATTACCTTCTTTTTTCTTTTTTTAAAGTTCATGACTCAACTATTTAAAATTTTCACGTTCTATCTTGGATATGTAAAAGGTAGAAGGGATCATCTTTCTTGTCTAGGGGTTAAAATTCATAGGATGACCAAAAGCGATTATTTTAAATTAAAGAGAATATCATGTCTGTGCGATATTTTAACAGTTAATTTCGATATACATATTTTTTTTATATTAAAAAAATATATAAATATACTCAGACTAGTCAAACATAGATTCAAAATACTCCTCCTAATTGATTAAAAGTGTTCAATTTTTACAAGATACATCTTTTATGGATTTAAAGATACAATACTTAAACTGAAAAATTTGTTACTATTTTCTCCAATTGCACGGAACTTTATTTTTTAAGTATAGAATAAAATATCACGTAATTAGTAATTAATTGCGTAAAAAGTATATATAAGATGTATATGACTTTTCTATGAGACAAAAAAAAAAAAAAAAAACAGTACTCCTTTTAAATTTAATGGAACAGAACAAAATTACATTAGGTTAATTTGTACGGTTGTACCTTGTTTCTTGGTTTGTCTCAAAATTTGCCACCAAATGGCAGTTGATTCTACGACAAAAACGGGACACACTTATACTTTTCTTATTGGTAAGACGACCATGACACGGTCAATTACTTTGAGTAACTCGTGCTTTGGACTTAGTTGCCATTTTCTCTCCGGCATCCTAATATATGTCACCACCGCCATAGACACACACGAAACCAAAACATGCATAAGGAAATTAAGAGATCGAATATTATGTTTGCTCAAATTTTGTTTTCTATATTTGTCTTCTCACAATAAAATATGTTAATCGTATATTATATTATGTGACTCACTTTTTCACTATGAAAGCGCAAATATGAAATGCAAAATTTGGAAAGATAGAAGATCTAATGGGAGAAATTAACGCATCGTCTTGCCTTATATTTCCTTTAGTTCCCATGCATAATTGACAACTTACCAAAAAAGCATTTTCCTCCCATTGTTTTCTTGCAAGAAAAACCAACTGGCCCCTTTTGCACGCCTACAAATACCACCACAATCTCATCTTTCTGGTCAAAACACATTCATAGATTTCTCTCACTTTATCTTTTTGCAATTTTCGTTTCCATAACCCCATTATGGTTCTCTCAAAAACTTTTTCTGCATCTGATGTTTCTATTCATTCTACCTTCGCTTCTCGCTATGTAAGGGCGTCGCTTCCAAGGTACTTGTACTTTTTGTCTGCACCTTAGCTCGAATTCTCTGTCCATACCATGTTTATTTTTGATATTAAAGCTCGTATTTTAATAACATAATGGGATTTTTTTTGTTTTTTAGTTTTCAATGTTACAAAATAGATTTTTCCTAATGGAATGGAGTATTAACTGTAGGCTCAAGATGCCGGAGAACTCGATTCCGAAGGAGGCGGCGTACCAGATAATTAACGATGAATTGATGCTGGATGGGAACCCTAGGCTGAACTTGGCTTCTTTTGTGACGACATGGATGGAGCCAGAATGTGATAAGTTGATGATGGAAGCCATTAACAAGAACTATGTTGACATGGATGAATATCCCGTCACAACTGAGCTTCAGGTATATACCTTAATTTAATCGATTTCTTGTCCCTTGTAATTAGACTTTTTACCAGTCAATAATTAAATATATATTGTGTTTGATCGTGTTTGACTGTCCGAATCAGTTTGCTTAATTGTTCAAGGGTTTATATTTTATACTAACATTTTTAAATGGAAAATGCTTTTATTAATTAAAGAAAACTTTTGACTGAAGAAAACAAAAATGTCACATCACCAAATTAATTACTTCCTTTTAATTTTCAGTCCCTTAGAGATCAGTAATTAATAAAAGTAGTCCCCTTGTATTTACAAATATATTCCTCTTTTATTTTGAGGTACAAAAAGAATATAATTTTTTTTTTGTGAGGTACATAAAGAATATTCATGTCAATAGGGAATTCTCATAATTATGTATAACTCAATTTTCAAAGACAAAAGTATTAAAACTACAACCCATGCAATAGATTAAAATAAAAAGTAAAAAAAAAAAAAAAAAAAGAAGAAAAAGCATTGGTTACTTGAGTTTAAAATTTTGACCGAAAAAGTTTTTTACTTTTTTTTTTCCTCTTTGGACCTTTAGATTAATTAGCCGCAGAGCACTTTAAACCTAGATTTATCAACTTATAGTTTTAATTTTTTATGGCTTTGCCTCAATTTATTTATTTATTTTTTGTTTTATTTTTCTAAAAGGAGATATAGTTAATGCAAAATTATGGTAAAGAAACATTGATCTTAAAATCTTTTCAAAGAATACAGAAAATTCACGATAATATATTAATTTTTGTGGCTAAAATATCTAGTTTTTCATCTAAAAATTGGCCTGAATTTAACAATTTGAAAATTGAGTACAAAAATTGAAAAAAAAAAAATTATATTTCATTTCTGGTCTGATCAATTATAAATAAATATATATAAATTGGTTAAAATTTTCGTGTTCAGAATCGGTGCGTTAATATGATTGCACATTTGTTTAACGCTCCGTTGGGAGAATCGGAAGAAGCCGTTGGAGTGGGAACGGTTGGGTCATCAGAGGCCATAATGCTAGCAGGCCTTGCTTTCAAAAGAAAGTGGCAGAACAGAAGAAGAGCACAAGGAAAACCCTGTGATAGGCCCAACATTGTTACTGGTGCCAATGTTCAGGTATCATTTTTTTTTTCCCTTCACATTCTTAGCTGCAACATTTAACTGCTAATTCATAGTGAACTCTGACGTGATAATAAAATAATTTTATTAAATATTCAAATTTTATAATTGTTAAGTGGGTCCAACTATATGTTAAATGGGTCCAATTATATGATGTTACGTTAATTTTTTTTTTTTACTCTTCCAATCATTTTCCTTATAATTATATTTTGTTGCAAATTACATTTACCTTTTAATTTTGGTGAAACTATAAATATTTTCCTGTATTTGTTTTTACAATTATATTTATTTCTCTTGTGATTAATTGGTCATGATTATTAATATCTCATCCGAGGCATAATAAATAAATAATAGAGTAAAAAAAATTTGTCATTGAATAAAATTTTGAACATATCACTTATGTGTAATTGTCAAAATGCTCACTTATGTGTATTTGTCAATAAATACAATCAGTGGCAGATTTAGCGCGGGCCCATTGCTCTTTATATATTTAGTATATATATATATATTTTTTTTAATTTGTTAAAATAATATATTGTTCCCCACTAATTTTTTTCATTACAAATTTGAACATAAATAATACACAACATAACTAAATTGTATTAAGGTTATGATTATTTCTTTTTAGTGTATTAGTAAGATTCACAACATATAACTAATTAATTGTATTAATGTTATGATTTTTTTTCTTTCTAGAGTGTTAGTAAAATTTACATTGATGATAACTAAAATGGCATTCAAAGCGAAAAACATAAAAGAATTATCAAATAAATTTAGTTTTCTTTCTCTTTTATTATTTTTGTAATTTTTTTCTAGTTTAACCCTATTTTAAAATACAATTTTTTGGTCATACAATATATAATGTGACATCACTAAAATAAATTTCTAACTCCCCCACTGAATACAATAACACTATTATATTTCAACAAAACTAGGGAAGGCACGTAAATGTAATTCGCCATATATATATATATATATATATGTTTGCTCTGTTAGCAAATAAATATTTTTAATGCAAGGTGTTTATTCTTAAATAAGTGTAGTTTACAAATTCCAATACAAAATGTTAAAAAAATCCTAATTTTCTCACATTTCATTTTTCCACAAGAGGAGTAGCATTAATGAAATGATTGAAATATATGTGAACATAAATATAGATAAATGAGTCAATTTAATTGATTTCGTACATTTTTCCAAACAAAGTTTATTTGAGAACAGAGGGAGTGTAATGTGGTCTCTTTTGAATGCAGCATAGGTTTAAAATTAAACTTCTCATGTACAAATTGGTACAACAGGATTTTATTCATACATGTGTTATATATAGGTTTGCTGGGAGAAATTTGCCAATTACTTTGAAGTAGAGCTAAAAGAAGTGAAGCTGAGGGAAGGCTACTATGTGATGGACCCTGTCAAAGCTGTTGAACTTGTGGATGAAAACACCATTTGTGTGGCTGCCATTCTTGGCTCAACTCTCAATGGAGAATTTGAAGATGTCAAGCTCTTGAATGACCTGTTAATGGAGAAAAACAAAAAGACTGGGTAAATCATTAATCACAATAGTTCGTTTTAGAGTTGTACTTTGTGACACATAAACACGTGGAACGGATAAACTAATATATGGTGAAACTTTGGCATATATATATATATATATATATATGTGCAGGTGGGATACCCCAATCCATGTTGATGCTGCGAGTGGTGGTTTCATTGCTCCCTTCATTTATCCAGAAATTGAGTGGGATTTCAGGCTGCCTCTTGTGAAGAGCATCAATGTCAGTGGGCACAAGTATGGCCTTGTGTACGCTGGAATTGGCTGGGTCATCTGGAGGACCAAGGAAGATTTGCCTGAAGAACTTGTGTTCCACATAAACTACCTTGGAGCTGATCAGCCAACCTTCACCCTTAATTTCTCCAAGGGTGAGTTAATCCTATATATATATACATATATATATATGCAATTGATCGATTACATTCCACTAAAAGAATCGTGTTTACAATACTATTTTACATAACTGATTACTCCATCAGTCTCACTAGCTTAAAGGGTTCCATTTCTAATGGTTAAAGCAGCATTAGAAACAATACTCTTTTAGTGGACGGATTTCAGTATTGAAAACGAAACTATTTTAGTGAGGCGGAGAAGTACTAATTATGGTATATATTACCAATTCTAACAGCATTTTTTTGTTATTTCCTCAGGATCTAGCCAAGTCATTGCTCAATATTACCAACTAATTCGTTTGGGCTTTGAGGTCAGAAACTCGATTGAATCACCATATTTTCATTATGGAAATTGATGAAACCTTTGCACTAACGCTGGATTAATTAACAGGGATACCAAAACATCATGGAGAATTGCCGCGAGAACGCCCTGGTTCTAAAAGAAGGGTTGGAGAAAACGGGTCGGTTCAACATTGTATCCAAGGACGTCGGGGTTCCCCTGGTGGCTTTCTCCCTGAAGGACAGCAGCGTCCACACCGCATTCGAGGTGTCGGAAATGCTCCGTCGGTTTGGGTGGATCGTGCCAGCTTACACTATGCCGGCGGACGCGCAGCACGTGACGGTGCTCCGGGTGGTGGTCAGGGAGGACTTCTCCCGGACGTTGGCTGAGCGTCTGGTGCTGGATGTTGAAAAGGTTATGAATGAGTTGGATGCCTTGCCTTCTAGGTTGATGACGAGCTGCATGGTTTCGGAGGCTCAAGAGGAGAAGAAGAAAATCAAGAAGAAATCAGAGATTGAGACGCAAAGGGAGATCACTGAAGTTTGGAAGAAGTTTGTTTTGGAGAGGAAAACTAAGGTATGCTAGCCAATATATATATTATTGGTAATTACTAATTAATTTCGTAATAATTATTCAACATTAATTTTGGAAACTGGAAACGTTGACAGGCCAGATACTTTTCTAATGCGCCTGACTTAGAGTTGGTTAATTATTTTATGCCGGTTTCTCTCATTTTTCACTTGAGAGTTTTTGTTTGGAAAAGTGATCAATAAAGAATTTTGTCCAACTATTTTTTGCTAAAATGATAAGAGCCCCCTAATCCCCCCCCCCCCCCCCCCCCCCCCCCCCGCGGAGATCCCTACGATTAAATAAGCAAATTGCATATTCCTCTACAATTCTTTTGTTCATGGATGCATCAGCCATGTATGATATCCTTCTTTTATATAAATGTGTACGTGTATCTTCGATTCTCGCAAGTTGTAACTTCAATATATACCAGTTCAATATGGAATACAACACACTCTCTCTGCATATAAAAAAAATTCAGCCAAGAGAAGACTTCTAATGCACTGTGACAATGCTAATTAAGCTGGCGTTTGGTTGTAAGATTTGGGTATCAGATAGAAAAAGCCGTTGTTTAAGTTATGAGTTTGGAATGATAAATCATGAATCACTCTCATATAAGTGAAAATGAACCAAACATTTCTATGGTACGATTTCAATTTAGCTCTCACTCAATTCCATCTCACATTCTCATTCAAGTCACTCAAACTAAATCCCTAAGTTCCTTTCTTTGGGGAGAGCAGAGATATAAGTTGTTAGTCATGTGTAAGTATGTTCAATAAATTTCGATGTTAACGAATGTATGTACAATATTTTTAATGTGATTGTCACATCAATAACTGAAAATTTATTATGAATATTCATATTATTACTCTTTACTAATTCCCTTGCAAATTTTTCCCGTTTCAAATTCAAAAAGTCATTGTTCGAGTGTACATCAAATAATAATTGTAAAACGAATTATCTAGTGTAGGCAAATTAGGTGCCATGTTGTTGTTACTTGATGATATCCGTTGTAATTAATTGCTGAAAAATCCTTGTGTTTTGGCTTATTTATATAAAGGTGCTTTTGAGACGGTTGATTGCTTTAGCCCCGCTATTACTGCTTCATCGATTTTTATCGGACGGACAATGCCAATAGGGACACAAATGGAATTCAGCTGCTATATTTGCTGTAGAGGACGAAATTGAAGATACTGTGAGGGCTGACATATGGCTGCAAAGCAGACAAAAGTTAAGGCAAAGAAAAAATGGAAGCTGGTTTTCGAGGAAAGGTGCTACGTTATCCCGTTCAATTAGAACAGTTCACTTTGTAATATTATACTATCTAGTTTCCAATACTATATTCTACTCTCTCTGTTCCAGTAGAAGAGTTCGCTTTGTACTTATGTCTTAGTATCTACTCTATTCGTTCCATTAGAAGAGTTTACTTTGTAATACTGTTTCCAGTATTACAAACTGAATTCTTCTAATAAAACTAAGCAACTCTTCTTTTTACGATGGTGGCAGTATTACAAAGTAGACTCTTCAAATAAAATGGAGAGAGTAGAAACTAATATGGAAATTGAGGCAAAGATCCATACCCACCATATAACAAAAGGACAAACACACGGCAAATAATTACAATTTTATATTCACAATTTTCAATATGAGTAATGATACACAACTCAATTAATCTCTTTGATGTGTGTCTTAACGTTGTTTATTTATAATGTTTAACTATGCAGATCTTATGGGTATTTGCAGTTATTTGTAATGAATTATGCAGGTTTAGGTGACGAGTTGTGATGTGTAGGAGGACTGCAAAAGAATGCAGAAATGAAGTCTGACAGCCCGACGGGCTATCAGCGTAGTAGAGAAGCTGTTACGGGTTCTTCCAATTTCTTCTATTGGGTTTATGACACATGAATAGGCCCAATAGAAAGGGAGCATGACCGAGTCTGAATAGAAAGAGCTCAGAAAGAATTAATTCACCTGCCAGATCTGAGTTACTTTTGATGCAAGTAGCGAAAAGTGGTTATGGAACTGTGTTTCCTAGTTTAAGTCGACTTATGACACTTGTAGGAATTTTATTCCTACCATGATACATTATTCCTCTTTTAATTCCGCTACCTTAGTTGTTATTTTCTAGTTTAATTCTATCTCTTAGGAGAATAGTTAGTTTCCTTACATAAACTAACTCTGCACATTATAAATGGACAAAGTTAGTATAGGATTATTCATTCTGATTCAGATCTCTGAGTTCAATTTCCATACGTACGTAGCAGTAGGCAGCAGCAATAACTTTAAGCTTGTTCCTTTCGGTTTTAACGGTGAAGTCTGATGCATGAGTTTTCCATCGACAACAATTATCTTCAATCAAGTAGTATTTCTTTTCTTTAAATTAGTTAAGTTTTTTCTGCTACATATTTTGAGATGGGAGATAGAGCAGAAGAACATGACAGAGACGAAGGAAGAATTGAGAAGGAACCCACTCTGAGGGAACTAAGCAGCCACGACACTGAGGACGAGCCTTCAACAATTGTAATGCTTGATGCCACGGCCAATTCCAACTCAAACCTATTTGGTTAGGTATGTTACCAGAGTACCGTGGTAGGCTAGGAGAGGACCCCCACAACTTTTTGATTGAGTACGTCAAGGGGTGCAAGGTGGGTAAAATTCCAATAGGAGCCACTGTGGAGCAGCTCTGACTCGTGGCATTCCCTTTTGTCCTGATAGGTGAAGCCAACATGTGGTTATCTTCCCTAGAGCTATACTCCATCACTATATGGGGGGGAGATGAAGGAGGCTTTCCTTAAAAATTACTTCCTAGCCACGAAGACTAATGCAATGAAAAAGGAGATAAGTGGGATCAGATAAGATTATGATGAGTCCCTCCGCACCTATTGGCTCATATTTAATCAATTGTGCGATAGTTGCCCAAACCATAGGTACTATGATGGTGAGTTGCTGCAATTCTTTTACCAGGGAATAATGGAAGCCGAGAGGATGCACATGGATTCTGCCAGTGGTGGAGCGTTTCTTAATAATACTACCACATTTGCTCGTAAAATAATAAGGAAACACTGGAAGCACGTAATGACTTCGCTGAACCCATCGTCCGTCTGACCAAGCGGACCGATGAAGTGCGCATCATTGATGATGTGGGACCTCGTGAGTAGGATGACATGATGCAAAACAACTCCTAGCTGGTAGCCGAAATGAGAAAGATGACTGAGATGATGACTAAAATGGTAGCTGGGACGAATAAGGTGCAGACAGAGGAAGTTTGTGGTATCTGTAGCAATGTGGGACATCTTACCCATAAGTGTAACTTTACACCCACTGATCCACTAGCCCAAGCAAATTCTATAGGGAACTAGAATGGTCCACATCAGAGAAGGGACCCTTACTCTAACACATACAATCAAGGGTGGAAAGATCATCCTAGTTTCAGATGGACTAAACTGGGCAGTCACGATCAAAACCAGTAGCCCAAGTATTAGGGTAACCAGTACCAAAATCGGCATCAGAATCAGAATCAGGCATACTGACCACCTCAACAGAGAGGGTTCCAACAGGGCCATAATTCATACCAATCACAAAGAAATGGTAAAGAGTCTGGTGATGTGATTAGTACCATACTCGATCTGCAGAAAGAACAAAAGGCTAGTATCGATAACCTAGCCAACATGATATCCCAACTATCAGCTTCCATGCAAGAGTTAAGGGTAATCAAGGCAAACTACCTTCACAAGTCCAGGTACCACCCAGGGAGAATATAAGTGCGATAACTCTAAGAAGTGGGACGGTGCTAGAACCCATAGCAAGGAAATCAGCAATGACTATGGTCGAACTGCCCAAGCAGGCTACCACACCATTGTTTAGACAATCTGAGATTGGAGAAAAAACCATGCCCAGGTTAAGTCTTAAAAGGGGTAATCTCTACGGTCCACCTCCATTCCCAAATAGCCTGATTAGCACGAAGCAAGTGGAGATGAAACCAGAACAAGACGAAGGAAACCCCACCAAAAACTGTAAGTGAGATAACCTTGAGAAGTGTGAAAGGGTTGGAACCAGTAGTCAAGAAATCGTTAGCTACTATGGTCGATCTGCCCAAGCAGACCATCGATTCTACGCATGGAAAAGAGGATTCAGCCTGAAGACACTGAGATTGCAGAGAGGACACCATCCAGATTGAGCCTTAAAGAAGATAATCCATACAATGCACCTCCTTTTTCCAAATAGCTTGATCAGCAAGAAGCAGAAGCCAAAGGAGGATCTAAATCTAAATGAGTATTTAGCTGTTTTTGAAAAGATGGAGGTGAACATACCCTTCCTGAAAGCCATCAAGATTCCGCGAATTGAAAAATTTTGGAATAGGTTTATGACTGGCAAACCAAGAGGGGCACGAAAGGTCATCATGGGCGAGAATGTGTCTGCCGTCATTCAAAAGAAGCTGCCGCCAAAGTGCAAGGACCCAGGTATGATTTCTTTACCTTGCATAATAGGTAACAAGAAAATTGAGCATCCTATGTGTGATTTAGGTGCTGCAATTAATGTAATGCCTCTTTCGGTATACAAAACTTTAGGATGTTGAATTGGTAAATACTGAAGTGGTTATACAGTTGGCTGATAGATCTTGTGTGTATCCTGAAGGTTTGTTAGAGAATGTATTGGTTAAAGTGCACTCATTTGTTTATCCTGCTGATTTTTATTTTGTGGAAATGAGAAGTAACCCCTCCCAAGAATCAGCTGGTGTTTTGTTAGGTCGTCCTTTCCTAAAGACTGCTAGATCTATTATTGATGTGTATAACGAGACGATTTGTTTAGACTATTGTGGTGAAAAGGTTACCCTTAGTATAGATGATGCCACAAAAAGTTTAGTGACTATTCAGAATGTGTGTAGAGTTGATATGACTGACCCTATTGTCCAAGAACCTCTTGAGACACAAAGGTGACCACAAAGCTGAAGGTCCGTGTGCCCAAGCAGAACCCCGCAGAAAAAAATTAGCCCATTGTTAGTTCAAGCTTCGAAGCTTGAATTAAATCAATTCCCAGATTATGAGAAGAAGAATGACCAAAGATATGTAAAAAGGTATATCAAAGCCAATGTGCCAAAAAGAGGGAATGAAAAAACATGGCTTCAACCACCTCTACAATTTGATACTGGTCAATAGTTCTATTCAGGCAAAGGAGGGTTGCTGACAAGTTCCTATATCAAGGGTTTACCTGGTGAGATAATCAAGACAAAGTGGTATGAGCCACCGGACGGGGGTTCTGTTTACCCAAACGGAGCAGTGGAAGCAATTTCATTGTGGTGTTGTCCTTATCATTGAAAGACATGTACTAAGTTTGGCCAAAGACTATAAAGAAAGGCGCTAGTGGGAGGCAACCCAATTTTTTCGCTTTCTGTTTTTCCATTTTTGAAAAAAAAAACAAAAATAGGGGTGATGTAGTACAATAGTCCATAACTTTGGACTAATGTTTTTGCTTTCTGCGTACAGGTAAGGAATTAAGCAAGGAGTTGCAAGAGCTCCGCCTTGAACTAGCAGAGCGTCACAATGCTGTCATGCAGAACATGGATGCACAGTTTGGAGCTGTAGTTGCACGCCTTGCTGAGATTTGGGGTTATCTGACCCAGCACCCCCCTAAGTAAGTTTCCTACTTCTTTTATGTAAAGTCTTGTATATATGTGTATTGTCTTCTAGAATATGGTGTTTGTTTTCTTTATGTCATGTAGTTTTGCATGACTCCTGTGTCCTCTTTGCTTTAATCTTATTGCCTGCTTGAGGGCAAACAGCTTTTAAGTGTGAGGGTATTGTGATCCCTTTGGTCTCTTTCTTGTTTTTTTTTTTTTTTTTTAAATTTTATTATTTCTTTTCTTTTGTGTCTTTGTTTTGTTTTGTGAGCCATGCACTTGCTCAATTGTGTGTTTTCTTGTGAGTCAAGTTTGCTATGCCCAAGATACACTCTAATTTGAAAAAGCATCATAGAAGAAAATTAGATTATGTTATGTGCATGCTAAATGGTTGTGGTACTGGTTTGTTGATTAAGCATGGTTTAGCTAAAGAATTCCTTTTTTCTTAGCCTACTTAAAAAAATTTCTGAGACTGCATTGGATGTTTTGCTGAGTGTGGAATCTCCCTAGTTTGGCTTTTAGACTGTCAAGATGGTTTTTGGATTGTACATGACTGGATGATGGGAAATCTTTATTGGGATAACCATGTTGGCCAGAATTTCAATACCTACCAAAGCATGTAACCCCTAGTTAGCGAATTGAAGCCTTCACCATTCCAAAAACGAGTCACTATATCTATAGCCAAGGGCTGTGTTTTAACTCTCTCTTTCAACCCCCCCAAGTGTGCAAAATGATCATGATAAGTTGTTCTTGCTGCCCTACATTGTTTTTGAAGAATGTATCATAAGGTTGTAATTGTGAAGTTGCCATGTGCATGTTCTGTTCACCCAAGAGGAGGCTCTACAGTGGTTAAGTAAAGAAAGACCACAATTTCTGGTTATAATTTTATTGATATGGAGCTTGTTTATGTGCTGAATGTTAAAAATTAGGCAGAGCATGCATGGTGTTGGGTAGATGATCTGATGATGTACCTGTAAAGAGTTGAAATATTATGATTATGTGAGCTTTTGTTAAATATATGGTACTGTTTTGAAATGTAAAGAAAGAGGGCAAGTTCAGCCCCAACTTGGAAGAGAATACATGTGTTCTGTCTACCTTAGCGGATGTTAATGATGTTGTGTTTCTGAAGCAGTAAGTTCTCTCTCATTCACACTGGACTGTTTTGATCAAAATATTAAGCTTAGAACCCAATCGGGCCTAGCCAAATTGCATATTAATCCCTTGCCCCCATTACACCCAATGATTTAAAAATGTTATTTCTTAACAATGGTGTATGATTCAATTTTAAACTGTGGCGATAATCAATTGTCCAGCTGGAGAGCTCTGTATAGACTAGGAGAGTGAATGTCCTTGATTTTTATTGGGAGATGATTGTGTGCATTACTCTCCATATAGTGTCTGCAGGAAATTATTTGGTTAAGCTCTGCTTATTATTGACAAGTGATGGTCTGATGGTTGAATGGGTAGCTTGCATATAACTGATTCAATTTAATTATTGTTGTGCAAGTAAGATCAGTTCTATATTCTGGGCAAGCAAAAGTATGTGTTTGAGTCTAATTCTTGTTGAGTCAATGAGAGTCTCTAGTTAGTTGCGTCTTTTCTTTTCATCTATTCACTCCTCTTTGCTTTATGTTCTTTTACTTGTGTGTTCTCGTATCTGTTGAGTCATAGGGGATAACCAACAAAGTAAACACTTGTTTTAATTCTTCACTGCACACTTGGTCCGACAGCCCGACGGGCCATCAGCGTAGTAGAGAAGCTGTTACGGGTTCTTCCTATTTCTTCTATTGGGTTTATGACACATGAATATGCCCAATAGAAAGGGAGCATGACCGAGTTTGAATAGAAAGAGCCCAGAAGGAATTAATTCGCATGCCAGATTTGAGTTACTTTTGATGCAAGTAATGAAAAGTTGTTATGGAACTGTGTTTCCTAGTTTAAGTCGACCTGTGACACTTGTAGGAATTTTATTCCTACCATGATACATTATTCCTCTTTTAATTTTACTGCCTTAGTTGTTATTTCCTAGTTTAATTCTATCCCTTAGGAGAATAGTTAGTTTCCTTACATTAAATTAACATTGCACATTATAAATGGATAGAGTTAGTATAGGATTATTCATTCTGATTCAGATCTCTGAGCTCAATTTCCATACGTACGTAGCAGTAGGCAGCAGCAACAACTTTAAGCTTGTTCCTTTCGGTTTTGACGGTGAAGTCCGATGCGTGAGTTTTCCGTCGGCAACAATTATCTTCAATCAAGTAGTATTTCTTTTCTCTAAATTAGTTTAGCTTTTTCGGTGCTGTTTGTCGTTTAATTAGTTATTTTGATCCTCAATTGATTAATTGTTTCCGTAGCCAAAGAAGTTTACTGCATGCATGCACTTATGTTTTTCGGTCAGTAGTTAGGATTTCTTATCAATTAATTAAATTATAATTCATGCATGTCAGTTGGTTTATCAATTAATTCTTGTAGAGTTAAATTGTTAGTTGGGAATATATGCATGCAAGGTGTGCTGCCGTCGGTAGTATTATTAGAATTATTAGTTTATTAGCTTGTTCAGTATAAGCATGCACATGTAGTCGTTCGACCGACAGTAGCTAAATAGTTATTATTAATTTATTAGTTAATTAGATCAATATGTTTTCTTTATATAACTATTATTGAATTAGCTTAATTAATATGAGTAGCTAAATCCTCATATCCAGCATAATGTAAATAGCAATTAATCGATGCATGTCATGAAATTGAATGGCTTTTAATTAATACGCATGTGTTCTCTTTTACTCTGGTTGTCTATATCTCATTGCTTGATTTTAGTGGATAGGTTAATTAGTGACGAAGTTACTGTCAGGTAATGCAGGGTAAAAGGTTAGTAATTCCGAACTGGCGACGCGGT
Organism: Leptodermis oblonga; assembly: GCA_016801395.1. Lineage (NCBI taxonomy): Eukaryota > Viridiplantae > Streptophyta > Magnoliopsida > Gentianales > Rubiaceae > Leptodermis > Leptodermis oblonga. The sequence continues at coordinate 19,385,670 of CM028751.1, read as the reverse complement.
TAGGAATAACTAGATACAGGTTTCCCTAATTATTAATGTTGTTGGTATAGTTAATAGGTGGCGGCTTTTCTGGCCTGTTCTATATTAATTAGAGTACAACTATGTCTGTGCTTATTCACGATAGTTGTCAATAAATAAGGGGGAACTGTGTTATGTCTGTGCTTATTCACGGTAATCTATAACTACTTGATATGTGCTTATTAATATATCTTTGAGTTTGTGATTAACATGCATGAGATTATTGTGTATTTACATGTTGCTGGATTGCTTTAATTAATTGATAAATTAGCCTCTCTAGTTAGTATTCTAGTTTAATAATCATAAGTTACTTTACAAGGCACTCCGATGCACAAAGGTGTTGCTAACCAAAAACAATTGCTTGAAATCAATAGGATTAAGAAAAATAATCACTCCGTTCCCAATGGATTCGACCTGCTTTCTACGGTGCAAATCTTAGCTGTTTTGCAGGTCTAGTAGTAAATTACTATCTTTTGTTAGGGCGACCGATAGCTCTACCACTCCTCAATTTTTTCATAACAAGTGTCATACATTCATTAGTTGATAATGTAGTATTAATAATTATTTTATAAAAGTGTAACCAATGAATGCATGACACCTCACTTGTTATGATAAAGTTGAGAAAATTAGTTGAGTTGTGTATCATTATTTTTTGAATATATAAATTATATATATGTGAAATGACATAAAATTTTTTATTATGCTAACTGTATAGCTTGTAGATACTCAGATAAAATGATAAAGTAGTTGTTAATGTTAAAGTGATTATTAGCGTCCATAGCATACATTTACTTCCCCCCACCCCCCTTGTAAATCACCGTTAATTCACACGAGTGTGTAGGAGGATGTTCTTGTTCTCCTTCTTTAGGGCATGTTCTTTACATTTTAGTTTTGGTTTTGATTTTTATTTCAACAGTAAATTTAATATATTATAATCAGTTTTTATTATTTTCAATATAATTTTTTACTATTTAACTATACCTTTTTACATTTTTAATACATTTTTTACATTATAAAACTATTTTCCAAAATCTGTATTCAAACCCACTAATTGACTACTCATATGCATATTTCACGTCATATCATCAGGTGGTTGAACATGAAACAACCACTATATATGAAAGAGAAACTCTAAATGGACTGAGGAAGTCGGGGACCGAGAGGGACTATTGGTCCAAAAGGCAGAAATGCCCCCTCTTTGTGTTTTAGCTACATATTTCATTCTCTCTCCTACGTGTATGTGAGTAAACCCACGTAATTTATATTCTTCGTTCGACATCTGGATCATCACAAACGCTATCTTCCTTCTGAAATCGTCTTAACTCTCCATCAAATTTAAACGATGTGAGCCATATCAGATTGGCCATCTTATTAGGTTATTACCGTTGTGGAGCTTAAACAATAGGAAAGCAAGAAACATACTTACTATGAAAAGCTGATTTGAAAGAAGAGTGTATAAATTATAGGAATGATATTGAAAATTATTTTGGGATTTTCGGTCCCTTGGACGGTATGGACAGGAGTGGCAAGATATGTGTATGCAGATCTACAAAATAAACATTACAATTCAAGCAACAAAATGGTACAACTGAGGAAAATATTGAGTACTTTACATTTATAAAATGTAGGCATATGAAGAGTTAAAATTTCACAGTGTGTTTGCCTAAGTGTAATTACGAAGAAAAATTGCTTGTGCCATAGACAGTTATAGATTGATTGAAAACAGCTATTGGATGGAACCACGTAGAAAATGTATAATATTTGTGCAGAATGAGTGCGTTTGTGAAGGCACGAGATTGGAAGTACTATAACGCAACAAGATGTTGCGGCTGTTGTGGTACATCCCTTATAAAAGAATGATATATTCTATAATAAGGAACGGTATAGTGGTAGTAATGAAATAGTATGATTAATCATGTCATCACAAAAGATTGAATGCACGATTTCAAGGAAGACATTTGAAAGGGGCTAATAAGCCCCCATGTTACAGTTGAGACCCTGTACGAGTAAGAAGAACAATAATATGATTGAGAGGTACTTTAGAATGAAAGCAGTTCGATCGCTTCTTCGGATACAATTCTTTGTGTGACCAATTTCGTGCTGCAGGCCCTCATTTTTTTTGATGTAGCAGAGACAGCTCCCTTTGCATGTCTCTTATTTGATCGCGAAGTCTATCCCCGTTATGTTGATAGTCAAGCGTTATTTCATCAGCCCAAATGAAAAAGCCACAACCCCCATTCTTCTGCTGAAAAAAGCCGTGGATGTCTAAGTGCAATAAATTGGTCGATAAGGATAATGATTTCGAAACCAAAGAAATTGAAAAACATTTGAAACTTATAGTCTGAGCAGCCGAGAAATTTTCTGTGAAGATTTTTTGCTGTTATGGAAGTACATAACTTAGCATTCTAGTAACAGTTACAAAATATTCCCCACGGGTTAGAGAATGAACTGGACAAAGCAGACGAAGACGACAACGAGGTTCTCTGTAGCATTTCGGGAGTTAGGGAAGTGGTTGTGTATTGATGAGAATTGTGGTTGGTTTAGAAGGTGGAATTTGCCAGTTTATATATAAGGTGAGAGTGGGAGCAGCGGGGAAAGGGTAACATTTGATGTTTGAATTATAATTCTCTTATCTTTTTTATGATATAAATCCACATAACGGTCATAAGAAACTGTGAAGTAAGAAGGTAAAAGGGAAAGGAATAACACTGTTTTGGTAGACATAGTATGTTCAACCGTAATTGGGCAAGCATCTTAAATAATATAACTACATAATCTATTAATTTAAGAGTTTGTATGTGCAATGGATTAAAGAACTCAAAATGACACATAAAAATTGAGATGGTACAGTCCAAAGAAAGAAATATTACAATCCTCATATGGAAACACCACAAAAACAAAAGTAATCCAAAGAACCCTGGTTGAATGTACTTCTCATGTCATTAAAAAGAAGAAAATAGAAACCACTTGTGAAATGAAAGATATAATCATCAAAAGTATTAGTTAGTTTTAAGGGCAAATTTATGAAACGATTATGAAGGCAGCATGAATGCGGTAAACTCAATCAAAGCTCTTAGAAGCAACGAAACCCCACACGAGCTGGCAAATGGATCCACCTCTCTTTTTTAGGCTGCTCATGACTATCCAGGCACAATAGGCAGCTCGGCAATGTGGTCGAGTGAAGTACTGAAAAACAAATGAAACATAAACGGATGCGTATATTTTGTAAGAGGCAAGTTAGTCACAATGAGATGAAAAGATATGAAATAAATGAGGGATGTTTACATTGAAGAGGTCTGGTTCTGAGTATAATCGGCCATAGACCTGTTCCATGTTGTTCATGACAAAGATAACATAGTCGTTGGTGTGATCCGCAAGTTTCTTCGTCTTCCAACCGAATTGAATAGAATCACCGCCAAAGGCTTTGACCGCATCTGCGCTGGGGTCTTTCATTTGGGACAAAAACTCAACCATTGCATTTTTCTTAAACAATGCAACGATAAAGAAATTAATTACGGTTAATAAGTATAGGCTTGTATAGGAACAAACATGATGTTACCAGATATTTGGAAAAAAGGTCCCATTCAACCGCTGCATCGTCGTGAACTATGTCATCCAGGATTTGCACCTTCCATCTCTTGAAGTTGAACAAAACAAGAATGAAGTGCTCATATATTAGGATTGGTACGAAAATCTGCATCGGCAGGGGAAAAGAAAGGAACATAAGTTAGTTTGTTAAAGAAGACACATGTTGTACAGGAAGAACCAAAAGAAATAAGGCAAAAGTAAATGGTACCAAGTCCACGTTTGACAAGCAAGCAGAGTGGGAGAGTTTAAGCTATTCAACATTTGGAATGATGCTATCTTGGATGGGATTGAACTGAAGTATAAGGAACCATGAAGGGCATAAATAAGAATATAACGTCAAATAGGGGAAATAATACAATTAAGCAGAGACAACAGTTATCTGCACAATGATGTTGAAGAAATATCTGGAAACATTTTTTTTTTCTTACATGGAGGAGCATCGTTCATCAGCAATACCCAGGCATCTACGATCGGAGATTGAAAAACCTCTGTTCTAGTTCCATTGATATCATATCTCTACTTTGCACAAGTAACGCATCATCATTTGAGAACAGGGCTTCACTGGAGAAAATTTTTGGAAATAAAACATATCACATAAAATTATTGTAAACATTAACAAACTTAATATTATCCATGGAATAATTATAAAAATGTAGTTTCTGGGTTGTGGCACATTACCCGTCTTTTATCTTATCTTCGTGGACACAGTAGTCCACCACCTGGGTCTCATTTGGATGGTCAAGTGGACATTTTGCATCCACGATCCTTGCAAGCTCAGAAAGATATACATTCCCTTTGTATGGTGGCAAAGTGTCCTAAGGGGAAGTGATTTCATAGGCAAGTCCTTGGTCGACCAGAACATTATGAACAACCTGGTTAATGTCAACATCATCAATAATTTGGTCCATCCCAACATCATCAACAACCTGGTCCATGGCAACATCATCAACAACCGGGTCCATGTCAACAGGAGGTACATAATTGGAATTATCCAAACCAACAGTTATAGTCATAGGAGCAGGATGAAGGTCAAATTCCGAAAGAGAGCTATCGAAGTAATCACTAGCATCGTCTGCAATCTGAACGTTGCCTTCAGTGTCTGCCACTTATTCCCCTTGATCAGAATGTGGTTGATAATCAACATGGACTGCGTTGCTGTCATCTTCAACATCCGAAATATGTTAATCTGCAGCTGTAGATGTAGATGCTCCAATGTGTCCTTCTATGTGGGTCCTGCTTTGGACAACGAACTAAGAATCAGGCTGAGCATCAGTCATTATACTTGTGAACTGCTGCACAATTGGCTCGGCCTGGCTTTGAATGTTGAAGTTGTCCACCGGGGATTCGGCACAAGGGACAGCAGACAATGTAGGAGCAGTTTGCAAAGTGGCAGCATCCCAAGTTGGCGAAGTTTCATGAAAAGTATCAGCTCCATGACCCGATTGTTAAGCAAGGTGCTGGGACTGGGAAGGTGGTGGTTTTGGCCCTTGATAATCTCTCTTTGAACCATCTCTTTCAAATTTAGTTGAACCCCCCGTCAAAATTGGGTGAATTCACAGAATGACACACCCTGGCATTTGAAGTAGTTTGCTGTATGTAAGGCTGGACCATACCTTCTGATTGGAAATCATCAATCACTTCCTTCGAATTGGGCATAGCAGTTGTGGAAGGTTCTGAGGTGGCATGTTGATCATCTCTTCCTAACTCATCATCATCAGTTGGAGTGTACAGGGAGCTCTTGGATTTCTCTTCCTCCACTATTTTTTCCTTGACAGTGCTAGATTCATCATCTGTGGAAGCTGTTGCCTAATTTCTATCACGGGGAGCATCATTATCTATCCCAACCAAAACCATCCCGATTCACTGCAATGTATGCATTATGCTGTCGATATCCTCAACGACAGTTGGCCTGCTGCCTGATTTGGTATCTCCCAAAATAGCTTCATGACCACGTATATTTGTGGAAGCTGTCTGCAAAATAGGGAGGTGAACTGATTCTACCCTTTTGATTTCTTTAACATAGGAAGCGGCAGCATCATGGTAGGCTTGTAGTTGTAAACAAATCTAAGATAACATAAGACATATTGTCGCCCTCGATACATACCATAACATACAAAAATGAGTAATAGAATCTACAAAGTACTCCAAACATCACTATGAGGCAAATACGGTGGATGTGGATGCGGAAATATAAGGCAAGAAAACACACATAAAATGCAACTAAAAAAACGAAACATTACACTCTAAGATACGAAACAACAAACTCCAAGGACGGCAGCATCTTAATTTAATAGACTTCTAGGGATGAGTGATACAGAGCATTAAGTAAAGGAAAATAATCTATCACATAACTTTGATGTGTTCGAAGGTATGCACTGAGGGGAATGAATAGGTCATTACACAAATAGTAGAGCAGTGGATAGTGAATTTTATCTCCCTAATAAAGAATGTAGTGGTTTGTTTCTTGCACTTAGGTGGATGAATGCAGACCGAGCAAGTGCTACAGTCTAAGTTATATAACAGCACAACGTAATATACAAGGTAGTAAATATGAATAATACTTTTATGTACTGACAGTTCAGTGTTGTATGAATTCCAGGGTTATGTATCATAACAAGGTGGATATTATGAGTTGGGAAACATAAAAAATTTGCAGTAATTACAACTAAAAAAAGTTTGTTACCAAGTACGGAAGGGATGAGTAAACACATAGATTATTCAGCTACGTAGTTGTGTTTGCATTATACTCAAACCAGAGGGGGAAACAAAACAGCCATGCCCTAAACAATTCTACATTTCACATGGTTAATCACATTCAACTGTCGGAGCTTTCCGACCTTCGGTGCCGGAGTAAAGAACTTACCAAAAGGGTCAGCGCTCTTTATTGGCTCGAATTCTCGGTTTCCATTGTCGAAGTAGGGGCAATCGATAAGGCTGGAGGTTAGACGTAGAGGAAGGGGAAGTGGTTCACAGGTGGTTTTCAGGAGGGAATCCCTGAGTTGTTAGGGTCTTCAATGTGGGCATTGACGATGACAGGTGCGTCAAAGGCTTCTTCCTACTTTTCTATCCACCAATTCATTTATTCACTTTTTACTGTGTAAGTCAAAAGTCAGTTAATGCTTTTTACAAGTCTTCCCCCTTCCCTAAAAATAATCCCTAAAGAAACACTGCCAAAACTGTAGAATGTGAAAATCTCCAAATTGAGGAGTGAAAAGAACAGTGTCCAGTCCAAAGGTAACCTTAAATCATTCCATTTTGATTCAAACATTTCAAAAATCAAGCTACCATAAACCGCTTTATGAAACTCATTTCTTATCTCAAAATAATCTACATAATCTTTGAATTTTGACGGGAGTTTAGTTTGAATATGTCAGAAATAGAAACGATGTATTGTGTAAGACATTACCTCACTAATGGCGATCTTCATGCTTTCGCATTGGTCGATTAGCATAGCTTTATGACGAACTCCACCCATTGCGTTTAGCCAGTTTTGGAGTAGCCACTTGAAGGTACTGACATCCTCTTTCGATACTATTGCACCTTCCCACGGGATTGAATGACCATGGTGGTTCACACCAATGGTTCTTCTGAAAGGCATCTCATACTGGTTAACCAAGTTGTATAATGTGATCACATCATAGAATTCTGTGTGCCTCCATTGATCGAGTATGGACCCACAAAACATTACATAGTCTATCTTTGATGTTTAAGTCCAGAAGATAAAAAAACAAAATTTGGATCATTCACTTGCATGCAAGAAAGAAAAAACATCACCTTCTCCGAGCCCAATGTCTGCCGCTTGTATATGTAATTTTTGCAATCGTTTCCTTATTTTTGTAGGAAACGATTGCAAAAATTAAAACACACACTACCTAATTCGGTTGCCCCTAGTTACGCGCCTCTTGCGTGTTTAAGGAAGGTGATTTAACTTGTGTATTTTACCTGTAAATCTGAGAAGCTTCTAGATCCTTCGTGAGTCTTTCTTGAACTTTTTGGAATAACTTAACTCAAGAATAATTTAATTAAAATCAAGAGATTTAATTATCTTCAAGACTTTTATTAAATATCCAAAAATCTTCTTTTCAGCTGGAAATGGCATGTCATGATATTTCTTTTTGACTCCATTTTTAATTACCCATTTCTCGTTCATTGGATCAAAGTTCTTTCCAGTGGATTTGTGAGAACCTATCTGTCGACTCTGAACCTTTTCAACCACTTGTTGACTTGTACCCTTCTAGGAAGTTGACTGTTAACTTTGGATGACCTCATCAGATTGTACCAAAATGTTGAACCTGACTTCCTTCGCATGCTTTTGATATGTGGCTATGACCACGGACGCGCTGTCAAATTCCATTCCTTTTGTTTTGGAGGAATGCTTAAAATATAAACACGAGAATTTCCTGGTAGAGTGGCTTTTTGTTTGATTGAAAATTTAGATGAATATAATATGGTGCTCGAAATATCAAATCAGAACAGATTTTCTTTGACAACAAAGAACGGTAGAGACATATTTATGTTGCCCTGTAACCCAAACATCCAATTCAGGAGATAGAAATTTCAGAACCAGAAGTTACAACTTTTTATCTTAATGGGAAGAGAAGTTTGGTATGTCGATCAAATGTAGGCCTACATCAAATGTCGTGTATGAAGTACTTTGCTATGTTCTAGTCGACAGAGGTGATGATTTCAAGCGCATGTTCATGTTATATTGCTTATCCCCATTTCTATTCTTGAGACAAATAGATCTATTGAGATAAATGCAACCTAAATATGCGATTGATGTTAAGAAAATAGCACAAATTGATTGGTGTGGTTATTTGCTTGATAAGCTTTGCATCGCAGTCCGGGATTATAAAAGCAAAAGGTTGAAAAGAACTTTTGTAGTGTATTTTTATTCTCTAAATAGCATATTTATACAAGGTAAAATTTGAGGGCCAAGAGTCGCCCCTTGACTTGCCATTGATCCAACAGTAGACACAAAAAAGCTAGATATAAGATTATCGAAGAAGCAAAATTCCAGACTTTTGGATGTGTGATATGGTTTATGGTGTGTACCTAATTTCAATTTTTGATGAACAACATTGTTGCAATGACCCATCAGAAAATAGATTCGTGATGTTCAAATTGAGCCCCGATTTAAATGATGATGTGATAAACGTCCAACATGCAACAGTAAGTAAATTTCATCAAATGTTTAGTATTTAAGTATTTATATAGTTACTGGTACGTTCTAACTTGACTGCATGAGTGAACAAATTTATCAAATTCTATCTAGATGATTGCATAGTTAAACATGTTTATATTTGTGTGTCCCAATATAGTTAATTGTATGTGAAATTGTGAGTATTTGTCTTACTATATGTATATGTGTGTGTGTGTGGTACACAAACTAATATGAAATTATAGTATAGAAGGAAATAATTACTAAACTAATAATCCGTCAAATAAATATTATTAAACATATGTCAAATTGGACTAAAATGCCCTAAACGCCTATTCTCGGCTCAATGGGCCCAATCCTGACACCAGTTTAATAAAATACTGCCGGATTACCAATTCAAATCATTTCTATAGAATCATATTAATCTATATACTAAGTCAATCCCAGTACTTAGAAATCCATAAATTATTCAAACATTTGGATTAGGCATAGCTTAACACTTAATGAATTAGCCTTCCATTAGGCTAATTATCAAACAAAATTAAAATTAAAATAAGATAAAAAAAAAAGACAAAAATACTTACGAAATGAAGTCTTCAAGACTCCTTCTCATTTAGCATAACCCAATTGTGCGCCTCTTACAAAAGAAGGGGGATGGGAGATATAAGGAAAAAAAGAAGAGAGAGCCCAAAAAGGAGCGGGCTTCCTCTTCTAAAACTAAACTTATTTATAGGCAATATTCGCCCTTGCTTCAAACCTATTACAAACGAATTCTAAATTATCAATTCCAAATCTGTAATAGTAACCTATAATATTTCAAATCCGTATATCACAGATTCTTTTTGAGCTGCTTTATGAAAACAACTTTTGACTATTTATCTTTAACTTTTGCTTTTGTCTGCCACTTGTCTGATTGAGTCAGTGACTGAGTTTTGAACTCTTTCAAGAATTTCTTCTAGGTCCAAATCATTATCATATGGATCCTGGGATTCTCCAACTAAACATTGGCTATCTTTTGAGCTTGAGGCCATTGAAACATCTGACTTGCATCTTCCAAATTTTTGGTGAGGTCTTTCTTGAGCTCCTCCATGTATGATTTGATGATATCTTCTTGGGAAATGGTTCCCTTCTGCATTTGCAGTCTTCTTGAAATCTGTTGAAAAGGGCTGATTTCCTCCATTTGTCGGGACTCTTTTCTTTGCCGATAATTTTTGAGCTTTTCCTTGATCTGATTCAGAAGTTCCTGTCCATGTATTTGTCCAGTTGATGCATCCATCTTGGTAAGTTTATCCCAGAATTTAGTATAACTAATTCTTCTGAGACAAGGAATTTTGTGTTGGGTATAACCCACTTCTGGACTCCATTTCCAGATCCATGGAATAGAAAATTTCACAAAGAAATACATTGGAGCCATATTATCGATCCATTGTTGAGTTCTATCAAACTCTAAAAGTTTAGGTGAAATTTTCATCCATTCAGTATATAATACTTTAAATGCTTCTGGCAAAATATTTATTGACGGACCAAAATTAATCCACCAATTTAAAAACCAATTTGGTATAGGTTTGTTATAAACATTTCCACATATCTTGATAAACCAAGAATATTTTTTCTTTTGGTTTTCATATAAGAATAATTTTGTAAGGGCATTAATATAATCCCAAAATTTGTATTTAACATAAATTTTCTGTTCGGGATGAAGATATTCCTTCTCTTTTAAAGTGGATAGCCCCCATTCATTAGCAGATATGACTTGCTTAACAACAATTTTGTTAAAACTGTAAATATTTGGGGTTGTTTGAGAAAAATGTGAAATTTCACAGGTTTCTGAACATTTCAGAATATTTTCATAGAATGATCTTTGTTTACAAGATTCTTTAGCATATGATGCTTTATCTAGATACCTTTGCATCAGCATCCAAGGATCATTGACCCATTGTAAATCTTTATTTTCCAAGAGAAGTATTACTTCTTTATGAGGATTTTCTTGATAAGAAGCAATATTATCTTCATTTTCTTCATTGCCAATTATTTTAGCGAATGAGGGAGGTAATTTACCTTCTTGCTGTTTTTTAAACTGCAAGAATTCCTTGAATAAAGGATCATCTATGGACAAATTCCTTAGTGGAATATAATCCCGAATATAAGAACTTGAAGCTCCATGATGGGTTATTCCATCACGTAAATTACTGGAATTTAATGCAGTATTAAAAGAATCAGTATGGCGATTTTTCTCACCACTTAAATTACTGAAATAATATGCAGTATGAAAAGAAGCATTATGGCGATTTTTCTCACCACGTAAATTAGAAGTATAACTTCTTGGTGGAATATTTTCCACTTCCTCTATAAAAGGAGAAATAAAAGATCTGACAGAAGCTGATCTTGATTATCCAGATTTATGGGAATATCCCAAAGTCCTTTCTGGGAAAGATAGAGTATTACTCATCTGTATATAAACATCTCCTTCACGAGTTTGTGTAATGTTCTGAATATTATGTTCAGTCCTTGGTTGGCTATGAGCCACCTTAGTCATCTTCCAATGTTCAGGAATTAGAATTTCATCCCATTTAATGGTCCTTGGAGTAGTTATTTTTGAGTTTCTGTAATGTTCTGAATGTGTATATATATATATATATATATAATGTGTTCTATTATGACATTATAATTGTACTATAATATTTAATTATGTTTCTATCAATATGATATGACTCAGCAATATTTGATTACTCACACGAAATTGACAGGGTTATTGCCAGTTCTCTCAAAACATTCATTTGGTCACGAACACACATTTCAGTATAGTAACTGGTATTCTAAATAATTAAGTATGAACCATTCAGCAAATTTAAATCATTGGATCGCTCGTTTCCAATGCTCGAATTGATGACATCATTGTTAAGATGTCACTTATGTGAAATGAAGTTAATTTTACATCCAATGAAACTGGCAGATCCAACGTCAATGGATTCTCAAGTGATGAAAATGTGCCGCATTCCAATGGTAATTTTGATTCAAGATGCGCTTCAAAGTGGTTTGTTGAGTCTGATGCGCAACATGGTGTTGTGGGCGCAATTGATAATGACTTAACACCTATGGTCCATAATTCATCTGATGTTGAAATAAAGACTGTGAAGAACTGTAGAATGATTCAACATCCCATGAATTATTACATTAAATGTACAACAATTGAACTTCTCATCGACGATGGAAAAAAGGCAAACCAAATCGAAAAAAATCACATCGACAACTCTTTATTAATGTACATGCCATCGATCTAGGTGGTACATTTAATGATCTATTTTTTGAGGATTTCAGTACAGGAGTTGGGCAGAAGGCTGATTTGTCATCATTTATGATGGACAATGTAACAGAATATTGTCTGGATGTCCTTGTGGGAAAATCTATTATGATGCAGGGTTAAATTATGTGGCATCAAATCATACCCAAATTAATGCATTAAATTATTGGCAAGCTTGGCCGGCTAACGAGGAAATTCTCGTTACACAATTGATGACGAATTTCAGAAATGAAATGATCGGCATGCCTCCACTTTATGTAGAAGTTGCGAACTAATGTACATATCGTAACAAGAGTCTGATGTGCAGGTGAATGACCTTAACTTCATCTGGTATTTTACTATGATTTAATTTTTACGCGTACTCATTTACGTAACAGTTTTTGCAATGAGATTATTTTCAGAGGAGTAAATGGAGCAATTATATCCAAGAGGGAGGATTTTTATTTGAACCGAATATGGAGATCTATACGTCAACCGTTGTTGCTTGGTCTTACATCTTGAATGCCTCATAATTCAATTATCAAATTGAACCACGTCGTTTCATTTAGATGTGGCATTGTGTTGATTTTTATTACTAGAAAAATTATAATCAAATCATGGTTTAAGTACATTATTTCATAAATATTTTATTACTAGATTTCTTTGTAAAGTTTGAGCATGGACAGTTGAACCATGCAACTTTGAGACAAACATGGGCATCATAGGTGATTAACTCCGGCACAAACAATCAATCTTGTACCTTGGTAGTATAATTTTATAATTTTAAATTGCACAAATTTAACATTCTAATTATTCATCATTCTGATTTATTATTAGGGAGAAATGCACCAAATACCACTTAACTATCGGCTTTTGCAAAAAATACCACTTTCCTTTAAAAACTGCAACAACAAGCACTTTACTTTCAAAACGTGCGCCCAGTACCACTCTGTTAGTCAATTCCGTTAAGTAATTAACAGTAAAAAAAAGATAGGGGCAAAATCGTCGTTTCACAGGGTATTTACTGTTCATCGTCTTCCCAAAAATTCCAGCACTGTTCACCGGAATTTACTGTTCATCGGAAATTTTTTTTTTTTTCTTCTTCTTCTTCCGATTATAATTATAAATGGGGTGTTGATTTCGGCTGATTCAAATGGAGGATTGAAGGATGAAACCTAGCATCCTTAGCTTCCGATTATAATTATAATCAGAAGAAGAAGAAGAAAAAAAAAAAAAAAAAAATGCCGATGAACAGTAATTTCTGGTGAACAGTGCCTGAAAATTTTTGGGAAAAACGATGAACAGTGTCGATGAATAGTAAATACCGTGTGAAATGATGATTTTGCCCCTGTCTTTTTTTGACTGTTAGTCACTTAACGGAATTGACTAACAGAGTGGTACTGGGTGCACGTTTTGAAAGTAAAGTGCTTGTTGTTGTAGTTTTTAAAGGAAAGTGGTGTTTTTTTGCAAAAGCCGATAGTTAAGTGGTATTTGGTGCATTTCACCCTTATTATTATGTATTTAATCTGACTGCTTTGTTTATAAATATTAGATTTATCTTCCTGTACATACGAAAGGCTATTTTATTCTACTATTAGTGAATTACAATAAACAAATGTTCCAGTTCCAGTATCTAGAAAACATAATCCACCAACACTACTACAAAATCTCCCTTAGGAGGCGGGTCCTAAGGGGCATTGCATGCAGCACCCGCCTCCGCTGCGGGCGCCTCCCTTTGGAGGGGCCCGCACCCGCCACCCCTTAGGGGGTTATTGGAGGCGGGTGCAAAACTGCACCCGCCTCCAGTAATAACCCTCCATTAAAAAAAGTTAATTTCTTTTTTTGCACTTTATGGCTTTGATAGGAATCGAACTCGCGCATTCAGATTGACTTGACTCGGCATATTAAATTTACCACTAGGCTACATATATTTATGTATTTCATATTAAAATTGAAAGTATATATTTCTATATTTCCTTCTAAAAATTGTAATTTTTATTACTTACTAATTTTTCGCCTCACTAGAATCCCGACAAATTATTAAAATTATTTTCAATAATCCAAAAAAAAAAAATTTTTTTTGAACTACTATTAAAAATTTTGCAAAAATGCACCCGCCTCCTTTTCATGTAATGAAATTGGAAAATTTGCAAAAAACTTTGGAGGCGGGTTTTGGCTTCACCCGCCTCCATTGAGCTATCTATTAGGAGGCGGGTGAAGGCTTGAACCGCCTGCAATAAGCTACAGCTTATTGGAGGCGGGTGAAGGCTAATAGAGAGCTCACTGGAGGCGGGTGAAGGCAGTGAGGGATGTGTTTGGAGGCGGGTGACGCTAAACCCGCCTCCAAATACCATTTTTTAATTTCCAGCCACCTACAAACACTCGCCTCCAAATGGGCGCCTCCTTTCAGCATTTCTGTAGTAGTGCAAGAAAAATCAGAATGGACTTCCACTATAAAGTCATTGATAATTAGAAACGCCAACCCGCTTATAATGTTGTTTAATAGTTTTATTATAACTTGAACTAGTAGGTTGACTTTGTCCATTACAAGACTTTTTCCATTTTGTTAGTCTCTATTGAGGGGTGGACATTGCAGACTACGAGTTTCAACGTGTTCAATTTCCTTGAAAATCCATTAAAGCTAACAAGGATTTTGGAGTTTATGTAATGCACCACATGGAGAACTTTCGATCATAAAACATTTATTTGGACCTATTTGTGGCAACACATTCGCATTAAATATTCCTTGTATTTATTATTATCATTTAGTAGTATTCAGTCTATTCACATAAATTTAACATTATGGGCCTGTTCTTTAGGTAGTTCTGAGAACAGGTTTCAGAACCTGTTCTCAGTCAAACTGGGTCTCAGCCCATTTTTAAGAAACACAGTTCTGAGAACTGGTTTGTACCCCAGTTCTCAGACCCAGCAGAAGAACATGGTTCTCAGCACAAATTTTTCCAAAATGTCCTTTTCCATTTTTAAGAACCCTTATATTCACAACACCCCTAAAACTTGCGTTCAATTATTTTATAAAAAAACATATGCACAACCAATCGAATGATTTTTTTACCAATTATATTAGAAAAAATATATAGAATCATCTATCACGGTATAATAGTGTGCGTAACCCATATTAAATTGGTTGTGATGGAAATATTCATTTTGCACAGTCACACAATTTTCCCATATTTTTGACAACCTATAAACGTTCAACTTAACTCAAAATTACCATAAATAACAAACTAAATTTACCGGACAGTTAACAACAGTACAAACACGCTAATAATCGTCACAGATTGTAGAAATCCATAAAAAAATTCTCGTCCAAAGCCTACATCATTTATATTATAGTAGATACACTACATTGTAAAACTCTCTGCCAATTGCTGCACAATATCCATTCGCAGTGCCGACATCTGATCGATTCCAGCCTGTGATTGATTAACCTCCTCCGGTTCATTCCAACCCGTTTGATCATGAACCACTACATTCTCATTATCTTCATAGTTTTTAGCAAACTCTTCAAATATCGCGTCCGCTGGATTGTTATCCTTTATCAAATTATTTATAACACAACATGCCACCACAAACTGAGCTTGTGATCTTGGCTCATAGCTAAACATCGGACCAGAAAGAAAGCGAAATCTACTCTTCGACACTCCGAATGTTCTCTCCACTACATTCCGCACTTGGGCATGTCTGTGATTGAATAACTCCTTCAATGAGTTATAATGTCCGCCCCGTTGCCGAAAAACATTAATGTGGTATTCCACCCCACGGAACGGGGCTAGGAACCCTGGCATATTTTTGTATGCTGAATCAACAGCATAATATTTACCTTGAGGAGGCATTGGAAAAGCATGAAGGGGGGTATCAATTGCCGATTGCAAAACCGTTGCATCATGTGCACTGCCCCCAAATCCAGCCAACACAAAAACAAACCGCATATCGTGATCAACAACAGCTAAAACATTCTGCGATACTTGACCCTTGTGATTTCTATATTGTACCTGTACTTCACTTCTAGCCCAAGTCTCTACATGCGTCCCATCTATTGCTCCCACACACCCCTACGAGTGAACAAAACCATTTTATGAGGACTCCATATGGTATTATTTATAAAATAACAAAGACAATTGCAGGTCTTATCCTCAAATATACGCAATCTACTTCCTATTTCCCTTTAATAATGAAAAAAAATACGATGCGCAGCATTATTAATGAAAACCAGTTTCACTAATTTAAATATACCACGACGTACCTTGAAATACGGGAATAGATGTCGCCGTGCTCGAATCCGTGGATGAACAAGGTGTTGATTGCGTGGTACAATGACATGGGGACTCATTTTGCAAATAGCCTCCCGCACATCCTTGATCACACGATGACATGTCGAGGTGGAATGCTGAAATCTATCAGTTAGATCACGGAGGCGTTTATCTCTTGCCATGCACATCAGAAACATAAGAAGTGCTTCTTTCCTTGAAACCCCCTTCTCCTTTTTTTCATAAAATCCTTCTGAATGTAGTCGCTCTAGCAGGGCGTTAAAAGTAGGACGTGTTAAGCGCGTCTGCTCATAAAGGTTCATGGGATGCCGCGAGCTTAACATCCACCTGGTGTAATCCTTACCGGATAAGGGGCAGTCATTGTGAATCAATCTTTCTGGAGGTTGAAGACTTTGCAATCTGCTCATCTCCTTCAGTAATATGAGTTGGTAGAATGAGGCATTGTTATTCCAATTTGATGCACCCGTACTGCTGCCTTCTCCCCCGTTCCCATTATCATCATTTGCTGCGCTTGTGGAGTCATCAGCTGAATTCATTTCATCATCTGACATGCTGGGACTGTATCGCAAAATGAAATAATGTTATTTTCACTAATTAGCAACCGCACGACTAGATATATCAGATATTAACATAGGATTGCGAAATGAAACAAGCACCTTTCAACATATAATCCAATACCCGTACAATTTGACAACCATGAACATATCCTATACAATAGATACGTCCTATACAAGACATACGTATCAGAATTTGCAAGGAATTCAACCATATTATCATCAAAAAATTCCATACAATTTAAGGAACATAAAATCCATACAATATGTATCTCATGCAAATAAACTACTGTCCAACGCTTCAAGTGATTAGGAATATTAATAATCTGCTGCCGTACATTGAAAATAGCTCCAAATGAAGAACAAATTGTCAAATAGGATGAATCAGTACATAAGAACCATACAGAAAGATGAAGGAGGAGCACAATCAAAGTATGAAAAATTGAACCGTTCATGCTTTTTGTGAGACTTTTGGGAAATGTTTACAGTCCCACAACAGTTCTCAACTCAACCTCTTTGATAGAAACCATTACGTCATCCTTTCAGGATTTCATCAACGATTGCTCGCTGTTGATCTTCTTCAGAAACTAAGAAAATAGCTGCCATAAATTGGTCCTTCCCCAAACCCTTACTGGCTTTTGCATATGTCGAAGAATCTAACCGCAAACCGTTCAGCGCTTTAGCAATGTCAACAGGGTTAACCGGTGTTGTGGCAACGGTGTGGATACGCTGTGCCTCCATGGACCTGTTGAATGCCTCAATGCAAGAATACATGTCATTAGGACTAGCTCCGGAATGGGATTTGTTGGATTTTGAAGCAGAACCTCTTCTTTCCTTGGCAGGCCGCTTTCCTTTGCTTTTCTCCCTTGGCTGCGGACTCTCAACTTCATCAGAACCACTACCCAATTGCGCATCATCTTCAGAATCCCACAAGCTCTGAGTTGTTGTCGTTCTCGGTGTCATATGGTTTGAGCTAATTGCTATATTTTCATCAGCCGTTTCGGCTGAAAACAGTTCATCAAGTTCAGCATAGTATGGAAATGTTTTGTTCTTAGCTTCCTTCTTAGCCCCGGGAACTATCTGAGAGAATACCAAAGCATGTTCAGGAAGGCTATTTTACCAACATATTTTACATACTATCAAGTAATATATCGAACACGCATGTAGATTCCAAAAATAACAACCATGCAGTAATTATGATAGTATGATATTCACTTTCTCAAGCTCATTCCAGTCATCAACCAGGAACATCCCAGATCCTTCGTCAAAACCTGCGCTGAACCCCAAACCGGACTGGTTAAGCAGCAATTTCTTCCACACTCTATACTTCTTTTTCCACCATAATATCTTGTTATTGGCTTTGGAACCAGTCAAATCCATCCCAGTAGCAGCATTTAGCTCATTAGCTATAGATTTTAGGCGGGCTTCACTAAAGGAACACCTCTTCCGACCGGCAGCTGTATTATCCTTGCGGATTATATCCAATAGTGCCCGCTCAACAAATTCTGGCCATTGCGCCTTCTTATTCGTATTCTTGGAACTCCCTTCCATTCTCTTACACACATAAAATTAAAACATGAATACTAAAACCAATTTGACACACATACGCATAATGTCCATCGCGTAGATTAAACAAACCACAGATTTGTAACACAATTGTGGAGAAAGTACAAGAATGCATTAAAAGGCTTAATGATGATTGCTGCGATCTATAATCAAGTAGCAACAACTACGTAAATATAAAACTTAAAACATCAAGGGTGTTCTGCTTGGCATGTAGGAAACTTAAAGCATAAGGTTTATGTAGGTGATACAAGCACAAACATTACAGTCATATTTTGAAGCACACCATAGGGTTCAAGGGTAAAACCTTTGTAGTTCTCAAATCGCGTTTGCACAATGGTATATCGTTGCTGTCCGTCACAGAGAATAATGTGTTAGAACTCCTTGATAAACCACCTAATTAAAGTAAGTGATATTATCAGTCTAAATACATAATAAGAGGGGCAGAATAAGAAGCGTGTAGGGGCCTGAAGATGATGAGTTTTGCAAAGAATATCATACCCTTGTACTTATGACGATGAGGTCCTCTCATTCCGTGTTATGGTGAGTATCGGTTGCATGGTATGAAACAGATAATCACCTTGCATAAAGGAATGTTTAGTTAGTGCCCTATTTCAAAGTGCAATAGAAGCTTGATAAAGAGTAGATACGAATACTAAAAACCAAACTATATGGTTGGATACAAACCATTGGTCCTTAAATGACTTATTACAAAGCAAAGTAAATGATGCTGAAAAAGTGAAAAACAAACCACGGGAAGTAATCCAATATTATTGCTCAACACAATCAAACAATGAGATAGAAGCTAACAATATGGTACGAAGCACAACAGCTGGAAGCTAGATTGTGAAAGCAACATAATAAGCAACATAATAATGATGCAGCCTGGGTGGATATTACCGAAGCTGTGTGTTCAGCTCAAGGTTTTTCCTAAATCGGCTTTCCCTACCATGCAGGCTGTCAAAGAATGTAATTCTCATAATAGCCATGATGCAAATATGATAGGCAGTAGAGGCATTGCGAATTTCAGAACATAACTGAAAAGAAGCATGAGAATAATACATGCAGCTTGTGTGGCTCCGACCGAACCTTTGTGTTCAGCCGAAAAATTTTCAGTTTTCAATTTTTTTGCCCAACCATGCATGCTTTCATAGAAAACAACAGCTACTAAGTGCCATGGTGGAGATATAAGAACCACAAAGAGGAACTGCGAAATTCAGATAGTAACCAAAATGAAGCATGAGAATAATAGATGCAGCCTGTGAGGAATTTACCGAACCTGTGTGTTCAACTTTCAAATTTTCAGTTTTCAATTTTTTTTCCCAACCATGCATGCTTTCAAAGAAAACAACAGCTACAAATTGCCATGATGGAGATATAAGAACCCCAAAGAGGAATTGCGCAATTCATAAATAACAACCGAAATGAAGCATCATAATTATTGATGCAGCGTGACAAACAGTTACCGAAGCTGTGTGTACAATTGCTGAACAGATTTTCCATCACATTCTGCTTACCCAACCATGCAACATGTCATAGAAAAAAATAATAAAAGGAATTGCCATGATGGAATTATAATAGGCAGTAGAGGCTCTACGAAATTCAGAACACAACCGAAACGAAGCAACAGAAACATATACGCAGCGTCTGTGGCTCCGACCGTAGCTGTGTGGTCAAACTAATTTTTTTCAGCACACAAATTTTTTTCCCAACCATGCAGGATTTCAAAGAAAACAACAGGTAACAATTGCCATGATGGAAATAACTGAAAGCAGCAGAGGAATTCACAGGTGAAAAACACAATTGATGCAGTGTGTATTGCAGAAATCCGAAGCTCTGTGTTCAGCGCAATTTTTTTCAGCACACAATCTAGTTACTTCTTCAATGCATGAATTCAAAGAATTTATTCCTAATAATCTCTGTGATGGAAAGAACATAGGCAGCAGAGGCATTCCTTTTTTCACAACACAACCGAAAATAAAAACAGGACCAGAAATATGTATGAAGCTACCCTTAACCGACAGAGAATTCACCACAAGAAATTGGAGCGTAAGTTCATAAAAAAAATGTCACCAATCGTGCGGAACTATTTTTCATAGGTTTCGCTTGAATTACCTTTTAAGAGGACAAGGTTGGCAATTTGGTGACCGTGGCTGACAATGTCACCGTGCTCCTCCGGTTCAATTGCAGAGCTGTGCGTCTTCAAAAACAACCGACTTCACCTGCGTTTGTGAAGTTGACCGATTCAAGAGGAAATGGGCTCGGCCGTAACTCCTTCTCTACAGCACAAGCAATCGGTTGCCACAAATTTGTGTGTTCCAATTTCTCCCTGAACCCTAGACCCCTAAATTGGGATGAAAAGCTTCAGACCAGGGGACACGATTCACCTACTGTTTAGCGGAGAGGAACACGGATCGATGTCACCGGCCGCAGAAACTTCGACTCCATATCGCGGTCGCCGATAACCCGGGAAGGATTGGGGAGGAAACGGAAGAGAAGAGGCCGATGTGTACAGACCGGAGATTGAGCTAAACGCAAAATCACGAAGGTTTGAGGGAACCGATTCAATAGTCGCGGGTGTGGTTTGTGTTCTAAGACCAGGGAGTAAGACCCAGTTCAAAGATGGACCGAAAAGAAACTAAGACCAGGGAGTAAGACCCAGTGCAAAGATGGACCGAAAAGAAACATTGGACTGAGCCCAATTTCAGATATTTTTTGGACTCAGACCCAAAAACCTGCTAAACCCGGGTCTGAGGCACAGCAGAAGAACAGGCCCTATATGTACTTGACAGGAAGGAGTTCGAATGAAGCTTAAAGCCGAGTTATACGCTAAAATTGTTCTCAGCAACTTTCACTCAGGAAAGATGAAGTGCTACGACAAATACGCGGGTTCATAGAGTAGAAAAGTTCGGGGACGATTGCCTAGGCTCCCCCTAAGTGTGATTTAGAGGCGTTGAAACAACGAATTTGTTTATGTTTTATGTCCCCCATCTACCTATATTTAAATTAGGTCATTTTACAAATTTAACTTCTCCCGGAAGCAAACTAAGATTTCGTGTTATAGTTAGTTTACATATTTTGATTAGTTTTGTTGTCCTAAGTGATATGTATTATCATTACATCTCTATGAATCTCAGTTAATCGCGTAGCTTACTATCTATTAAATCTTGATTGATTTGAACTATCCAAGTTAAGAACTATTAAATGATTTAATATTGAAATTTGATATATAATTTCGAAATGTGAAGCACCATTTAAAGGGTGCTGCGTACAAATGATACCATAAAAAAAATTTCATTCTACTAACTTAAACAAGGATCAATGCTAGTCAATCCTGGTCTGCATACGTATATAAACTACCAAAAATAGGAGGTGGATTGGTTCCACCCTGTGGATTTGAACCCGAATCAAACTACAAGCATTGCAAAGCCTTGTCCAAAATTTTATGTGATGGATAATCCATTTTGCCTCCACTTTATATTATTTCTCCCTCGCTTCCTATGCATTTTGCTTCTGCTTATTTGTAAGTACAGCCATAATCACAGGTTCTTGGTTCATCCAGGATTATGATCAATCGCTATCATCTAAATGTAGAGTCCGGTTAAGGTGTTGGTTATTAGTTCTCCCAGTAATGCATAATGCAATTTGAAGGTAACATTATTAGTTTACCTTCTGGGATCTCCCAATTAAGCAATACAAAGTTAAAACTCAAGACTACAGTTTGGTTAATGAACTACTATGTCATTGGTCAATGGTCTATGCAATTGCATATGTGATGGCACAGTAATAGGTTCAAGGTCAACTCCAGTGACTTAATGACGTCTTAATTAGACTATAATTTTTCCCTCTAAACAGATTATTAATATCATGTTTCTTTATTTTTCTTATAGTTTCAACATTAGACAATTTTTTTGAGACCAGGAGAGTAGCTTTAATTTTTAAGAATACATATGTTTTTAAAAGCAAAATAATAAAT
This sequence comes from Leptodermis oblonga, assembly GCA_016801395.1. Classification (NCBI taxonomy): domain Eukaryota; kingdom Viridiplantae; phylum Streptophyta; class Magnoliopsida; order Gentianales; family Rubiaceae; genus Leptodermis; species Leptodermis oblonga. The sequence goes on along the minus strand of CM028751.1, from coordinate 19,363,241 downwards.
AAATAAAAGTTTAAGGTGTTGTGATATAGAGTTATACATATTTAGTGATATGCCATATCTTAATGGGAAACTTTTTTGTAAGGGGCAATGAAAGTTTCATAATTAATAAGGTGCAACTTTTACATAATTTTTAATAAGAGCAGTGAATTATTAACAAAAACTTAAGGCTTAATCACTATTTACCCCTCGTGTTATTTCATTTTGACTACTTACCCTCCCATGTTTTAAAAACTAACTCTCTACGCCCCCTTTGACTAAATCATGTATAGTAATCATTGAAATAACAAAATTACCCCCATTAAATGATGACACCATGTCCACGTCAAAACCCATCTGCCACATCACCACCCACATTATACTACTGGCTAGGATCAAACACACAACCATCCACTCCCTTGCGCATGGTATAACCACTAGGCTACTAATGTTTTTGATATCAATTATAGTTCACATTAGGTTTATCCTTCACTCTCTCTCAACTCTCCAAATAAAACAGCCTAAACTCTGTTCTTTTCCATTCTTTTTTACAAGAATCATCATTTTTTTCTTTTAAAACTTTAAATTTTGAATTTTGAACTGAGTAGAAAATTAAGTTAATTTTTTATGTAAATCCAAAAACTTTACATAAAAGTTTTTTGGTTAAATAAAAAAATTTGGGTTTACATAAAAAAAAATTCACTTAATTTTCTATTCAGTTCAAAATTCAAATTTTAAAATTTTGAAAGAAAAAAATTATGATTCTTGTAAAAAGGATTATTCTCTTTTATTTGGGCAATTGAGAGAGATTGAAGGATAAATCTAATGGGAACTATAATTGATATAAAAAAAATCCGTAAACTAGTGGATATTCTATGTGTAAGGGAGCAGAGGGCTGCGTGTTCAATCCCAACAAGTAGCATAACGAGTCATCATTTAATGGGGGTAATTTTGTCCGTTCAATGATTATTATACATGACTTAGTCAAAGGAGGAGTAAAAAGTTAGTTTTAAAAACATAAGGGTAAGTAGTCAAAAGAGAATAACATGGGGGTAAATAGTGATTGAGCCAAAACTTAAAAAAATAAAGTATATTTATATATACATAAATACTCTTTAACTTTTAAAAAATTAAAACAGAAAAACACTAAAAGTGATGAGAAATATTTTTCTGTATTCATTATGAACTTGTACAAAGAGTTTATATACAGCTAACATACCAAACCTACGAAGCCCAAAATAACCTACAAGGCCCAAAATACACTTAACTATACAATATATCCAACACCACCCCTCAAGTTGGCGCATGCAAATTGTGTATGCCCAACTTGGCTAGCAAAAACTCAAACTACTGTCGCCCTAACGGTTTGGTAAAGATGTCTGCCAACTGAGAATTCGTGGGAACGTGTGATGTAGCAATGGTCCCCTCCACTATGGCATCAAGAAGTGACAATCCACTTCAATATGTTTCGACCGTTCATGAAAAATAGGATTCTGAGCCAAATGCAGTGCTATCTGACTATCGCAAAATACCTGCATTGGTCCCTTCGTGCAAATCCCAAGACTCTGGAGAAGTCCCTTAAGCCACTTCAACTCACAAGTCACTTTCGCCATAGCCCGATATTCTGCTTCTGCAGAGGAAAGTGAAACTGTAGCCTGTTTCTTGGTCTTCCAAGAGACAGGTGAAGCACCAAGAAATACCATCCATCCAGTAACTGATCTCCATGTTTTGGGGCAAGCAGCCCAATCTGAATCACACCACCCTATCAGCTTCAAATTACAGTCTCTCTGAAGTAGAACACCCTGTCCCGGGCTCCCCTTCAAGTAACGTACTACTCTCAAGGCGGCTGCCCAATGATCCTCCTTTGGTGCCTGCAAAAACTGAGACAAAATGTGCACGAAAAAACACAAGTCTGGCCTAGTGAAAGCCAGATAGATAAGCCTACCCATGAGCCGCCGATACTTCTCCCCATCGCCAAGGTCTGGACTCGTTGAAGCTGCAAGTTTCTGATTCTGCTCCATCGGAAACGACACGGGCTTCGCTCCCAACTGTCATGTCTCAGATATAATGCCCAGAGTGTATTTCCGCTGACACAAGAAAATACCCTCTGCACTCCTCGCCACCTCCATGCCCAAAAAATATTTGAGCTTCCCCAGATCTTTCATGTGAAAATAGGCACTCAAATATTTCTTGAACTCTGCAAGTTCCTTGGAATTGTTCCCCGAAATAATCAAATTATCCACATACACAAAAACATTCATCCTAATCCCCTGCTTCGAAAAAGCAAAAAGTGAGTAATCCGAGTAAGACTGAACAAACCCATTCCTCCGCAATGCTGCTGTCAACTTTGCAAACCAACATCTGGGGGCCTGCTTCAACCCATACAACGATTTGCGAAGCCTACACACTTGACCATCTCTCCCTTTGCCGAAACTAAGAGGAACCCGCATGTACACCCCCTCCGTCAGATCTCCATGCAGAAAGGCATTGTGAACATCCATCTGGTGTAGTTCCCAATCCTTTGCTGCTGCAACTGCTAGAAAAGTCCTGACAGTCACCATCTTCGCCACTGGTGCAAACGTATCAGAGTAATCAATGCCTTCCACTTGGTGATTGCCAAACACAACCAACCGTGCCTTAAGCCTCTCAACCTGCCCATCTGAACGATACTTGATCTTATAGATCCACCTACTCCCCAATGCTTTCTTGTCAGCTGGTAATTTCTTCAATGTCCAAGTCCCATTATTTTCCAGAGCTTGGATTTCAGTCTGCATAGCCTCACGCCAGCCTGCATCTTTCATGGCACCCTTGAAAGACTTAGGCTCAACTCCTGTAGTAACAGCTGCAAGAAAGGTACGATGGTCCACCGAAAAATAACTACTATTCAAATAATTAGACAAAGGATAGAGATTACCATGACCGGAGGAATGCTTGGAACTCGATGAAGCGGGGGAGGGGGGTGGAGTTGAAACCAACAACTATATTAACCACAAAATCTCGAAGACGAACAGAAGGAACTCGAGTACGTATACCTCTACCCAAATGCACAACCGGATCCCCTTCGCCTCGCACCTCAGCTCCATCCACCACGGGCTGCGGCTGCTGGCCGCCCTCGGTAGCGACAGAGGGCTGCAGAACAGCCTCGGGATCTCCCCTTGCAGCCGCTAGACACAGCACATCTGGTGGCGCCGCGATGGTGCTAGGCGAAGCCGAAGGGGGAGGCACCTCCAGTAGGTCCTCATCTTCTTCAAACTCATCCTGTACAATGTCAACCAAGTCCGGTGCAACAATATGTTCCTCAACCAAAGCAGCAGAAGGATGATCAGAGAAAGAAAACACAGATTCAACAAATTTAACATCACGGGAGACAAAATATTCACAGGTCTCCAAATCATACAACTTCCACCCCTTTTTCCCAAATGGATATCTCACAAAGATACACCGACGACTTCTACTAGCAAATTTATCAAATTTGGCTTTCAAGTTATGAGCATAGCACAAAGAACCGAAAACACGTAGCTCAGACAGAAGAGGTTTCACACCAAACAGACATTCATACGTGGACTTATAGTTCAACAATTTCGAGGGAGTCCAATTTATCAGATAGCCAGCAGTTAAAAAAAATTCACCCCAAAACTGCACAAGAAGATTAGCCTGAAATTTTAAAGCCCGAGCTACATCTAATATGTGCCTATGTTTCCGTTCAACTCTACCATTCTGTTGGGGGGTGCCCACACAAGAGGTTTGAAAAACAATACCCCGATCAGCCAAAAAATTTCTAAGACAAAAGAATTCAGTCCCATTATCACTCCGCACCGTTTTAACTTTAGCATTAAATTGACGTTCTACTAAAGCTAAAAAACGGGTAAACAATTGAAACACCTCAGTTTTATCACGCATCAAGTAAATCCAAACTCCTCGAGTAAAATCATCAACTATAGTGATAAAGAAACGAGCACCACACGAAGATAAAGTATGATAGGGACCCCACAAATCACAATGTATCAATTCAAAAGGAAAACATGCTTTATTGTCACTCAATAAAAATAATTCACGACTATGTTTGGCCTAGCAACACACATAACAGGACTTATTCAAACCATCACTAGAAATAAACTCTTCACGATCTTAGCTGAGGGATGCTCCAATATTTAATGCCAAACAACCGGATCCTGCTGATCAACAACTCGATTTGCCTGAACACCAAAGCCACCCCTGAAGTAGTAGAGTCCCCCCCCCCCCCCCCCCCCCCCCCCCCGCCTTTCACCGACTCCAATCAGCATCCTCGAACGTCGGTCCTGAATAACACAGCCAGATTTAACACATTGTACCACACAGTCAGTATCATCAGCCAGATGCGAAACAGAAATAAGGTTGCACAATAAATGAGGTACATAATAAACATTGTTCAAGGTCAAGTGACTAGACAATCTGACCGTTCCACTTTTCACAGAAACAGCTTTACTACCATGAGGAAGTCCAACTGTGCAAGAAGGCATATCATGTAAGTTGGACAACAAAGACAAGTTACCCGTGACATGATTCGAAGCACCCGTATCTATAAGCCATAAACTGGACAGAAACTCACCACTCAATCGATCATTGGTGCTCTTATTACCCAAAAGAGAAAATAGCTGTTGCAATTGCTCAAAACTCATATTCGGAATACCCGAAACAGGAGCCGAATCACCATTGCCCACTGCGGCACCTCCACTAGTCGCCGGACAGACCACTGCCCGCGCCTCAGCAGTGCGAGGTCGCACCGCTGCACCTACTGCCGGTCCGCCTCCTTTCCCACGGCCAGCTCCGCAATCAGGGTTGGCCTTCCCACGGAATTGAGGCCGTTCTCCCCACCATTCTGGATATCCATTCTTCCCAAAGCAGGTAGATTCCTCATGCCCAATCCTACTACAGTAAGTGCAAGTGACATTAGAAAGAAATCTAGATTTATACTCAGAAGTACCTTTATGCGGGGCTTTCACAGCAAAAGTCATGACATCCGCCTGGTTAGATTTGACAGAACTGTTCCGGGTCTGCAGTTGCTCCTCTTGATTCATTGCCTTAAACACCAAATCCAAGGTGAGTAGTGGATTTTGCGCCAAAAGTTGAGAACGAAGGCTCCCAAATCGCTCCTGATTGATGCCAAACAAAAAATCATGAAACTTTGCCTCATCCTTTTTCTTCTGAAACTCTTCACTCATTCCACAAATACAAGCAGGCACCGGATTGTATTTGTCGAGTTCATCCCATACTTTTTCTAATCTCCCAAAGTATGTAGCAACAGACATGGTGGCAGTCTGTTTGCAATTGGCCAGCTCAAATTTCAACTCCTGTTGTCGTTGCCCACTACTAACAATAAACCGTCTCTGCAATAAATCCCACAACGATTTCGCCTCACAACGGTTTCGCCTCTTCAAAATAAGGAATCGTGTTCTTCTGCGACTCGTCAATGGTGTTCATGATCCATTGCACGAGTGCAGATTGCACCGCATCCCAATCATTCAGATACATCGAATTCACAGGTTTGCGAATACTACCATCCACCAAACCATACTTTCGCCTTCCTCGCAACGATAAGCGCATAAATGAGCCCATTGTTCGTAATTCGCACCATTAAGTTTCACCGTACTAATCATATTCCCCGGATTATCATTAGAGACAAGATAATATGGAGAAGAGGGGTCAATTCGCCGATAAATAATCTCTGTATCAGGGTCATCAATCCTGATCTTCGGGTTCGGGGGGTTCGCCGGAGCCGGTGTCTGCTGGTTGGCGACTGGGGTCGTGGTCTTGGATCCTTCATCAGCCATGGTGAAGGAGATCGGGGGGCGGGGGGGGGGGGGGGGGGGGGTCTCTAAAAAATCAAAGGTGGGGGCTAGGGTTTTTTATTTCGTGGCTCTGATACCATTATGAGAAATATTTTTCTGTATTCATTATAAACTTGTACAAAGAGTTTATATACAGCTAACATACCAAACCAACGAGGTCCAAAATAACCTACGAAGCCCAAAATACACTTAACTATACAATATATCCAACAAAAACTGTGGTTATTTCTCCACTGCAAATATCAAACAGGCAACCAAGAATTTGGATGACATCATCAGAGGTTTCAGAAAGGTTTATAGAGGAGTAATTGATGGCGACACTAGTGGCAATCAAGTGCTAACACCCATCTTTAGAAGGAGGAGTCCATGAATTCCAAACCAAAATTGAGATGATTTCGAACAGATATTCAAGCTCAAACCTGCACACAACACTTTGTTACCAACCCTAAGACTTCCAAAGAAAGACCATCCTCTCTATTTGTTGATTAGCAATTCGTAGTGTCCACAGTTAACCGCTGACTGGAGGAGTATTGGCTGCCTAAATTAAACAATTGTGCAGAAAGAAGGATATATTCAAATATTGCAACTGTATTAATCAAGTTCTCCTAATTAATTTGCTGTTTTATTTTTAGCTTAGTATTTGCTTTTAAGTAATTTAATTATTTTGGATAACAATCAGAGTTTGAATTATGTTGGGTTTTGTAATTAATTTGTAGTGCGTAGAAAAAGAGCAAACTTCATTTTGGTCCTTTACATTTGGCCTAATAATCTTTTTGGTCCGTTACATTTTAAAACAATCTTTGTCGTCCCTTACTTATATTTTTCGAACTATTTGGTCCCCTACATTTCATAATGATCTTTTTAGTCCCTTACTTTTATGTTTCAAACTATTTGGTCCATTGGCTGTTTAACCTAGCGAAAAAAGTTAATATTACTCGCACTTCTACTCATGCAACTCTGAAAATAGAAAATCAACCTATTGAAGAAAATCATTGGGAATTTGGGATGTTAAAAATGATGTTAGGACAAGTTTACCATTAACTAACAGAGTCATGTGAGCGAAAGTGCGAGTGATATTAACGTTTTTCGTTGCCAATAGACCAAATAGTTCAAAAAATAAATGTCATGGACCAAAAAGATCGTTCTGAAATGTATGGGACTAAATAGTTCGAAAAATATAAGTAATTAACCAAAAAGATCATTTTAAAATGTAATGGACCAAAAAGAATATTAGGCCACATGTAAGGGACCAAATGTGGAGTTCACTTTTAGAAAAATTGCTAAAAAAAGCCTTTTGGCTTGAGAGAATAAAATTTATCTTGCGTTCCATCTTAATTGCGTCGGCACATAAATTAGTTTTGTTTGATTCATTGTTTTGTTTTGATTTGTTATTTGTGTTTGGTTCAGATTTTATCAAAGCTTAAAGCCTTTTGCTTCCTCTCTGTTTTCGTGTGATCTAAATTGCATGTGCACATATATTTGATTGGTTTTTTATAGAAAGAATTTTTTTGCCCAGAATTGATTTGTTTGGTTACGAACTTACAGCGGCAGCTTCATTATGAAGCTCCCAGGGTCGATTTTGTGGGTAATTGATTTTGGGTCTAACAAGTATCTCTATCAGCATATAGTGCTAGTGAAAATGTTGGAAAGAGCAGAGGAATTCATAAATAAATATCAAACATATATGATGTTCCAGAAAATGCTAACTTATCAGTAGCAATTAATTATGTGCTCGATTCCTCTTTGTAAATCACTTGCATCCAAGTTTTTTTTTTTAAAATATTATTTGTTTCAATAAAAATAAATAATTTTTATAATTGTAACAAATATGGGTTAATGTAGATTATATACAATTATATTAGTAAAAATAAATATTTTATTTGTTTCAAAAAATTATTTGTCTCAAAAAATTAAAATTTTAAATTATTATTTCTCGTATTCTTACTAATATAATTGTGTATAATCTACATTAACCCATATTTAAATAGACTTTTTAATAGAACGATTTTAATCTAAACTAAAGGTGCATCAAATCGTATGAAGAGGGTTGGAACTTGAAAGAAATTTATCTTTAGTGTCGAGAAAACTCCCATATTGGTCGGTCTAGCTATATATGCACAACCGATAGATTGCAATCTTGAGTCATCAAAAACAAATCACTACCCATCATCACCTTCAAGAAAATGGAAGAGCAGTGCCATGGAAAACCGCCACCTTGCTAGCTTCAACCACCCCACTAACTGCAAAAGCCTCAACTTTTGCTCCCCTTTTCACACTTGAATCCCACCCTATAAATACCTCCATACTCGTCTAAAATGTTACAATCTCGAAGTATATTCAATAAGTAATCAGCAAAAGCAAAAAATATTATGGCTTCCATGAAAACCATTGCCGTGGTGACTTTGCTGGTGTGTTTGGTGGCATCAGAATCAATCATCCCGGTGGCAAATGCTGCCGGAGAGTGCGGAAAGACTCCCATTCCGACCGCGGCGACGAGCCTGAGCCCGTGTTTGAGTGCAGCCTCTAATGCTAGAGCTAAAGCATCGCCGATGTGCTGCAGCAGAGTCGGTGCAATGATCAAAGCTTCTCCACGGTGCCTCTGTGCCGTTCTGCTTTCACCTTTGGCTAAAAAGGCTGGTATTAATGCGGCAGTTGCAATTACTATTCCAAAGAGGTGCAACATAAGGAACCGGCCAGTTGGCAAGAAATGTGGCCGTAAGTATATATATATATACGTACTCCTTTGGTTTAATTAGATTACTCATATTAATTAATATAATGTATGTAGTGTAGTTCATGATTAATTAATCCTTAAAAAGAAAAAGTTAAAATGGAAAAAAAAAATTTCTTGAGTTTGTATGAAAAAGTAATAAAATATAACTGTTAATGAATCACAAATTATAACTCAAAATATTACAATATTGTATTTTCAAACCTATACAATTTTGTACATTTTATTGACTTAACAATAGTCATGAAAAGAGTGCAAAGTAAAATACAGTAACTAAAATTATATGTATGTCTGAGCCCCCTATATATATATATATAGGGGAAGGGTTGGGGTGGCCGTAAAAGAAGGGCCTTATAACTCTGGGATTATGGAACAAGGTTGCAAGAGTATAAAAAAATAAAGTGTTACCACTATATATACATAATTTTTTCTCCAAAATTGGACTTGATCCGTTAAAGTGCGCGTGGCTCCGTCATACCACTTAATACTATAGACGCAGAAAATAATATCTTAATTTGGTGGTGCACTATAACGACTATATATAACTCTCCAACTTACTTTGTGATTTTTTTTCAATTATTACTAAATAGACTAATACTCTGTTTCCCCCTTGCTTTTTGCCTTGCAGCTTATACCTTGCCATAAGTTCAAGGATTGAACCGAAGAAGCAGAATTAATAAAGCCATACTGAGCCTTTGCGATCGATCGACGTACTAGAAGAAGTTAAATAAAATGTTGTTTGTTTTTGCATTAAAAATAGTTAGTATAAATATAATAAATAAATGGTTGTTTCTGTATTGGTCATTATCGGTATGGAGATGACCAAATTAATCATGTTATTGTAATGTTTTCTCCAATCTCCATTAGTCCAGAAATTGCAGTTTTGGCTTTGGGACGTGGAGTACAGTTGTCCAACATGTTGAAATATAGGGCATCAGTGATCGATTTATAAAGTTTTATGGTTTTAGAATAACAAATGCATATGAGTCCATTACTGTGGGTGTCACTGTTGTTCTGGTATTTTCACTTTTCTTTACATTTGTATGAATGCGTTGAATAGTATTTCAAAAGAACTCGAAATCTAAAACTCAGATACTCTGTTACACATCTTAATAACTAATTATAAAAATTATTTTTGATATTATTTTTTTTACCAGTGATATTCATTAGCATTATAATAAAATTTTTGACTAAGGGTTCATCCATTTTGGTATAGGGTATATTTATTTTATTCTATTGAGATTAAAAAATCAAACAAAAACTATAAAATTGTATTAAAATACAAGATTGATGTAAAAAATAAAAATAAATAATATATTTATTAAAATTAGGTAGAATGCTAATGAATATCGTTGGTAAAAAAAATTAATATATAAAAAATAATATTTACGATGAGTTATTAAAATTTATAATAGGGAGTGTATCACAGGACCTTAAGTCGAAAGGTACTATAAGGCTTACTCAAAAACGAAAAATAAATTAAACCCCAAATGTAGAGGGGTCATTTAAAATTAAAAATATATATTATTAATAGTGAGGAAAACAAAATACTTATCATTGTTCCTAATGAGAGCATGATAGTGGTTCTGTTGATTAGCTAGTGGTATAATATTTCACCAGTCGACTTCAAGTCACTATAATTTTGTCACTGCATTTATAATTATTAAATTATTTTCATGAATCAACATAATTGTAAATAAAGAAAATTAGCACAGGCAGATTTTCTGAACTGGGTTCCAAAAGTATTAGAATTACGCACTTGTTTTCTTCCTAAGGCAAAGAGAAAACAAAGAAAAATTAAAATCCCCTTCGTAATGAAACTAGCCAACTGTTGTGCAGAGCATAATCTTAAAATAAAACGCAACGTTTGGACCGGGACCCGTTAACTTTGTTGACTCTGAAGTTGGTCCAACCATAAGCGTAAACAGGCCGAAGATATAGTTGGCCTACTTTTAAAAGTAGGCCTAGGCCCAAATAATTTTGGGTTAATTATCAAAACACATCTTGGATTTGTCTAGTAATTTAATTAAAACATTTGAAACTAGAGTCAGATCATTTATCAGGAGATAGACAACTCAATTAATTTTCATAACCTTCTCATAGCAAGTGAGGTGTTATGCATTCATTGGTTAATAATGTAGTATTAATAATTATTTTATTGTTATGAGAATATTGTGAAAATTAGTTGAGTAGTCTATCATTACTCTATTATAAAGTTATTGTGTACTTGTATTGTACATGGACACTAGAGTTTGTGAAGTGGGAATATCAACTATTCGATGCTAACTGAAAAAACAAGAGACAAACAAAGAGGGAAGGGTTATTTTACGTTTTTATTAATATAGTTAAAAAAAAAAAAACTTTGAAAGCAAACAAGTGATTAAGAGAAAATAAAATGAAACCAATAGATCGTACATGAGATTTGCCTGTTCTTTTTGTTCTGTTTTGAAAACGGTTTTGGTTTCAACAGTAAATTTAATATATTTTAATCATATTTCATCATTTTCAATACAACTTTTCACTATTCAGCATTTACTTTTTACATTTTTAATACATTTTTTACATTATAAAACTATTTTCCATAACTTGTTTTCAAAACGTTGAAAAAGAACAGGTGATTCAAGTATCCTCTCTTTAGGATTTTTTAATTCGCTCCCAAGTGTTTTACATGGTATTTTTGTTACAATCATTAGAATTTTTTATAGGTAAAGTTCAACACACACCCCCTCCCCACCCCTCTTAGTAGCTTAACAAGTTAAAGTTACTCTAGTCAAACACTTGCTTGAATTCACTCTATACCCACTACTACAAAATGGACTTTCTACGGCGGTGCTTTAACGGCGGAAAGACCAAAACCGCCATTAAAAAGAAAGTACGGACTTTCTACGGCGGTTCTATATAAAACCGCCGTAGAAAGGGACTTTCTACGGCGGTTTTTGACCTTTCTACGGCGGTTATCAAAAACCGCCATAAAAAGGGGACTTTCTACGGTGGTTTTATTTCTAACCGCCATAGAAAGTCCCTTTTTAGACGATTGTATTTCTAACTGCTGTATAATTAATAAATATGATGAATTTTACTATAAAAATTGATAAATAGTAAAATACATATTTATTATTAAATTTAAAAAAATTTGGGGGTTAATTTACAAAAATAGAAAAACTAGAAATTAATAGGAATAGAGGAACGGGCGGGAATTCACAATTACGGGCTTTCTACGGCGGATTTATTAAAACCGCCGTAGAAATGGACTTTCTACGGCGGTTGTAATTAAAACCGCCATAGAAAGTTACTTTCTTTGGCGGTTTTAATTACAACCGCCGTAGAAAGTCCATTTCTACGGCGGTTTTAATAAAAACCGCCGGTTTTAATAAAACCGCCATAGAAACTTAATTTTGTTTGAATTTTAAGGGTTTCCCTTTGTTTCTATCTCCAGCCAGCCGCGGCTTCCCCTTGTTTCCATCTCCAGCAAACCGAAGCGTTCTCTCGTTGCCGACGCCCATCCTCTCTCCGTCGGTTTTTTCTCTTGTCTTCCTCCGAAGTCGTTCTTCCGGCAACGTTGATAACAAGATCCGCTGTCACCCAACTCCGAATATGGTTTCTTAATCGGCCATCACCCACTACTTGAAGTTAATCCCCCATCATAATTTCACCACAATCGGTCCTTGTTGTGGGCTTCAAATCATAAAAAAGGTAATATAAAATAGTTTCAACTTTATTTAAGCTTTACAAATTTTATTGTTACTTGATTATTGTGATTGGCCTAGGGTTTATTATTAGTGTTAAATTCGGGTTTGGTGAGATGATGAATGATTAAATTCGGGTTTGATTAGTGTTATATCGGTGATTATTGTATTGTTCTTGCTGTTAATGATTAAATTAATTAGAATTTGATGGATGCATGCAAAAATTTTGTGAAGTTTGGTGGTTGTTCGGTTTATTAGCATGGAAGTTTTTGATATATATATTTTGAATAAAGTTGAAATATATATATATATATATATCAAAACCTTTCTAAGGCTGTTCTTGTTATTTTTGATATATATTTTTTGAATGTAGAGAAAAAAAATAAAATATTAAATTTTTTTTTACAAATTTGGTACTTTCTACGGCGGTTATCTTCAAAACCGCCGTAGAAAGTTAACTTTCTACGGCGGTTCGCGTAGGAACCGCCGTAGAAAGTAGACATTCTACGGCGGTTTTTTTCAAAACCGCCGTAGAAAGCCAACTTTCTACGGCGGTTCCTATGGCGGTTCACAACCGCCGTAGAAAGTCCGTAAACTTTCTACGGCTGCCGGATAGATGGCGGTTCAAAAATGCCGAAATCCGCCGTTAAAAGCCCTAAAAAACCGCCATTAAAAGTCATTTTTGTAGTAGTGACCTTGCAAATGAATTCAAGACTTATTCTCCTTAATCCCCTTTATAAAATGAAAATTGAAAATTGGCCAAGAAAGCTAAGCTTTGCTCAATTAATATAGTCTAGTGACAACTTGGATATTTTACAATAACAATGAAGATATGAATGATCTTCGTTGTTACCTTGACAATGATAATGTTCAAAGTTCCACCATTTTATAAGTAATGGTTTGTTTATAGATAGTCTACCTAAATCATGAAAAAGGAAGAGAAATGTGTTACATTGACAGTAAGCGTAAAAACATTTGTTAAATTATACGATATGAATCATATAATAAATTGCATAAATGATAAGAGACTTCCTGCTTTATGAAACATGTCCCAAAGTCCAACTGTTGTGTACCAGTTTGGACTTTTGCACCTCCAATGTGAACTTCAGTGTAGTAAAAAATGAGCAAGAGCTCATACATACAAATTGGAGGAAAAATAAGAAAATTATAAAAGACTAAAACTCATACAATTGGTAGTTAGAATATTGGAACTTTAATAGGTAAAACAATAAAATTAACAGAAACAATAGGAGAAAACACATAAATATAATATTTCTCAAACTAAATGGGTTGGTAAAAAGGCTAAAGTTTTAGATACCACAGAGTATAAATTTTTATATACGTGCAAAGATAAAAAAAAAGAATGAGGTAGATATCATTGTAGATTCATTGTTGGTAAACCAAGTAGTAAAAGCAATTAGAAAGGGTGACAAAATCATACTTATAAAATTAGGATGATATTATTTTTAGAGCAATAAAAATATGTATGTATATCTGCTCGAGCAATAAATCATTTGACAAATAATTGCTCTGACAATAACATTACCCTAAAAATTATTATAAGAAAGAAATATAAATATACTTATGGTAGATGCACCACAAATAAGATAAGACTAATTAACTAGAGTTAAGTTTTGGTAAATATTTACAAACTTTACTTTAAACAATTTTCCATAATGCAAATATTATTATACAAGGGTGTTTAAATGGTCATGTAGATAACAAAGGGTACGATAGTGTTCATTGGTTTTGGGTTGGAAAAAAATGAAGGAAAGATTGTTTTTGATTTTGTAAAATGGCACATTTATTTAATTACGGTGTTTTTTTTTTTGTTAAACAGATGAATAATGGCCGCTGTAAAATTCTGCTATTCATGTAATAGTGATTTTTTTTTTCACTCGCTTTGTTCTAATGGAAGAATCATATAGTATTGTAAGAATTTTAAATCTTTAATGTTTTGTGTTTAAAAGTACAATATTTAAAATAACTAATTTATCACAATTTGTTCAACTCATATATTTACTTTTCAAGTGTGAATTAATTATAGACAATATATAGCTATATTAGTAATGGTATAAAATATTTTTGAAAAATATACACACATAACTTCTCCTTGGAGTTTTTTTTTTTTCCAAAACAACCTCTTTTACAATAATATTTGTCAAAATAACATAAATCCAAATCATATTACGGAAATACTACATTCTTTGCCACCTAAATTGCCAAGTGGCAAATAGATTCCTATTTCTAAGGAAGTACTCATCGTAAGCTTCCCTCTCTGATCAAGAGTCCTGAGTTCATTCAAACTATGAATTCTGCTGTTAAAAATAATTTAACATAGTCCCCAGCAAGCAGCTACTCATTTACTATCTTTGAGTTCGTCTTCAGTTTCTCCGAAAATTCAGAATCTAAAAGAAAAATGGAGGCCTGTGAGGATTTTGGAAGCCTTGCACAGGTCCAAAGAGGAAAATCCTTACAAACAGATGAAAAAGATAAGGGTGAAATGCACCAAATACCACTTAACTATCGGCTTTTGCAAAAAACACCACTTTCCTTTAAAAACTGTAACAACAAGCACTTTACTTTCAAAACGTGCGCCCAGTACCACTCTGTTAGTCAATTCCGTTAAGTGACCAACAGTCAAAAAAAGACAGGGGCAAAATCGTCATTTCACACGGTATTTACTGTTCATCGTCTTCCCCCAAAATTTTCAGGCACTGTTCACCAGAAATTACTGTTCATCGGCATTTTTTTTTTTTTTCTTCTTCTTCCGATTATAATTATAATCGGAAGCTAAGGATGCTAGGTTTCATCCTTCAATCCTCCATTTGAATCAGCCGAAATCAACACCCCATTTATAATTATAATCGGAAGAAGAAGAAGGAAAAAAAAAAACTGATGAACAGTAAATTTCGGTGAACAGTGCTGAAATTTTTGGGAAGACGATGAACAGTAAATACCGTGTGAAATGAAGATTTTGCCCCTGTCTTTTTTTGACTATTAATTACTTAACGGAATTGACTAACAGAGTGGTACTGGGCGCACGTTTTGAAAGTAAAGTGTTTGTTGTTGCAGTTTTTAAAGAAAAGTGGTGTTTTTTGCAAAAGTCGATAGTTAAGTGGTATTTGGTGCATTTCTCCCAAAAGATAACCTATGGATAAGTTGCAGGGCAAGGAGGACTTGAGCAGTGCAGAGAAATCAGTTTCATTGGCTATTCAAGCTAAGTCTAATGTTCAGAAGAAAGATGAAAATATAATATACCGCTGTTAGTGACACAAAGTATCGCTCTGTTGTTTGGAACCAATCCAAGTCCCAAAAGACTACGGAGATAAGAACTCAATGTACTTAGACCATAACCAAATGATTAAGTATTGGTTTTTCTTTCTTTTCTTCTTGTGCTCGCTTTTTCAATCCTGAAATCCTGCTCGAATAGAAAATCTTATTGTAGTTATAGTTCAATGAAAGTGAGCCATTATTCTTCTTTCTTTTGTTTATTTATATTACAAACACCTAGCTAGATATGATGTGTATGGGTGTATTTCCATAAAGGCTATTGTGTTGAAAGTAAAAGCTTGAATCAACTTGAAAACAAGAACTCGCTGAAAACAAGCATTTCTACTCTCTTTTTTTTTTTAATTGGAAACTACATTTCTATTCGTTGATGATCACCACACATTTCATCAATTGTCAAAAATGTACGACTTGCACAGATGACTTTTTCCACTCTCTATCTTTTTGGTGGATGATGCTTTTGTAGCCTCTCTCTCTTCTGCTGCTTTCTTCCCGTCCTCAGTTTCATCTCCAGGGAAGCTAGTGCTGAGTTGTGAGGAGACAGATTGCTACCATCGGCTGGCATTAGGATACATATCAGAACTGGGCAGGCACAAAAAATGTTCCTCGAGGATTTGAGTCCAGCACTACTACAAAATAGAGCTTTAACGGCTGTGGATTAACGGCGGAAAATAGAAAACTGCAGTTATAAAAGAAATACGGACTTTCTACGGCGGTCTAAAAATGAACCACCATAGAACGGGACTTTCTACGACGGTTTTAAAATAAACCGCCGTAGAAAGGGACTTTCTACCGCGGTTTGGGACAAACCGCCGTAGAAGGGGGCTTTCTACGGCGGTTGGAAGGCAACCGCCATAGAAAGTCCACACTTTCTACGGCGGTTGCCTTCCAACCGCCGTAGAAAGGTTTGTCCCAACCGCCGTAGAAAGTCCCTTTCTACGGCGGTTTATTTTAAAACCGCCGTAGAAGGTCCTTTCTACAGCGGTTTAATTTGTACCGCCGTTGTATTGACGTATTTAACCCTAAATAACAACGTGTATCTCCATATCGCTGCCGAAAGTGTTCTTCTCCATTTTCTACTACAGTTTTGCACGTTTGATGTAAAGAATCGTCATTTGGAGCTAAAATTTACCACCTTAAGGTTAGAAACTTCTAAAATTTCTCAGTAATTGCTTATGCTTGTACTTTATATGTGTCATCCTATAGAATTTATTTTTATTTATGGTAGAGGGCTGAAAATTAAAGTTGCATATATTCCATGTATATGGTGAACCTTAGTATTGTGGAACCCTATTTAGTTATACTATGTAGTTTCTTGGTGATGTGATTTGATTTATAGTGTTTGATTTTTAATGGAGGATGTTCATATAATTTGCGCTTCTTAGAGTGTGTATTATTTTTTTATGCATTTCATGTGTTTGACGAAATGCATAAATGAAAAACTTATGGGTTCTTCTTCATTTGATTATGTCTATTGCGCATGTGTTGTTTATGCATTATTTTTTTTCATTGAGGTATTATAGTAGTTTTGATTATATGAGTAACATTAGTATGACATGTGCTAAGACAAGCATGCAACTTGATACTTTGTACATTGTTTGTTGAATTATTATTTGGTATTTTTAATTATTTCAAGGTGTTAGTTACACATGGATCGAAATATCTTGTTGTATAGTGATCGGACCTCCGATTCTTATACTAAAGAAGTTGAGAATTTCATTGAATTCGCTTATAAGAATACAAAGTACGTCCATTGTCCGTGCAAAGCTTGTAAAAATGGTGCGCGGTTTGATAACTCAGATACAATAAGATTCCATTTATATCGGCACGGATTTGATCCTTCTTATAAACTGTGGATTTGGCATGGTGAAAGTATTGATAGTTTACCTGAGCAAATAAAATCTCATGCAAAAGGAGGTGATGCTATTACTAGAGATCGATTAGATGACATGATTGAGGATGTGGCCGAGGATTTTGCTGATAAACCGGAAGTTCTTGCTTCCATTTTGGGTGACAATGAGAACCCTCTATACAAGGGTTGCACTAAATATACACGCTTGTCTAGTGTTTTGAAGTTGTTTAATTTGAAAGCGGCAAATGGGTGGTCAGATACTAGTTTTACAGCCTTATTGAGGGTATTGAAAGATATGCTCCCAGAAGATAATGAACTTCCAGATCGAATTTACGAGGCGAAAAAAATATTGTGTCCAATGGGTATGGAGTATAAGAAGATCCACGCTTGCCCAAATGATTGCGTCCTCTACAGGAATGAGTATAAGGATTTATTGCTTTGTCCTAAGTGTAAAAATTCACGATACAAAAACAAGCAGCTGTGTGATGAGGTTGAAGATAGTTCTGATGCGCAAAAGAAGGGGTCGCCGGCTAAGGTTCTGTGGTATCTTCCTATAATACCGAGATTTAAACGGTTGTTCGCTAATGCAAAAGATGCAAAACTAATGACATGGCATTCAGATCGGTGTATTCCCAGTGATGATGACAAGGTGATAATGCATACATCAGACTCAGATCAGTGGAAAAAAATTGATTCAATGTATCCTTCTTTTGGGGAAGAAGCCGGAAATTTGAGGCTTGGTTTGTGTACTGATGGAATGAACCCGTTTGGCAGTCTGAGTAGCACACATAGCTCATGGCCGGTGATGTTGGTTATTTACAATTTGCCGCCTTACTTGTGTATGAAGCGCAAGTACATACTTATGTCTCTAATGATTTCAGGCCCACGGCAACCAGGAAATGACATCGATGTGTATCTTGCTCCTCTTATTGAAGACTTGAAAAAGTTATGGGATGAAGGCGCACCTGTGTTTGATGCATACCGTGAAGAAATGTTCACATTACGTGCCATGTTGTTCTGTACCATTAATGATTTTCCTGCTTATGGAAACTTGTCTGGGTACTCTGTTAAAGGGCATAAAGCATGTCCAATATGTGAGCAGAGTACAGATTTTTGTCAACTTGCACATGGGAGGAAGACAGTATACCTTGGGCATCGCAGATTTCTTCCCGAGACTCATCCGTATCGCCGTATGAAAAGAGCATTCAATGGATTTCAAGAGTTCAGAAAAGCTCCAGAACCCTTGAGCAGGGCAGAGGTGAAAGCTCGTGTGACTGACATTAATGTGGAGTTTGGTAAACCTTCATAGTCCAGCAATAATGATACAGGTTGTTGGAAGAAAAAATTCATATTTTTTGAACTTTCATATTGGGAGAACTTGGATGTCAGACATTGTCTCGACGTTATGCATATTGAGAAAAATATTTGCGAAAGCCTGTTAGGTACGCTCTTGAACATCTCTGGTAAAACTAAGGATGGTTATAACGCGAGACTTGATATGGTTGATATGAACATAAGAGCAAATTTAGCACCGGTAGCTCGAGGACAACGCACATATCTACCCCCTGCCTGTCACACTTTGTCCAGAAAAGAGAAAAAACAACTGTGTTCAAGTTTGCGTAGCATCAAAGTTCCATCCGGATATTCTTCAAATGTAAGCAGACTTGTTTCCTTGAAAGATTTAAAACTGGTTGGTTTGAAGTCTCATGATTGCCATGCCTTAATGCAACAATTGTTGCCTGTAGCTATTCGCTCGATATTGCCCAAGCATGTTAAGTCCAGTATAACAAGACTTTGTTTCTTCTTCAATGCTATATGTAGCAAGGTTATCGCGCGCGAAAGACTTGATCAGTTACAAGATGAAATAACTGTTGTCCTTTGTCAATTAGAAATGTATTTTCCACCCGCCTTCTTTGATATTATGGTGCATTTGGTGATTCATTTGGTTAGAGAGATAAAAATCTGCGGGCCTGTTCATTTGCGATGGATGTACCCATTCGAGCGATATATGAAAGTATTTAAGGGGTATGTTAAGAATCGTTGTCGTCCTGATGCTAGTATTGTTGAAGGTTATATAGCTGAGGAGGTAATTGAGTTTTGCACTGAGTACTTGGCCGATACCGCATCCATTGGAATATTAAGAATCGGCACGATGGGAGGATTACAGGTATGGGCACAAGGGGAGGAAAAATGTTTTTGCCGTCTAATGTTGAATTGATGAAGGCGCATCTCTACATACTGCGCAATTCTGAAGAAGTTGCGCCCTATGTGACAGACCATATCCGTTCAATAAGAACGTCTTATCCTGCTTGGACGGATCAACGTGTGCTCAATGAACATATTCGGACATTTGTCTATTGGTTTGGTAATGCTGTCATGGGCAAAGACGTTTCGGAGACATTGAAATGGTTGGCGTTTAGGCCCAGCCCTGCGGTACGAGCATTTTCATGCTATGACATAAATGGATATTCATTTGCTACTAAGAGACAAGATGAGAAGAGTACGGCACAAAACAGTGGTGTTACATTAATCTCAGAGGCTTTACATGTTTCTAGCAGGAAGGATAAAAATCCATTGTATGCAAACATGGCTTATTACGGGGTGATCGAAGATATTTGGGAGCTTGACTATGTTTGTTTCAAAGTAGCTGTATTTCGCTGCAAATGGGTTGATAACAATAGTGGGGTTCGAACTGATGATCCATTGGGTTTTACCTTGGTGAACCTTAATCGGAAGGGTTTCAAGGGGGAACCATTTATACTTGCATCGCAGGCGAAACAAGTTTTTTATATCACTGATCCTTGTGACGAACATTGGTCTGTTGTTCTTCATGGAAAACAACATCACGGAGTGGAAGGGATTGATACAGAAGAAGGGCTTTATGAGGCTGGCCCTTTCTCTAGTGGGTTACCTGAATCGAGAGCAAATGAGGAAGATAGGGAACTTGATAAATACATACTTCGTGATGACCACAGTGAAGGATTATGGTTCGAGGAGCAAGTGTCCCATAAGAGAAAGAGAATAAGTTAAGAATCATTTTCAGGTATATTGTTTATTTTTATTAATTTTTTTTTCTGTGGGTGTGTATGTTGTGTGTGTGTATTTGTATATGTTTCTTTGATTTTAATGAAAAGAGGTGGACATAAATTTATAACAACATTTATTTTTATCCTTCGTACTGTCTGATTGAAACAGGTCACAACTGGGATGAAGCCGCGCAATCAAGGGACAAAATTTCCAAGGACTTCATATTCGGAACTGTTTATAAATGAATATGTTATTGTTGGAAATTGTGTGAAGCTTCTGTGTTGATGTTATGATGCACTTGTGTTTTGGTCAAAAACAAGCAGGGGAGATTTTGTCTGAATTGATTTGAAACTGAATTCCGTATTATTCGAAATAGTTGGAATTTTAGTGAAGTATTTAAGTATGTGCATATCCTTGACAGGGAGTATGTTACATTTATAGGGGAGACTTTGTCAAATTTTTCGGCAAATTGATTTCCTTGTTTTTCATTTATGAATAAATGTTTCATGTATTATTTATTTTTTTTTCAAGGAGTAGTACTTTTGGTAAAATTTACAGGGGAAGCTATACAATGATTTTTGTTTTGATTTTATATTTAACTCTTCATAAATTACTTGTCTGTGCCTCGGAAAAAAGATATTCATTTAGCGAGGTTGGGTATTGACCGCTAAATGAATTAATTATTCGTTTATCGATTAATAATGCTTTATTATTTTATAAAGATTATTCAAACTATATTTTATATGAACATGAAAAAACTAAAAATGTAGGGTCTATGCTTCATAACATGAAAAAAATATATAAATTTATGTGCGCGCGGGAATTAATTGGCTGCATTTGTTCCCACTTTTCTACGGCGGTTCTAAAACCACCGCCGTAGAAAAAACTTTCTACGGCGGTTCATGTTTGAACCGCCGTAGAAAGTGATCTTTCTACGGCGGTTCTACATTGAACCGCCGTAGAAAAGTGGAAATTGCATCCAATTCCCGCACGCGCAAAAATTTCGATTTTTATTTCATTTTATGAAGCATAGTCCCTAAACATTTCCCCTGCTTCTCCCCTGCATTCCCCTGTAATATTGGATATGCAATTTCATAACGATCACTGGTTCAAGTAAATAAAATACATTATATTTTGATTCACACTCAATTTAATGTATTTATGAAAATGGGAAAAAAAACTTAATAGGGAGTAGGGTTTAGGGTTTAGGGTTTAGAAAATGATATAAAAATAGAAAATTCATGCGTAGCGCGGGAATTGGTGCATATCATTGTAGGAGAAATTATTTTATGTCATATCTTCAGTTTAATTTAACTCTATTTATTTCATTTATGCATTTACTTTTAATACAGATTATAAAAATGATTTTGAGGTCAACTTCTAACTATTGTCACGGAGAGAATACTAGTTTAAAACGTATTTTGAAAAAAATGGAGGTTTACGTGAAAACTCTGACGGGGAAGACCATCATCCTCGAGGTCGAATCCTGCGACCCAATTGAGAATGTCAAGGCGAAAATCCAGGAAAAGGGTGGCGCTTCACTCTCTATTTCAATCTTAAGCGGCACCGCGGTTAATTTATGAAAATGGGAAAAAAAACTTAATAGGGAGTAGGGTTTAGGGTTTAGGGTTTAGGGTTTAGAAAATGATATAAAAATAGAAAATTCATGCGTAGCGCGGGAATTGGCTCCAAAAACTACTTTTCTACGGCGGTTCAACCGAGAACCGCCGTAGAAAATACTTTCTACGGCGGTTCTCGGTTGAACCGCCGTAGAAAAGTAGTTGTGTGAGCCAATTCCCGCGCTACGCATGAATTTTCTATTTTTATATCATTTTCTAAACCCTAAACCCTAAACCCTAAACCCTACTCCCTAAACCCTAAACCCTACTCCCTATTAAGTTTTTTTTTCCCATTTTCATAAATTAACCGCGGTGACGCTTAAGATTGAAATAGAGAGTGAAGCGCCACCCTTTTCCTGGATTTTTGCCTTGACATTCTCAATTGGGTCGCAAGATTCGACCTCGAGGATGATGGTCTTCCCCGTCAGAGTTTTCACGTAAACCTCCATTTTTTTCAAAATACGTTTTATATATATAAGACTTAATTATAAAAGTTGTCTTCAATTCTTCGAATTAAAACATTTTATATATGTAGTGAAAATTTACAAGAGATCGAGAGCAGAGAGGAGAGAGTTGGATGATGTGCAAGAGGGGAAAGGAGAAAAGAGGAAGATGTTTATATATATATATATATATATATTTATATATATATATGTATGTAAGGTAATGAAATCCAGTAACTATTTAATTTTTTTCCGGCCACTTAACAAATATTTATTTTTATATTACTATACGTATCTAATGCATTTGTGGATTTGATTATTTTATCCCTTTCGCCCAAGTCGAAAAAGTAGAAATTTTAGGGAAGATAATGAAGCTTATTACTTTATCGACTCTTACATGTACATTTACGAAATTTATTAATTTTTATCTTTGACCTATAATTATTGTGTAGTAGCACGGGAAATTTAAATGCAAATGGTACAAGAGGGGAAAGGAGAAAATAGGAAGATGTTTATATATATATATATATATATATATATATATGTATGTATGTATGTAAGGTAATGAAATCTAGTAAGTATTTAATTTTTTATTCGGCCACTTAACCAATATTAGTTTTTATATTACTATACGTACCTAATGCATTTGTGGATATGATTATTTTATCCCGTTCGCCCAAGTCGAAAAACTAGAAATTTTAGGGAACATAATGAAGTTTATTACTTTATCGACTATTACATGTAAATTTACGAAATTTATTAATTTTTATATTTGACCTATAATTATTGTGTAATAGCACGGGAAATTTAAATACAAATATATGGTTCAATGGAAAATTTGAAATTTAATTATGAAATGGTTCATAAAAGTCGAGATTGTGTACATAATTAATAAATATACACAATCTGGGTATGTATTATTATATTTACAAAATTGTGGGCTTAGTTTTTTGAAAATGGAAAAAAAAATTTAATATTAAAATATGCCCGCGCGGGAATTGGCTCCAATTTTTTCCCCTATGCTAAACCGAGAAAAACGAGACCATTCAACGGCGGTTTAACCGCGAACCGCCGTTGAAAGAAGAATCTACTGCGGTTCACGAGTGAACCGCCGTTGAAAGTATACTTTCAACGGCGGTTCGGTTGAAAGTATACTTTCAACGGCGGTTCAACCTTGAACCGCGGTTGAAAGTATACTTTCAACGGCGGTTCACTCGTGAACCGCAGTAGAAAGTTGGTTCAACGGCGGTTCGCGGTTGAACCGCCGTTGAACCAACGAGCCGGTCTAAGTTCAAATCAAATTTGAACTTAGACATTTTCCTTTCATTTTCCCTCATTCTCTTCCTCTTCTCCCATTTTTTCCCCTGCTTCTCCCCTGTTTCCCCCTCCCTTCAACCGCGGCTGTTCGGTCTATTCTCCTCCTCTCCCGTCGCCGGCGCAACCGAGGCACCTTCGCGCCATTTTCCCGCTCGACCGGCTGCAGCACGGCCCGATCATCGCGGCTGGACCATCGCAGCGCACGGGTGTGTATGGGTTGCCTTCCAACCGGCCAACATTTGAAATTTCCCCCCTCCAATAGTTCGGGCTTGGTTGTAGGAGTGCACACAAAAGGTTATCCACCTTCTATGCTTCCATTTTAAAACTTTTCCAATGTTACCTTACATTTTGTAAATGCTTCCCATTGCACTAGGGTTTTTTGGGTTGATATAATGTTGATTTCGGTTTTAATCCTTGTGATGAATGATTGGAATGCTTTTGGATTTATTGATTGTTTGTTGCATTGGTTTGGTTGTTGAATTTCGTGTTTTGTCCTACATAAGTTGAGAACCTAGGGTTTTGATTGGGATTTCAATTAGGTAAGGTAATGATTCGGGTTTAGTGTATGAATATGAGAAACTCAAATGTTTATTTCGGTTTTGCTTGATTAATTTTAGAACATTGGTGTTTGATTTCGGTTCTTATTCGATTTAGTGTTCCTCCTTTAGTGATAATGAGGAAAATGCTTTGTTGTTGATTCCACTTTGTGAAATTTAATCTTTATAGGGTTCTTTCTTTAGGGATCCCTTGTTTCAATGTCTTCAAAGCCCCTTATATGTTGAAAGTAAAGAAATCTTTGCATTAATGTGAAGCATTTTTTATTGCACAAGCACTAAGTACCTTTAGGGAAGAAGAGTATTTTTTAGGAGTGAAGTACTCCTCCTTGAAGCTTTGACCTTCCTCACTAAATTTTGGTTTTTTTCCTTTAGTAGAAATTAATGATTGTTCTCATTAGTTGTTGGTTGTGAAATGTGAAGTACTTTATCAATGGTACCCTTTATAAGTCCACTTTTTTGGCCCTCATTTGGTTTAATTTGGATAATGGTAATTGTGTATTGCAAATATCACTATCTCCTCTTCGCTTTCCCTTATCTTTGTTTCAAAAGCGCGAAATATGCTTTGTGAGGGTTCTCCTTGATGAAGGGGATTTTTTTTCATGAATGTAGAGTTTGAAATATCACTTCTCCTTAAATGTTTTACCTTTTGCGATGTATGGTTTCTTCTTTAGTGGAAAGGAGGGTAATGCTTTGTGGTTGAGTTGAAGGTGTGTTCCTCCCTTGGTTTAATGTCATGAATGCAACTAATATATTGAAAGTGAGGCTATCTTTGCATCAATGTAAAGCTTCTTTATTGCGAAATCACAAAGTATTTCTATTGCTTTAGGGAGGAGAGTATTTTTTAGGAGTGAAGTACTCCTCCTTGAATATTTTACATTCCTCACTAAATTTTGGTTTTTTCCTTTATTAGAAATTAATGATTGTTCTCATTAGTTGTTGGTTGTGAAATGTGAAGTACTTTATCAATGGTACCCTTTATAAGTCCACTTTTTTGGCCCTCCTTTGGTTTAATTTGGATAATGGTAATTGTGTATTTTTAGGAGTGAATTTTGCGAATGTACATTGCCTTTTTTTTCACATTACAAGCATTCTTGTATTTGACATTAAAGCTTTTCTTTAATTGCATATATGTTATATTGAATTCTCTTTCTATGTACATGAAGTTTAAGGTACTTTCAATGGCCCGAAAAAGAAAAAGCAATAAGGAGCATAGTGATGAGGGAAATGGCAATGGAGATGGTTCTTCTACTAGATCTAGAAGAGGTAGAGGGCCCACAAATTGCAATGATCTATTGGAAATGCGTATGAAGGGGAAAACTCTTAACATTTCTTTTGATTCCGAGCTCGAGCCTAAAAAGTATCATACAAAGTGGATTACCTTTGTGGCATTCACGGCCCGAAGCAAAGTGGACATAATGGAATATGCATCATGGCCCAAAGTTCCCGACGAGATCAAGAAGAGAGTGTGGATGGAAATACGGGTATTTTCTTTAATTATAATGCATTGTTTGTTTCTTCTTTCATACAATGAACCCAAATTTACCTAAATTTTTACTTCTAATTTTTACTGTAGGCATTATTTGTTTTTGAGTCAACTAAAGAACTCGAAACAAAGTGGATTTCTTATGCCGGTAAACGGTGGAAAGATTGGAAATCCTTTTTAGGGAGATATGTACATGGTGACTTGAAGGGTGAGGACCCATGCTTGGAATATAAATATCTCCCTAGGGAGACATGGATTAAGTTCAAGGCTAGCCGCGAGACAGAAGAATGGCATGTATATTTTTTTAAATTGATTTCCTTCTTCTTTGTGGATATTTGAAATTGCTCAGTTTATGGATAATAATTTTTCATTATATTTTTCTCTAGGCAATTCGTGGAAAAGCGCAAAAGAATGCCACTTTAAATTCTTTCTACCATAATTTATCTCGCGGTGGCTACCGACTGCTGAAGAAGCAGTTGCATGACGAGGCTGTGATTGCATCTGGGAAGAAGCCTTCAGAGGACGGTCAGTCCGAAGAAGAAGGGGTAGATTCTTATGCAGGGCCAGGCCGGCATCTACTATGGAGGCAGGCTCACACAAACAAAAAAGGGGAATACTTCACGCCAGAGGCTGGTCGTGTTGGGATCGAAATTGTAAGTTTTGCACCATACATTTTCTTATGTTTCAGTTCTTTAAGCTAAGCATATATTTAAAACTATATTTAATTGATCTATTTACATTTCATATTTTTGGCAAAACGTTTAGGACAATCTATGTTCCCGCGAGTCACAAGGGGAGAAAGTTGCAGAGGGTAGGAATGACATTCTTGTCATTGCAACGGGAAAGACTGATCACCCCGGTCGTTATCGAGGCCATTCTACCAGGGCACGTATCACAGAGGTTTTCCCAAAAACAAGGCCGTCGCTGAAAGATGAACTAGATTTAACTAAGCGACAGCTTCAGAAAACCACTGCCCAGCTCGATGAATGTCAAACACATCTGAAGATGATGGTTGGGTTTATATGTGGTAAGATGGGGACTGACTATGATACATTAAGAGCCACTGTCATCAATAGTGGCAAAGCTCAGAGCGTGCACCCAGAGACCTCCGGAATGGCCCCAGAGATGTTTGAGGTTCATGGTAGCCCTGTTTCTCCTCTTATCCCTACACGTTTGCCTGAGTTGGAGATGCTACATGTTTCATCTACGGACCCGATCAAAGCCTCTGACGGAGGTTCTTTAGGCGAATACAAGGTACTTAAAATACATTTATGTCTTTCATTTTTCTATAGAGTATCACTGCTATTCTTCTTGGGTAGACTTTTATTTTTCTATTTTTCTTTTAAATTCTTTTTATTATTTATTTTTTTGCATATGTATTCAAGTATTCAAACACTTTATATTTTTTTGAAAATGAAGTTTATATTTTCCTTTTAAAAATATAATACTGCAATTAAAAAAACTACGGATTTTTTTAATATATTAAACATCTTTCTTTTATTTTTATTTTACAATAATGAAATTTTACATTTATATTTTGGTTTTTATTTAATTAATAAATTTGAATGTATAATTTCTTTCATATTGTCACTTCTAATTAAAGACCCTTGAATTTGGTTTCATGATTACACTTGCTTTGTTAAGTTAGACTTAATAGTTGATTAATGTTCATTCGCTTGCCTATTATCTCAGGACGGGTGTGAATGCCATCTGTTCATCTCTGAGGATACGCAAAAGCGGCGTAAGCTTGTGGCCAAGGGAAATATTTATAAGCAAAGAAAGCACCACGGCCGCGAGGTTAGGAAAGGTCGCGCGAGGGTCACAATTAAAATTTCCTATGATGACTTTGCCCCGCTACCATTTCCTGAGGAAGAGGCTGCAACTGTGGGAATGGCCAGATCCTTTTTCGTGGAATGGCCTATACAGTTGATTGAAATTATTCAGCCGGATCCGGTAACACAGGTATATTCTTACATTTATTTGTGAATTACTTAATACCGTTTTGTATATTTAATGTTATTTCAAATGATGTTAGGTGGATAAAAGTGCCCAAAATAAAAAAGGTCGGATGAATTATATGGATGATATAAAATCTCCTTCGGCGACGGTTCCGATTGAGATGTCATCCTCATCGACATCTGATCCACTGCAAGAGTTACAGCTCCGAATGGAGAAAGATTCGGACTTCAATGGCTTCTTCTTTCAAATGACAAGATAAGTCATAGGTGTGGAGCTTCCTATTGCGATGGATCGAGAGGATGTCGTAGAATTATTAACCAGAGAAAGCCAGGTCTCAAACTGTTTGATGCAATTGTTCACCCAGTGAGTTTCCACTTAATTTTATAACCTATTTCTGATTATTGTTATATATAGTATGCATTCCATGTGCCTAGACTAACCAATGAAGCCCTTTTTGTAAATTCTTTAGAGCTTTACATGAGTTAGTTGAAAGGAATGGGAGAAAGGGGATAGGTTTCCTCTGGGCTGATCATGTCACACCCCTAGGAAATACATATGAAGATAGGGTACACTACATTGCGCGAAACTTGAAGGATCGGAATAAAGAAATTTATCTGGTGCCTTATCTTCAGGGCTAAGTGACACTGTAAGCGCTTCTCTAATATTTAAGAAACACTGATTTAAAGATCTGACGTCATTAAATTTTTCGTTTGCAGTGAACATTGGATGCTAATAGCCATTAGACCGATAGAAAAGGTTGTCTACTGGCTTGATTCTTTACAAAATCCACAGAAAGAGGAGGCGGTGGTGCTTATAGACGAGTGAGTTATATATACTAACAACTGTTAGAATGCCTATATAATTTCTAATGCCAATCATATATATATATACATATGTTGCTAATTATTTTCGTTCCGCTTTCATTTTTATAGGGTGATGTTTAACTATCAAGCTTTCTTATGATTGCCCAGAAATGTGCATATGCAACCTGAGTGGATAGTAGTTAAGGTAAAATTGGTTCTTATTAAATTTTTTACTCAACGTTGTGTGGTTTACAATTAATTGTATGATCTTCTAACTCGTATATTAATATTCATTAGCATAAAAAGCAAACGTCTAATTGGGAGTGTGGGTACTATGTAATGCACTACATGAACCAAATAGCAATGAAATCCGACACATTGGCACTTGAAAAGGTATTTCATTTCTCATAACTTACTTAATTGACTGTATTTCATTTTGCTACTCAGTTACTTTTTAATTTCAAAAACTCTGTTGCAGCACTTCAAGCTCGACCGCACTCCATTAAGCAATGTGGATATAGATGCAGTGCGAAAAATATGCGCTAGTTATATTTTGGAGCATTAGCCGTAGTTGAAGGATACTAATTAAACTTGTTCATATTATAGTTGTACAAATATTTTTGGATATGCCCATTAATATAATAGCGATTTCAATTTGTATATTGGTGATATTTGTATTAAATTTCAACTTTTAGGGGCAGGTTTTGCTTTAAACCAGGTTTTAGCAGCAGGTTTTTAACGCAGTTTGGGTCTAAAAAGTGGCCACTTTCTACGGCGGTTCAACCTTAAACCGCCGTAGAAAGGGGACACTTTCTACGGCGGTTCAAACCGCCGTAGAAAGTCCGCTAACTTACTACACCTGCCAGATAGATGGCGGTTCAAAAAGGCCAAGAACCGCCGTTAAAAACCCTTAAAAACCGCCATTAAAAGCCCTTTTTGTAGTAGTGCAGACTTGATGTGAAGATCCTTAAAGGCTACAGCCATTGGTTTTGAAGTGGAATTTCGAGGCTGGTGAACAAGAGGAGGGGCGCAAACCTTTAGGATTGGGAGCCGTCGCCGATTAAAAACTCTGCAGGCTACCAATTCACCTAGACATGTTGTCGAAACTAAACAAAGCTTTATTATCGAAAATCCAATCCCATAATAGTCAATTGCAAGATAATCGAGGAGAACTAAGGGGAAAAAAAAAAAAGAAAGAATGGGTTTTTATTGACTTTTACTTTTCGCCGATGGCATCTCAAATTTGACATGGCAAATGAGATATCATATAGGGAATATAATTTCTACTTGTATTATTTTTGCAAATATTATTGTAAACTATGTTATTTTGGAAAAAAAAAAAAAAAAAACTCTCTCCATTGACACAAAAACATTGATAAATTTATAATTTTAGGGTTTAATTTGCTATAAGTTTGGAGACTGTTTATGCAATTTCTGTACTTGGCCTATTTACTTCAAATTTAAGAGAAGGAAAAACTGAGCGACTGTGACTCCATGAGAATGAGTTGGTTTTTATAAGGGATTTCGGGAGCAAAGTTTAATCAGAGGAGTTGGATTGTGTGACACCCCAATCTCACCATCCCACATACAATGGACTGAATTAATTGAATGCATGTCTGGTTTGCACCAGGGCTCATTGTCGTTCAAAACAAACTAAACATACTTTATTACAATAATATTAATAATGTTATACAACCCTATTTTA
Source organism: Leptodermis oblonga (assembly GCA_016801395.1). Taxonomy (NCBI): domain Eukaryota; kingdom Viridiplantae; phylum Streptophyta; class Magnoliopsida; order Gentianales; family Rubiaceae; genus Leptodermis; species Leptodermis oblonga. The sequence continues at coordinate 19,332,964 of CM028751.1, read as the reverse complement.
CATAATCATAATACACATCTAGCAAAACATTATTGCATATAACTTGAACCAACTATTTCAGCAAAACAAACAAGAAAAATGAAATGAGCACATGCCCAGTGAGATCACACCGTTTTCGCAAACATTTACCAAGTTACATAATTAGTCATGCATACAATTTAATCAATCCTAGCATAAAGCATTCATAACTTATGCAGCATTCAGAAACATATAACGAGGATGAAGGCAATCGTTAAAGTTCTATATGAATGATGAACGAACTGGCCAACTCGAATGATGAACGAACTGGCCAACTCACCTTGGTGTTCATTCGGTCATTCATTCATTTGACAAAGATTTCAGACAATAAGACATAACAATATATTCCTAACAATGAATCATGATAATAGATTCATGACAATGATTCATTACGCCAACCATGTTCTTTCATTCATTTGTTCATTTTGAGTCTCATTCATGAAATAATAATCTAAAAATTATGAACAGTCAAGATTCATACATATATAATCACGAGTTCCAGTATTCATGAAAAGCACATCAGAATCTTCACAAATATATATTTATATATATATATATATATGTAGCCAAGCAGATATATAAACGCAAATGGACTTTTCAAATCTAAAAATATTTCACACATAATTTTAAAAGCTTTGTAAAGCATGTCATCACAATGACTCCAATTCATATTCAATTATTAACTGCGTTCAAACGGTATTAATTTTCAGTGAAAAACTCACCTCAGTTCATAGATGCCAGCTCACTACTATCCGAACGATATGCAGTACATAAGTGTCTAGGTTTAGAATTTATTCTTTAATTCAGATAAATTTCGGAATTCTAGTGTTTTAAGAGTTTTAGTGTTCAATCTGTATATTCATAAGTGTTTCATGAATCCAAATCAAGTATTCACAAAAGGGTTTAAAGGTGTAAAAAAAGTTGTAAGGGTTTTAGTTTGATTTTGTAAAAATTCATGTTTTAGGGTTGAATCGTTTTTACCCGCTCAAATGGTGGTAATAACCGCTGAAAACTTTGTTTCAGGTTCGAAGAGTGGTTTTACCCGCTATCAGAGCAGCAATAACTGCTGAAACCCCTGTTCCAGCTTCACAAAACGGTTTTTCCCACAATCAGAGTGGTAAAAACCGCACTTCGGGACTTTTCAACTTTGAAGATTAGTTATAACCTGTCTCAGAGCGGTAATACCCACTCAGAAAATTACATCACATCCAAAGACATATTTTTCCCACACTTTGTTCGGCAGTAACTGATTTTCTTGAACCAAGAAAATCGATTGTACCCACTATATGACCGGTTATAATTTTTGCTTATGTGTTGTGCCTCAATTGTAAAAGTGAATAATTCGAATTGTACGAATAGGAAATATATATATTTATATATATATATATCCAACAAACTTAGGCTTCGTTTGATAACAAGATTCAGCACTTAAAATTAGTGATTAAGAGTTTAATTAAATTAAGAATGTTTGATAACTGTCAGTCATAATTCTTAATGAATTAAGTAATTCTGGAGTTAAGTACTTAATTGATTAAATGAGTTTAATAACAAAAACATGAATAACTTAATTAATTAAGTTGGGTCTGAAAAGCAAATATAATTTCGCCCTAAAAAATAAGTGATGAGTGAATCACTTATCACGGTATCTGAATCAAATAAATTTTTTTCTCTTTCATTTTTCTCATTTTTTTGTATCAATATTTTATTCCGACTGAGGAGAAAGAAAATCACGAAAATATTTTGGTAATTATATTAGAAAAATTATTTTTTCTACCCCTACAAAATTGTAGAATTGTAAAATAACCTCAAATTACCGTTGACTTCGGTTTGACTACATAAAACCTGCTATAGCAGGTATTGGTACTAAAAATGCAACAAAGTATAAACATAAAGTACAAGTTTGGAATTTAGTAAACTTTTAATATCAAATTTACAAACAGCCTAAATTTTTAGTACTAAAAATGTCATTCTTCCAAACGAACCCTTATACGAAACATTCTACTAAAGTAGTACTGCGGAATAAGAATTGTCTAGTCTATCAATATTGCGGAGCGCACGACCTCTGTTACTGTACTGGGTTTGTTTTCTTTGTCGGACCACTAATCCATATATTGGGCGTTTGATCCAAAACCAGTTCTCCAAAATCCCATCTGTTTTGGACTTTATACCAAAGCTCGCTTCCACTGATGGAACAACTCGATCGGCCCAGAGGCTGTTGTGCAGTGGCGGAGCCGGCTCCGAAGGTCAGGAAGGACAAAATTATTTGGTATAAATATTACCCTTATTATTATAATTTTTAATGGGGCAAAATATAATTTTTTTGAAATTCTATATAATAAAAATAAAATTTTGAGATTTCTGCTGATACCTCCCTCCGCCCCTGCTGTTGCGGTGGATGTTGGGTGCTGCCTGTTCCCGTGCTTTCCTGAAATGGTGAAAATACAATTTCCATTATGTGGTTTTTGTGCAATTTTCGTTTATATTTTCAAAAGAAAGTGTATGAGAGAATCAAATTATAGAGTAAAAGTATAAGAGAAACATACCGTTCTGTCCGACAAAGTGATAATTTAGCCCGTAAAAGTGATGTGTCTTTTTCATTTCACTATATGCAATATTTTTTTTCTCTTACAAGAGCAATTTTATTTTCATTTTACAAGTGATACTTTTTAAATAGACCGTATATCAAAAGCTTTCTCTTACGGGCGAGATGATAATTCTTGCAGACCATACTATTTTTCTTACATGTGATAATATTTTTTATAGACAATAATTTTTAAACCAGCGAAATTTTTTTAAAGTTATTTTTATAGATCATACCTTTTAAACAAGCGATACATTAGATGTTATACGCGATATTTTTTCATCTACAGGTGATTTTTTCTTTTTTAAACAGATGTAATTTTTTTAATATGAGATACTTTTTCTACCAGCAATACATTTTAGCCTAAAATTGATACCGCGTCTTTAAAAAAATGTGTCGAATAGTCCAACAGGCCGCACACATTTCTTTTGTCAAATTATAGGCCCGTCCTTTTTTGTTGGGTTGAGTTTTTGTTTGAGTTTTGGTTTGAAAAAAATAGTTTTATAATATAAAAAGTGTATTGAAAATGTAAAAAAGTATAGCTGAATAGTAAAAAATTGTATTAGAAATGATGAAAACTGATTATAATATATTAAATTTACTGTTGAACCCAAAACTGATACCAAAACCAAAATTTGAAGAACAAGCGATATTATATGTGTTAAACGGAAAACTTATTCATTAATGATAATAATAATAGTAATAATATAATTTGTGGATTCATGATTATTATACTTTTAACACGTGTCCATCATTTATTCTATAATTTCACTCACTCTATCATCAGTCCTCACTTATTTTAAAAATACTCAATAATTAAGTCTAGTTATAGTTCGAGATTAAAATGGTCAATTAAGGAAAAACAGTAAAAACTAACTACATATTGGAGTGATGTACGTGCCAAAAAGTGAAAGCGTGTAATGTCTAAAAATATGCAAAATAAAAGTTTGTAAATATTGTTTATTTTGATTTTTTTTTCTTTTTTCATCAAAGAGATTAAAATGGTCAATTAAGGAAAAACAGTAAAAACTAACTACATATTGGAGTGACGTACGTGCCAAAAAGTGAAAGCGTGTAATGTCTAAAAATATGCAAAATAAAAGTTTGTAAATATTGTTTATTTTGATTTTTTTTTTTTCTTTTTTCATCAAAGGGACACTTAGATCTTCATCAATATTCCGTCAGAAAAAAAAAAATTCTTCATGAATATTAGGAGATAACTGGATTTTTTCAAATACAAGCTTGAAACAACTCCTCGTAACACAAAATTATATGGAAATTGGAATTAACTGTCTTTCACCCTTTTCAAATTGATCAATCAGAGTTTTGTTTGATGAACAAATATAGCAAGCTAAGTGAATAATATATATATATTATATATATATATATATGTGTGTGTGTATGTATATATATACACACATTAGTCACACTTTTTGTTTCATATGGCTAGTGTGAGTAGAAAGTATTGTAACTAAGGGCATGTTCTTTTTATTTCGTTTTGAAAATGGTTTTGGTTTCAATAGTAAATTTAATATATTTTAATCATATTCCATCATTTTTAATACAATTTTTTACTATTTAACATCTACTTTTTATATTTTCAATACACTTTTTACATTATAAAACTATTTTTCAAAACTTGTTTTCAAACTTAGTTTGAAACCAAAGATAAAAGTTCAAAATTTAAGAAATCAAACACATAGAATATTAATTTTTTTTTTTTTTAACTTTTGAAGATCCCTTGAATATGTCTACTTTATTGAAATTATTTGGTAACTTTGTTTCCCTTTCTTATATTTTGTTGAGGCCAAACGTGGAAAATGCTAGTCTTTAAGTCACTTTTAAGTTCAATATGCAGAGATATCAAGTTCGAAATAGGCCAATGTGTAAAATATATGAAGTTCTAATATCAACTTTCGAATGTCATTTTACTGTGTAAAAATTTAAAAAGTTTGAGAAAATCTTGCTTCTTTCATTTTTCTTCTTTATCGATCCTAGAAGTAAATAATTGGAAATTTTCAAAAAATTTGGTTTATGATTCAAACAATCTTAAATTCTCAGTCAACAACACAATTAGAGATTCGACATTGAATTATGGTACAACGTTTCCGACTGATTTGAGATTGCATGTACACCAATTCACCTGCATCAAAATAAATATGGATATAACATCGACTTGATAGTTGTACATAGAAAATTTTCTTGTTACAATTTTGTCTGACATGATATCTGACATGTAAGTTCACATTGAACAACTTCGTGATCCTGGGATTAACGGAAGAAGAAAAAAAAAATCACCAAGAGAAAACCATCTGGAAAATTTCTCTGGGTTCCCTTCCCTTTAACAGATTGACTTCCTCTTAAATCATATTGCGGAACTGTAAGAAATTATGGTTTCCACTGTCAAAGTTAACACAAAACATTCACTTCCCCAGTCAAACAAAATCATTTATTTCCACCCAGCACACAAAATGCCATGTTTTGACGGCAACCACACAGAGACTTCCTATTTGATAAAAGTAAATTAATTAATTAATTAATCAACAACTCAAAATTACTCTCTCATTGTTGATCGGCCAGGGTTCGTTTTTCCTTTATTCTCTCATGGTGAATTTTTTTTTTTTTTCTTAAACTTTACATTATTAAGGATAATATTATTATTTTTACATGATTGTTGAATTCAACCCGAAATTATTTTATGTTTAGGATACATTATATGTATTTCATTTTTATTTTCAAAAATTTATATTCCATTGATGACATATGTGGTTAGGTTTTATTTGGTTTTTAATTTCCGATGAAAGTTATAGGTTGTTTGTGCTCAAATTTAATGTTTGTAATGTTACAAATTTAATGTTTGTAATGTTATAAAGATTATGTGTGTCTTTAAAATATTTACCCGTGACTGTACCCTAATTTTTGCAAAAATCCATGCTTTGCCCTTTTCGGACATTTTAATTAATAATTTTTAATATATATATAATTTTAGCACCAAATTTTTTTAAAAAACCGGTGCTACAAGTACATTTTTAAAAAGAAGGACAAATTACAATTTCCCCCCTAAGGTTTGGCTAAATTACAAAAGCACCCTCCTAGTTTGATTAAATAACAAAAATCTCTCTTGATTTGATTTGATTTTCTAATAACAAGTACATTTTATGTCACGATTTCACTGCTAGTCAAGGGGGATTTTTGTTATTTAACTAAACTAGGAGGGTGATTTTGTAATTTACCTAAACCTCGGGGAGAAAATTGTAACTCGTCTGTCGATCAAGAGAGATTTTTGTTATTTAACCAAACTAGGATAGTGCTTTTATAATTTAGCCAAATTCAAGGGGGAAAATGTAATCATTTCACCCCGTGTGTTATCATGCTTTTATTGTCTGCTCCCTTATCATCAGTCAAAAATAAACATCTAAGAGCATCTCCAACCATTATGGCATTTTGGCATCAAATGGCAAAAATTTAGCATCTAAAATGGCATCAACCATGATGAGAGATCAATGGTTGATGCCATTTTAATGCCATTTATGAATATTATTATTTTAATACTTTAAAAATATTTTAGTAATTAAATAAAAGTTCTTAAATATTTATTGTTAATACTATTATTTTTGGATAAATTTTCTTATTACAATTTTACTCTTCGATTGTCATAAAATACAAAAAAAATTAATAATAAAAAATTACTAAATAAAATAATAATTCAATTCAATAAATATTTAATAAAACATTGGAATATTTCTAAAAAACACACATGAATATTGGGAAAACATAGCACTACACAAATATTGTATGTTTTTATTATCCGTTTTTAATTATTGTTTTATTATGAATGTATTTTGTTCTTGTATTAATTTTCTCCTCCATTAATGAATGTATAATGTTTTTGTATTTTTATTATAATATTGTCAATTTAAATTATTTTATTTTTTTTCAAATTAATAGTTAATTTTTTTTAGTCTCCACCGGTTGCCAGCACAACACCGCTCTTCTGTCCATTAAGATATGACGTTCTTCTACTTGAAATTTTTTTTGAAATTATCATTTTTTTCTATATATAGGACATTTTTATCCTTTATAGATTTATTTTATTTTACCGATGACAAGGGGAATTAACTGTTAAATTTTATAATAGATGAGAGTGTTTTTATATGTCATAAATTGCAAACTTTTGCCACCCTTAACTTTGGTTTAAACCAAAGATATCCAGTCACGTCCATTTGAGTGTTTTTATTTATTATATTTATTTTTTTTAAAGCATGTCTATGTGAGTTGGTAAAGTGAGGATACATAGTCTTTGTTTAACTAAATCTAAGGTCAAGACTCAGGAATACCGGTATGCTACAATTTATTAGTGGAATCCCTCAATTTAATCTCTATTTATTTGGAACTTTTGAAATGTGTATGGAATATGTTGATATTTGTGTACAAAAAAGATTTTATTAAAGAAAATTATAAAGAAAATACGAATGACCGACGCCAATCGCATGACAAAATTTCCAACAGGCCCACCAATCCCTTTGTCCCGGCCAGCATGCCCAGCTAGTGGTCCTACGTTACCCAATGACTACGTCCCATGGACAGTATCAAAAGATTTTAGGTAGGGTGGTGGGCCCATCCCTGATATGACCCCACAATGGCAAGAATGTGAGGCAAAAGTCTCACAACAACTAAACCAACAGGAAAAAGAGGAAAACAGTTCTTATTATTTCTTCAAAATAACAATAAAATAAAATAAAATTTGAAAATTACAAAAAAAAAAAAAAGAAAAAGAAAGAAAGAAAGAAAAGGAAAAGCTGAATTTGAATTTTGTCTCTTAAGCATGGGGGTTTTGCCCTTCATGCAGTACCTCTTTGCATGCAGAAACATGTGGTATGATTAACAAGTGCAATAATTTAGTTCCCCACAAATCCACTCATATCCCCACACCCCTACTATCCCCTACCCCCCCCCCCCCAAACCCCCCCCCCAAACCCCCCCCCCCCCCCAAACCCCCCCCAACAAATTTAAACAGTCGTGCAACGTTGTACAATTCAGAAGTGCAACTTTGGTGGCTGGTGCGAGTGCGTACATATGAAACTTGAACAGGAGCATAACCCTTTTTCTAATCAATTATTACATGTACTTTGCCCCCCCCCCCCCCCCCTCCCAATAAAATGTGGAGTGAGACTCCTGACAATATAATAATTAGTAGTTGTGATCAGAGCTTGAATCGATGGATGTAAACGACACATTTTTGACTTGACAACCTAGAATGCACAAACTCTGTGACCAACTTCTGCTAGCATAATTGAATCTAACAATGAACTAAAACGGAGGATGGGGAGCCAAGTAGTATTGTACTTTTCTTTACTTTTGCTTTTAGTTTATCTTCGCTATTAGTTAGGTTAGGGGTATGGTTTTCTTTTGTAGGAAGTGTTTGTCTATCTTTGATGAGTATTCTATTTCTCTTTATAAGAGTGTTCGATGTACATCTTTGGAATAATTGCTTGCATTCACTTTTAAAGTTTTCAATCTCGATCAGATGTGAGAATAAGTTGATGATGAAGATGAAGAGGCCAAAAGACAAAAGAAAGAAAACTACAATGCGGAGTCAAGTCGGAGTGTCGTCCCATTGCCAACTTGTGGGTGGTAAATGTTAGCTCTTAAGAATCTCCAATATGCGATTAACACCTGTAATGATATCTAGCGATGGTGTAGAGTTTAGTTCATGCCTGGTGAATAAATAACACCTCTATATTGGAAAAAAAAGGAAAAAAAAATAAAAAATTGAAACTGGTATCCAATATGTAATATTAATGCTACATAAAGGATGGAATTTTTTGGAACATCTTGTTTAATTTAACTTTTATCAATTGTCACAATTTCTCTACTAGTTACTTATATTTATGAGATTTTATCAATTTTATTGGTAATTTATTATGTCATTTGGTATAAAGCTAGATACAAAACTCATTTTGTCCTTGATAGAAATATTATTTCGATAATATTATGAATTGTGTATTACAATTGGGACATGAGTATGCTTTATATAAAGACTACAGACCTAACAGACTCCTAACTAGGAAAAAGATAACAAATAAGGAACTAGAAATATTCTAATTATTCTAACAGTCCTACTATTTTGAAAGTTGATGCAACTTTACCAGCTATTTTAACCACTTTATAAGATTATTTGACTAATCAAATTTACCATCAATATATATATATATATATATATATATAAAAAAGAATTTGAACCACATAACCATTGATCACGATTTCAAAACCGCTGCCAAACTTAGCTAGATTCAAAAGAGTACAACAAGAATGTGGTTCTTCATCAATTATTGATCATTAGATAGTGGAATTGGTCTCTTACCTTTCCTAGAGTGACATTTTTTTGTTGGCAAGTCATGTTAACACTTAACACTATGCCCACAAAATTTCGATGATAGAACTCAAATAAACGATATATTTTTCTTCGTTTCTCTGACTATATATATATATATAGTACTTCTAATTTCGTCCACAAAAATAGAGCATGCTGTCATCCATGTCGCTGAACTTTTAGGTCGAAAAAAGAATAAGAGACCAAACGCATCCACTTGCGTAATTGTGGTGAACTGAATTATTTTGACCTCTTACCCTCATTTTTTAATTCTATTTTTTTGTTTTCTACACTTACATTTTATATTTATAATAGTTTTTATTATTTTTTTTAATACACATTTTACATTTACATCAATATACTCTGTACATTTAAATAAATTATTATGTTCCAAAAACATGTTTCAAGAAATCATTCCCAAAAAAAATGAGTTAACGTACATACTCTTAACTAATTCAGAAGTTGTATTTGGTTCCTACAAATTTGGGAAAGAAATAAAAATAAAAACTATAGGTTGAGAGGATTCTTGGCCTTATAATAGAGGAGAACCCCCAAGTCCCATGCATCAAGTACGTGAAAAGTCAGCTCAGCCTTGTCATTAATGGGACACAAGTGGCTCAAGTTCAGCTGCTGTTTTCGATTTTATTACCCGTGTTTAACCTCTCGGATCGGATCGGTCAAACCGGTCAAAATCGTTTAGCATTTTACTCGGTCAAAATTGGCTTAAAATTACCCAGGCTTTTGGAAAAATTCGGACCACCCAAGTTTTTGTTTTTTAGTTTTTTTGATGTCTTGCCTTTAGGCCTCAACGGTTCAAATCTGTCAGGAACTAAAGAATGAAGATGCATAGATGATGTCGTATCACTAATAATAGAAAATAAAAAAATAAAAAAAGTGTTAGAGATGTTATTAATAGGAGATTAAACAGTCGTGAGGGTATTCTTTGCAAATGTAAAGTCTGAATTTCTCTCTCCGTAATATTCTTCTGATTTTTACCTTTTTAATTCTCTCTTCCGAATCAATTCTTCTTCTCAATTTCTAGAGTTTATTAACAATGCTAACAAAGTCAAGAAAAATATTTGTATTCATCTTTCAAATAAAGGTTTCATTAAACCTTTGGGCTCAATTCATTGGTTATGAGCCTAGAGGCTCACGTGTGAATTAATGTTAATGACTCTAATTTATAAGTTTTTCACTACTCCTCATTGTTCTCTCTCTCTCTCCCTAGCATTGTGTGATAGATGCAACTATTACTTTTTCGTATTTTATTTATTTTATCTTTATCTTTTCTTTTCTTTTTTAATTTTGTTTATACTATTTTTTTTTTTTTTTGGTTAACAGCCGATTAAGTGGTTGGGGAGCTTGGGGACCCTTTATTAAAATAAAGGCAAAATGTTGCAAAAATCTAAGGGGGACATAATGAGTCTTACGTTAGATATACAAAAATGCAAGAATGTAAATGAAGCCTATACAAACCTACAGATCACATAAAACTAAAGGGGGTTAACACCGCAAATAGGGAAGACCCCTAGCATCTAGCACCACCAAACCCTTAATTCTCTTAGGAAGGGTGGAGTGAACATAAAATCCTGTAAGTCCGGTCAAACTCGCATGTTGTGCTAGTGCATCTGCCATTGTATTCCCTTCGTAATAAATGTGGGATAAGTTCTCATAGCAATGCTGCAAATCCGATATCCTAGCCAAAGTGGCCGCCAAACTCCATGGAGCAGACCCCCCTTGGACTGCCATCAACAGCACCATAGAGTCTGTTTCAACTTCTAGATAATGCAGTCCAAGGCGATCACATATACGAAGACCGAGCAGAAGAGCGCGGGCTTCTGCCAGGAAGCTCATGAGCACGCCAAGGAAGGCTCCAATTACAAAAACTACCCAACCATATGAATCCCTCATGACCGCCCCTGCCCCCTGAAGGGCCTGGGTTAGTATGGGAAGAGCTGTCCACATTTAATTTAAAATGACCCTGCGTAGGCATCCTCCAGAAAACTATCAACTCCTCCTTCCTTTTCCGATACACCCACTTCCATAATATATCAGCCTTTAAAAAAAGCCGTAGACCTCCGGTACACAGGTGGTTTGAGAGCCAACACATCATATATTGATTTAAAAACCACACGTAAAAGCCGAGTCGATTCCACGGCCACCCTCTCATAAATTGCTTTACAGTGTGCCCGTCATATCTCCCAACACACTACCACAGGGACAATAGCAGTCACCTCTTTGGGGAGGCGTGCTACTTCAAAATCAGCCCTGTGCCAGAAGAAATTCAATAAGCCCCATAAATTCGTAATGACCAATGGAGCAGTTGCAAGCATGCCCCAACATGCGCCTAAATCTCACGAGCCAAATGCCACTCGTCAAATACATGCTTCAGTGAATTCTCGGAGCAACAAAAATAACACTTTGAAGCAAGGTGAAAGCCCAACCGTGGCAATGCATCATCCATGGGCAAAAGCACATTCAAGAGTCGCCACATAAAAATCGAGTGCTTCAAAGACAAAGGTAGGTGCCATAAGTTAAACACGATGACTATCCCCCTTTGCTTATTTGACCATGAAACAGCCGTTGACCTCCGGCTTTCATATCCTCCGATCCAGGCAGCCGTCAAACTGGAGTTCAATCCCCTTAATACAATCCCATACCTCGTCTGAAAACAGAGGTTGTAGATCACTACTCAACAAATCCCGAGTGTTCCAGTACTACTTTAAAGTCAAATGAGGGTTCACTATCTCTTCCGAATCAACAAAATCTGATAGAAAACCCTCTCTGTCTAATTGGAATACCAGAATAAAGAGGAACCATCCCCTACCAGAATGCTTGTATGGTCAGCCATAATATGCTCCACCTCCCCAACTGCTTCCAAACCCAAGAAGTCCTAGCCGATTTGGGCAAAACCTGCATATAAGATGCCTATAAAACCTCTGCGTTATGGAATTTCCACCAAAGCTTGCATGAAAAAGCTGTAATAACGTCCGCCATACTCCGGACCTCTAAACCATTCTCCGCTATCGAATAGGTGACCCGATTCTAGGATCTCCAATGCCTTTTCTTCTTCCCTTCTTGAGTTCCCCAAAAGAATTAAGAAAAAATTGCTTCAATCTTCACCACCACACCCTTTGACGGCTTGAGCGCAGCCCAGTGATGAAGAGGCATAGTGGACAGCACATACTGGATCAATAAAATCCTCCCTCCCTATGAGAGATACTTCCCTTGCCACCCCGCCAAACAAGCATGTATCTTGTCCAGTAGAGGCTGAAAAAGAAGCATGGTGCATCGCCCCTAATTGATAGGACAGCCCAGGTACGTAAAGTGAAAAACCTTGTTTATACTAATCTTTCTCCTCATTATTCAATTTTTATTATTTTACTTTTTTTTTTCTCTCATTATTCCCTTGTTTATAACAGAAGGGGTAGATGGAATGTCATATTTTGTAATTATTTTTAAAGCTTTGTGATGAAAAAAATAATTTCCAATGATCGTGTCTATTCTTGTAATATGGCAAAATGTTCATGACCAACTGGGCAATTCACTCTAAAATAAAGTACCATAGATTTGGTTTTGAATTAAAAAACCAAATATCATTTTCATTTTTTTAATTTATAAGCTTTTTATTTTATTTTTATTTTCTCATGAATGATTTTTAATATCATTATGTTTTTAATTCTGTTGTTAAATTTGAGAACATATATAATTTTACTGAGGAAAATGTCTTTTACATGATAAAAAAAATAAAAAATATAGGTATATATTAACTATTAATAAATGTTTTTATTTATGAATATAATTATGACATCATCGAGTTGACCCCTGACCTCCAAGTCGACTCCCAACCCCTAACCTCGGTCAAGTCATCGTCTGAATCGAGTTGTTAAACATTGATTTCCATCAATCTGCCAAAATGTGAACTTTTGCCGACTGACAATTTTAAACAAAAACTATCAACGAGTGGGACTAATAATTTGAGCTCGTGGTAGCCATTAACAATAATATAATTATTGTGTTATTAGTTTGAGGAACTTCATCATCTACTATTTCAATAGACACAAGAATTTGGGTGAATTAGTTGGTGTCCAACTAGGTGTCGAGTCGATATACTTAGTAGACACTAAACCGTCGGCATCTAATTGCGAGTTGACACACTTTATTTTTTGCTTTGCTTGAAATCTTTTTCTTTTGTATTGTCAGTTGAAATTTTGAGTCGACACTACGTTCAACGCAGACTAGTCTATTTTCATCTTTTGGACAGAACTCTTAAATCTAATTGTTAGGTTGGACTTGCATTTAGGTATCGAGTTGACAGTTCAGTTGACCTCCCTGTTCTTAATTTTCTTAAAACTTCTTTCAATTTCAATCATTGTTTAATTAATCATCAAAACAAGTCTAATTAATACCCTAGATCTAGCTAACACGTGCAAGTATACCCATCTCGTGAGAACTTAAGAGTCGATCTCACAAGGATGATGTTCATCACCTAAAGTAAAGTCAAAGAGTATTACGATGTCTCCCTACCACGGATGAGTAGAGAGAAAGAGAAAGACAACAAAACAAACAGAAAAAATTAACTAATTGAGGTTAAGGGTTGAATCTGCCCGCCAAGGTTCTAAACATATAATTTCAATATTAGCCATGAAAGATAATGTAATTGGTACGTTGATGTGAGAAGTAACATCAGCTAAGAGCAATATCATATCCCTAATTCTTTCAACTACCAATATCTCTATGGTAAAAGTTGGGTTTTAACTTATAAAGAGTAAGTATGAAAGGCATCTCACAATGGGTGGTATCTCTCGATCCACCACTGCCATTTGTATCTCATCAAAGTGATCTACCTCGTAGTGATGAGTTAGGACTACTACTAAACATTCTAACTATAACCAAGTCTTCCGTACTTGAATCAAGCATATAATGATAAACTAATGATGCAAACATTCTTGACTAGCAAGCTCTCATAACTAATGATGAGAATATTCTTGACAATTATGATCCAATTTGAAGGCATAAAAGTATATATAAAATACAATCATCAACATTATAGTTTTTCAGTTGTAGGTGCTGTAATTATTAGTACAAATTAATTTTAATTATTTTTATTGGGTGCAAATTATAATTAGGACAAATGATAGCTACCCCCCCGTGTAATATGTCATGTGACAGTTACCTCCCTATATTTTTTAAATATACAGTTACCCCCTTATATTATTGGACTAAAATGTCACTTGGATGGAAAATCACACAAGTAACTAAGGTGCTATACATGCACGTTAAATTGAGAATGTGATGTAAAAAATTTGATGCCTTTATACTTGTATGACCAAATTAACCTAACTCCACTTTAATTAACACATTATCTCCCAATTGTTTCCTCTCCAACTAGACCACCACCACCTCCACACCAGATCTCCCACACGCAGCAAAATTCGTTGATTCGATATTCCCTCATCCATGGCGCATCATAGTGATTCAAATCATAAATCAGATTGCAAATTTTGTTAACACACTTTTCAATATATTAGTTAATTTCATTTGGAGGAAAGAAAGTCAGTGAAAATTTACAAACAAACAGCTTTGGAAAATTCCAGTAACATCCAAGAACTCATGAAAAAATTTGGCGACGTCAATACAATCCAAAAAAATTTCTAACATCATCATGAACCAAAAGGAAAAAATAAGGCAAGAAACATCAAGAATTTAATTTTTTTTTAAAAAAAAATAGATCAAGTAGCCTCAAGAACCTAAAATATTCACTATCATGATCTTTGCTTCTTGATGAGATTGGAAAATTTTATTTTACATGAAAAATGAAACTCGCGTGATGTTAGGCTTGCACAATAATGTGTCAAGGTTGGATGAATACGATTACAAAGGAATTCAATAATGTGTCAAGGTTGGATGAATACGATTACAAAGGAATTCATGAGCAAGTGGGTTTGTAAGAAAGGATGGAGATGAATCTTGCATAATGTCAAGTGGGGATAATCTGAATTTTTTGTTACTCTCCGTAGTTTTTTCCATTTTAATTGTGTAGGGGTAATTTTGAAATTTTAGACAGTTTTTCATAACTTCGTTAATTTTGTGATGTCCTATTATAATATTGCACTATTTGTTAGTGGTATAATTATTAAGCTAAATTAACTATAGTTATTATTATTGGGTGCAAGTTATAGGATAAGTCTACATTCCCTTCACGTCACAATTTCTTCAGTGAATAATGGTTTAAATTAATAATGCATCATAGGCCATCATCATGTCATCAAGTGAGATGGACCGATCTGCATGCAGTGTTAAGTTTTTAGCATCTTTTACGTTGGCAAATAACCATTTGAACCTCGGTGGGGAGATACTATACGACCTTAGCCAGGGCCTTTTTCTTGTGGGCATCACTATGGGCTTCAACGTCAACTGTAATTTGAGGATTTGTGTATGGGGATGACTTGCACTTGGGACAGAACGACGTTTTCGCATTCCTGTACAATATGCAATCATTCGGGCAAGTATGTATCTTCGTATACTCCATACTCATGAGGCACACTATCTTTCTGGCCTCATATATGCATTCTGGAAGTTCATTATTCTCCGACAACATATCTTTCAGTAAGGTCAACAATGATGCGAAACTAGTATCAGTCCCACCATGTGCAGCTTTCAGATTAACTAGTTTCAAAATCCCGGACAACCGTGTATACCTTGTACAACCAGAATAGAGTGACATTTCACTGTCGCTAACTAAAAAAACAAGCACGTCAAGATTATTTGCAAAGTTATCGACCTAATCAACCATTTCATCTAACTGATCATTCTGATACAGTTTTTCTTGGGTGTCCATTAGGGTTTCCTTCGTTGGACTTTCTGTTGTCTCACCATGCCATGTCTATATTTTATAACAAGGCGGGAATCCCCTCCGGTATAAATGTTCTCGGATCACATCAAGGTCTACGTGTCTCGCAAAATTCCTGCAGCCTTTGCAAGGATATAATGCAGACCTTGTATTATTATAAGTGAGAGAAATGAATTTTCCCACCTCTTCATAGTAGGCAGCTAATGTACGATCACTAAAGATAATGTTAGCATGATCCATAGTTGACTAAACCGTCCTTGAAATCTATAAGCAAAACTGAAGAAATAAGCGAATGAAACGCATCTAAAATGAGCAAAAATACATGAAGCATTAATGTTAAATTAGAAGTATGTGAAAATAACATTGGCCATTTACAGGGCAAAGCATGACGCAAATAGAGAAATGAAATAACAGGGCAAAATAGAACTTTCGACACCAATTTCGACAACAAATGTCCACCGAAACATTAGCAGAATTTAATTTTAATTTGTTGCTATAATTCTTAGACACCAATTTCGACACTATAACAACAACGAAACGTGTGGGGGAACCATCTTCACCCAAAAGAATGTTTGACACCTCAAACTACTCCTACTCGTTGTCGAAACTTAAGGCCGTTGGGGAAAAGATTTAAACCCCTTGGGTTGGGTAAGATACCAAAAATGATAGGGGTTTGGTGTCGAAACTCGCTCCACTAAATGAGGACTCATTTGAACAAATCTTATTTTCAAAATCCCTAATTTCCTTCGAGGGCGAACATCCGTCAGCGGTAGCTCTCGGTTTGCAAATTCCGGTCGGACGGCGCCCAAATTCTCTGTTAAACATCCCGTAAACCCTCCTAATCCCCACAAACATTATAACTGCAACACAACGATGGCCAATTTGCCACAAAACTGGAACCCTAAATCGATTTGATCGAAGCTCTGCCAATGGCCAAAAAGGGCAGTTGGGCCCAAGGTGAAGGCTCGTTCTCTCAAGCTCCGGCCAAGGGGAAAGGGAAGAGAAAGTTTGCTGCCAAATAGAACAAGCCCATTGCGGACGATTTTAATTAGGTAAAGTTCTACACTCAAGTTGAGTAGAATAATTTTTTTTTACTATCATGAATACTAGGAAGTGCACAAAGAGTCATGTCATATGACCCGCTGAGTTGTCAACTATTAAGTTGGATAATGTCTTAGAGTACTTTAGATTTCAAAACTTGGAAGAATTGGTTATACTAGATTAGTATATGCAAGAGCCCAAAAATAAGCAGTTTTATGCAAATCTGGGTGAATGTAAGAGGGAGCCTAGGTTCAAAACTAAGTTCATGGAAAAGAAATTTATTTAACAGAGCTAGTCATCAATGATGCAATAGGCTTCCCCCATGTAGGGATTAGTTCACTGGATGACCCTCAAAATGTTTACGTCTCTGGTATTTGGCCTCACCGTGGGGAGATATCAATTGATTTGGATATATGGGCCATAAATACTTTGTGTGTAAAGAAATTGTTATTGAGACTGAGATTTGGACGGATGTTAACACTCTCCCCAATGATTTGAGGTTGGTATATGAGATGGTAGTGAGGAATCTGCTAATGATCATGTGTCAGAATGCACGATTAGACTTTTAATACTATTTTACTATGTTGCCGAGCGGATTCCTTTAAATTCGTGGTACATGATTCTAATGCATATGTTTGCACCCTCCAATGTTAAGCGAACAAGCTTGCCTTATGGAAACCTCATCACAAGGTTGATGCAGCTCAACAATGTTGAACCCACTTTCAATCTCATCCATATCAATCATTATGACAGAGCCCTCTTTCGCCACAAGCACTAGAACTCAAGGCCAACAGGAAACAGGGTAGGACACAACAAGCCATTGAAGAGGATAGAACTATGAGTCTAAAGGGAGCAGCGAAGAGTGGAGACAATGAGAGCACATCCGTGAACTTGCTAAAACAATTGGTGGACATGGTGAAAGGGCTTCAAACTGATGTAAAGAAGGTTGCGGCTAAGCAACGGCTGATGCATAAGGAGATGCGAGGGATGAGGGAAGAGATGCGATCAAAGCGAAGGCATAATGGTGGGGCCAGTGGAACTCAAGATCCCATGGAAGAAGACGTCAAAGATCACGTTGAAGAAAGCGAAAGTGAGCCAAGGACTCTACCGGCTTCAAGCTCAAGTGAAGAAGAAGATGAGGAAAATGAGGATGCCGAAGAAGATCAGTAGAAGAACAAATATTTTGGATGTTATACATCTTAATGGCAGGGCTATTTCTATATTACTATTCTGTAGTTTTGTAGTTTATATTCACATTCTGGACAACTTTTATGTGTTTGGGATTATGTTAAAGGGTGAATTCATTTTTCAGTCACTATACTTTGCAAAAATTCAGTTTTTGGTCACTATATTTTGAAAATCCTATACGTAGTCACCATACTTTCATTTTTGCATTTTTTTAATTACTTCATGAAATTGACCATTAAGTCACTAACAGTTGAAAGGCATTTTTGGCCTTCAGCCTATTAACTAACTGACTCATTTTCTTCCCATTTTCTAAGTCAGTCTCCTCTCTTTTTCAGTCAGCTCCCTCCTTACTGTAATGCTCTCTTCCCTCACCTCCGTCACATACGTTTCCCCTCTTTTCGCCACCACCTCCGTCGGCTGCCAATAACTCAAACACCACTAGCAAATCCACCCCTGTCACTAGCTCTTCCACCACCATCATCACTTCTTCGCCATAAGGCTTCCGTCGATGTCAAACTCGATGGCACCACCCCTGCTGTTAGGTAACCCATATCTTCCATAATTTACCATCTCCAATTTTAAGAACTATTACTGAAATCTAGCAAGAGAGTTTCAAAAATCTAAAGAACACAGTTGGGTTCTTGGTTCTTGCTAATGGGTTATTTTTAATTGCAAGAATTTTGTAATTCTTGGCCCGAGTGCAAGAATTTGGTATTGGGTTCTTGGTCCTATTCGTAAATATGACATCAATTGGAGAATTTTCTAATGAATTCTTGGTCCAACTTCAAGAATTTTGTTACTTTTAATTGCTTAATTTTTAAATTGTCAATAATAAATTGTGGATTTGGTGGTGGTTTCTCTGTTCTAAACTTGGTGTTTGTGGGTTGGTGACAATAGTTATTGGGTTAGAGCATGCTGCCATTTTTCTGGGTTCTAAGGCTGGAGCCACTTGAATGATTCATGGAGAGAATCAATGACAATGGGTGGTGAATTGTTTGCTGGGCTGTTATTTTTCTGGGTTTGGTTTTTGTTGCCATTGCTATATATTTTTCAGTTATGATATAATTGGCAGAGAATGAAGTTCTTGTTTCTAAAGTGTGGAAAAGAGTGATGATAAGATTGGATTTGTTGCAGGTGTTCTTCTTCTTCTCTTTGATTCTTTCTGGTTCTAGCTTTAAAATTTGTGTAATTTGTTTGGTTGTTGGTTGGATTGTGTAGCCTGAGTTGGGTTAGTGAGTGTGTGTAATTGTGTGGTGTGGTTGTTCTTGTAGGAAAAGATGGAGAAGAATGAGGATTTTGGAGGTTGGTTTTATTTCTCAGAACGAGGCCAGTCATTGATGTTGATGAGTAAGAATGAGGAATTAGAAAGAAGGGGGAGATGAAGATGAATGGAGCTGATGGAAATTGGAGAGGGAGGGGAATGATTGGCTGGGAGAAGGAAGGAGAAGGGGGTGAGCCAGAAAAAATTTAAAGGAAATAGTCTTTGGAAATAATTAAAACAAACAAAAGAAAGGAAAGAGAGTGATGTGAGTAAAAAATGTGTGAGGACAAAAATGCCCTTCAAACAAATGCTCCGTTACTGATTTAACGGTGGACTTTAACGAAGTGACTAAAAAAATGCAAAATATAAAAGTATGGTGATTTTCAAAATATGGTGACCAAAAGTTGAACCTTTGCAAAGTATGGTGATTAAAAAATAATTTCACCCTATGTTAAATTAATGGCATCGAGTAAGTCCTTTAGATGTTTTGGATATATATCTTGTCGTATTTGAATGTTTTGAATGTGCTATTACTTACAATGGGGTGCTTAATTACATTACTAGCTTGTTATGTAGTTGAGCATCATAATCTGTGTTGTTCAAAATGTCATAGAACCTCTAATCATTCTGGAGATTTAATCCCCAAAGAGAGGACATTGTGTCAAAATGTTAGTGAATTCTAGAGTAAAATCCTTGAAGTTTTCTTCTAGACAACCGGGGGAGGAAAACTATGTTGTCAAGGGGGATTTAGAAGGGCAACGAGACAAAATAACGTAATATAAGATGTAAAGGATGGGGTTTTAAAATACTGAGAGAAAATGCCACTAAGGGAGGACAATTTAAATTATGGACTCTGGTGGCCTATTCGGCATGTACAACACCGATTCCAGCAGTCTCTCGACACCGAAACCATATTTTCATATCTCTTAATTAGATCTGTAATGTTGGGACACGTTGTTCGAGAGTAGTTCAACGACTAAAGTTTAGGGGAGGCTCTCACATGATTTGACAGCCTGGCAGACACCAGTTCGTCATCGAAAACCCCATGTTCATTACAAACCTTTGAAAATCTTGGAGCCGTTGGAGTAAATCTAATCATTAACCATTTCAATAAATAAAAGTGGGGGTATAAGTGGCCCTAGAACATAAAATTGACCCTTTTCCGAATTTTAATAAATATATGACACCATCCACAATATTAACATAAGGTCAGAATGTTTTTGTCCCCACTATTTGATGTATGAAAATTAACTAACCTTGGGGATGGGAGTAGCAGAATATGAATGGACTGATAAAGGTTGAACGATGAGGGGAACGCGGAGAATGGCGTCAACATCCAAGAACTGCAGAATTGCAGAGCAAAACGTCACCCCACTCAAGAGGTGTTTAAGAAATATAGTTGATTGATTTGCTTCTACTGCTTAATAAAAGGCGCTTAATTATATAGGAAACTTATGGTTTCCAACATGATTAATCAATTAATTTGTAGGATATAGGAAACAAAAACAAATAATGAATTTAGTAGTAACCAAGTAGAAAAGGTAAAGTACCAAATAATAGTTGCCAAAAGGAATAGGTAATTAAGTGAACAACTTTAGGTGATCTGTGATTAAGGGAAGGGAGATTGAATCTACTCACCGAAACAATGGCTTTAGGAATTCTGTTTTTGGTGTTGGAATCAAAAACCCATCTCTATTAACAAAGGTTTCCAGGACACTATATTTGGATCCGTCTACATTAATTACATATTTGAGGGGGTTGCGAAGTAGTGTCTCCAATGCGTGTTGATTGGAGCCGGTTGTAACGCGTTTTCGATGCACACTTATTGGAGGTGGTTCTAGGTGAAGCGTATCAAATACCAAGTTATTAGGTGCGGGTGTTAAAAATCACCCCTAATAAGCACTTATTTGAGGCGGTTCCTAGAAGACCGCCTCCTTTAAACATTATTGGAAACTATTCTTCACAGCGTCCCCAATGAGGCGCAACTATTAGGTGTTTCTGTACTAGTGTCAAGGAATGAAATTCCATGAAAGGACTGTAGTATTTCCCCACGTTATAATAGTTAGGGTGCCCTATTATAATTTGATAAGTGTTAGGTTAGATTTTTTATTTATTAGGTTGTATGTATACTTGTGCAATTATATAGATATTGCAAGACGCAGATTGTCTTAAGGTAAGCTCTCCTGTTGCAGTGTTTTTTGTAGTATCTGGGAGTGATTTTCTAGCCTTCACAAGTGCTTTAAGTAATGATAGATATCTCAACCAATGAATGCATGTCACATGAGTTGCTGTGAAAAAGTTATAATAATTTAGTTGAAATATCTACCGTTATTATTATTATTTTTTTAATGTTTTTTTGGAGTTACTAGAACTTTTTAAAAAGCACGCTTTGAATATAAGATGTCCGAAAAATCAATTTTTAGCGAGTGCAAAAAACTCGCTTTCATTTAAAAACGAAGGCCCCGGTAATAAAATATAATTGGTGACTTTGTTTGAGAGAATATATCCAAGGTGAGGTTTTTTTTTTCCACTTTGATTTTCAGTGCATTTATTTTCAGTTAATTAATTAATATAGCTTTTGTATTGACTTATACTTAATTTGTGTACTTTATAATTTTAAAAATTTTGAATGGTTATACGTATGAGTTGCAAATTTTAAAGGAAGGAATAATTACTAGGATCATCTACTAAAAATCAAGTTTTACATTTACCGACGCTGTTAAAACTTTTTAAAACTAAATCTGTACTATAGATTCACCCCAATCTTCTGCCAGGTACAAATATTATTGGGGAGGGATAATTTGGCAATAATATACCATTTATACTCATCTTCATTTCACTTAATTTTAATATCAATTGTTTTATTTTAATAATCTTTTATTTTATTATATTTTCTTAGTATTTTTTTAAAAGTATTTTATCTTTTAAAAAATTAAATAAATATACCCTTAAACACACAAAAAAGTGAACCGTAATCATGAAATTTATTTTTATAAAAATTAATATCAATGGCAAAAATTATGAAGCAATCTCAAATAATTGTTTGTATATATGTTGGTAAAATATTTAGGTGATTATGTAACTAAAGATTTAATTGTAAAAATTTTAATAGTTTTGATAAATATAAAATTTTATTTTCTTAAGATAAAGTATACAATAATTACTATATATCTCTTGCAAAAATATTAGGTAGCAACATATGAATGAATAACTGATAAATATTCTCAATTTTAAAATGTGGGTCATTTATAGATTTGTTTTTGATGTTGTGGATTTCTTGTGATTTGTTTGTGGTTCTTTATCCCTCATATATATATATATATATATATATATATATAAATTTTCTACAGTCCTTCTCTTTATTTTAGGGGAATGGTTCTTCACATCATAAGCCAATAAGATTTTGACACATCATTTAACTAGTATATATAGTATAATTCATTAATTAGTGGTAACCTGCTAATCAAGTTTACATACCAAAAAAAGAAAATCTGTAGGTAAACATAAAAAGTGTGAATATGGTAATTTTCTTAATTTATTTAGTTGTAAGGAATAAAAATTATTTTTTATGTGTGAACATTGCACATTTACTGATATACAACTGCACATCTATCCCCAATACGTTGCACATTTGATGTTGGTGCATTGCACATCTCATTTCAGACCTTATAATTATAAGAATACCTATTTTTACTACCAAAAAAAAATTATCCATGTGAGCCTACCAAATATAAAAATGGTTATTTTAATTATTTAGTTAGTTGCAAGGAATAAATGTATTTTTTTTCTTATATGTGAACTTTGCACATTTACTGATACAGAATTGTACATTTATCCCAAATACGTTGCACGTTTAATGTTGGTGCATTTCACCTCTCATTTCAAAATTTATAATGATATGAACATGTTTTTTTTTTAATTCCTATATTGCACATTTACTCTTGCATATATATTGGTCGATGTACGTTGCTCGATTAAGAGAGAATCATTGCACATCTAATTTTAAAATATTGCACGTGCATATAATAGATATTGCACATTTTATTGAAATTATCTAAAAAGAAATTAAATATAAATTACACTTTTCTTATAATTCCGGACATGTGAAAAATATTCCCAAACCTTTCGCGAGAATAAATAAAGTTTGGGTAATTTTACGGGAACAAGAAAAATTAACTTTTGAACAAAATGGAGCGTTGCACATTCACTAAGTATTGGTTGCTACTCATTTTTCAAAGCCTGCCCCTTTTTTTAATACTGATTGCCCCTCCACTCTTACCGTGCCTAAAAATTAACTTAAAATTAAATTATTTTTATAATTTGAGACCTCCAAAAAAATTCCCAAACCTTTTGTGAGAATAAATATAGTTTGGGTAATTTTATAGGAACAAGAAAAATTAATTCTTGACAAAATGGAGCGTTGCACCTTCACTAAGTATTGGTTGCTCCTCATTTTTCAAAGGCTGCCCCTTTTTTTAAATACTAGTTGCCGCTCCACTCTAACTTTGACTAAAAATAAACTTAAAATCAATTGATTTTTATAATTGGGGACCTCCAAAAAAATTTCCAACCGTTCCACATGAATAAATAAGCTTTGGGAAATTTTACGAGAACAAGAAAAATTAATTTTTTGACAAGAAGGAGCGTTGCACCATCACTAATTATTGGTTGCTTCTCATTTTTCAAAAGTTACCCCCTTTTTTTAATATTGATTGCCCCTCCACTCTTATTGTGCCTAAAAATAAACTTAAAATCAATTAACTTTTAAAATTCGGGACATGTAAAAAAATGCAAAAGCTTACTCGAGAATAAATAAGGTTTGGGTTATTTTACGGGAACAAGAAAAATTAATTTTGAGACAAGACGGAGCGTTGCACCTTCACTAAATATTGGTTGCTACTTATTTTTCAAAGGCTGCCCTTTTTTTTTTTAATACTAATTGCTCCTCCACTCTAACTGTACCTAAAAACTAACTTAAAATCAATTTATTTTTACAATTCGGAACATAAAAAAAAATTTCCCACCGTTCCACGAGAATAAATAAGCCTTGGGTAATTTTATGGGAACAAGGAAAATTAATTTTTGGACAAAATACAACGTTGCACTTTCCCTACGTATTCGTTGCTCTTCATTTTTCAAAGGTTGCCCCTTTTTTTAATACTGATTGCCTCTCCATTCTTACGGTGCCTAAAAATTAAATTCAATTCAATTTATTTTTATAATTCGAGACATCTAAAAAAATTCCAAACCGTCCTCGAGAATAAATAAGCTTGGGTAATTTTATGATAAGAAGAAAAATTAATTTTTGGACAAAATGGAGCGTTGCACATTCACTAATTATTGGGTGCTCCTAATTTTTCAAAGGCTGCCCCTTTTTTTAATATTGATTGCTCTTCCACTTTTACCGTGCCTAAAAATAAACTTCAAATCAATTAACTTTTAAAATTTGGGACTTGTAAAACAATGCAAAAGCTTCCTCGAGAATAAATAAGGCTTGGGATATTTTACGGGAACAAGAAAAATTAATTTTGAGACAAAACGGAGCATTGCACCTTCACTAAGTATTGGTTGCTACTTATTGTTCAAAGGCTGCCCCATTTTTTAATACTGATTACTCCTCCACTCTTACTGTGCCTAAATAAAGTTAAAATCAATTTACTTTTATAATTCTGGACATGTAAAAAAATTTAGAAGCTTCCTCGAGAATAAATAAGGTTTGGGTTATTTTACGGGAACAAGAAAAATTAATTTTTGGACAAAATGGAGTGTTGCACACTCACTACGTATTGCTTGCTCCTCATTTATCAAAGTCTGACCTTTTTTGTTTAATACTCATAGTCCTCCACTCTAAGTTTGCCTTTTATAAATCGGGAGCTATAAAAAATTCCCAAACCTTTCGCAAGAATAAATAAGGTTTGGGTCATTTTACAGGAAAAAGAAAAGTTAGTTTTTGGACGAAATGGAGCATTGCACCTTCACTAAGGATCGGTTGCTCCTCATTTTTTCAAAGGTTGCCTCTTTTTTTAATATTTATTGCCCCGCCACTCTTACTGTGCCTAAAGATTAACTTAAAATACATTTATTGTTATAATTCGGGACATCTAAAAAAATTCCAAACTGTCCTCAAGAATAAATAAGCTTTGGGGAATTTTACGAGAACAAGAAAAATAATTTTTTTACAAAAAAGAGCGTTGCACCTTTACTAATTATTGATTGCTCCTCATTTTTCAAAGGCTGCCCATTTTTTAAAAACTAATTGCTCCTCTACTCTTACTGTGCCTAAAAAAACTTCAACTCATTTTATTTTTTATAATTCGGGACCTCTAAAAAAATTTCCAAACCATCCGGGAGAAGAAGTTAGGTTTGGGTAATTTTACCGGAACAAGGAAAATTAATTTTCGAGAAAATAGAGCGCTGCACCTCCACTAAGTACTGGGTGCTCCTCAATTTTCAAAGGTTGCACTTTTTTTAATACTTATTGCCCTTCCACTCTAACTTTGCCTAAAAAACCTTCAAATTAATTTATTTTTACAATTCGGGACCTGAAAAAATATTTCCAAACCATCCGGGAGAATAAATTAGGTTTGGGTAATTTTACCGGAACAAGAAAAATTAATTTTCAACAAAATAGAGCGTTGCACCTCCACTAAGTACTGGTTGCTCCCCAATTTTCAAAGGCTGCACTTTTATTTAACACTTATTGCCCTTCCACTCTAACTTTGCCTAAAAAAAACCTTCAAATCATTTCATTATTACAATTCGGGACCTCTTAAAAAATTATCCAACCCATTCAAAAGAATAAATGAGGTTGGGTAATTTTACCATAACAAGAAAAATTAATTTTTGACAAAATTGAGCGTTGCACATCCACTAAGTGCTTGCTGCTCATCAATTTTCAAAGACTGCTCCTTTTTTAATACTAATGCCCTTCCACTCTATCTTTGCCTAAAAAGAAACTTCAAATCATTTTATTTTTTAAAATTTGGGACCTCTAAAAAAATTTCCAACCATCCGGGAGAATAATTTAGGTTGGGGTAATTTTACCGGAACAAGAAAAATTAATTTTTGACAAAATAGAGCGTTGCACCTCCACAAAGTACTGGTTCCTCCCCAATTTTCAAAGACTGCACTTTTATTTAACACTTATTGCTCTTCGACTCTAACTTTGCTTAAAAAAAAACCTTCAAATCATTTTACTTTTACAATTCTGGACCTCTTAAAAAATTTCCATACCATCCGGGAGATTGAGTTAGGTTTGGGTAATTTTACCAAAACAAGAAAAATTAATTTTCGCCAAAGTAGTGCTTTGCACCTCCACTAAGTACTGGTTGCTCCTCAATTTTCAAAGGTTGCACTTTTTTTAATACTTATTGCCCTTCCACTCTAACTTTGCCTAAAAAAACCGTCAAATCATTTTATTTTTACCATTCGGGACCTCTTAAAAAGTTATCCAACCCATCTGGGAGAAGAAATGAGGTTTGGGTAAATTTGTCGGAACAAGAAAAATTAATTTTTGACAAAATAGAGCATTGCACCTCCACTAAGTGCTGGTTGCTCCTCAATTTTCAAAGGCTGCTCTTTTTTTAATACTAATTGCCCTTCCACTCTAACTTTGCCAAAAAAAAACTTCAAATCATTTTATTTTTTACACTTCGGGACCTATAAAAAAATTTCCAAACCATCCGGGACAATAAATTAGGTTTGGGTAATTTTACCAGAGCAAGAAAATTAATTTTTTGACAAAATAGAGCATTGCACCTCCACAAAGTACTGGTTGCTTCTCAATTTTCAAAGGCTGCTCTTTTTTTTAATACTAATTGCCCTTCAATTCTAACTTTGCCTAAAAAAACTTCATGCTTCATATCATTTTATTTTTTACAATTTGGGACCTCTAAAAAAATTTCCAAACCATTCGGGAGAATAAATTAGGTTTGTGTAATTTTACCGGTACAAGAAAAATTAATTTTCGACAAAGTAGAGCGTTGCACCTCTACTAAGTACTGGTTGCTCCTCAATTTTCAAATTCTGCTCTTTTTTTTAAAACTTATTACCCTTCCACTCTAACTTTGCCTAAAAAAAACCATCAAATCATTTTATTTTTACATTTCGGGACCTCTTAAAAAATTTTCCAAACCATCCGGGAGAATAAGTTACGTTTGGGTCATTTTACAGGAACAAAAAAAATTAATTTTTGACAAAATAGAGCGTTGCATCTCCACTAAGTACTGGTTGCTCCTCAATTTTCAAAGGTTGCACCTTTTTTTAATACTTATTGCCCTTCCACACTATCTTTGCCTTAAAAAAACCTTCAAATTAATTTATTTTTACAATTCGGGACCTCTTAAAAAATTTCCAAGCCATCCAGGAGAATAAATGAGGTTTGGGTAATTTTACCGGAACAAGAAAAATTAATTTTCGACAAAATAGAGCGTTGCACCTCCACTAAGTACTGCTTGCTCCTCAATTTTCAAAGGCTGCTCTTTTTTTAATACTAATTGCTCTTCTACTCTAACTTTGCCAAAAATAAAAAACTTCAAATTATTTTATTTTTTACAATTCGACCTCTAAAAAAATTTCCAAACCATCCGGGAGAATAAATGAGGTTTTGGTAATTTTACCCGTACAAGAAAACTAAAATTTCGACAAAGTAAAGTGTTGCACCTCCACTAAGTAATGGTTGCTCCACAATTTTCAAAGGCTGCACTTTTTTTTAATACTTATTGCCCTTCCACTCTAACTTTGCCTAAAAATAACCTTAAAATCACTTTTTTTACAATTCGGGACCTCTTAAAAAATTTCCAAACCATCCGGGAGAATAGGTTACGTTTGGGTAATTTTACCAGAACAAGAAAAAATTAATTTTCGGCAAAATAGAGCGTTGCACCTCCATTAAGTGCTGGTTGCTCCTCAATTTTCAAAGGCTGCTCCTTTTTTAATACTAGTTGCCCTTCCAATCTAACTTTGCCTAAAAAAACTTCATATCATTTTATTTTTTACAATTCGGGAACTAAAAAAATTTTCCAAACCATCCGGGAGAATAAATTAGATTTGGGTAATTTTACCGGATCAAGAAAAATTAATTTTCAACAAAGTAGAGCACTTGACCTCCACTACGTACCAGTTGATCCTCAATTTTCAAAGGCTGCACTTTTTTTAACACTTATGTCCCTTTCACTCTTAACTTTGCCTAAAAAAACCTTCAAATTAATTAATTTTTATAATTCGGGACCTCTTAAAAAATTTCCAAACCATCCGGGAGGATAAATAAGGTTAGGGAAATTTTACTGGAACAAGAAAAATTAATTTTTCAACAAAATTGAGCGTTGCACCTACACTAAGTGCTGGTTGCTCCTCAATTTTCAAAGGCTGCTCTGTTTGTAATACTTAGTGCCCCTTTACTCTAACTTTGCCTAAAAAAGAACCTTCAAATCATTTAATTTTGACAATTCGGGACCTCTGAAAAAATTTCCAAACCATCCGGGAGAATAAGTTAGGTTTTGGTAATTTTACCAGAACAAGAAAAATTAATTTTTGACAAAATAGAGCGTTGCACCTACACTATGTGCTGGTTGCTCCTCAATTTTCAAAGGCTGCTCTTTTTTTAATACTTATTGCCCTTCCACTCTAACTTTGCCTAAAAATAACCTTCAAATCATTTTTTTTTTACAATTCGGGACCTCTTAAAAAATTTCCAAACCATCCGGGAGAATAGGTTACGTTTGGGTAATTTTACCAAAACAAGAAAAAATTAATTTTCGGCAAAATAGAGCGTTGCACCTCCACTAAGTGCTGGTTGCTCCTCAATTTTCAAAGGCTGCTCATTTTTTAATACTAATTGCCCTTCCAATCTAACTTTGCCTAAAAAAAGCTTCATATCATTTTATTTTTTTACAATTCGGGAACTAAAAAAAAATTTCCAAACCATCCAGGAGAATAAATTAGATTTGGGTAATTTTACCGGATCAAGAAAAATTAATTTTCAACAAAGTAGAGCGTTGCACCTCCACTAAGTAACGGTTGATCATCAATTTTCAAAGGCTGTATTTTTTTTAACACTTATATCCCTTTCACTCTAACTTTGCCTAAAAAAAACCTTCAAATTAATTAATTTTTACAATTCGGGACCTCTTAAAAAATTTCCAAACCATTCCGGAGGATAAATGAGGTTTGGGAAATTTTACCGGAACAAGAAAAATTAATTTTTCGACAAAATTGAGCGTTGCACCTACACTAAGTGCTGGTTGCTCCTTAATTTTCAAATGCTGCTCTCTTTTTTTAATACTTAGTGCCCCTTTACTCTAACTTTGCCTAGAAAAGAACCTTCAAATCATTTAATTTTGACAATTCGGGACCTCTGAAAAAATTTCCAAACCATCCGGGAGAATAAGTTAGGTTTTGGTAATTTTACCAGAACAAGAAAAATTAATTTTTTACAAAATAGAGCGTTGCACCTACACAATGTGCTGGTTGCTCCTCAATTTTCGAAGGCTGCTCTTTTTTTAATACTTATTGCCCTTCCACTCTAACTTTGTCTAAAAAAAACCTTCAAATCGTTTTATTTTTACAATTCGGGACCATCTAGGAGAATAAGTTAGGTTTGGGTAATTTTACCGGAACAAGAAAAATTAAGTTTTGACAAAATTGAGTGTTGCACCTCCACTAAGTGCTGGTTGCTCCTCAATTTTCAAAGGCTGCTCTATTTTTAATATTTACTGCCCCTTTACGCTTACTTTGCCTAAACAAAACCTCCAAATTATTTAATTTTTACAATTCGGGACCTCTTAAAAAATTTTCAAACCATCCGGGAGAATAAATGAGGTTTGGGTAATTTAACCGGAACAAGAAAAATTAATTTTCGCCAAAATATAGCGTTACACCTCTACTAAGTACTGGTTGCACCTCAATTTTCAAAGGATGCACTTTTTTTAATACTTATTGCCCTTCCACTCTAACTTTGCCTAAAAAAAAAACCTTCAAATCATTTTATTTTTACAATTCGGGTCCTCTTAAAAAATTTCCAAACCATCCGGGAGAATAATTGAGGTTTGGGTAATTTTACCGGAATAAGAAAAATTAATTTTTCGACAAAATTGAGCGTTGCACCTACACTAAGTGCTGGTTGCTCCTCAAATTTCAAAGGTTGTTATCTTTTTAATACTTATTGCCCCTTTACTCTAACTTTGCCTAAAAAGAACCTTCATTTTCCTTTTCACATAATTATACTTATTTCCAAACCATCCGGGAGAATAATTTATGTACTAATTATACATTTTCCTTTTCACATAATTATTTATTTTTAACCTTTTAGTCCCAGAATTTTCTACCTATACTACAAACTAATGTTTAAAACAATATGGCCACAATATGGTTAAAACAGTCCAATATGGTCACACTATATTGTAATATCACCTAATGTGACTAATTAATATTGTTACATTGGTTAAAACAAACTAATGTGACTACTGAATGTGGCTACATTGGTTAAAACAAACTAATGTGGCTACATTGGTTAAAAAAACTAATGTGACTACTGATCAATGTGGTTACATTGGTTAAAACAAACTAATGTGACTACTTAATGTTGTTACATTGGTTAAAACAAATTAATGTGACTACTTAATGTTGTTACATTTGTTAAAAATAAACTAATGTCTCAACATAATGCGGCAACATTAGTAAAGAAAATTTAATATTACTCTAAAATATGGTTACCGGTTACAGGTCACCAAAATCCATTCCATATTTATTATTTTTCTTCTTTATATATTGAAATATGTTAATCTAGTGGACCAAATTCAACTACTCTCATCCAAGGGCTGTCATTAATTTGAAGAACCATTCCCTCAAATTATAGAAAAGGACTCTAGACTCTCTCTCTCTCTCTCTCTATATATATATATATATATATATATATTGTTAAGATTTAAGTTTTGAATTTTATAAAAAAAAAATTCTCACGCATCTCTCTCTTTTCTTTCTCCCTCTCAAACCCTAGCATCCATCTTCTCTAATATTTTTCCCCTGTCTCCCTCCCATGGGAGATGGGGGAAATAGATTTCTTTTCTATTATTTTCTATTTAGTTTATTTTTGTCTTCTTTCATGATGGAAGTTTTTCGTTCTCTCGTAGTGAGAGATCTCGTCTCCCTGAATAAACGGGAGTTTCTCCGCCATATTAATAAATGGGTATTTTATTATTATCAAATGAAAATTCAGTCGGTTGGGGGCTTTCATCAGAAGATTAGTGGCAGATTCGAGATCGGATTCATATTTCGGTACGTGATTTGTCTAGCGCAATGATAATTTTTTGTTCTACTGGATAGATTTGTTTATCTGTATAAGTTTGATTTAGTTTATTTTTAACTATTTATATCTAATTATTATTATCAGATCTGGTTGTATCAACCAATTCTCTCTTGAGTAATGATATATGAAATTTACTATAAAATTTGTTTTTTGAATTTTATAGCTTTATGTGACTATATTATTGATTTGTATATTATGGTTTTTTTTTTTTGGTTTATTGCTATTTATGTGTAATTATTATTTTTCAATGTTCTTGCATAGGTCGTGGGAGAAATAAATGAAGGTTAACATACCGATAAGTGCAGCATTGAATATAGAACTATAGAAGCAACCCACCATATGTGTTGGCGAAAAGGACTCTCCTTATATAAATATAACATAAAATTGTACCCATTTAACCCTCCATCTCTACAATCGAAACAACAGCCATTAAGTGAAACATAATATCCTCCATCATCTCCTATACATAGAAATGGGCACGCTCGAGTGTACCCGTGTGATGGAAAGTTTTCTCAAACTGCCAAATAGCCCGACATATTAAGTACGATAGGTACCAACATATTTTTCCATAGGGGTATCATCAATGGTTTAGCGGTAGCATAAAAAGTACTGACAGAACTAAAAATATTTTCTAGTGGGGGCCACAATAGTATATTTAACTTTTTCTTTTTTCTTTGTTTTTTTTAAAATTTTGAATCAATACTAACTATAGTTTCAAAAAATTAAAACATATTTACCTCACCTTATCATTATTTTCTGGTTTATTTTAATTTATTTGTATTTTAATTATTTTTTCTTTCAAATAACTCTCTAAGTATTTAACATGAAAAAAACCTTTAAATACCAGTAATTATAAAGGTAAATATACAATCAGCAAAATAAAAATTCCATTTGTTACTGATTTCATGATAAAATCCAAAATTCTTAAACTAGTTAAATAGAAATTTATTGTAAAAATTACATAAACCCAACAAAAAGTTAAACTTTAATTTAAATTTTCAGATTGAAAAGACCAATGATTTTAAAACTTTCAGAAAAATTATAAATAAATAATTAAAACCGTTGAGTAATATATTAAACTTTAAAAAGAACGTATAAATGTATAAATTTAAAAGTTATAAATTTAGAAAGAAACTTACTGATTCGCTTATTTGCTTTTCTTCTATTGAGTTCAAAGCTTATTTTATCAATAATTTATAGATAATATATCTTAAATAATGTATTAATATTTACTAAAACTAGTGGGGTACATATTAAAATCAGAAAAGTATTAACTATATAAATATATTAAAGCAGTGGAGGCAGTGGGACACGTGTCTGTCCCACTGCCTCAGTGTATCTCCGCCACTGATAAAAAGAATCTACTCCGACCATTTTCCCCCAATTATCGTGGGACACGTGTAGATTTTCAAAAATTTAATAACATTCCTTCACAATTAAAAAAAAAAAAAAACCAGAAAAAGAAGTAAGACAAGTACCAATTGACAAACTAATTAATGTGAGGCCTCTTTTAGTTTGGTAGTCTCCACCAAGTTTAACATCGATCGTCTAATCAGTAATCAGTGAGAAATTTGATCGTTTATATTTATAAAGTGAATGTTTCTCTACTCCATTAATTATTAGAAATTGTTTAACTATTTTACTACTTGTAGAGATCATTTTAAAATTTTAGTGAATGAAAAATACATAAATACCCTTTAAACTTTACTTGTGTTAAAAGCAAATTTTTATTTTATTTTTTTTAAATTAGGAATCGACAACCTCTGCCAGTCGTCTAGCGGAGGTTCACCTAAGGCAAGCAGAGGTTGAAGACACCTCCACCAATGTCACAAACAACTCCCTTTAAAATAAAATTTAAAAAATAGTTAAAAGTGATAAATTCTTTTGTGAATGCAGTAATATTCTTGTACTTTTGGCTTTTAAAATATGTAAGTGATTACTGCATTTAGTAAAATAGTTACCTAACATTACCCCAATTATTTTCCTTTCTAACAAAATTTGATGTGAAAAACCTACACAAATTAATAACAGGGTATTTCTTCATTTCTGTATTTTGTCCTCGAAAAATTGATCATACATTGTTTTTGCAGATTCTGTTACTAGAATTATGAACCAATAGAGTGTAAGAGGCCAAAAACCTTAATTTGAGTAAACGCTTATACGTACCTTCTAAATTTTTATTAATTTCGAAAAATGCTAGCATCTGTTTTAAAAGTATACCATTTGTCCCATTTTTAGATAATTATATTCATAAAGAAACATTATTGATGTCAACAAAATTAAAGGTAGAACTGTTTATTTCTATTTTTTTTTATTATATATAAAGGTGGGGACGAACCCTTTCGTCTGTTAATAAGGAGAAAATTACAATTTAAGAGGAATGATTTCATAGCCTTAGATGTGGGATCTGAGCTAAATCAGAAGCTTGCGAAGGAGATTGGAAGATCACCCTGATAGAAGGAGTGACTGGATTGAAAATATGAAGCAAGTCAAGCCATAGAATCCGCCTGAGCATTGACCACCCGAAAATTATGTCGCATGCACCTCATAACTCAAAATAAAAGAATTTTTAATAAGTCAAAATAAATATTAAAGATCTCATTGCATTGCCCATTTCCCCTGCGTTGCCTCGGTCACGTATTTAGAATTTGTTTCAATGATCGCATTATGAAATTGCAAGTCTTAACAAATTTACAGTCTCAAAAACATCGTCATGCAATTTATTTTCACGTTAATAAATTTGCCAAAAATATATAAAATTTTGATCCAACGATTTCAAATATACTTTTGAAACAAAAGTGGACAAATTGTGAGAAGTGTTGAATATTTAGAGACATAGTAATCCAAGAAAAAAAGGAGACATATATGGCCAAATGAAGCCATTTTGTTCATTTTACACTGGACATACTGGGCCTGTTCTTTTTGTTTCGTTTTGAAAACGGTTTTGGTTTCAATAGTAAATTTAATATATTTTAATCATATTTCATCATTTCCAATACAATTTTTTACTATTTAATATCTACTTTTTACATTTTCAATACACTTTTTACATTATAAAACTATTTTTTAAAACTTATTTTCAAAATCGTTTTCAAAAAGCCCAAAAAAAACATGTCCACTAATTTTGTAATTTAATCTAGATCAACATAGGATACATAACCTGACATATATAATACTCTACATAAAGTTAGAAAAGAATAGTAAAAGTTTTATACATTATTTAATCTTACTGCGCTCGTCAATTTATGATTCCCAATTAATCATCCTTATGTGGAGAAAAAATAATTTGTATAATAAAAAGAATTCAAAAAAAGGAGCAAATATTTAGAATCCCAACAAACAAAATCTAGTTGCACTACCACTTTTTCCTACTCTTGCTGGCAGTTGACTGACTGACTGGTTATTTCTTCCAATGTCATCTGATTTTGTCGCACTTTATATTATTCTCGATCTTTTCTTTCTTTTTTTCTTTCTTTATTATTTTATTTTATTTTATTTTATTTAAATTTTCCTCCCTTCTTTTTCCTTTTTAGCTTTTTGGAAACTCCTTAAATACAATACACATCTTCCTTCTCTCACAACACAAGAAACATTTCCCCTTCCAGTTCCACCCCAAAAAGAAAACAAAAATGGGCGATCTTCACTCCATTGCTTACAGCAGCCTTCAGTACAACTCTTCCCTAGGTTGGGATTTCCATAATAATCTTGGAGTTTTCAACGCAGACATGTCTCAATGTAATTACCCTCCTTTTTTTTTTTTTTCTCTTTTTGCTCACTTCTTCTTCTTCTTTTTACTCTTTGCTCACAATAATTCTGGGGTTTTTGGTTCGTTTGTGAAGTTTTGGAGAGCAGTTTAAGCAGTACCCCTCCATTCCTTTCGCATTTTGAATCTGATTTCTCAACTGGGTACTTGCAAGATGCTTTGTTCGAGTTCAGTTCCAAGAGAAGACGATTAGAATTCTGCAGCAGTGATGATGATCAGAAGGACGATTTGTATAATCCCAGAAGGGTAACTTTTCTCAGATTCATTTCTCCCAGAATTGTCATTTTTTTCCTCTCTTGGAGTTTAGTTCGAATCTCTGTCCAAATTGTCGTACGTGTCTGCTAAACTACAGTTTCCTTTATCACTCGCGACAAATTACCAGTGAGTGACAAAGTAAACTTACAAAATCGGGTTACACGTATAACTGAAGTCTGAAGTCTACAATTTTGTACAGAATTGCCGGAGTTCGATGAACTACTTGGACGATTACAACAATTACTTGAGTAGTACAATGGCGAATTCCGATAGCATTTCGGGTGAGTACAATTCTGATCAGTACTACAATTTTCCGCCAGAATTCAAATTCTTGCCATTGCTAATTTCGGAATATATGGCTGCAGGCGAACCAGGGAGTGAAGATGCAGCCCTTTTCTCAGAAAAGAAAACTTCTGCTAAAGAAGAAGCAATATCAAGTAGCGCTGAAGTTGAAGCTTCGTACTCTCATGGAGACGACTCAGTTATTTGCAGTAACACTCAGTCGGTTTCTGATAAAGACACCCTACGTTCCATAGACCCCATTTTCCCTTCCGGTACTCTCTCTCTCTATCTAAAACCAAAAAAAAAAGAGTCTTCTTTTCCTCCATTATTTCAAACTTGCAATGTAAAATTGGTCAAAAAAGTGGTTAGGGTCACACAGCTCAGAGTTTTCAAACCTTTTAAAATATGAGAAGTGGAAATATATAAAAGCCTACCAAATACCAATGATTAATGCCCTCTTGAGGGGAAATTATTAAAAGATTATTGGCCTTTTTTTTATTATTTATTGTTACACCCCATATATGAATATTTTTGACCTCATCATGAGATTTTTAGTCCCACTTGACTAAAAAGTTCCTTGCTAACATTATGTTCAAATTTTTCTAATTAGTCCCACACCTTTTTGATTTTTTTTTTTAATTTTAACATTTAAAATCGCCTAACGACTGGCAGGTATGGCAACCCATTCATTAAAACACGAAGAATTTAAAATTTGTTTACAACCAAAACTATTTGGAGCACTTAGAAACTCCTGATCGATAGTTGCATGTAATTAACCTCACTGTGGAAGCAGCCGGGTTAGGGGTTTAATGTGCACTTATTAGACATTCCTCAATAATTAAGTCTAACAACATGGTTTATGTATTTCATCAGGTGGGGTTGTTGATCAGAAGAAGAACAAGAAGAGGACGATAAGCAAGGTTGTGTATCCATTTGCACTGGTGAAGCCTGGAGGATGGGAAGGGAACGTGACATTAAACGACATCAATGAGAGAATTTTGATGCCACCAACCAGGCCGGTGAGGCATCCGGTTGGAGATTTTGCCTGCCGGCCTTTGATTTCTGCCGATGGCCCCGGTTTGTCCGGGAAGGCTGTGGTTGCACTCACCAGAATTCATACACAAGGGAGGGGCACCATTACAATCGTTAGGACTAGGGGTTGATGATGATCAGTAGATTAAACTTAGTTATAGTTAATTAATCACTTCATATGTAAGCTTTAAGTATATATAGATGGTTTGGTTAATTTTCCAGGTAACTAAGGTTAATTTGTCAATATGAGATTGAATGGATGTATATTGTGTAGTTTTTGTATTAGGTATCAATTCAATAGTGTTAAGCTAATGTTATTACAAATTTCCCTATAATTATGATGCACATTGTGATGTGATATTAATCACTGTCTCTTACGTTTTAGATATCACAACTGTTAAGTCGGTTCTCGGCCAGAGACAATTGTCGTAGATGACCGTGTGTAATATTTAAAAATTTAAAAGAAAAAAGAAAGTTGACAGGACATAATTGAATAGGTGCTTTTTTATTTTATTTATATATAGTTTGTAAATAGAGAAAGAGAGAG
The DNA here is from genome assembly GCA_016801395.1 of Leptodermis oblonga. Taxonomy (NCBI): domain Eukaryota; kingdom Viridiplantae; phylum Streptophyta; class Magnoliopsida; order Gentianales; family Rubiaceae; genus Leptodermis; species Leptodermis oblonga. The sequence continues at coordinate 19,295,466 of CM028751.1, read as the reverse complement.
AAAAATATATATGGTCATGTGTGAGAAGTGAGAACGGATATTTAATTTCTTGTTCTTGGATGATGAACAACGAATTTAAATAATTAATGCAGTGATATTCTATTCATAATACTCTTTCATCTATTTACAATCCTAAAATAAAATGTCTCTCAGTATTAATTTACAATTAATTAATATAGTGTTTTAAATATATATTGAGGTAGGTAATAATTTTAAAAATTAATAAATATAGTGTTATAAATATAGATTGAGGTAGGTAATAATATAATTGTAGTCAAAAAATGGTTGTTAACAAACATAAAAAAACAACACCTGCCACCAAAACCTGGAAGTTAACAGACCAATACGGTACAAATTGCTAGTGGGTAGCTCTAAATTTCGTGGGTCCAATCTTTGCTAGTTGGACCAGAGTCACATCGTTTTATAGTTATACCCACTATTTTTGCAAAGTTTAAATGCATTATTATTCTTTCGTTAATATATATATATATATATAACTTATTATAAATTGATAAGATATAATATATAAAACAAGTAGTTTAGCACCATATTTTTTTATTTGTACTTTTATTTTTTAATTAACTGTTAATTGTGAAATATATATTATTATATTAGTACATGTATGGTATGTACGTAAATAAATTCAAATTAGACTATTTTACTAGAACAAATTTATTTCTTAAAATTGGACTCTCTTTTTTCTTAAAGCAAAACATCCCAAGAGAGGCTAGTGTGTATGTGACCCTTATTTCCTGAAGCCGAAAAAAGAGAAGGGGACGTAAACCAAACCCTTCAAACGCAAATTACAAACATCCACCTCTGACATAAGAAAAACTCCTAGCATATAGGACTACCAAACCTCGCACATTCTTGAAAAGTGAGGAGTGCACACTTAATTAACTGGACGGATAGAGTATATATTTTCTTTAAAAGAAAACCTTTTTATATGAGGTTGCAATTTGTGTTCTATTATGTTCACGTACGTTAAGTTAAAAGTCATCAACTCGAGCATAACAAATTATTGGCGTCAAATTTTTTATTTTAATAACATAAATAATGTGCTTAAACATATCTATTACTTGAATACGACTTGTCTAAACCTATTTATTTTAATAACATAAATAACATGTATGATTATATGGATTATATGTAACTTGATCTATATAACTACTCAACATCAAAATTTAAATTTATAGCTAAATAAACAATTTTACATTCATGAGAAATTGTCAATTTTATAAATAAAAAAAACATAAACAACGGCCTAATTGTCAATTTTTGGTTCGTATCATATTAATTAGAAATTTAAATCAAATCATTATAGAATAAGTTAATGTGCTTTTTATTTGGGAAAAGAAATTTGCATGGTTTACTGGCTGTGAACTTATTTTGAAATTCATAAATTTCCGAATTAAAAATCAAATTAAAAAGCCATAATGGACTGTACTCTCTTTTTTTCTTTTTTCTTTTCTATATATTTTCCTGTATTTATGCATATGTAGTACATTACTATTCTCTTCACCGTGTGACTTTGTTCGGCTATAATTTGCATAACCTTTAATTATTTCCGGTAGGTAAACCTAGGGCTGAGAACGAACACGAACGTTCACGAACAAGCTCGGGATCGGCTCGTTAAAAGCTCGGTTCGAGATCGTTTATTTATTAATAAACGAACATGAACAAAATTTTAAGCTCGATTAATAAACGAACAATAAATGAACAAAAGGGAGCTCGGCTCGATTACGTTCGTGAACAGCTCGATAAGAAAAAATAATTTTTACAAAAGATAAAATAGATATATAATTTATCATTCATACATATTAACATGAAATTACATTTGGTGCAGTGGTAAGACACCAACAGGGGAACCCAGAGAACTTGGGTTCAAATCCTGCACAAGCTAATTTTGTTTTAGCAGTGGAGATCCACAAGGCTCTCAGGCTCGAGCTAGAGCTCGAGCTCCTAAATCCTATACGAGCTCGAGCTCGAGCTCGAGCCCAAGATAATGAAGTCGAGCCGAGCTCGAACATGGGTGTGTTCGGGCTCGGCTCGGCTCGATATCACCCCTAGGTAAACCCTCAACGGTTCATTCTCACCCGTTTTACTAACACCTTTAACTTTATATCTCTCATCTTCGCTTTCTTTAAAATGAGAGAGAGAGAGAGAGAGAGAGAGAGAATAATGGATACAGATTTCCCAATTAATATTACTCCCTCCGTTTCATTAGGAGTGTACACTTAAAATTTTTTTTTTCTAATAGAACAGTCCATTTTCAAATTTTTTACTTCTTTTACTCTTACTAATATAATCATGTGTGAGTAGTCCATACTTAATAAGTAAGGATATAAATGGAATTAAGTGTCAAATTAGTTAATTTCTGTATTGTACCTTAATATTCATAATAAGTTATACATTGGTCAAAATGGATCGTTCTAATAGAATGGAGGGAGTAATATACATCTCGAAGATTTTCGGTGTCTCTACAGTTTAAAAAAAAAAATGTTCAGACCATACTTTAGAAAATACTTCTTTTATTGAAAAAGATGTACCAAATTTTTTCTTGAAATACACTTGAAGAAAAAATCAAACACATTTTAAAAGTTTTGTAAACATATAGCGCACACACATACACTCACACACCCCCACCTACTCATAATTAGTTAGTTGCATTATTAAAGATTACATTAAGAAATAAAATTGTTCAAACAATTATAAAACTATTTTTAACTATAATAACATTTTTATAATGAAGCGTACAACAAAAATTTACAATGAACTATCAAAATGACTGATGAAAAAGTTTTATTTGATAGTTAAAATTGAATTTGTCTGTGTCTCCTACAATGTGATACCATATCAACCACTGAATTTTTTCACAGACGGTATATTTTCACTTTTTCAATCACTTTTCTTTATTAAATCACTTGCCCAAATCTATATTTGATTTTATAAAAAAAAATTTTGAAAAAACAATTTTATAAAATTAAACGTTTTTAAAGTTGTTATCCAACGTATGTATTATTCTTGTTCAAAAAAATTATTGATGATAAAAAAAAATTTAGAGAAATTAAAATTGGTTGACAAAAGTGATAGGTTGATTCACATACAAGCAAAGGTGAAAGTTGAAGTTGTCATAATAAATAAAAAAAAAGGGTCACAAATGCAGAGGGAAAACGACGTTGCATGTGAGTTGTGACTAAAGCTAAGACATATTTCTTTTTCCTCTTTCTTAAAAAATAAAAATATTAATAATAATAAAAAATAAAAATAAAAACACACACAGAGTAAAGTCAAATTAAGTTGACCTTTATAATAAATTGCGGCTTGTATTGCAGTTTGAATAAATATAGAAATGTAACCACCACGCCTTCATGGAGCTGCAGGCTTTTATGCCGCCAATGGGTACATTAATTAACATAAATTAAGAGCCAAAAGTAAAAAAAGAAAACAAAAATAAAATGAAATGAAAGGGGAAAGCAAACAAAAGTTTTGGCAGAATAGGCCACTTTGGAATACCATGCCAATCTTTTTTTGGGGACACTAATTTCGAAGGAATAAAGCCCAAATGGAAACCTTTTCTTTCTCTCTCTCGTTGTTTTGTTTTTTTTTTTTCCCTTTTTCTTTTTCTCTAGTATGGATAACACTAGAAATAGACCCTTTTTAAGTTGTTAGCCTTATTTCTTTGTTAGTTTCATGTCTTTTGTTCCTTTATCAATGATTGGGTGGGGGGTTTTTTGCTTTTTGTTTTTCACCTTTCCATTAACTTATGTGCAATATATATCGTGACCCTTTTATTTTAATTTGAAAACATATAATTTATGTAAAAGCTTAGGTGAAATGTGATGCAGTTCATGCATGTGACGCTGCATCATCCACACGCATGTCTATCCAATAAAATTTTTTTTTTGGGGGCAAATTTGAGGTATCACTTTGTAGTTAGTTGTAAGGGTATCAGTTGATCAAACTGATACACTTTTAAGGGAATTTTGAGTATTACTTTGCCGTTGAAAGAGTAAAATTTTGGGTATGACTTTTTCTATTGATAGAGAGCTAACTGCTACTCATTCAATAGAATTTTGATTATCACTTTACTCTTGAAGCAATGATAGTGTTAGCTCTTAGTTGGAGTATTGATGCACTCTTATTGGAGCAATAAGCATTGGTGTACTCCTTAGAAGTACAAGTGCTACTCTTTAGGAGTAGCAGCTTCTTTTCTCCTTATTAGTTATTTTTTCCTTTATTAATTTATTAGTGCTACCTTACAAGAGTAGCACTTGTACTGTTCATGAGTATACTACTACCATCATGAATAGCAATTTTATTTTATTTTTTATTTATTAATTTCTTAGTGCTACTCTTTAAAACTGTAATTGCCCTACTCATGAAAAGTAGCACTGCTACTTTTTATGAGTAACATTTTATTATTATTATTATTATTATTAGGATTTACAAAGTGAACTAGAAGAGAGTCTTCATAATACTTGTGAACAATACCAATAATGCTGATGCATATTATTATTATTATTATTTTGTTTCAAAGTGAACTTGAAGAGAGTATTCATAATACTCGTGAACAATACCAATAATACTATTCACATGCATAAATTATTATTATTATTATTATTATTATTATTATTATTATTATTTTATTATTATTATTATTTTGTTTACAAAGTGAACCTAAAGAGAGTATTCATAGTGCTCTTGAACAATACCAATAATACTATTCACATGTATCACTTATTATTATTATTATTATTATTATTTTCTTTGTATTAGTTTTAAAGTTAAAAAAGAATGTGTAATGTTCATGTGAACAGTGATCGTATGTATACACTAATTTTACATAAGACTAACTTTATAATTTATTATGAATATTAAATTAATATAACTTATAAAGTAGGTTAATTATGTTTTTTGAGACCAAAATTAAGTTAATTATTAGTTTGTTTTAATCTTGTATCTTTAATGACTTTTTCATCATAGATTATAATTATATTAATAATGGTATTAAATGAAATAATTTTAAGAAAATAAATGTCTTATATATATATATATAAACTTATTTTCAAAAAATCTTTTAGGTTAATTGTCTTTTGACCCCTGTATTTTGAAGGTACATTAACTTTTGCCCATTGAATTTACAAAATATATTCTTTTCCTCCTTTGACCATTTGTGCAATGGGTTAAAAAGTGTCGAATGATATTTATACTCTTTATTTTATATTGTAATTCTCAAACTATCATTAGAGAATGCTGAAGGATATAATTTGCCCAAAATGCCATTTCAACGGTTTAATCAAATTACCACCTTAAATTGTTTACTAACAATTTTTATTTTGTTAGCATATACATTTTTTCAAAAAAAACCCTTTAAGATTTTAGAAAGCATCAAAATGTATCTCGTAGTTACAAAAGCATGCATCAAAGTCTAAACACCCCTCCCCCCCCTCTGAATTTTCATGAAGTACTAAAAATGCCCTTCCACATGGGACATTTCTTTTCGAAACTTTAAAAGTAATTTGCCATTTCATACAAATTAAATGAAACATTTGCTGGCTCAACCATTTTTATATTTTTCAAGCCTTCGGGTTTTTTTTCTATCAAACTTTGAGGGGTGGTTTGAAATTTACCCTTGTTGAACTGAAAGGGTATTTGAGTAAATTACTTTTTCTTGCGTTCTTTAATAATAGTTTGCCGATCACAATATAAAGTGAAGGGTGTAAATGATAGTAGACACTTTTCATCCTGATGAGTCCCGATTTACAGGCCCACTGGATCGATGACATGTCCGGATGTCCTCGAGGCTTAAGAACGACATCTTGCAAATTGCAGGGACTGGTTTCCTTAAGATACTCCGATGTCTAAGTTAGTAAATAGTCAAGAATAGAGATACATTACGGTTGCAGAATCTTGTGTACCTGACTATTTGGGCATCGCTATGTATATATAGACATGGACCTTGTATGGCAATATAGGAGAATATCTTGGCAATTCTCTCATATCCAATAGTATAGGAAGTAAATCCTTCAGCTATCGATATTGATATGATCTTTAGGGAAGTAGAGTTAGAGAATACTTGTCTAATTCTTTCCTTGTTTAAGCTATTTGGGCCCTGCCCGGAAAGGGTCTTGGGTAAAGGCCGGGTAGCCTAGAGGCACTAGGGTTTGATCCTCAGGTCTCTGGGTGCGATCTGGTCAAGCCAAGTGAGTAGATTGGCACCTAAGTAGTTGGGTTGGGCTCTATCCTATCCGTGCTCCATCAACTAGCCCCCTAAGTTTGGCCTCAGTCTGGCTAGGGGATAGAGTTCCAAGTGCGAGTGGAGTGATGACCTTCTTTATTTAGGGAAATGGAAGCTTCACGTGCACACATCGCTATGGGCAGGAATGCGAAGTGTTTTGAATTCACGTTTCTTGAGATGGGCTGCTGGAGTGGTGGAGTCAAGGGGTGTTCTTTCAATGACCAGCTGATGCCGCTCCCTTGTCTTTCCTGTTTTTCTTTTTTTCTTTTTTTTTTCTTTTATCCCTTTCCTTTTTATTTTCTAATTCTTTTTCAATTTTTTACTAGCATTTTGTTTCCGGCATTTCTTTTCCTTTTCGGCCTACTCCCCCTTTCCTCTTCTTCTTTCTTCTTCACTGCAGTTCATCCACCCAAGCCGACCTTTTTTTATGGTTCCCAAAAATGCTAAAACTCTATTTCCAGTATCCTCTTCTTCTGCTGCTTTAGATTATGGCGAGACTTCCCCGAGAATTGGGGTAGGTTTATCTTTGGTTCGGGAGGATGCGGAGCCTTCAGCCCTTCTATATGAGGGCATTCTAGGTCAACAGTCAATGTCCCGGAAAGGATAAAAGTCAACATGTGGTGGCAAAGGTTCAAAGTCAACAAATGGATTTTCACATATCCAATGGAAAATACTTTGACCCAAAGAAGGGGAAATGGGTCTCTCAAAAAGGAGTGAAGAAGAAATACGAAGAAGATTCATTTTCAAGTTGCCACCTGAAAAGAAGATGCATGAGTATTTAATAAAAATCTTGAAGGTAATTACATCTCTTGATTTTAATTAATTAGTTTTGAGTTAATTTTATTCTGAAAGATTCTAGAACACTCAAGAAGAATCTAGAAGATTTACAAAGAATGAACAAAAAACACAAGTGGGAACACTTACCAAAAAGGGATAAATGCAGAGCTAGGGTCACAAGAGCAAGGGGAGGCCAAATTTTTAAGGGAGTGTGTGTTTGTGTGTGTTTTACTTTTCCTCCATTCTTTTGATTTAAGTTATTTTTAATATAGGATTTTCCAAAAAGAATTATTGCATATTTTCTTATTGGAATAGGTAGAGTTTCCTAATCCCTTTTTAGTATATTTTTAATTCCTTTTCCTTATGTTTTTTCAGAGGAATTTCATCCACCGCTTGTCCTTTATGTAGCCAAATTTCTCAATGCCATTAACTTAGTTCCTTTAAGTTTTTGGCTTGTAAGGTTTCCAATTCTTATTGGGTTGCAATTTTAATTTATGTTTCCTATTTCTACTTGTAAAATTGGATGACCCTCTAACTATAACTAAGGGTGCTCCTTAACCATAATATGGTAGATTTTGTTGAGATAATAATATAGAGAGTTGTTCGTTATACAATTTGAGCTTTGAGCTTTCAACCTTCGGGTTTGGGGTAATGTTCCGTGAAAACTCATAGTTCAATAGTGATTATGATAGATTCATTAGTGAATTCTTATTCTTTTTAGTTTTAGCTAAGAGTAGCTTGATTGACAAGAGATTTTAAAAAATAATAGCTAAGTTAGGTGTTCGACTTAGTTTGTGAAGTATTTTCGATTAAATCATTAAATTTTTAATTCATTGGTGAATTCAAGAGGGTGATTTTGGGATTCCGCAATGGGAATTGAACTCTGATCCTTATCAATTTGGTATCAGAGCCGAGCTAGGCTACGGAGTCGAGGGTTGTCAAAAATAATTTGGTACCTTTTCTTCTTTATTATTCTTTAATTTCTTCGAAAATAATGAACTGTATTGTCCTATTTAAAGATTTTTTCTTGGTTGGTTTCTGAAATTTAGATATTATAACATTGCACAAATTGAAAATTGGGGATTTGGTGCATATGTAACATTTTCTTGGGAATATTGTGTAAAAGGGTTGTCCAAAATTATGACATACAACTATTGAGAGTTCTAGGATTGTTTAATATTGTTGCTTCCGACTTGTTAGAAACTCCTACTTGATATTAGTGTAAAGATTAGATCTTGAAATTACAGAAGTCTGAATCTAGGGTTATAGGAATTTTCTCTTCAGGTAGACTAGGGTTTAGGTTTTCGAGACTGCCAAATTTTTTTCTTTTTTCTCCTTTGGAGATACCTATCTTTATATTAAGGGAAGAGTTGTGTCAAATTTTGGGATTATTTGGAGTAATACATTGCTGATTATCTGTTGTCTGAGTTTCTCGGGTAAATTACTGTCGAAATTCTGAATCTGAAAAATTTTCTGTTATTTTCTAGAATTTGAGTTGCAATTTGGGTACATTAGATTGGAGGAAAGCTTCTATTCAAATTTGGTAGTATTCTGAGCTTGTTTGAACAGTTTTACATAAGACTGTGGTTTTTAGTAAATATCTGCCGGACAATTTTTTTCGCTTACTTTTTATGCAAGTAGCGATTCTTGTGTCAATTGTTGTGCAGATTGTTGTTTTAAATTTTGGTTACAATCGGAGCTTAATTTTACATAAAAAATTTTGAATCCGAAATATTCTGGCTTCCCGGTATTTTTCTAAAAGTCAGCTGATTTAATTTCTGGAGTGAGTTGCTGATTAAAGAGGTATTGTTTCTTGTAAATTCACACGTGGAAATAATGGGAACCAATGAAATATTGACCTCCATCTATGCCCTAGTGAAAAAGTTAATGGGCGAATTGAAAGTTTGGAAACCGATGTACGTCGAGCCAACCGACATGGTAGGTACAAAGACAAACCAGTTCAAATTCCAGGGGTCAAGGATGGAGGTCCAAGAAGAGGTAAGAGAAGAGGTACTACATAATATTTTAACTGTCAAGAGAAAGGGCCTATTGCTTCCCAATGTCCTAAACCAGTAATACGTAGGAGAGATTATGGGTTGACCGAACAAAATGTCAATGGTGAAACTAAGGGTAATCATGAGGTGTGATGGAACAATTTGATGCTAAAATTTGTGCTTTTTGGGCTTAGAGTCTTCATGAATATGCTACACCGCCACTAGTCAGAATTAATGCTGATACATATAAAATTATTTTAGTTTGTCAACGAATGTTAGCATTACGTTCTAAACCAAGAATAGGTACTTGTAATAAGACCAACTTTGGTAAATCTCTTGGTATAGAAGATAGTCTTTGTACTAAAAAGGAGCAGAAAGTGGGGTCTACAGATGTAAGAGCTGATACTAGTGATCTACATATGGGTACTAGTAAACTCCCAATTGAAAAATTGTTTTGCCAGAAGTCCAAAAGATCCACACAAAGCCAAAGAACAAGTAGCTTCATCCAAAGAACCACAAGACTAAACCGGTAAAAGATCATATTTGAAGTCGAATCTTTTTGAATGGAGAAGGGATGATTGAGGATTGCAAAATCGGTCTCTTAAGTCATCACAAGTATCGGATTAGAGGACGAATCCTCTCAAAAGTGAGAGGAATTGATGAGGGCATCCGAGATCAACACGCAAAGTCCTAGAAGGATAAAAGTTGACACGTGGTGCCGGAGGTTCAAAGTCGACAAATAAATTGTCACAGATCCAATGGAAAAAACAATGACCCAAAGAAGGAGAAATTGGTCTCTCAAAAGGGAGTGAAGAAGAAATACGAAAAAGATCCAATTTTCAAGTTGCCAGCTGAAAATAAGATTCTTGAGTATTTAATAAAAGTCTTGAAGGTAGTTGCATATCTTAATTTTAATTAATGATTCTTGAGTTAATTTTGTTTCGAAAGATTCTAGAGGATTCAAGAAGGATCTTGAAGACTCATGAAGAATGAAGGAAAACATATAAGTGGGAATACTTACCAAAATGGGAGAAAGGCGCGGCTAGGGTTACAAGAGTAAGGGGCGGCCGAATCTTTAAGGGAGTATGTGTTTTACTTTTCCTTCCTTCGTTTCGTTTTAGTTATTTTTAATATGAGATTTTCCAAAAAGAATTCTTGGATGTTTTCTTTTTGGAATAGGTAGAGTTCCCTAATCCAATTTTAGTAGATTTTTAATTCATTTTTCTTTATGTTTTTGAAAGGAATTTCGTCTACCCCTTGTCCTTTAAGTGACAAATTTCTCAATGCCATTAACCTAGTTCCTTAAGGTTTTTGGTTTATCAGGTTTCCAATTTTAATTTATGCTTCCTATTTCTACTTAAAATTGGATCATCCTATACTATAAATAGGGGTGCTGCTCAACCATAGTATGGCAGATTTTGATGAGATAATAATATAGAGAGTTGTTGGTTATATAATATGAGCTTTCAACCTTCGGGTCTGGGGTAATGCTCCATGACAACTTAGTTGTTCATTATAAACTTGATATAAATTCATTAGTGAATTATTTTTCTATTTATATTTAGCTAACAAGTAGCTTGATTGAAAATTGTCAGTAGTAGATCGAGGACATGCATGCATCTCTAAGTAGAAATTGTACACACATTTATTTATGCAATATCCAATATGAATTTCTCTTATTATATATCTTACTATATACAGAAGAAAACACAAGTTAAGAGAATTACTCTTTTATTGTCACATGGCATTATCATATGAAATATATTTTTGTTAGGGTGAATTGAAATTTTAGTCACCTTGCTTTGGAAATATTCACATTTTAGTCACCATAATTTTTAAATTGTTTTCACAGTCACCATACTTTCATTTCTGTATTTTTAAAGTCATTCTATTAAAATGCTTCGTTATGTCACTAACGGATCAATTTTTGCGAAGGGTACTTTTGTCATGACGCCTATTTTTAACCCTTTGTGACTAAAAAACAACAATGCCACCCACCTAATTCTCTTTCATTTTTTTTTCTTTTTCAAAAACAGAAACCCCCCCCCCCCCCCCTTTATTGTGGCCCCACCCCCTCCCTCCCTCCCTTCCAGCCACTCTTCTTCTTTTTCCATGTCTCTCCATTTTCGATCGGCCCCCACTCTCTCTCTCTCCTCCCTCTCTTCATTTTTTCCTTTATTTTCTTCATTCAACCCAGGTGATTCTCCGTGCCCAGGAAACCCGACCTTGATGCCTGCAAGTTCACCGGTGTTGTCCAAATTGCCATCAACGTCATTCCCGATTCGAAGTTCCTTGTTCTCAATTTCTCCAAGCTCTTAGTTGAGTCAAAGTCCGTTCATTTCAAATCGCCACCAAAGTGCCTGACTTTGAATGCTTTGCTTTTAACGAAATGATGGGATTTTGTATTTATATTTTATGTTTTCATTTGGGTTAACTGTTTGTCGTGTAAAGTGGAAGTTTTGGAGGCGGCGGTGGTGGAGATGTGTGAAGAACGTGAGATAATGGTGGCGGAGTTCGCAATGGTGGAGAGGAACAAGAGGCTATGGTGGAAGTGCTATTTCTGTGCTAATAGGGCTTTTTGGTACTTCAATTTGTTTTATGGATCTTAATTAATTAATGGTTTCAGAGAATGATTCACTGTTAAAAGTTTAAATTTTTCAGAGTGCCCAATTGAAAAAATATTTTGATTTGTAATTAAGATCCTTGCTATGTATTCTTTAGGAAGGAAAAAAAAGGATGAGATCATTGTTTGTTTGGATTTAACAAAAAAAAAAGAAGAAGAGGAAAGCTAATTGGGGTGATGAGAAACTGGATGCAGAAGAGCATCGTGATGATGATGATGAATATGGGAGTGATGCGTTTGAAGAGATGTAGGTGGAATTTAAGGGTTTTCTTTAGCGGCTATTATAATTGTAGCTACTACTTAATTTTAGTGACATTTTTTTGGACAAAGAAGTTTTGCAACATTTTTTACGAAAATACCCTTTGAAAAATTGGTCAGTTAGTGACATAACGGAGCATTTTCACAGAGTGACTAAAAATGTACAAAAATAAAAGTATGGTGACTGCAAAAAGAATTTAAAAATTAAGGTGACTAAAACGTGAACATTTGCAAAGTAAGGTGACCAATTTATCAATTCACCCTTTTTGTTATTATATTTTAAAACTACTACATAGGTTAATTATTACTTAAACTCTTTTATTTTAATTTTTTAACTCTTTACTATAATTTTTTTTGGTGAAAGTATAGTATAAAAAAGTTATCTACTAAAATTATTCTTTTAATCATTATAATTAAATCAATTTAATATATCATGAGAATCAATCATTGTTATTTGTTTGTTTGTTTATTTTGTTTTCGTCTGACATTTCATGATAATTTGGCTCATTCAAATAATTTTTTTTTATATTTTTCATCATTTAAATATTTATCTCTATAATTATTTTATATCAATAATTTGTATTTTAATTTCATATATATTGAAATACATATATATTTAACTGGGCATACAATAATTTTTGTGTATAATTTGAATCAAAATTTAAATTATATAGTCAATTATTTAAACTTAACGTAGTCAATTATTTTAACAAACATAAATTAAATGATAGGCCACATAGTCGTTAAACAACTAGTTATTATATAGAAAAGAAAACACAAATTAAGAGAATTGCTCTCTTATTGTCACGTGGCATCATTATATAAAATATAATTTTGTTATTATCATTTAAGACTGGGGTGATATCGAGCCGAGTCGAGCCCGAACACACCTGTGTTGGAGCTCGGCTCGGCTCCATTATCTTGGGGTCGAGCTCAAGCTCGTGTCGAGCCTGAAAATGGAGCTCGAGCTCGAATAATATTTATGAGCTCGAGCTCGGCTCGTTAGGCGTAAAAGCCAAGCTCAAATTCCTTCTCTTTTTGGATGTCATGCTCATCAATTTATGAGTAATTTTCTTCCCAAATCTTCTCTCATTTCCAATGTGGGATTGGGTGAGATTCACCTCTAAAATTGAGAAAGAAAACAAATTTGCCTTTGAAGAGATTCAAACTTGGATACTCGAGCTCCTATCAATGTTGTCTTACCACTACACCAAATTTATTTTTATGTTAATATGTATGCATGATAAATTATATATGTATTTTTTACTTTTTTAAAAATTGTTTTTTCTTATTGAGCTGTTCACGAACGTAATTGGGCTTTTATCCTCCTTGTTCATTTATTATTCGTTTATTAATCGAGCCTAAAATTTTGTTCGTGTTCGTTTATTAATAAATAAACGATCTCGAATCGAGCATTTAACGAGTTGATCTCGAGCTTGTTCGTGTTCGTTCTTAGCCCTATTTAAGACTACTACATACGTAAGTTATTGTTTCTTTTATTTTAATTTTTTAACTCTTTACTATAACTGTTTATGGTAAAAGTATAATATAAAAAATTTATCAACTAAAATTAGTTTTTAATCATTATAATTAGTTCAGTTTAATATATCATGAAAATCAATAATTTTTTTTTTACTTTTTTTAAATCTTACATCAGATGATAATTTGGTTCGTTCAATAACTTTTATTTTTTTCATCATTTAAATCGTTCTCTTGATAATTATTTTATATACGTAAATTGTGTGTAAATTTTACATGTATTGATATGTGTGTATATATATTTCAGTGGGAATATGAGAATTTTTTTGTACTTTTATATTTTTAAATTAAAATTAAAATTACATAGTAATGCATGTAAATTCTCTTTATTATTTCAACTTAATATAATCGGTTTAGTTTAACAAATATAAATGAAATGACGGGCCAAATGTTTTGAGGGTTTGGGGGTAGGGAATGGGAATGAAAATGAAAGGTGGATGTTTGGTTGGGGGGATTCATTCCCTGAACCCCACCCCCATATCCTACTTTTTTTCAACTATCCACTCTCCTCCATTTTGGGGGGAACGAGAATCATTCATTTCTTAAATTATTTTTTTGTGTGCAATTTCTATTTTAAAATTTTTAATTAGTAAGAATTATCATTGTAATATATTTAAACATACATAGTTCATAATATATTAAATTTTCACTGTAAGAAAAAATAAAAATAAATTTTAGTATTTGTGAACGAAACACCATAAAAAAGAATGATAGTCAGTCCCCATCACAAACCAAACAACACTAATGTTATCATTCCCCACTATTAGAGCCGGCAATTGGAAGGAAAAGTGAGGGAATTGAGAAGGAAATTGATGGAGGAAAATTATTGGTGATGGATAGTTAATTACCCATTTAATTTAAGTGATGGAAGGGATTGGGATTGGAATTTCCCATTGCCCATTGAATAATTGGGATCCCATTGGACTCCCATTTTAATTCCCAATAATTACCCGAATCAAATATTTAAGGGTTAATTATGCAAAACCCCCTTGTGGTTTGCAAGAGTATAGGATGACCCCCTTATGCTTTAAAAAGCTACACAAAACCCTCTGTGGTTTCAAAACCCCCGTAAAATAGGTGAAAATGGCAATTTGTGACCAAATTGCCCTTATTCAGTCAACTCCATATAAAAGTAAAAACAAATCTCACAAAATTTCCCAAAACTATAAAAAAATCTCACAAAATTTCCCAAAAGTATAAAACATATTATTTCCACTATTGCTACCGATAACTATATTGGGAAATTTGTCAGATATTTTTATACTTTTTTATGGAGTTGATGACCCTTTGACTGAATAAGGCCAAATTGCCATTTTTGTCTACTTTACAGGAGTTTTGAAATCATAGGGGGGGTTTTGCATAGCTTTTTAAAGCATTGGGGGGGGGGGGGGGGGGGGGGGGGGGGGGGGGTCATCCTGTACTTTCACAAACCACGGGGGAGTTTTGCGTAATTAACCCAATATTTAATTTTGTTTTACCATATTTAATGTTATATTGTGTTTTCTATTAAATATTACTTTTAATTATTAATTATATTTAAAAACTCATTTAAACTATTTTTGTTCCATTAAAATTATGCACCTAGTACGTACATAAATAAATAAATAAATATATATATATATATATGTACATACTGTGCACATATATTTGTATGTATGTTCGTTAACGAACATACATATTATATATTTATTTATATATATATATATATATTTATTGTAAACACATATATATTTATAGGTATGTGTTTACAATATATATATATATATATGTACAGGTATGTGTTTACAACACACACACACACACATATATATATATATATATACATACATATTAGCGGTGTCAGGGTTCGGGTCTCGGGGCGGGTCGGGGTTTGAGAGCGATGTTGGAGTCTGGGTCGAGGTCGGGGTCCGAGTCTCAAATCGAGGTTCGAATCCCGGGTCGAGGTCGGGGTTCAGGTTCGGGTCCCAAATCGGGGTCGGGGGTCTCAGGACGGGGTCCTGATTGGGGTCCAAGTCTCGGATCGGGGTAGGGGTTAAGGTCCCAGGACGGGGTCCGTGTCCAAGGTCGAGTTTCTGATCAGGGTCTGGGTCTCTGGTTGGGATTGGGGCTCAGGTCCCGGGTCGAGGTTCAGGTCCCAGGTCGGGGTGGGGTACAGATCTCGGGTCAGGTTTAGGGTCGGGGTATGGGTCTGGGTCCCAGGCCGGTGTCAAGTTCGAGGTCTGGTCGTGTCCGGGGGCATGGGCGTGGGCGTGGCGTGGTCGAGTCCTTGTCTGGGTCTGGGACGAGGTCGGGGCCATGTGCGTGGTCGCGGTCGAGGTCAAGGTCGGTGCAAGGTTTTATTATTAAAAAGTAAATTAAAAAGAAATTTAAGGGGAAAAAAAAAAAGGAAAAGGGAAAATTATGGGAAATAAAATGGGTTCCCATTGGGTGCCCATTTAATGCCCAAAACCATGTTCTCATTGGGTCTCAATGGAAACTCATCCCCTTCCATCAAATTCTCTACCTCACTATTTTCCCTCCCATTTATATCCTATGGGAATTTTTGTTGAGAATTTCTCTCCAAATAAATATGGTCTCATTGGATGCCCAATGCAAATGAAAAATATTGCCACCTTTAAATATCACAATATAAAGTATACCACCGTTTATGGTTTTAAATTAAGGTAAAAAAAGAAATATTATTTCATGAAAGAAAATGAAGATATTTTAAAGTGACACATAAGTAACTTATATAGAGAATGTTACGCTTCTTATCTTATTAGTGTATGATAAGTTAAAACGATATATTTATTTTAATATATTATATCAATTTAAAAGTGAAATATAAATAACGCACAGAAAAATATGTAATAGGAAATTCTTTACAAGATAGTACACCTCAAGGCTCAAACTTTGTTTTCATCACCGGAAAATGGGGCTATTCAAAGTGTGGTACTAGAAACGGGCTAGTACTTCAGCGATTGTGACGCATAATGGCCCACCCAAATATTGGGGGTTTGATTTCTATCTCTGTCAATTCTGCCTATTTAGAGCGCAGGCTGACAAGACTCTACAGACGGCTCCCCAACTTCGTTTTCCCTTTCCCGTAACCCCTGTCTTTCAATGTAATAGATGATAGGAACTATGAAATAGTGCTGAATTAAAATTAAAAAGAGAAGTGTGCTACTACTTAAAATACTACTACAATGCAAGCGGCCCAATTATTACTCAGCTACATGCCAGGCACACATTTTGTTCAAGGTTTAATTATTCTGTTTGTTAGTTCTCTTTTGTGGTTTTCAAAAAAAATTAAAAAAGAATTTATTTTTTGCGTCTTGTGTGATTAGGTAGTATGGTTAATTTTATTACATTTACCTCCCTCAATATGAAAACTATGAATACTCTCCTAACTGACACCTTCAAAGAAAGTCACTGAATAGTTACAATTCAAACCAACTAATAGTTGTTGCCACATAGATGTCATTCGCTTAAGAATTTCTTAAATTAATTTAATGTACCAATCAATTTTCTTTTAAACTTAATGATAAAATCGAAACTAACTAAAAAAAAAAACACAAAGGGCAATAAGTTTATTTATTATTTTATTTGTTTTGAAGCGGAAGGGGTAGACTTTATTGATTAGAGATGGTGAGAAAGCCCGTGGAGATGTAAGTAGGGGATTGCTTCCAGAAAATATAGTTTAGCTTGTGAAACTTAGGGCAATAAGTTATTAAGCCTAAAAATAATCAACCATTCCTCAAACACAGTCACACAAGTATGTCCTAATGGGTTGATTTAGTGAACATTCCATGACATTTAAGCTCATGGGCTCTGGAAAATTAGAGATCGAATCCTGACAACTCCCAAGTGCAGTGGCACTATTTTTATGAAGGTACAAGCAGCAGTTGCAAGGGAATCTAGCTTTGCTTTGTGAGGCATATTAATCGTTGTTAGACGAATTTCAATACTTGAAAATAATAATAATAATAATAAGTCACACAAGTATATATTGCATGGTAAGATAGTGTTGATTATAATTTCATTTCGGATTTGGTTTTTAATTAAGTTTTCCATTCAACGGTAGAAACGGCTATTTTTTAAAATTTTAATTATACAAGTTCACTAACTTCGTTAAAGAAGTTTTGTGTTGGGTTTTTTTTTTTTTTTGTGGTAACAGACGATTAAGTGGTTGAGAGGCTTTGGGACCCTTAATTAAAAATAAAAGAAAGTAAAATGCCAAATAGGTTATAAGGGGGACATAATGAGCCTGACCTTGGAAATACAAGTATGTGAAAATGCAAATGCAGCCTAGAAAGTAAAGTTATCAATGACTACACAAACAAGGAAATTAGCCCCGCAGATTGGGGAAACACTTAGCATCTAAAGTCACTAGCCCCTTTACTCTCCTAGGGAGCGTGGCGTGCACAAAAAAAAATCGATGATGCCAGTCGAGCTTGCAGTTTGGGCCAGAGCATCAACTACTGCATTCACTCACGATAGATATGTGCTATGTTCCCATAGCAGTGTCGTAACTCTAAGATCTGAGCCAAGGTGGCTGCCGACCGCCAAGGGACAGAACCCCCCTTGACCGTCATCAACAATACCATACAATCTGTCTCGACATCCAAAGGCCGCATAGCAAGATGCTCACATATACGAAGACCGAGCAGAAGAGCGCGGGCTTCCACTTGGAAAGTCGTGAGGATCCCCAGCGAAGCCCCAATTGCGAAAACTACTCTACCATATGAATCTCTCAGTACAACCCCTGCGCCTGAATTTCTCGGGTTGCCTCGGGAAGAGCCATCCATATTTGATTTGAACTGGCCCATTGAAGGAAGCCCCCAATAGATTATCCGTTCCTCCTTCTTTTTCTGAAAAGCCCATCGTGGCAATATGTTGCCCTCCAAAAAATTCGTAGCATGTTGGTACACCGGTGGTTTTTGAGCTAGTAAGTCATAGATAGACTTAAAAACTATGCTTACTAGTTGAGACAGTCTCACTATTTGCCCCTCATACATTGTGTGTTTGGCTTTGTTTTACTTTGTGACGGTTAAAAGAAAAACATATTACTTTTTTTTCTAATAAAAATATTTCAATCCAAACACTTTCATTTTTTAAAAAAATTAAAAATTTAAATTTTCTCTCAAATCTCTACTCACAATTACTTAACAAAATAACAACATCACACTTTTTCTTTTATTTACTACACAAAATACCAAAGGAAATTCCTTAAAAAAATAATTGTTTCCTTAAAACAAATTTTCCTATTTTCCAACACAAATCGCAAAATTTTCTTATTTTCAACCTTATTTTTTATTTTCTTTTTTTGGGATAGAATTTTGTTAAAGTGAATAAAGTCCAACGAGAGCTAGTGTGTCGTTTCCTTCATAGGTCAACAGCGTAAGTGCTTAGTTGCTAGATAGTATGGTGTAGCAAATTCAAACTTTGCAAATGGGACCAGATCTATGGCTGACCTAACCTTGATTCAATTTTGTTGAAATATAGGACACAAACACACATCTTGAATCTTGTGAAAGCGAAGGAAAAATGGTTGGAAATTTGGTATGAAAAAAATATTTATGCATATAGAAAAATATGACAGAATATCTTTTTCAATTCATCTCAACTTTTTATATTTGAGTGTCTTGTTGATGATAGTCTTTCTTTTTGGGAAAAATTGATATTTGTAAATTGTATTGTTTGAGATTATGGAGTATATAATGCTACTCTAGTTTGAAAATTGTATAACTTATTATGAGTTATAAGGCACAATAGTTAAAATAAATAATTTAACATCATATTTTTCACAAATATTCTTATTTTTTTAAGAGTTAAACTTATGATAAT
Organism: Leptodermis oblonga; assembly: GCA_016801395.1. Lineage (NCBI taxonomy): Eukaryota > Viridiplantae > Streptophyta > Magnoliopsida > Gentianales > Rubiaceae > Leptodermis > Leptodermis oblonga. The sequence goes on along the minus strand of CM028751.1, from coordinate 19,276,208 downwards.
ACATTATTATATTAGTAAAGTATTCAATATAAACAAATGAGTACTCTTTTATTAAGATAATTTTTTTTGAAATATGACTATAAATGGAACGGAGGGAATGGGTTTTGAATTAATGGCGTGTTAAAATAATAAAAATATAGAAAATATATTTAAAATAATTTTAAAAAATGACAATTATGACATTCAAAATATATTTTGAAACATTATTATCATGCTTCCTTTCTCTAACAAATCAATAATTTTGATTCTAGTTTTTGTATTCTTTTGGAACAACTATTCCCTTTTTTCTATATAATAATTTGTGTAGGTGGATTATTTAATTTTTCGTCACATATAAGGGCCCCAAAGTATTTTTATTCTAATTGTCAATCTTTTCATTTTGATTTATAGATATAGGCAACTCTCAAAAGCAGAAAAATGTTAAACAGCTGTAAGGCAAATAATTAACTTTGCATATGCACTTATATTAATTGCTTCCCTTTAAAGTATCAGTGGAGTGAATAGGAGAGGAATGTTTGAATTTTTAAGGGATATGGTTTTGTCCGTTTAGAACAATGATTAATTAGCTTTGTGTAGGTAAATAGTAAGCTTTTGACCTTGAGTTAGCTTATTAATTACTCCTTCCGATTTATTAGAATAATCTACTTTGACTTATAGTACAACTTATTTTAAATGTCAATGTACAACACTTAAAATAGCTAATTTGACATTATTTATTCCATTCATATCCTTACATTTTTATCATGTGCTAACCACATATGATTATATTCATAACGGTAGAGAAAGTAAAAAATTTGAAAGTGGACTTTCTATTGGAACAAAAAAATGTTTGTCAAAATGAACTTTTTTAATGAAAGGGAGAGAGTACCACACTAGATTATTTCCATAGTTTTGTCTACCTTATTCTGATTAATTACTCCTTCTGACTTAATGGAAGATTTTTTTTTTATCGGTTTAAAAATACAACATCTAAACAAATTAATTAGCCACAAAATTTTTTTTTTTCTATTTATATCATTACTTTTTAAGGATGAATTTATCATGAACTACACATAATTATATTATTGTAAAAGTATCATGTAAAGTATATATAAAAAAGAAATCAAAATCAAATTCTTTCATTAGAATAAAAATATTTTTTGAAACATAACTATTTAATTGGAATGAACAAGAGTACAATATAAATCCCTTCGTTGTTTGTAATAGTACAGCATTATGAGCAAAGCATGGGTAGTCTGCTTTGTACTACAAATAAGAGCAAACCATGAATAAATTGATTTGTGGCACAAAATAAAAGTGTGTAAAATATAATATAGAGGATTCAAAGTTATCTATTACACTTTTGTCCTAAAAAATGTCTTCTTCTTTTTCTTTTTTAAATAGTAATTGATGTGACGTAAAAAGTCCGGATCTGGATGTTTCAGTCGGCTGATGAAAATCTTGAAGGTTTTGACTCGGATATGGGAAACTATAGGTCGGTAGGACTGCCTTCTTGATGAATCTGGTGATGGAGATAAGGAACAAGAGCAAAGCGAGGCTATCCCCCATGTTCCACTCTGGCGCTCAAGTTAGTAGAGTATAGGAATAAACTGTATTGACCAAGAGTTTAAGCTTATCAGAAATTATGTACTTGATTTAGCATGATGCCTGAGTATATATAGCTCACCTGGCCCGGCCTTCTGCATCATTCTGAGCTGCAGCATTCATTGCACACCTTAATTACCTCTGGCCATGATTAGCTCCGCCTTTATCGCCTTGGTAACGGTTTGGCTATTAATGTCTTGGATAAGGCTCCTTCGCCATTATTACTATGTGTAACTCCTGCATAATTTCAGGCCAAGACTCTCGGGCCTTAACGTTGCTCATTTATTTTGTCATTGTTACCGTTGGTCCGACCTAAGCTTTCCTTCAAACTTAGCTACTTCAATTGCCTACCGGCCTAAGGTCTTCTTGGCTCTGTTATACTTAACTCCTGCCGACCTAAACATGGATTTGGGCCTTTTATGCTCTTGTCTTCCTGTTACTTAGATTCTCTTTTGCCTATTGGGGCAGACCCAATGAATCTAATTATTTTCGTGCACACCAGTAATAAATTATTTATTTTAAATTTTATCGATAAATTGCACATCTAATTCCTTATATTCGGTTCCGTAATATTTTTGGTCTTTTCTTTTGAGTTCGCCCTTTGACTTCTTATGTTTAATGATATTAACAGCTTTGGTCATTTTCATTTACTATAGGAGATTTTCATGTCTGCAATTTTTTTTGAAACTTAGGATCCCAATCCTTTTATTAAAACTTGTAATTCAGGTAAAAAGAAGAAGAAGAATATATGAATAGAATGTAATTGTGATACACAATTTAACTAATTTTCTCAACTTTCTTATAGTAAGTGAGGAGTCATGCATTCATTGGTCAATAATGTAATAGTAATAATTATTTTATAAAAGTGTAGCCAATGAATGCATGACACCTCACTTGCTATGAGAAAGTTGAGGTGATTAATTGAGTTGTGTATCATTACTCAGAGTAATGATACACAACTCAATTAATCACCTCAACTTTCTCATAGCAAGTGAGGTGTCATGCATTCATTGGCTACACTTTTATAAAATAATTATTACTATTACATTATTGACCAATGAATGTATGATACCTCACTTGTTCTAAAAAAGTTGAGGAGATTAGTTGAGTTGTGTATCATTACTCTTAAATTAATATACGATTTATGAGTCTTATTTTAAGATTTGTTTAATAGTTTATAAATATTTATAATTCTTTTTGGACCTAAATATATTCTTAGTTTTGTACTAAGGGTTCAAGTGATCTGAAAACCTCTTACAATAGATGAAAGGGACCAAAATTATCAATATTTTTAAATGTAAAGAGTAAAAGTATCAAATTCGAAACAAAATTGACCAAAAATATAATGGAACGAAACATAAGAGACCAAATGTGCTATTTAATTCTTAAAGCCTGTATAAAGTTATATATTGTAAATATATATTATATATATATATAGAGAGAGAGAGAGAGAAAGAGAGAGAGAGAGAGAGAAAGAAGAGAAAATGAATGTATAGTAGTAACTAGATCCTCTATATTTTTTTGGATGAGTTAACTATTAATGGAATTTTTATTTTATTTTCAAAAAAAAAACTGATTTTTTTTTCTTAAATAAACATATATTCACTATAATTACTCATGCTTCATTTCTTTTCTATTTTTCACACGTACAACTATAATTAGTCATAGCTTTCATCATGGGTAATACTTGGACTCTACTCAATTAAATATTTTAATTATATAATCCTTTTACCACTGATGTTTCAAATTATTCGTATTAAAAAAAAAGAAAATTGTTCTGTTCTTTAATTTTTTGGAAAAAAATGTTTTAGAAATGGATATTTTCTGAATATTCTCCCTTCTTTCTATGTACAAAAGTTTTATTAGAATCTATTTCGTAGAGATTTATTTATTTTATTTTTAATTTCTTTTGCTTGAAGAAGATGACTTTATGATTAGTTAGAAAATGGATAGAGTGGAGATCGGCGGGGAAGTCTTTATGAATTGTCGTTTCTTGTCTTGCTTCTTTTGTGGTCCGAAGGAATCCATCCAGACACTTGAATCTTTGTGTGGCCCTCCTGCACATATACAGTATAGATATTTGCATGCTTCATGGAATGACCAATGCTTCAACGGTTATAACATAGAAAGTTATCCCAATATTGAGTCTAAATATTGGAAGTTCGATTTTTATATTTACCGATTCTGTCTATCTAAAATCCAAATAGATATAACTTCAACTTTATTATTTCTCTCCCCACAATCCTACCTAAACGGCTACAATTTACTTAGACAAAAGAAATTTTTTTTTTCTTTCTGTCGAACAATATATGCCTCCATTGTTATTGAACTCGGTCTTGGACTCATAGACTCGGCCGAGTCTACGAGCCGACCACTCTGAATCGAGTCAGACTCACTTTGGATTCCTGCCAATGCTGAACTCGACTGGACTTGGTAGACTTGGACGAGTCTACGAGTCTGGGCCAAGTTCAAAAAATCATGTTTGGGCTGTAAATTTTTATGGGTTGGGTTGCTGGAATGGATTTTTTTCCATAATAATTGGGCCAATTTCGGCCCCACACCCAAAAATTTTAATTTCACAATTTTGTGAAATATTTGGTTGCCCTACTTCGCTAATTCGGAAATAGAGACGAGTTGACGACGCAATCTGAGACGGGAAGAGTCTGCAACTCTGAGACGCAATCCGCCGGCAAAGGGCTGAACCTGAGACACGATCGGCGAAGGCAGAGTGAGACGCGATCAGGGCCGGGATTCAGCTCAAGCTGCTCAACCATTTTCGAACTGTAGAACTTTGAAGGTAAGTTTGCTGAAATGAGTCATTGCTTATGGTTACTGTTGAAAGAGTTTATTGATGCAGTAATTTGGTGCTTCTGGGCTGAACGTGTTTGCTTCAGAATTTGATTAGAATTGTTGCTTCAGTTATTTGAAATATTGTTTAGGGCTGAACGTAGGATTATGAATATTACAGCTGAAATATTATTCAGAGTTGTTTGCTTCTGGGCTGAACGTAGGATTAATGTGTTTCTTTATTATGTTTAAGTTTTATGCTACAAGTATAGTTAAATATGTGCATATATTAGAATTAACTATATACTTTTAAACTATTTTCCGAGTCTATGGTCCGATTCTATGATCTGATTCTTCGATTCCGATTCTAGAGCTCAAACGAATTTAACTCAAAATGCGAGTTTAACAACCTTGTATGCCTCTATCGAATTTAATTAACAAAATCTGTTGAAATATTTTCTAGTAGAGGATCCTTTTTCCTGGAAAAACCAAGCTAAATTTATTTGTCAAAAACGATTCATCGGGTGAAACTTTCCAAAGCATAAATTAATATATACCTATATATATCTTTGGGGAATCATCTCTTTAGAATAACAACTAATTATTTAATGTATTCGCTCAAAATGGGAGTGGTCTTGCATTTTTTGTATAACTTAGCTCATGGTTTCTATTGCTAGCATACATTCTTTGTACACCAACAATTTCTCTTAGGTATTACTCAATATGTCCTTCTTATTTTAATTTTTACTTTAAATAATAATAGGGTAATTAAATCTGGTAGACACTTAATAGGATGTTTTCTTTTTTCTTTTTTTCTTTCTTTTTATAAAAAAAAACTTATAAATTTGGAGCCATACATAGAGGAACGTAGTGTTACCTTTGATTTTAAGATTGTGTTGTGAACTTGTGACAGTATGTTAGCTCTAATACTTGTGATCAAATATGGTGAATGATATGTTGAAAATGCTAATAGATATGTTTATACTGATTCTTAATATGAGCTTCTATTGATCTCAAATTACTGAACGTATTACTTCCGTTTTATTAGAATGGTCAAACTTTAATTTTTTTTTATAGTTTTATTAGAAGAGTTAAGTTTAGATTTAATTACTCATCATACTCTTACTAATATAATTATGGTTGATTCATAATTAATTCTCATTTGGAAAGTAAAAATATTAATGGAAAAAATGGTGACAAATTATTTAAGATATTGTATCTTGTAATTCATAAAATATTGTACATTTTTCAAACTTGACTCTTCTAATAGAACAGAGAGAGTATAAGTATTGATTAAGTAGTTTTGGTTTTTGGCTTATGCTGAGTTTCGTTCTTATTGGTGGTAAATATATTTAATTTTTGAATTTGGATGAGTGAATCTTGATGAGGCTTCAAGTGAAAGTGGGCAGAATTGTAATTTTGCATTCTAATAAAGACAAAATTGTCATTTTGCACACATGTCAGTGATGTCACAATTCGCAAATGGCCGAAATAGATCATTTCCATTTAATTGGTACTAGGGACAAAATGAATATTTTACACACGAAGGGCATAATGGTCACTTTATAGCATTTCTATGCATTAGGAGTTTGGCTTCTCAAAATGAATTTCATGGCATCATACATAACTACATAAGTAGACTTATGTGATTCTTCATGATGATAATGAAATGGTCAATTTTAAAGATGAAGACATTCTTTCGGGGGGATAAAAAAAAAATGAAGATATGAGCTTAACAAGTCCCTTCGGAGAACATGTTTTATGATGTTTTAAAAACGGTTTTGAAAACATGTTTTTGAAAAATAGTTTTATAATGTAAAAAAGTGTATTGGAAATGTAAAAAAATATATGTGAATAGTAAAAATTGTATTAAAAATAATGAAAACTGATTATAATTTAAATTTACTGTTTAAATCAAAATCAAAACCAAAACCAAAACGAAAAGAATTACCCAATTCTCTCTCAACTACTTTTGATCTCTTCTTTTCTCTCTATAATTCTTTCTAATTTCTTCAAGAATTACCCAATTCCTGACAGATTAATAAGGGATGAGTCCAGCGATTTAATTGAAGGCCCAAATAGTCATCTTAGTAACAAAAAATTATGAAGACGGGCTTGGGGGGGTTTGAGTTTGGAGGATTTAAGGCCCATGAAAGATAGTTTGGAGAAATGATTTTGACTGTTATGGGCATTTCATATTTGGTACTTGTATGTATCAAAAAACTTTGCTGTGAAAATGAGTTTGAATTTGTGCTTTGAGTATTAAAAATGTATTTGAAATTTCAATATGTGTATGAATTATATATTTAAAGAGGTTTATTGAAAAAATGTCATAAATTATTATAAAAAGAAAAATGTTTTTATTATTATTTAAATGAAATTATACAAGAGTTGTTGATCTTTAATTCTTCCCGTTATAAGTTATTTATACAGCGTGTGCAGCCCATGTAAATACCCAATATTACAAAGATCAAATTTTCAAGTATACTGAATCGATTTAATTCGACTTTAAAGTTAATTTTGAAATCGACTTCATCATTTTGGGAGACGGAAGAAAAAGTGCACAACTATAATAATAATGGGTAAATTACTTATATGACGTTGAAATTGTTGGAGATTTTTAAAACTGAAAAGAAGAGTAAACGTTTGGTGTCGAAAACCATGAACAGAGACATCCTCTTGTTTACCACAACCCTTAATGATGAAATAACTTAATTTATTTTCTCGGCATCGAATATTTGTTAGTTTTATATAATTCTTTTAATGTTATAAAATTACTAGAATATATATTACTATAGAAGTATATAGTAAACAATATACTAAAATACAAGAACAAGAGATTAGAGAGAAATAGTGGTGAGACTTTTCCATCACTTCTTATTCATCCCTTCATCTTTTCCCTTAAACCTCTATTTATAGGTTCATGTCATGAACTACAAGGTATCTCAAAAGTCCTATTCTATAACAATTACATGAGTGAAATAAAGGGGGTTAATGGGGTAGTGGAAAAGATAGGGAAATATGGAGGGACATTCACAAATATAAACATTCATAACACTCCCCTTGAATGTCCATTATTAAGATAAATGCCTTGTTAAAACCTTACTAAGAAAACCCAATGGGAAAAAACCTAGTGAAGGAAAAAGAATACATTTTCTTAGTACAACACTGCCTCATTAAAAAACCTAACCAGTAAAAACCCAGTGGGATTAAAACTTGGTTAAGGAAAAAGAGTACAGTGGGTAACTCCCCCTCTTGAGCACATCATTTGATATTGTGAAATTGTCGCCTTTCGATCTTGTATCTCAACTTTTCAGAATGTTGAGCTTGACAGTGAAAATTTTTTTGAAGTATCATTCCTGCAACTGAGCAATACATGTAACATCATCTTCGAACAAAGTAGTGAAAACTTTGAAAATCTGAGAGCAAACCACTTTATTCCCGAATATATATAATGGATTACTGATCTTAGCCAAAAATGCTCTCGACATGCATTATAAGAAGTAGCAATTATGATTTCTTTCATTAATTTAGCGCCCAAAAATAGTTGTACCACTGCATGGAAGCACATAGCTGGCTTGATCGAGCATTATAAATGATCAGTAAAATATCTAACATCTGCATAATCTGTAAGATTAAACTTGTGTATTTTGAAAAAATAAAGACTCATATTCACCGTTCCTTCAAGCCAAAGAAATATATGTGATTTATAACTTGCAAGCATATTTTAAAACATGTGAATAACTTGCAAGATACAATATTTTTGTTTCGATAGCCTTAAAATATGGTACTTCTGGACCAAGCAAATTTTCATCACCCTCATGATGACGAAATGGATCTTTATGCACATCAAGTGATCTTACAATTATAAATTTGCTCAAAGTATGTACTTTATTCATATATAATTGTTTCAACACCTTAGTGGTATAAGAAGATTGATGCAAAGAGATGTCATTCTCTAAGTGCTCAATTTTGAAACCAAGACAAATGTTGTATTTCAAAGATCGTTCATTTCAAACTCTTGTTTCAAATATTCAACCACATTTATATCTCTTCAGGAGTTCTTATTCAAAATCATACATTAAATAATCAATAATAGTTTAAGAGTCTTCTAGAGTTTTAAACAAAATAATCAATATAAAATGGGATTTGAATCCTTCAATAAAACATAGATATAGAGCTCTACATAATTTAATATAATAAATATCACGATAAACTGCATCGTGCCTTCAGGGCAATTCAAATCTTTCAGAAATTTTCATTAGCCATTCTAATAGGCTTGTCATGACATCCATAAGACGCATTCTAAAATTTTCTCTTGCTGCCAGATACAGCAAACAAAAATATTGCATCCACCACATGAGATTATGCCGCCCCATAATCAACACATTTTCTTTAGGAAAAAAAACTTGTGCAATAAATTGTGTCAATTCATTATTTCATTTCGTTTTTCACAAATACTCATTTATGACTCACAAGTTATACATCCTCAGGTGTGTGAATTATTCGCTCAAATACTTCTCTTTAAAGCATTGAATTCAATTCTACTAGAATTGCGTCTTTTCATTTCCTTCATTTTTCTTGGGCAATAATTTCTATGTCGACATTTATTCATAGGCCCAGATTGATGATCCTCGTTTTCATTCATAATGCCAACTGCTGCAGCATAAACAATTTTATCATCGACGTCGATTGTTCATAGCTAGGTTCCATATTTAGTGGTCAAACATGACTCAATTGAGATCTCATTATTATAAAAAAAAAACTTTCAGGTACCTGAACTTCTTCCAGAAGCTTATTATCTGTCATGCTGAGAAAACTCTTCAAGAGTTTTTTAATATTGAAAATTCTTCTGGAATATATAACACCTCGATTTGCCATATTTATCACTTGCTCCTTTTTTCTCGAGGATTTTTATTTCGGAATCGATTAGTCTACCACACTTTGATGTTGCCTTTAATTATTTATTAGTGGTAGAAGATCCTTTAGGGACATCAATTTTAATTGGAGCACTAGTAGCCAATATGTTTAATTTGGTCACACTTTTTTTTTTAGGTCGGAGAAAACATCTGGCAAATGCAAGTTGTAAATGAATTATCTTTTGAACTTCAGGATCATATAATTTTATACAAGGATCATTGACAATTCACTCAAAGTAATTTTTTTTAATTGGCTACGTACTTTTCTCCCCCTGATGTTGGAAAACTGACTTATCAAAATAACAATCAGTAAAATAAGTAGTGTATAAATCTCCAACTTTAGTCTCAATATATTTTATAGTGGAGATTCATGCCCATCATCTATTCCAACCTCCTTTGAGCTCTCACCTTTGTGCGTTGTGGTGGAGCAGTCATAATATAGCCGCACATTCAGAAAATTATCAGATGAGAAATATTTTGGTTTATGACCAAAACCATTTGTTAGGGAGAGAATTCATTAAAATTTATTGGTTTGATGCGAACAAATATTGCAACATACAATATAGCATGCCCCCAAATATATATTTGGGAGTTCCATTCTCAAAAACAATGGTCATGCAATAAGTTAACGCATATAATGAAACGATTCTACTAGTCCATTTCTTGTGTGAATATAAACAACAGGATATTCCACACTTATTCCAAAGACATGCAATAAGTATTTAAATAGTAAGAAAACTCATAACCGAATTATCTCCGCAAGTAATTTTCAAACTCCAGATTGTGATTTTTAATAATAAACGTAATGCGACAATTTGGTTGATGCATCAATTAAAATTATAAAAGAACTAAATGGTCTATACGGTGGGTGAAAAAGCCCACAAATATATCACCATATATATGTTCTATTAGTGCAGGAGATTCGGTATGAATTTTCACAGGTAATGACTTTACAATAAGTTTGCCTTGAGAACAAGCATTGCATAAGAATTCATTGGATTGAAAAGTCTTCCGGCCCTTCAATGAATTCTCTAGTTTATTCGCATCATTATAGAACCGGGATGGCCTAACCGGTTGTGCCATAATAAACTCATTATAAACTTCTGGTTTACTGTTGCATAAATTTCAATTGCAGTTATATATGTGTAGTACAGCCTGGAGGAATAAGAAGGTAACTTTTGCAATAAAAGTTTCTTTTTCATAAATAATATTTGTAATGTACAATTATTTATTATCACCTTTATTATATTAGTAATATGATATACATTTCGGCGAATATCTTTAAAAATCTCAATAGATTTCTTTGGAATTTTGGGAAAAATAATGCATCATCAGGTGCAAATATCTTATTCCCCCAGGTAAAATGATAGTTACTCTTCTGAAGTTTTTAATAATTTGTACCACCAAATATATAGTACTAACAATAGTTTATGTCTTTTTTCAATAAGAATATTATTTCTTATCTCTATATGCAATATGTTGTACTACTGTCTTCTAGACAAAATGCTTTATGATTGACCGTTGAAATGTTTATTTTCATCACAAAATGAAATTTTCAAATGATGTATATATTTTAGTACAATCTTATAATTCCTAAGGAATATTAAAGTTATAAATTAACAACAAATATTATATTTGAAAACATCAAATTAAATTAAATTATAGCAAAATAAATAAAGCAAGAAATTTATTTATCTTTTATACATATATAATAAAATCACCTTCAGGGTGTAAAGATTGACAAAGAATTCAACAATATTATTGTAGATAAAAGTTGACTTTATCTTTTATCTTCTTTTTTTCTTCTTTGATTCAAAATAGATAATAACAAAATATTTTGGTATACAACAAGTACATATATTTTGGTGTACAACAGGTACATGACCAATGATCTTTCATGCCACAATAATAGAATTGGTTATCCAATTTTATTTTTTACTTCATCTTGTCACAACTCCCACACTTTAGATGGTGAGTTATAATTTTATATTTTATTATTATTCTTCCACTTCTGGTGGTGATTCCTCATATTTGTACAATTATAATTACAATCGTTAACATAAGGCTTGCTCCTATGATTGCGAACTTGTGGATTATATGAAAGCATAATTATAACATTTACTTCAGGAGATGTAACCTTTATGTATTGTAGGAATTCATGATTCTCGCATTTACTTCGAGAAATGGAACTTTTTCACGCATAATATGGGTGTATAACTGTCACATTTACTTCAGGAAAGGGAACATCTTTATTGAACGGGGCTTATGAGTTTTCAATAAAATTCAATATTTTATTCGTGACAAAAAAAAAAGGAAGTAAATAATATGTATAATAGTTCAAATAGTTGTGTAGCAGTCACATATTTCTTTCAATTTTGTCAACATGACAAATTGATATTTTTGAAACAAGTGTCAATGTTTCAACACTACTGTATTACCTCCACTATTTTAATAGTATTTTTTAACTGTGTGGAAAAATACACACGGATGTGAAACATCAAAATATGCATTATAATATAAGCCATAGAATAATGAACTCAGAAAATAACAAAATAACATATATAATCATGACTATAATTTTAATGAGTGAAAACTTATAACTTGTATACAAACAAGTTTTCAAATCCCACTTATCATAATTCAATTCACCAAATAGGTAAATTAGAAATATAATACAAAAGCATAATTTCTCTTTAATGAATCATGTATATATATAATCACTCAACTCATGCAAAACGCCTCACGGCAAATATATATATATATTATAATCACGTACCTCAAAATTGCATAGCAATAATTAGAGATATCTCATATTGAATCATTAAATATATTTGAATCTCCTGTAATTCCATATCGCTAGTAATCTTCCCTGTCAGTCAACCAACACTACTACAGAATAGAGTTTTAATGGCTGTTTTTTAGCACATTTAACGGCAGTTTTCTTCCATTTTGAACCGGCATCTATCCGGCAGCTATATAAAGTTTACGGACTTTCTACGGCGGTTGAGAACAGCCATAGAAAGTCTGGACTTTCTACGGCAGTTGAGAAGAACCGCCGTAGAAAGTACAACTTTCTACGGCTGTTGAGAAGAACCGCCGTAGAAAGTCAACTTTCTACGGAGGTTCTTCCCAACCGCCGTAGAAAGTCCAGACTTTCTACGGAGGTTCTTCCCAACCGCCGTAGAAAGTCCAGACTTTCTACTGCGGTTCTTCCAACCGCTGTAGAAAGTTCATCTTTCTACGGCGGTATATTTAGGAACCGCCGTAGACTAAACCGCCACGGAAAAAACAAGACATTCCCACCCAAACTGCGGTAGAAAGTGAGGAATTTCTCTAGTTTAAAGCAAAACCTTCTTTTAAAAGTTTAAAATTAATATACAAAATATCACCAAGATAGAAGTAGAAATCGCTATTATCTTACAGGTGCATATCCAAAATAATTCATACAACTAAAATATCAACAATTTTCAATACTATCAAAACAACCATCAAATACGGCTAATGCTTCGTAATATAACTAGCGCATATTTTTCTCATAGCATCTATATCCACAGTGCTTAATGGAGTGCTGTCTATCTTGAAGTACTGCAACAGAGTATAAATTCAAATGTAATTGAGTAGCAAAATGAAATACAATCAAATAAGGTATGTGAAATCAAAATCAAATACCTTTTCGAGTGCTAATGTCTCGAATTTCATTGCGATGTGGTACATGTAATGCATGACATAGTAGCAATTTCTCGGTAATCCTAGGAAAGCTTGATAATTAAACATCACCCTATAAAAATGAACTCACGAGAACAAGCATTTCACTCATTAGCACTAAATGAGGAAAACAAAATAGAGTAAGAAAGGTAAAAGGTTTAAGGAGAAGTGCCATTTCACACTCTCCAAGTATAAAAATGATCCTTTTCAAGAAAAGCAATATACACAAAGGATACTAGAAACGTTTCTAAAAAAGATAAGGGAAAGAAAGGCAAAGAAAGTATTAATTTCAATAAAAAAGTGCCATTACCAATCGACGAAAACCAAAACACTCCAAGCATTCATCATCTCAACAAACCTAATCGATCAAAACCCGAATTCAAACACCAATCGCTCATGTGCAAAGGGTTTAAGGAGAAGTGACATTTCACACTCTCCAAGTATAAAAAAAAGGATGCTTTTCAAGAAAAGCGAAACACAAAGGATACTAGAAACATTTCTAAAAAATATAAGGAAAAGAGAGGAGAAGAAAGTTTTAATTTCAATAAACAAGTGCCATTACCCACTTTAAACCAAAGGAGACACAAAAAGTGGACTAAGAAAGGTTAAAGTTTAAAAAGCAATTGACATTTCACCCCTTCAACTCATGAGAACAATCATTTCACTCATTAGCACTAAAGGAGGAACACAAAATAAAGTAAGAAATGTAAAAGGTTTAAGGAGAATTTCACTCATTTTACCCTCTCCATGCCTAAAACAAGAAAAGTATTTCACTCATTATCAACTCTCCCCCTTCCCCCAACCAATAAAACGGTAAAATTAAAGGCATGTAAACACTCTCCATGCCTATGCATACCATAAGAAACTGAGGGACCTATAACCAAGTGAAATAAAACCACCATATAGAAGTAATGGTGTAAAATTAGGCAATGCGAAGGAGAAAATCCAGTTATAGCACCAAAAAAAAAATTTATAGGAACACCCCAATTGATTAAAACCCGAATTCAAACACCAATCGATCAAAACAATCATGTAAAACCGAATTCAACACCCCAATCGATCAAAACCAAACACGGACTCAAAAACCATTCGATCAAAACCAAACCCTAATTCAACAACCAAACCAATTAAACCACCAATCGAGCAAAACCAAAACAATCCAAGCCTTCATCATCTCAAAAAACCAGAATGCAACATTAACAAAAAAACCCTAGGCCAATCACAAGTAAACAAATAACATTAAAATTTCTAAAGCTTAACTAAACTTGAAACTATTCAGCTAAGCCTTATTTAGGATTTGAATCCTACAACCAAGCGACCGATTAGCTGAAATTCTGGTTGGGGAAAAGATATTCAATGGGTGGCTGCTGGCCGATGAAGACGCCAAAGTGGAGCTGGGTGACGGCGGGCCGAGCAACCAATGCCAAACATCTTCGGGAAATAGAAGGAGGCGGTCGGCAGAGAACAGGGAATGCAATGGGAAAGAGGAGAGGAAAACAGGGAAAGACAGGGGAAGTCATCTAAAATCAGAAGCCTAATTTGAATTTAAGCTGACCCAACCCAGGTTTCTATGGCGGGTTGTAACAAACCCACCGTAGAAAGTGACTTTCTACGGCAGTTTAATTGAAACCGCCGTAGAAAGTCACTTTCTACTGAAACCTAAACCACCGTAGAAAGTCACTTTCTACTGAAACCACCGAAGAAAGTCACTTTCTACGGCGGTTTCAATTTAAACCGCCGTAGAAAGTCACTTTCTACTGTGGGTTTATTTTGAACCGCTTTGGAAAATTTGGAAAAAATGGAGCGATTTCCCGCGCGCGCCTCTGTTCTGATTAATTTCTCTTTTTGTTTTTTTTTTAAATTAATCCCCCCAATTTTTTAATATAATATTAAATATCCAATTTACATTATATTTATTAATTATGTACAAACTCTAGCTTTTTATTATTATAAACAATAAATAATTAAATTTCAAAAATTTTAGTTAACCAATCCATTATGTAATGCCAGCAAAAAATTTTCAAATACAGTTATATAATAATTATAGTAAAACCTCAAAAGTAATAATTTTCAGTGAAGTACAGTTAAACTACGATAAAGTAAAAAGCTTGAGAAATTTAATAATTTTGTGTGTTTTCTACTTGGGCGAACGGGCTAAAGTAATAAAATGCTAAATGCATTAAGTAGTATAAGAAAAATGGATCCTTAAGGGCCCAATACAAAAACAAAGTAATACTTACTGAATTTCATTTGTTATATATATGTACGGACATGAAATCATTTCTCCGCGACAGTAAGTTTCACTAAAATTCCCTTGGGCGCCTCTATTCCTGTTAATTTCTAGTTTTTGTTTTTCGTAAATTAACCCCTAATTTTTTAAAATGTAATAGTAAAAAACCGAATTTAATATTGATAAATTTTTATAGTAAAATACATTAAATTTATTAAGTTGATCAATATAATGTATTTTACTTGCAACGGTTGATCATTATTAAATTGCATATTCAATATTAGAGTAAAAAACATTTTGTGGTTAATTTACAAAACAGAAAAATTAGGGATTAATAGGAATAGATCAAGGTGCGCGCGGGAATTCCAATTTTTGCCTCATTTTATAAGGCGGTTTAACATAAACCGCCGTAGAAACACACTTTCTACGGCGGTTTAACGTAAAACTTCATAGAAAAGCCAATTTCTACGGCGGTTTAAATTAAACCCCGTAGAAAGTGGCTTTTCTACGGCATTTTATGTTAAACCGCAGTAGAAAGTGTTCGATAAAAATTGAGAGAAATATCGCGCCCGCCTCTATTCCTATTAATTTCAAGGTTTTATTTTTTATAAATTAACCCCAAAATTTTTTAAAATTTAATATTGAATATGCAATTTAATATTGATCAATTTTTACAGTAAAATACATTACATTTATTAATTATATACAAACTCCAGCCTTTATATTATGAAAAAAAATACTTAATAAATTTCAAATTTTCAGTTAACTAATCCATTATTTTAGGGCCGCAAAAATTTTTCAAGTACTAATACACAATAATTATAGGCACACTTAAAAAGTAATGATTTTCATTGAATTACTGGTAAGTTTTTGTACTATTGAATTTCTATCTACTTAATTATCTCTATTTAAATAAAGTCAATCAAGACTTTCAATTATGTTAAGATAAACCATTCATAGCGGCAATTAATTAATACTCGTTACAATTGATTACAAGTATTACTCAATGTCGTATCCATGTATAGTCTTAATTAATTTTTGATCTTCTGTATCTCTCATATACATGCAGGTAGGAGTGTTCACGGTGCGGTTTTTTGGTTGAAAATTTTTGGTTTTTTCGGTTTTTCTATAGGTAAAAAAACCACCTGAAAACCAAACCAAAAGAAACGGTCCACCGAGACCGAAAAACCGAAATAATTTCGATTTTCCGGTTTGGTCACCATTTTAACCGAAAAAGAATTATATTATTTGATAGAGAGAATTTATTTTTTTTAAAAAAACATTGTACTGCATTACCCTTTAATTTCATGGTTAGAATCTAAAGACACCTTTAGAATAATTGAAATTTAAAAAAAGAAACACACACACACACACAAAAACTTATAATTAGAAGATGATTTAGATGTCTTAGTGTGTATGTCTAAAACTAATTTAAAGATGATTAAAAATTTGTAACTATTTTGCTAATTAGAGGGAATTAAGGCTTTCTAAAATTATGTATTATATAAAAGTTATAGATTTTCCTAGGTATAATACAGATCTTAAAATTTAAAATATAGATATGAGGATAAATTATATAATACAAACAATATACAATATTTTAGTATGTTTAAAAATTATGGTTTTTTGGTTAACCACCCAAACCGCACCGAATTGCGGTTTTCGGTCCAGTTAACCGATTTTTTTTTTTTGTAAAACCAATAACCAAACCGTTAGCCACTTTTTACGAACGTTTTGGTTAAAAGACCGAACCATTAACCATTTTAACCAAAAATGGTTTGGTGCGAACGGTTTTTTCGATTTGGGTAAACCATGAACACCTATATGCAGGCTAGTTAGATCTTCCTTTGTATCTGTACATTCTTTTATTCAAATTAAGAGTCGAAAAAATAGAAAGAGGTGGATGTGGGTACGAATGCGCCTTACCCTTGTAGACAAATTTCAAATGATGCAGAAATACACTTTAAATTTTAATATTACAGTTAAACCTTGATAAAGTAATGTTCGATAAAATAATAACCTCGTTTATATAATAATTTCGTTCGGTCCCAACTTGGGCCAACGGGCTAAAGTTATAACCTCGCTAAATGCGTTAAGTAATAAAAAAAAAGAACTGAATCCTTAACGGATTATGGCAGTTTTTAAAAAAACCACCGTAGAAAGCCATTATCTACGGCGGTTAGCGGTTATTAAATAACCGCCATAGATAATGGCTTTCTACGGCAGTTATCTGAAAACCGCAGTAGAAAGAGACCTTCTACGGCGGTTGTAAGTAAACCGCCATAGAAAGTCCCTACTTTCTATGGCGGTTTACTTAAAAACCGCTGTAGAAAGAGACGACTTTCTACGGCGGTTACCAAATAATCCCTGTAGATAATGGTTTTCTACGGCAGTTCTATATAAACCGCCGTAGAAAGTCCGTACCTTCTTTTTTAATGCCGGTTTCGTCTCTTCCGCCGTTAAAAGACAGCCGCTAAAAGTCCATTCTATAGTAGTGCAACCTCAATTGGCTAGAATCTCGTGCTGATAACATATTATAAAATTACTAGTATATATATATTACTATAGAAGTATATAGTAGACAATAAACTAAAATACAAGAACAAGAGATTGGAGAGAAATAGTGGTGAGACTTTTCCATCACTTCTTATTCATCCCTTCATCTTTTCGCTTAAACCTCTATTTATAGGTTTAAAGATATTTCATGTCATGAATTACAAGGTATCTCAAAAGTCCTATTCTATAATAATTACATGAGTGAATTAAAAGGGGTTAATGGGGTAGTGGAAAAGATATGGAAATATGGGGGGACATTCACAAATATAAATATTCATAACATTTAATCTCTTTTTGGTTTGATTTGAACCATATAATTTATGGGATAGGCCATGGGTCAAACTCTTACCTTTAATACTAATAGATAAAGGCAAACAACAAAGCTTCAATTATTGAAGGAGATAATAAAATATGTAAGGATAAAAGTATGATATTATTTATTTATTTTTTCAAATGTATATAATATATTAAAAAATGATTTTATTCTTTTATACATGTTACATTAATTTTCTTTCACCCATTTTCTCATCTCATTACAATATAGGCTTATATGGAGTTGACTATACCTTGTTCATATTATGTTGATCAGTAGCCTAATTGACGAACATTGAAAACTTAATGGAAAGGTGGTTAATTAATTGAAACTTACAAATTGGAGGGATTGGTTCTCCGTTTTATTCAGACATAAATAAAACTAAAATAAAAACAAAATTGGAAAACTATAAGCATGGCAACAAAATAAAGTGGGCTATAATCATTACTGGTATTGGCGAGTCAGTTTTTTGTAATTCACTCTTATTTGTTTTCAAAACACATAATCATAATAGGTATCAAATTTTCGTTCATTTCACCGAACCCACATATACTAATGTTCTTCCTCATCATTGGCTCATTTCTGGGGGTCTAAAATTAATTATCCATTTGCCTCAGAAAACCCTTTGGCCCCAGTCCAGTTGATGCTGATCAGTAGGGACACAAAAGGCCAACAATCAAATATTCTAAGCACAAACTACAAAAACAACCCAAAAAAAAGGGCAGCCGTGTTAATTAATTGCTAAACTATCAGCCATTTAAATGGCAGAGCTTGAAAATTAAAGCCAGTGGAATCAAATCATTCATTCTTTTTTTCTTTTGTTAACAAATCATTCACTCATTCATAAGAACACACTTTTGAACCGCTTTTAGAATGGCTTCGTCGCTGAGGATGGCCATAAGAATCACGACCAGAACAACAACCAAAAACCTTTCTGACCACATTCCTTAGCACCTGACCCCGCCGAGGCACCCAACGGGGAGCCGGGGCAGCTCGAACCTCCGCCCTTTGCGGCTGCCGGACTTCCACATATCTCTCTGTATTACCCTCCATATAATGTGTGCCAATCTCTTAAGAACTTTAAAAAAAACGTACAATTACTTAGAAAGAGCAAATTCAAACAGAAATGCACAAAATCAAAAGGGTTTTTTTTTTCGTTTTTTCTTCCGATTTTGTAAGAATGGAAAGAGGGAAAGGCAGTGTTGGATTTGGAGTGCCGACGGGAGTATATAAAGAACGGTGTTTTAACCGCGTAACCGTGTGAAGAAGCGTGTATGGGAATGGGATCGAAGCGCGCGGGAGGGGGTTAGGTACAAGAAGAAGTACTTACTATTTTAGTACGTACGGAAAAGTATAAATATATGTATATGGTCCTTGGTTTTGAATTAGTCTTTGGTGCGCTAAGAAAGTCATGATGAAGCTATGATTGGTAGTGAAGTGGAAAGGCCTTTTTTGATTGATTTCTGCCTACGTCCTACACATTTGCAGCAATGGGGGGTGTTCGGTGAGTTTCTGTTTATTGTGTCAACAAATTTAGAAATTTTTGTTTAGGGGCATACTAGTTGCAGTAACCGTTTTACTATTGATAGTAACATTTTTTTATGAAAAGTCTGATTTGCCCTTTTGGTTAATTTTTTTTTTTTTTTCATTTTGCACCTATAAAACAGCATTGGCACCTTGTTTTCCATCCAGAGTGCTTGGTTGTCAATTTACATTAAACTGCAGCAGGGACTTGTTTTCCATTTCATCGCTGACACGTTTATTCAAATATGGTCAGTATACCCGAGGTAGATCCATATTACACTGTAAGTAAACACTGTATATATTTTTTTACTTGAAATTAGTTTGCCTAAAAAATTTCTGTATATACCCCTTCTGGGCGAGATTTTTTTCCCGGATCTGCGATTACCCGGTCGTTTTGTAACATTTCTGCCCGGGAGACTGTATCCCCGGCCGAAATTTCCCAAAAATACCGCCGGCGGTATTTCGCGAAGAAATACCGCCAGTCACATGGCGGTATTTCTTGGGTTAATACCATCGGGCGCCAGCAGTATTTCCCCAAGAAATACCCCTCGGCGGTATTTCAGCGAGAAACACCGCCGGCCCGCGGTGGTATTTCGCCGGAAAAACCGGCGACTGCCGTGGGTTTTTCCGGCGAAAGGCGGTTTTCCGGCGATTTTCCCGCCCAAAAATTCTGGGACATTCGCTAGCCTACCTAAGCTAATCGCAATTCTGTCAGAACTTCTGTTATTGGCGACAAGATTATTGCGCAATTTATTGGTTGCATCTAAATTTTTAGGTTTAAGTATACTGAACCATCTTTTTTGTATTAACAGGATTTCCGTGTTGAGAGTGATGACATTTATGCTGATCACACCGAAGTATTTCAGACGAACGAAGAGTTCAGAAGTAAGGAAGATATGATTGCATGGGTTAAAGCACGAGCAGCTGAAAACAATATGACGGCAAAAATTACTTCCTCTTCGAAAATGTTTGGGCTGTTCCTTACAAGAGGGAGAAAATGTAGAGTTGAGATAGGGTGCGATAGATTAGGAAAAGTTAGAGAGAAGCCACCCCCTACCGGAAGGGAAAAGCAATTTGAGCAATAAAAGCAGCAAGATGACAAACTGTCCATTTTACCTAAAGGGCCAAGAAATTGCTGGGGGAAATTGAAAGTTAGAGGTCATAAACAGTATGCACAATCATGAATTGCAAGAAGTTCGAAATTGGCATTCAGCGCAGTCACGGTTAACAGAATTGGAGAAGAAGAAGATTGCAGAAATGTCAAGTATTAACATCAGGCCAAAGCATATATTGGCCCAATTGCGCGGGATGATCCGGAAAATGTCAGCCACATAAGACAGATGTACAACGAATCAGCAAAAAGTAAAAGGGATGCGAGGGGAGGTATGACTAACATGCAGTATTTCTTCAAACTTTTGCATGATCATGAATACTTCTATACGTACTCAGGTGATGACGATAGTAATGCAGTGGGCCACATATTCTTTGCACACAAGAAGGCGCCTCGTCTGCTTGTTCTGTTTCCGTACGTGTTGTTTATCGATACGACGTATAAGACAAACATGTATGACATGCCTCTGCTGTAAATAGTGGCTCATGTACCGACAGCTCAGTATGTTCATATCGCGTTCATTTTTATGAGGGATGAGACTACCCCGAGTTATTACTGGGGATTGGCGCAATTGAGCAATTTATTCGAGTGAAACAAATACCCACACGTGGTCATCACTGATCGAGAGATTGCCTTAATGAATGCTATGGAACTAGTATTCCCACATGCTACCCAGCTACTGTGTAGGAGACACATTGAAATGGATGTCAAGAAACATGTCGTATCGGTTAGCAACGACAAAACTACAACGGATGTGTTTCTATATCGTTGGGGGCAAGTGGTTAAAGCCTTGACATATGACAGTTCACGGAAGCTGTGGATTATATTGATACTAAATATGAAAATAAATCTAGATTCAGAAATGTTATTCCGTACTTGAAAAAGACATGGTTGGATCCCCACAAGGACAAGTTTGTGTCTTGTTGGACGAAAAGTATAAAGCATTACGGAGGGCACACAACGAACATGTAAGTTATTTATTGATTTCATTTATTATTTGTACATTGTATAATTACATGATCTTTTATATAATGCTTTATGTTATATGAAGAATTTTAATGTCAATTGTCTTTCAGGGTTGAGAGTGCACATACACAGTTGAAGAAGGCTATTGGTACGGATGGAAATACATTTTCAAGTATTTTTAATGACATTAATATTATGATAGGGTTGCACCTCGATGAAATTCGGACTAAAATGGAATCTTCGCGCAGCAAAACATACCGAAAGAGCGACTACCTACTGTATAGTAGGCTTAACGGTAGAATGCCTTTCGCTGGTATTACAATGGTGGAGGAAGAATATACAAAAAGAGTTGGCCTTATCGAGGACAATGGTGCGCTTTGTGGTTGCGAACTCCGAACAAGTTGCGGTCTGCCATGTGCATGTGAGATGCAACAGTTAGTGCGCGCGTACTGTCCAATTGATCCTATTGACGTTGACACGTTCTGGAAGACACTGCATTTGAGAGATAATGATGTTCCAGAAACTCAGGAGGAGAGGCAAACCGCTGAAGGCGACTGCCTGAAATGTTTGTTGATGTAATAATGCGTCCGAGCGCTGAGATATACAGGGTCATGGGTGTGGTGCATTCGACTCTTTATCCGAAAACTGTTGATCTAGCTGAGCCGGTTAGTAGGCCACACAGGGGACGCCCCAGACACAATTCAATCCAACGGGATCTATCAGGATACGAGCATGCCGAAAGGAATGCACAACAACGAGGTACGAATATATGTATTTAATTTTAAAATGTCATTGTGGTTAAATACATATACACATACTCAATTTAATATGCTTTAACTCGCAGGTCGGCGATCCACAAGCGGGCAGAGAAGACGAAGGGTTGTGAGGGCCCACACTTTTGAATGACCTTACGACCTTCTCATATTTCTGAAGCAGTTCGTGTTCGAATACATTACCGGACACGTTAATGTAGTGCCCAATGGACATTGTGGTTTTAGGATAATTGCTTATTTCGCACACGATGCAGATGAGGCGCAGTGGTACCAACTGCGCAGAGACCTGCACTAAGAACTCCGGGATGAAGCTACTTTTTGGCGCTTCGTTCTTGGGGCAGTCGATTACGATTTAGCATTCAGGTTGCTAGATTGTTATGTAGTTCCGGCAGATGAGGAATTTTGGTTTGATTCTCATATTCTGGGAATACTTGTCGCAACGAAGTATCAGAGGGTGGTTACATTATATGCCCAGCAGAGTAATACTTTCCTTCCGCTTCTGTGGTGGGGGGGCCGGCGTCTCTACTGATCCGAGCAGTTTCATCAATATGGGTTTAATAAGACAAAATCATTTAATTGCTTTGTTAACGACAGGGGAGGTCTTGCTACCCCCAATCTATCCGACGTGCAGAAACAAGGCCTTAAAACAAATGTAGCTTTGGAAATCCCATTTGGAAACAAAATTTGGTGAATTTCAGAATAAATCGACTGCTGAGTGTTAATATAAGATGTTTTTCATATCAACAGTTTAACGTTAACTGCAATTTATGTTTAATTTTACGTACATAAGATAAGATTCTCATCATTTAACTTTCTTATGTAATTAATCTTAACATTACTGAAGTCAAACAAAAAATATATATGTATATCATCCCAAATGAACCCTATTACTTTATACAATGCATAAAAAAATCGAATAAAAACAGTGAATAAAGCATATGGGACCTTGCCGCAATCTACTCCAGTGCCGGCATCAAATCCTCCAAATGGCAAGCCACCTCCTCTATGGCACTCTCTCTCACGTCACTGGGGACGGTATGCCGATTTTGGGGATGAGCATAATACATTTTACTTGCTATATATTGCAAGCGCTGCATTTGGAAGAAATATTGAAATATAGTTAAAAATATTGACGCAATTATATAATTAATTGACAGAAATAAGCATAAATTTGTAGTTCTTACCGCAACCACAGATAGCTGTTTGGGGTCCAGTGTCTCGTCCACTTCCATGTCATCGGGACTAATACGAACGTGCATTCGCAGCTGGAAGTAGTCCAGGTACTCAAGGCAGGACTGATCGGGCCAATGAGCCCTCTCCATCCCCCTTATCACCTTACTCTTGTACATTTGCGGGGCATTAAGATTCGTATCATACACGTAGGAGTACCTTTTTATTTCAGGGCCTCTGTAACAGCTCTTTAGCTCTAAAACTGTGTGCGGGATCGCATGAATGAATCAAAATTGCCGTAGGAACCGATCAGGCATGTATGGCTCTACGACTCCAGGGCAATGAATAAGACCCCTGTATAAGGTTATTGGGTGGACTCTTGCAGGATTTGGCCCAATACCTTAATTTCTCTTGAATCCTAGGACACTTAAGTAAAACCCCAACCGCATATGGGCTTCCTTGTGAGTTTGTTGGGCTTGACTGAATTTGAAGTAGATGGACTTAAGGGAATTCGGCCCAATTGATGTAGCATGATGATGTAGATGTAGGAAGCTTTTGGAATCTTTTGGAAGCTTCCAGAATCATTTTGGAAACTCAAAAACATTTCATTCCCAAAATTCTTCTAAATTGTGAAATCTCCATTTCTTCACTAGAAAGACTAGTAGTTACCATTTTCACTATTTTCTTAACTTGTGAAATCCCAATTATCAATAGCAAACTAAGAGGGGGAGGGGGTAAATTAGGTTCTTGACCCTTTAAAAAATTTTTATACAAAGAAGAGCAACTTTGAAAAACCTTTTTCAAAAACAAGTGTAAAAAACAGTTTTACCAAATGAAGTGTGTGATTAGTGATTTGCAAAATGTGAAAGCAAATAAACAATCAAAGCATGAACACACCAAATTTATAGTGGTTTGAATTCCCCTTGAATCCTACTTCACTCCCAAGTTCTACAACTTGAGATTTCTAATCAACTAGGAAACACTTAAGGAGTGTTTCAATCCCTTACAATTGCTTAAGATCAATCTCTTAATCGCAAGACTTTCCTATTGCCTAATCTAACTCTAAACTAGGATTCCCTTGCTTAATCTAGCTCTAGATTAAGACTCCTTTGCCTAAGGCTAGCAATTGGATCTTTTGCCCTATCCTTCCTCAAGGATTTGAGGTCTTACTCAAGACTCCTCTTGCCTACACCAAAGGACTTTTGCTCAATCAACCTCTTGATCAAGACTTGCCTAATCCAAACTCTTGGATAAGTCTTTAACCCCAATGCCCAACTTACCTCAAACTGGGACTTGTACAATTGCCCAAACTCAACCTCTTGAGTTGGGTCTCTCCTTCTCTTCTTGCTCCCCTTTCTTCTTACCTAACTCTTTACTCAAGAGTTTAGAACTTTGCCTCACATACAATGTGCCTACAACACTTACTCAAGTGTTTAGAACTTTCTCAAAGTGTTTACAGTGATGAGAATCTCCACAAATGGAGTTTACAACAAACTATGACAAATGTGCATGAAAGACTCTTTCTAATCCTAACTCACAAGCTAATTTTACATGTATAATGTATGAAATATGGCTCTTGAATGTTTCTTGAGTGTAGGATATGTTGGGGGACCGTTCTTCATCTTTTTGCAGCTTGGGGGTATTTATAGGAGTGAATAAATCACTTCAAACGGTCATATAACAGCTATATTTTGCTTCCCGGGAGAAGGTTCGAGGTCGGGGTTCGACGTCGAAGGTCGGGTTAGAAGCTTGACTCCAGTAGCCTAAAAGGCTATCTAGAGGGCGTCTAAGCTCAGTTTAGAAGCTTTATGGGCAAGGTTCGAAGTCGAGGTCGGTTTAGAAGCTTTCTGGGCAGCTAACTTCTTTCTTGTTTTGCTTGTCGTTTCTTCGTTTTAACTCTGTTTTCATCGCCATTTTTTGCGTTGTTTTTCTTGTGAACTTTTCTTCCTTTTTCTTGGACTTTGCCTTCTGGTTCTCATGTGAGTTGGTGTGCGACTCGGACATCTTGTCGGACGCATTGACCCACATTTTGACATTTTTAAATGTTCCAACGGCTAGAAGTTTTCCTTAGCTTCGAGTTCGATACCCTGTCGATGGTCGACTTCATTTCTTCAATTAATTTCAACCCAAGTGCTTGAATGTTGTCGAGTGCTTATCGACGTTCGAGCTCGGCTCTTTCTTGGCAGCTTCGACTTCGAAAGGCTGTCGAGACCCGACTTCGAGACTGGCTTTGAACTTTGCTTTGTTGCACTTTTTATAACCTCTTTTCTACAAATAACTTCAAGTGCAAAGCATTAACTAAAATCATATATTTGTTATCTTATCATCAAAACTAAGATTAAGACCATAGGTCTAACAACTTGTAACTACCATTTCCACCATTTCTACAACTTGGAAAGACCATTTCCACCATTTCCTAGCTGGGATGATTAGTATTCACCATTTTCACTTTGATGCGAGTAGGGTAACTTTTGTAATCTATATTTCCTTCTCATTAAGTTCATTGGACCTTTATCTTCATGAATACTAACTCATAATTTGTGTTGTTTTAGCCTTGGATTTCCTCACAAAAAATGCTACAGCGATAATTAATTTTCTAGGTTCATCCTCATCTCCAATTTGGCCTTAGGTTGGTTCCCAAATCACATCCATATTTTCCTTCATTCTCTTCCAAATCAATAACGATAATAGTACTCTTAGATTGCTTTTCTTCGCCTAATAGCCTTAGATTGTTTTTCTTCGGCTAGGCTTTTCAGGTTCATATTCTTCCAATTTGGCCTTAAGTTGCTTCATGACCTATTCGCCAGTTTGGTCTTAGGTGCGGAGACACACTAAATTTTTGGTTACACTTCCATATTCCCAAAATAGAGCACTGCCTGCCCTAGTAGGGTGACCAAAGAATGGACAAAAAAAAAGGTGACATATGAGCAACCTTGGGCAAGAATGTGATGCAATGAGTAGAACCAGTACCCCACTACACCCACCCACTTAACAATTAACACGACAAACAACAAGAAATTCAATAGAGACTAAAACAAGTGACTGCTCTAAACTCTCTTTTCTCAAGTTTTCAATCAACACCCGCCATCAATCAATCCAAATCAAAGCACAATAAATATGGGGGCAAAAATAAGGCTATGCCTTATGAGACATAAACACACAGGAAATAACAAGTCAACTCGCACTACAGGGCTATCAACTCACACTAAGAACGTTACATAAAGTCTAAAAATTTGCATAAACGTATAGATTCAAGCATAGTTTGTAAAACATATGGCATTACAGTATAAACTGGTTCTATATATTACAAAAAAATATTCAAACATAGCTTGAAAAAAAAAAAGGCATTACAATATAAATCGGTTCTAAATATTTACAGAAACAGATTCAAACATAGGTTGAAAAAAAATGGCATTACAACATAAATCAGGCCTAAAAATTTACAAAAATAAATTTGATCTAGAAATAGGACCATAAAAATAGTACCCTAAAAACAACGCTAAAAAAAAAAAGAATCAAAACTAAACACAAACTATCACAGTTAACAATTGCATTCACAAAGTTCAAGGGCATTTTGTTAGTGTTAACCAAGGCCATTATGTTAGTGTTAACCAAGGATAACGGCGACAGTACATTTTTGGTCAATTTAAATTAGTATATGTACATTCATGACTAAAAAAGAGTATAGATATCAAAGCGGAGACAATAAAAAAAAATATAAATCTATTTTATGCAGTTCACATGGATAATTTGACTTAATATCAATGTAGATAATATATCAATTTCTTTAGCAGGACAACTTGTATATTCTTAAGAAGTGTAATGAAAGATATCTCAATTAATGTCACAATTTTTTTTTATAGTAACTCTGTGTCATGTATTTATTAGTTACATTCTTATAAAGTAATAATTATATCACATAATTGCCCAATAAATACATATCCTATGAATTACTATGAAAAAATTATACTTCCTCCGTTCCATTAGGGGAGTTCACTTTGATCAAGGTACAACTTATTATGATTTTTAGTGTACA
The DNA here is from genome assembly GCA_016801395.1 of Leptodermis oblonga. Taxonomy (NCBI): domain Eukaryota; kingdom Viridiplantae; phylum Streptophyta; class Magnoliopsida; order Gentianales; family Rubiaceae; genus Leptodermis; species Leptodermis oblonga. The sequence continues at coordinate 19,248,534 of CM028751.1, read as the reverse complement.
ACACATAAATTAACTAATTTGACATACTTTATTCCATTTATATCCTTACTTATTAAGTATAAACTAATTGTGGACTACACATGATTATATTGTTAGGATAAGAGAAGTAAAATATTTGAAAGTTGACTCTTTTAGTAAAATAAAAATTATTTTTCAAAATAGATCATTCTAATGAAATAAAAGGAATAATTAATTAGTTAAAATATCTATCATTACTCTTCTTTAAAAAATATGAGATAATCATCACTCGTATGCATATCCAGCCAAAACTAAATCAAGAATGGAAAAAAAAGACTTCTCTCTCGTTCTCGTTGACTTCTATTAATTGACTTGATCAATTAGTCTACGCTACTTCTAGCTGACAACATCAGCATACACCAGTTGGTCGTACACGAGCGCTGGCTTTTCATTTACGTGCAACTTTCTCTTTCTTTTTTCTCTCTCAAAAAAAAAAAAAAGAAAAAGAAAAAAAGGAATATAAGCTTGTAAAAAACTCTTAGGTCCTGTTTGGTATCATGATTTGGATCAAATTTAGTGAGGCCCAGCAAAACCTTTGTTTGGCAAGTAAATTTGTGTTATGATTTCATGTATCCCACATTGGTAGTATGAGATTCCAATGTGTGATATAAAAGGAACTTGGGCACCCTCCCCTCTTGAGCTAGCTTTTGAGAGTGAGTTCTACCCAAGTTCTTGACAATTTGCCCAAATTCTAAGCCAAATCAGAATCCAAATCATCACTCAAGCAAACCCCATTTCTCAACCTATTTTCCCAATCTAAGAATTCTAATTTGCAATGTAGATAAACAAAAAAAGTTAGAGAGAGAAAGTGAAGTAATAAAATTAGTGTGAGAAAAAAATTTGGAGAGAGAAAGTAATAAAGTTAGAGAGAGAAAAATATTTAGAGAGAGAAATTGAAGTAATAGTTAGAGAGAGAAAGTAATAAAGTTAGAGAGATAAAAAAATTTGGAGAGAGAAAGTAATAAATTGGAGAGAGAAAAATATTTAGAGAGAGAAATTGAAGTAATAAAGTTAGAGAGAGAAAAAATTCTAGAGAGAGAAAGTAATAAAGTTAGAGTGATAAAAAATTTAGAGAGAGAAAGTGAAGTAATAGTTAGAGAGAGAAAGTAATAAAGTTAGAGAGATAAAAAATTTGGAGAGAGAAAGTAATAAAGTTAGAGAGAAAATTTGAAGTAATAAAGTTAGAGAGAGAAAAAATTCTAGAGAGAGAAAGTAATAAAGTTAGAGTGATAAAAAATTTAGAGAGAGAAAGTAATAAAGTTAGAGAGAGAAAGTGAAGTAATATATTTAGAGAGAGAAAAATATTTAGAGAGAGAAAGTGAAGTAATAAAATTAGAGCGAGGAAAAAATTTAGAGAGAGAAATTGAAGTAATAAAGTTCTAGAGAGAGAAAGTAATACAGTTAGAGTGATAAAAAATTTAGAGAGAGAAAGTGAAGTAATAAATTTAGAGAGAGAAAGTTAGTAATAAAATTAGAGTGAGAAAAAAAATTTGGAGAGAGAAAGTAATAAAGTTAGAGAGAGAAATTGAAGTAATAAAGTTAGAGAGATAAAAAAAATCTAGAGAGAGAAAGTAATAAAGTTAGAGAGATAAAAAAATTTAGAGAGAGAAAGTGAAGTAAAAAAGTTAGAGAGATAAAAAAATCTAGAGAGAGAAAGTGAAGTAATAAAGTTAGAGAGATAAAAAATCTAGAGAGAGAAAGTAATAAAGTTAGAGAGAGAAAGTGAAGTAATAAATTTAGAGAGAGAAATATATTTAGAGAGAGAAAGTGAAGTAATAAAATTATAACGAGAAAAAAATTTAGAGAGATAAATTAAAATAATAAAGTTAGAGAGAGAAAAAACTTTAGAGAGAGTAAGTAATAAAGTTAGAGAAAAAAAAATTTAGAGAGAGAAAGTGAAGTAATAAATTTAAAGAGAAAAACATTTAGAGAGAGAAAGTGAAGTAATAAAGTTAGAGAGATAAAAAAATTTGGAGAGAGAAAGTAATAAAGTTAGAGAGAGACAAATTTTGTACTAAATTTAGAGAGAGAAATTGAAATAATAAAGTTAGAGAGAGAAAAATATTTAGAGAGAGAAATTAAAGTAATAAAGTTAGAGAGAGAAAAACTTATACCAAACAGAAGCTGAAATCTTGGTTTCTGGACTTTGTTTGGTATCATGATTTGGATCATGATACCAAACAGAAGCTGAAACCTTGGTTTAAACTTTGTTTTGAAATCCTGATCCAAATCATGATACCAAACAGGGCCTTAATCTTAAAAAAATAAAGTCTTTTTCAAATTTTAAATTTTGATGTCTTTATAATTCCATCTCTCTTATTACAAGAGTTAAAATAGTATATATATATATATATATATATATTTACATTACATACCTTTACTAATACGATAATGGATTGTTTACAACTAATTTATACTTAAAAAGTAAATGCATAAATGAAAGAAAAAATTTGAGTCTAAAATTGAGCAAGATATTGGGTCTGATTCACTAAGGTAGGGGATGAGCAGAGAGGAAGTAAAAAAGGAGAAAGCCCCAAAAGAAGGAGAATAAGGTTAAAAAGTTTGGCAGTCACATAGCTGGGCTAAAGCAGTTTAGGCTAGCGCAGCAGTATGCAATCGGGCTAAAAGGCTTGGGTCGGACTAATGACGCATAGCTAGGTTGCAAGGTAATAAACTAAGGGGCGGAAATCTAGGCTATTATCATGGGCAAGGATTATACAAGACATTAAATACAGAGGAGCGGGATCTGGGTCATAAAGAGGGAGGCAAACCAGGAGGGCATTTAAGGCAGGAACCATCATCAATAAGGAGGCAAATCAGGAGAGCATTAAAAGCTATAGCCCGGAGAAGGCGCAACAGGCAAAAGCAGCAAGGTGAGGCTATATATACTCATGTTTTAGATCAAGGGAGGTACGCAATTTCTTATACTTTGAGCACTTGGTCCATATGATTTCTCTCATATTTGATACTAACTTGACCGTCGAAGTGGAACAGGGGGGATAGCCCCGCTTGTGTTCTTGTTTTCATTCTTAGGCCAGTCTTAAGCGTGTTCCTGCTGGGTAAAGGAACTCCAGACCTGGGCTGTATCATATTCTTGGGCAATTTGTGTCACTTCAGTAATTATAATAAGTATATCATAATATTGTTGAAAAGTTTTATCGGGAAAAGAATTAAACATCCCACCAGAAAATCGCAAAACATATAATTGGATAAAATAGGAAGCAAGTTTTTGAATTTTTGGAGTTATTTAATCAAGAATACAACCGTACATGTGATAAATTTTTTACAAGTTACATACAACTTTAGACCAAAATAAACTGCTATGAAATTTGTCACAATGCTGGTAATTTCTTTTTTTTTAATACAAAATTAGTGATCAAAGTCAAATTCAATAATTAACAAAATGGGAATGTTATATTTTAGAGAGTTTAGTGACCAAAGTGACAAAAAATAATGAATTTTAGTTAATTACCCCTCAAATTTAACAAAATTTGTGAAATAATACATTTTTTTATAGTCCAGTAGCCAAAGTAACTCAAAAAATAATGAGGCATACTAAACGCAGTAACGATTTTACTAAACGCAGTAACATTCCCCGGTAAAAAGTCCGAATTGCCCTTTATGAATAAAATTTTTTTTTTTTTCATTTTTTGACCTATAGGTAAGGGTGAAGTTCAAGATATTTTTTAAACGTTCAGAGTTAGTTGTTTTCCATTTACATTAAACTACAGAAACACTTGTTTTCCATTTCATCACTGATACGTTCATTCAAATATTGCCGGTATACCAGAGTACGATCCATATTACACTGTAAGTAACACTGCATTTATTTTTTTAATTTATAGTAGTTTGCATAAATTATGTATATACCGCTTCACTTTAATTTTCAGGAAAAAAAACCTATTAAGGGGGATTGTTTTCCCGGATCTGCAATTATCCGGACGTTTTTTGCTGGTTCTGCAACATTTCGTCTCCCCGTCCGAAATCGCCGGAATACCGCCGGCCGGCGGCGGTATTTCCAGCAAAAATACAGCTGTTCGCCGGCGGTAATTCTCAAAAGAAATACCGCCGGCGGTATTCCAACGAAAATTCCGCCGTTCGCCGGCGGTATTTTCGCCGGAAATACCACCTCGGGAAATACCGCCTTGTGGCGGCGGTATTTATGGCGAAAATACCGCCGGCGAACGGCGGTATTTCTGCCAGAAATACCGCCTCCGGCAGGCGGTATTTTCGCCTGAAATATCGCCGCCTGCCGGCAATATTTTGGCCGAAATATCGCCGGCCGGCGGCGATATTTCCGACCAAAACACCAGGTGCGGCAGCCGGCCGTATTTCCGGCTATTTTCCCGGGAGAAAAGCCCGGGACAATCGCAATATCCATCCAATCTATGCTAATCATAATTGTGTGAGAACTTTGGCTCTAGCCGATAATATGATTGCGCAATGTATTTGCTGAATCGAAATTTTTGTGTTTAAGTATTCTGAACGAGGTTTTTTTTATGTTAAAAAGATTTTCGCGTTGAGAGTGATGACATTTATGCTGACCACACCGAAGTATTTCAGACGACCGAAGAGTTCATCAGTAAGGAAGGTATGATTGCATGGGTTAAAGCACGAGCAGTTGAAAATAATATGACGACAAAAATTACTTATTCTTCGAAAATGTTGGGGTTGTTCCTAACAAGAGGGAGAAAAGGTAAAGTTGAGATTGGGTGCGATAGATCATGAAAAGTTAGGGAAAAGGCACCCATACCGGAAGGGAGAAGCAGACGGAGCAATACAAGTAGCAAGATGACAAACTGTCCATTTCACCTGAAGGAACGAGAAATTGATGGGGGAAAGTGGACGTTAGATGTCAGAAACGGTACGCACAATCATGAATTAGAAGAAGTGACAAATTGGCATTCAGCGCAGACACGTTTAACAGAAGCGGAGAAGAAGAAGATTGCAGAAATGTCCAGTATTAACATCAGGCCGAAGCATAGATTGGCCCAATTGCGCGCAGATGATCCGAAAAATGTCACATAAGACAGGTTTACAACGAATCAGCAAAAAGTAAAAGGGATGCGAGGAGAGGTATGACTAACATGCAGTATTTCTTCAAACTTCTGCATGATCACGAATACTTCTATGCGTACTCAGCCGATGACGGAAGCAATGCAGTGGGCCACATCTTCTTTGCGCACAAGAAGGCGCGTCGTCTACTTGTTCTGTTTCCGTACGTTTTGTTTATGGATACAACGTATAAGACAAACAGGTATGACATGCCTCTGCTGCAAATTGTAGCTCATGTACCTACAACTCAGTATGTTCATATCGCGTTCATTTTCCTGAGGAATGAGACTCTTCCGAGTTATTACTGGGGATTGGTACAATTGAGCACTTTATTCGAGGAAAATAAATTCCCCCACGTGGTCATGACTGATCGAGAGACCGCATTACTGAATGTTGTGGAACTAGTTTTCCCACATACTACCCAACTACTTTGTAGGAGACACATTGAAATGGATGTCAAGAAACATGTAGTGTCAGCTGGGAACGACAAAACTACGATGGATGTCTTTCTATATCGTTGGGGGCAAGTGGTGAAAGCCCTGACATATGAACAGTTCACGGAAGCTGTGGATTATATTGATACTAAATATGGGAATAAATCCAGATTCAGAAATGTTATTCCTTACTTGAAGAAGACATGGTTGGATCCTCACAAGGAGAAGTTTGTGTCTTGCTGGACGAAAAGTATAAAGCATTACGGCGGGCGCACAACGAACATGTAAGTTATCTATTGATTTCATTTATGATTTGTACGTTGTATAATTACACGATGTTTTATATAAGGATTTATGTTCTATGAAGAATTTTAATGTCAATTGTCTTTCAGGGTTCAGAGTGCTCATGCACAGGTGAAGAAGGCTATTGGTACGGAGAGAAAGGCGTTCCCAAGTATTTTTCATGACATTCATATTATGATAGGGTTGCACCTCGATGAAATTTGGACTAAAATGGAAGCTTCGCGCAGCAAAACATAACGGAAGAGTGACTACCTACTGTATAGTCGTTTGAACGGTAGAATGTCGTTCGCTGGTATTACAATGGTGGAGGACGAATATACAAAAAGAGTTGGCCTTATCAGGAACGACGATGCGCTTTGTGGTTGCGAACTCCGAACAAGTTGCGGTCTGCCATGTGCATGTGAGATGCAACATTTGGTGCGCGCGTACCAACCAATTGATCCTATCAACGTAGACGCCTTCTGGAAGACGCTGCACTTAGGAGATACTGATATTCCAGAAACTCAGTAGGAGAGGCAAACCACTGAAGGGCGACTGCATGAAATGTTTCTGGATGTCATGTTGCGTCCGAGCGCTGAGATATACAGGGTCATGGGTGTTATGCATTCGACGCTTTATCCGAAAACTGTTGATGTAGCTGAGCCGGTTAGTAAGCCACACAGGGGACGTCCCAGACACAATTCAACCCAATGTCATTGTTGTTAAATACATATACACATATTGAATTTAATATGCTTTACACTCGCAGGTCGGCGATCCACAGGCGGGTAGAGAAGATGAAGGGTTGTGAGGCCCCACGCTTCTGAGTGGCCTTACGACCTTCCCGTATTTCTGAAGCAGTTCGTGTTCGAATACATTACCGAGCACGTTAATGTTGTGCCCGATGGACATTGTGGTTTTAGGGTAATTGCCTATTTCGTACACGATGCAGATCAGGCGCAGTGGCACTAAGTGCGTAGAGACTTGCACCAAGAACTCCAGGATGAAGCTACTTTTGGGCGATTCGTTCTTGGGGCAGTCGATTACGATTTAGCATTCAGGCTGCTAGATTGTTATGTAGTTTCGGTAGAAGAGGATTTCTGGTTTGATTCTCATTTTCTGGGAATACTAGTCGCAACGAAGTACCAGAGGGTGGTTACATTATATGCCCAGCAGAGTAATACTTTCCTTCCGCTCCTGTGGCCCAACAATGCTTCAGGATCCAAGCCCATATCAGAGGGATCCACTTGTAGACATCACTGGGCCAATGACCAGAAGCAGAGCGAAGCAGGTTCGAGATACACTCAACAACCTTGTTCAAGCTTGCCATCAGGACGCTCAGTTGATTGTAGAAGCACACGCCTTGGAGCAAAAAGAAGGAAATGTTCAAATTGCAACTCTTCTAACCATTCTTGAAGAAGAGGCGCAATTCACCACTTCCCATTAAAGAAGAAGGCTGTTTCTTGAAGTCTTGAAGATGCCGGAAGGTTCTTGGGCTTTAAAGAAACAATTCATGAAATTCCCTACACATTGGGCCGACCCAAAACTCATGGACCAACCCACAAGTTTTCGGCCAGCCCAAGGAAGCAAGGAAGGCGCACGGCAGCCCACAAAGGAAGCCCACACGGCTCTTAATTAGTTAGGGTTTTAAGTCACTTAATTGTTCTTTTTTTATTCTTTTAGTTAGTTTCCAAAAAGGGTCCTTCTTGTTCTCTTTTTGGGAGTAGGAATTTTATTCTTTTCCTTATTATTTTACTTGTAAAATTCGGCAATCACCAAAGAGAAAAGGTGACCGAATTCCTACTTTCCTTTTCTTACCATTCCTACTTCTTTCCAGGTTTGGTAAAGGAAATTAACCTCTTGGTTAATTTCCAATTCTACTTCTTTTCTTTTTCTAATTCTTGTACTGTTTTCAGCCATCCCTTAACTCTATAAATAGGGGCCGAATTCCTTCAATAAAATTTAGAGTATTCAGATCATAAAACTTAGTGTTTGAGTACCCTCCTTTTATTGCTTTATGTATTTGCATGTTGTAGTTTACATAATTGCATGAAACTTAGCTAATTAGGTTCTTGCTCTACCTAATTATTCGCATGTTTCAAATCTCTTTCTTACACTTGATTCGACTATAAAACAAACTAGCTAGGTTAACTTCTCTTTGTTTCTCTTAGCCGAAAGTAAGTTAGAGAATTCTAAGAGATCACCGCTTAATCACAAGGTCCTTGGCAACATTATCCGCATGTGTACAATCGTCCACATCAGTCGGCGTCTCTACTGATCCGAGCAGTTTCATCAATATGGGGTTAATAAGACAAAATCATTTCATTGCTTTGTTAACGACAGGGGAGGTATTGCTACCCCCAATCTATTCGACGTGGAGTAGCCGGGCCTCAGAACAAATGCAGCTTTGGAAATCTCATTTGGATGGAAAATTAGGTGCATTCCAGAATAAAGCGACTGTTGAGTGTTAGTATACGATATTTTTTAATATGTACAGCTTAGTATTAACAGCAATTTATTTTTTTGATTTTACGCTCGAAAGGTAAGATCCGCATATTCAGAATTTTGGTGTAATACATTTTATCATTACTGAATTTAAATAAAATTTCTATACATCATTCCGATTGCGGTATCTCTCCCTAGACAGTGCATTAAAAAAGAGATTAAAAACAATGATTACAACAGATGGGACTCGGGTAAATGTACTACAGTGCCGGCATCAAATCCTCCAAATGACGAGCCACCTCCTCTATAGCACTGTCCCTCACTTCACTTGGGACGGTATCTCGGTTTCGAGGATGAGCATAATATATTTTACTTGCTATATATTGCAAGCGCTGCGTTTGGAATAAATATCGACTGAATGTTAAAAAGATTGACGCAATTATATAATTAATGAGCAGAAAAAAACTTAAATTTGTAGTTTTTACCGCAACCGCAGATAGCTGTTTCGGGTCCAGTGGCTCATCCGCAGGCATGTCGTCGGGACTAACACGAACGTGCGTCCGCGGAAGGAAGTACTCGAGGTACTCAGGGCACGTCTGATCAGCCCAATGAGCCCTCCCCATCCCCCTTAACACCTTATTCTTGGGGTACATTTGCGGGATCTTAAGATTCGTATCAAACACGCAGGAGTACCTTTTTATTTCAGGGTCTCTGTAATAGCTCTTTGGCTGTAAAACTGTGTGAGGGATCGACTGAATGAATCCAAATTGCCGCAGGAATCGATCAGGCATGTATGGCTCTGCGACCCCAGGGCAATGAATAAGACCCCTATATAAGGTTATTGCGTGCACTCCTGCGGGATTTGGCCCAAAAGGAAGCCAATTAACCTAGTGCGTGTGAAACATAGTAAGTGGATAATCGACTAGGTCGGCTATTATAATAATAAACATAAGAAAATTTAAATGACATAGAAATATTACCTCTTCGGATTTCATTCCGTCTAGGGCACGTATGTATTTCAACAAATCCTAGTTAGGCTCGCGCTTCCTTCCGGTTCTGATGTGCCACTTAGCCGATTTGGGCCAATCGGCATCCCAGGATCTCTGCTTTGCCAGACTAAACGCGGGAAAGTATTCGTATATCCAGCTCTATTAAAAAAATTGAAAAACAAATTAGTCATTTTATTCTCCAGGTATAAGGACTGAAATAATTTATAAACGATTTGTACAAACCTACAATAAAGTCAGACACCCGCCTAACTGGGCACCATCCGCTCTAGAGGCCCAACCAAGGTTGCGATAAAGGCTCGCCAAAGATGCTGCACCCCACGCAAGTCCGCCTAGGCTTTCTACATCTTGGAGGTAAGGCAAGAAGTGCCCAAGGACGTGGGTTTTTTTCTTATCCATGAACAGGGTGTTCCCAACTAACCACAGCAAATAACCTGCGGCAGCATTGGAGGCATCCACCTGTCCACTGAGACATTGCTGGCAGAGGAGGGACATTTTGACAGTGGCAAAATCTCGATCCCCGAGCTGGTATTCATGAATCCCCAACGTCTCTAATAGCAGTTCCTTCATCTCTGCCGGCTTAATTTTCTACCCAATTGGCGAACCCCCAATCGGAACCCGCAATATGTAAGCAACGTTGTGGAGACTGATACTCATCTCTCCGAATGACATGTGGAATGAATTAGTTTTCGGCTGCCATCTCTCAACAAAGGCACTTAGGAGTGCAGAGTCTAGCTCTGGATGCATAGACCAACACAAATGTGCCAACTCGGACTGGTCAACTACAGTTTTTATTTCCCCTTCGTCTAAAGCCCACTTTTGCAGATTGTTATAGCCATTATGGCACAACAATGCATCAGCTCCTATGTAATGGAATGAATAACATAACACTTTAACTAACCCAACTTATTAATCATAAATAAAAAATAAATAATAATCATATCAAGAAATATGTAATAAAGCATAAAAACGATACCTGTCGATGCCATACGTAGTAGGCAACATGACCTTTAAAACTCTGTAACAACTCCGGATCTGAAGGTCCACCGTCAATCAGACCATCTAGAGGCCAGTAAGCCTTCCACCCGGCATCCCCTCTGGAGCCAGAACCGGACCTAGCCCCTGACACTGACCTACGCGAGGAGCTTATTACTTCTTTGCGTTTTTCGCTCCTCCTTCGGTTGGATTCATTTTTCCCTTCATTTTCATCCTCCAACCGCACCGAGTTCCCTCCCATGTACCCCTGCGACTAGGACATGTCCATCTCAAATCTTTCCGCATTTTCCCTAGCTTCCTCCTCCTCCGCATTTCCAATGTATGGCGGAGCAAATGGAATTTCGCGGTAATCAATGTTACTTTCCCTCTTCGCATTTGATAAGCGAGAAGATCATGCGCTCTTCCTGCCACTTTCCTCTGCCGCTCGAATACAGTGGGAAGTATTCGGCCACCTACCTCCTCAGACGAGTACTGTGTCGCCTCAGTGCTTCTATCAACCAATAGCATATTGTCATCCTTTTTGCTTTTGCTTTTGGTTAATTTCAATTTCAATTTCTTCAATGCTTCTGCCATCTGCAATCATATAAACGCACATGTATCAATACGAAATTAATTGCTAACATACAAAGAACGAGAACACTTTTACAGTTACAGAAATTTTAAAGTATTGGCGCAAAAGTCGCCTCGTTCGGGCATAAAACATCCGGATATATCCCGCCACCCTTGCGAAAAATACTGTCGTCTGCCGGCCAGTTTTTTTTCCGGACTCGCCGGAAAATACCGACGGCGGTATTTTTTTTGGGTATTTCGCCAGAAAATACCGCCGTCCGGCGGCGGTATTTCTAGGGTAAATACTGCCTCTCGACGGTGGTATTTTTCCGGGTATTTTCCCGAAAAGGCGGTATTTTTTTGGGAAAATACCGCCTGAGGCCGGAGGTATTTTCCCAAAAAAATACCGCCCGTCGGTATTTTTCAGGGATGCCGGCAGTATTTTCCCAAAAAAATACAGCCGGAGTTCGGCGGTATTCCGGCCGGGAAATACCATCGGCAGTATTTCCTTGCCGGAATACCGCCGGCCGCCGGCGGTATTCCTTAAAAAAATTCCGCCGGCGACCGCCGGTATTTCATTCCATTCCGGTGACAATCTGCCGGATCTACGACGATCCGGGAAAAAAATTAATATTTTCGGGTTCAATATTAACAAATTCAGACATATTATAACCTCTAACTAAACTTCGGTATGCCTCTAACTAAATTAATCAAACAAACAAATAATCTCACAAATAAAACAGTACCGAAATAAATATTAAATTGAGGAACTAACCTTTAGTCGATCGTACTCGCAGTAACCGTTTTATCCGATTTAGCTAATTTAGGGTTTCCTTAGGCTCACTTGTAATTTATTTTCTCTGGTTGCGCCTATTTATAGACGCAACCAGAGGAAAATGTTCCCTTTTTTTTTTTTTCCACGCGGGTTACTGTTCACCTGTGGGTGAACAGTAACCCCGTGGGTGAACAGTAGTCCACAATTTTTTTTTTTTACAATTTTTGTGTGCCAGGAACATTTTAGTTTTTTATAGGAGAATGTTACTGCGTTTAGTAAAACCGTTACTGCGTTTAACAATTTCGAAAATAATTAGTAGCTAAAAGTTCACATTGTCAAAAGTTGAAAAGACATGTGGTGTCATTTGCCCTAAACAATATTACCCTCCTTTGAGTATTTTTTTCGGCTTTTCTTTTCTTTTCCTCTTTTTTTGGGCCAAACTTCAAACTAATTAAATGGTTAACTTAACATTTTCGGTGGCAAAAAAAACCAAATTACCCTCAAATGCATTATATGTAATTTACGATTTACCCCTTTTTTTTGTAAGAGGAAGGGAGAGTATTAAATACAGTCGCTCCCTACTTTTACGTAAAAGGTCAAGCAAGGAATTCAAATATGTAGGAAAAAAATTTTGAGGCGAAAAATAAGTAGAAAATTATCTGGTCAACTTTGACTTTTGTGGGACTTTTTATTTTTAATTAACTATTGTGGGGCAATTCGTTCATTAAGAAATGTTCATAGGTTAAATCAAATGATAAAATTATTTCTTTTTAAATTGCTTGAATCTTATAATTCAAAGTTAAGAAGTAACCCATAAAAATAATCGTAGTGAACGTGATTTTAGAGAGTTAAATAATCTCAGAATATGACGCCACAAAAAAAACAAAAAAGTTCTTTTTTTATATTGCATAATGTATAATTTGACATTGTTTATTCCATTTATATTCTTACTTATTAAGTATGAGTTAATTGTGAACAACATATGATTATATTAGTAAAGGTGCGCTTGGTTCATAGAGGGGAATAAGAATGGGATTGATAGTAGTGGGGAATGATAGTAGAGGTAATTATTGTATTTGTGTTGTTTGGTTTGTGAGAGGGAATGACTATGATTACCATTGATGTTGTTTGGTTCAAAAATAAAATTTTTAAGAATAAAATTTATTTTATTTTTTTTACATTTGAATATTTAATATATTATAAACTATCTATATTTATATGTATTACAATAATTTTTACTAATTAAATTTTTTTAAAATAAAAAACAACACAAAAAATAGTTATACAAGAGAATCATTCTCATTCCTCTCAAAATGGAGGGGAATGTATAATTGAAAGAAAATGGGATATGGTGGTGGGGTCCAGGAAATGAAACCCCCCAACCAAATACCCACATTTCATTCTCATTTCCATTCCCCATCCCAAAAACCTCTAAACAAGCACTTCCTAAGAGTAGAAGGAGTAAAAAGTTTAAAAGTGTATTCTTTTATTAAAACATTTTTTTAAAGTGAAATATTCTAATGAAACCAAAAAAAAATATATCATATTGTGCTATCATTTCTGGTCAATACTATAGTAAAAAGAATAAAATTAAAATAAAAAAGGCACTTCAATTTGCCTTTGGTAGCCTAAAGCTTACAAAAATATGGTTTGCCCCTTGAGACAGAAGAAAAATATAATTAAAAAAAGGTGTCCTTTCTTCAGAAAAAACCTTTGGTCCCAGTCCAATTAATGGTGATTGGTATAGACACAAAAGGCCAACATTCATCCGTTCTAGACACATAAAAGTACAAAAAACAACAACAAAAACCGCAGCTGCGTTAGCTTCATTCCTTCATAAGAACACACACTTTTGAAGAGCTTTTAGAATGGCTTTGTCGCCGCCGATGAACATGATCAAAACCAGAACAACAACAGCTAAAAACCTTCCCGAGCGCATTCCTAAGCACCTGACCCCGGTGAGGAATCCACCGGGGAGCCGGTTTCGGCAGCCGGACTTCCATATTTTTAGCTGTTTTAGCCTCCATATATGTGGGCAATCTTTTGAAAGAAGTACACAAAATGCAAATGAAAACTTGCGGGATCAAAATGTGATGATCAGTTTAATTAGCAACAAAGAAACAAAGGGATTTCGTCGATTTTCTGGGAATGGAAAGAGGGGAAGGCAGTGATGGATTTGAAGTGCCGACATTGTATATAAAGAGAAGTGTTTCAAGCGCGTAAACGAGTAAGGAAGCGTGTCGATGAGAATGGAAAGCAGGAGAGGGAGTTAGCTATAAAGGGAGTACTATTTTACGTTAAGAGAAGTATTGGTCCTTGATTTTGAATTAGTCTTTGGTGGGCTATAGTAAACAAGTCAATGACAACGTATGGTATTATATTATTGAAGTCGGAGGGGCTTTGATTCATTCTTCATCCTAGGTTGTAACAAGGTCATGACATAGTTATAACTCTCAGTTTTTTCATGAGATTTACATTTTCTTTTCTTAAATTTTTTTTTTTGCTTTTTTGGGATGTGGTTTTTTTTTTATATAGTTTTTATCTCCCTAACAGTTAATGAATTTTCTCCATTTCGAAATTCTTGTTTGATTGAATAATTATGCTCAAACTTTTAAGTTTATTTGGTTTATTTAGATGGATATAATTACAATAATATTGTTACGTATACAATGTGTATTTGCCTCGTGAAAGAATCTCAATCAGGCTTTTAAAAACAACACAAAAACTCCTTTAAAGCAGGTTTAAAGGAGTGATGAGATTAACGATGTGTAAGTGCAGGACTGGTTCTGGCCATGGTCTACATAAGCCTTGGCACAGGACCCCACTTTATATGGGCCCCTTTATATATTATCTATTATATATTATGTATATTAGTATATATTATTGGTGTGCATAAAAATAAGTTTTCATTGGGTCTGGCCCAATCGGCAAAAGAATATATAAACAGTAACAAAGAAAAGATGTATAAAAGGTCCAAATCCAAACTTAGGCCGGAAAGCTCTCTAAAACCGAGCCAAAGAAACATGCTTAGGTCGGTTATTAGTTTAGGTCGGCCCTACAGGATTTTCCTATTGACATCATAACAGTCACCATAACTAAGTTTGGGAAAGTTAGGTCGGAAATCTATTTTGAATATATGAAAGAATTACACATAGCAATGATGAAAAAGGAGCCCAAAGTCAGGCCATGATGACAGGAGCGTAAAAGTCATCGTAAAAAGGGGGAGAGTAATTGGAAGTACAGATGATCATAAAGCAACGGACATGTCAAAGTATGGTTATAAATACTAAGTCATCAGGCTAAATCAGGTACACATCTTCTTTACGCTGAGGCTCTCGGTCAATACTGTTTATCTTTTTCGTTTTGCTGACTTGATCGTCGGAATTGAATAGGGGGGATAGCCCCGCTTGTTTTACTGTTTGTCTCCGGTAACGGAATACTCTTCAACCAGATCTGAGCTATACACGCTCATTCACATTGATCCGAGCTAAAGAAGCCCAGATCCAAGCTTTGCCATCACTTGTTTCAGCCGTCAATCTCTACATTGGGCCTGAACATTCAAGACCTCGACTGGGCCAACCGGAGCATCCAATACCGGACATTTTGTATCACATCAACTGGCACCGTCTGTGGGGATCGTTTGATCAAGTTATTTCATCAAATTTTCTCCATATTCAAAGAAATTTGTTGAAATAATGACACAAGATCGTTCGGGTGCTTCTTCTTCTAGCACCACCATTGCTTCTACCGTTGCAACTATGATTGTTCCATCCATCACTATAGTTTCTACCACCAATACTCCACTAGTTACCACGACCGTTGTTGCATCTTCCACCGCTGTGTCCCTCACCCCTCAGCAAGAGCAAGCTGAGAGAGAAAAATTTTATCATTTGTTTCCGTAATTGTTTCACTTGATTAACCATGGCCCTCCGGTTACCTCTACTTCTAGTTTGGAGCTCCTTGTTTCTAGCATTACAACCACTATTTCAGATGTTGTTAATATTGAGAATCCTCTTGTTTCACAGACTGTTCCTACTGTTCCTTTGCCAGGAACTTTGTTCAATCCAATGGCCGATCCAT
The DNA here is from genome assembly GCA_016801395.1 of Leptodermis oblonga. Classification (NCBI taxonomy): domain Eukaryota; kingdom Viridiplantae; phylum Streptophyta; class Magnoliopsida; order Gentianales; family Rubiaceae; genus Leptodermis; species Leptodermis oblonga. Next base: position 19,232,893 of record CM028751.1, on the reverse strand, counting down.
CTGTTGTTTTGGTCTCCAGTCTGCCTCCTACGTTCAGCCAATCTGGTGTTGTTTCTGGATGCCCTCCTTACCTTAGGGGGGCTTATCATTTTTCAGGGTCTAATTATGTTGCTGGTCTCCCTACTCTTTCTACCGCTCCTCCTGTTTACACTACCTTAGCCTATACTCAGGTTACTCCCACCTTCCCGGCTCCTTTCACGGTTTCTACTGCTCAGCCCAATACTTACCCTTTCTTGTCAGGTTTGCCTTTCCCTCTGTTAAGACAGCAGTTGGATCAATTAGGTCAGCCTGGTTTATATCAGCAGTTGGGTCAGTTAGGTCAGCCTAGTCTAGGTCAGCAGTTGGGTTAGTTAGGTCAGCCTGGTCTAGGTCAGCAGTTGGGTCAGTTTGGTCACCTTGGTCCCGAAGTCAATCAATTAGGATATCCCAGATCCATAGCCCTGTCGAGTTTAGCCTAGTTTCAGCATAATGGTGTAGGCACAAATCGGGCTATACAGCCCCTTGCCGGGTATTTTCCCTTACTCAATCCGAGCTCTTATACCGGGGCTACAAGAGGAATTTTGCAATCGGGGGGTTGTTACCTACTTATCCTGGATGGTGGTGTCAGTTAGGTCAAATGGGATATGCCCAGCCCTGTCAATCAATCTTACCAGGATCTGGATATGCTCAACTGGGAAGGGTCGGGCCCATCTCTCACATTTCTCATCCATTTGGTTGGGAAATCCAAACAACTCCATTCCCATCGGGCTACAAAGGTTTAGGTAAGTTGATAAATATGATGGTACTGCTGACCCAACGGCACATTGGATGCAATGCATGAGGGTCATGGATGCTGCTAATTTATCTGATGACAACCGCTGCATGACATTTCATCTTACCCTCAAAGGTCATGCTATTAATTGGTATTGTACTCTGCCACGTAATTCTATTCATTCATTGGATCAATTTGGTGATTTGTTTTTAGCCAATTTTATGGGCAACAAAATATTATCTAAGCCTATTTCTCATTTAATGAACATAACTCAGAGGATGGGGGGAGGGTTGCAGGCATATATATATCAGTTTAATATAGAGTCTAGACAATGTCATGAGAAAGATGATAGGATTATGATGGGATCATTTATTAATGGGCTACGGGTAGGACCCCTAGCTACTGAATTAGCTATTAGACCCCCACCTTCCTACTTTGAAATGATGGTTACTGCTGTTAATTTTGCTGTAATTGAGGATGCCGCAGTAATTAAACTGGAACGGGAGAGAGGTCTCTCTGATGTTTACGATAAGATAAAAGCTTCTTCCCTAATCCCTACCCTCGGAGGAGGGAAGAAGCAGAACTTTGTAGGTGCTAATAACACTGGTCCAAAGGCTGGGGTCGGTATTAATGCTTTGCAGGTGGTCGAGCCCTTTTCTGTGCCACGGGCAGACATATATGCGGCCATTCAACATCAAGGGTTACTGCCTCCAGCTCGTCTCATAACGTCCCCCACAGATCGATTCAATCCCAACATGTATTGTAATTATCATAAGCATATTGGCCATAATACTAATGATTGTAGAGATTTAGCGGCGAAAATAACAAAACTTATCCAAGCTAGAAAGTTACCTCAATATACACAAGTGGCTCCTTTGCCCAAACCTATAATTCCAACGGGTCAGGAACGACCTACAGGATGTTACCGGCGTAGGGAACCCAGCCATTTTGCTCGGGAGTGTTCTCAGCCCAACCCACGGACCTCAAACGCAGGGGCTGGTGCCGACATAACCATTGCTGGAGTGGTAAATACCATAGCTGGAGGACCGACCCAGGGTGACTCTAATCGTCAGAGAAAACAGGTATATCGTCAAAGGAAAAACGTCCCAGGTAAGCGCAAAGCTGACCCTATGGCCTCGGTCATTACCTTTGATGACAGTGACCATTTCTTATCTTATAATTGTGATGATCCACTAGTTATCGATTGTTATATTTTCAATTATCAAGTACGAAGGACATTATTAGACACTGGTAGTTCTAGTAATATAATTACTACAAAGGCATTAGCAGGATGTTAATTGCATAAGGCTCATTTAAATTCAGTATGTACACCTTTGATTGGCTTTGGCAACAACCATGTTATTCCTACGGGGCAGTTAAGTATACCGGTTACCTTGATAGCTGGCCAGCTAAAACGAACAGAAACCATAGATTTCGTGGTCATTGATGAGCCATCACCTTACAATGTGTATCTGGGTCGGCCTGAACTAAATCAATTTTAGGGCATTGCTTTTACTATGCATATGCTTTTAAAATCCCTACCATGGATGGTGTGGCTTCTCTTCGTTGTGATGTCATACAGGCCAAGCAATACTACACAGCTTCTCTAAGAGAACAGGTGCCATTAAATTCCAAATTGCAACTTGCTTCCGTGGTCACACCGAGCCCCGCATCCCGGGTTCCACTAGCTACTCTTGAGTGCAGTACTTCCCACATTGTTGACATCACCGACCTAGCAGGTCGCTCGGAGCGATTCATTGAGGCTGGGGCTGAAGTTAAAGTGGTTCCTCTAGCTGCCGACCCAAACAAGGTAATCAAGGTAGGGGCTGATTTATCTCCTCAGTTACAGCATGATTTACTTAACCTGTTACGTGAGTTTGCAAAAGTATTTGCTTGGGGGCTGGAAGACATGCATGGTATTTCTGGAGATATCATTGAACACAGGTTATCCATTGATGCTAGTCATACGCCGGTTCGCCAATGGAAGGGTAATCTTGGAGGAGAACGCAGTAAATACATAGAGATTGAAGTGAACGCTTTGCTGGAGGTACGTATCATTCGAGAAGTAGACTATCCTGAGTGGTTAGCTAATCCTGCATTAGTTCGTAAGCTAGACGGCACCTGGTGCATGTGCATCGACTTTATCGACCGAAACAAGGCCTGTCCCAAAGATTTGTTCCCCTTGCCTTTAATCGACATACTGGTCGATGCCATAGCTGGGTTCGCTTTCTCAATTTCTTGGATGCGTACAAGGGCTATCACCAAATATTCATGGCTAAAGAAGACTAAGAAAAAATATCATTTATCACGGACATATGTACTTATTGCTTTATTACTATGCCTTTTGGTTTGAAAAATGCTGGAGCTACTTTTCAACGCTTAGTAAATAAAATCTTTAAAAAATAACTAGGTTGGAACATGGAAGCATATGTTGATGATTTTCTTGTTAAAAGTAGGGATGAATCTACTTATTTACTTGATTTACGTGAGACGCTTGAAACTTTGGTTCAGTACAAATTAAGATTAAATCCTAAAAAATGCATTTTTGGGGCTATTTCGGGTAAATTCTTAGGTTGCATGGTTTCTGAGGGTGGTATTTCTGTTAATCCCAAGAAAGTAAAAGCTGTTCTGCAAATGCACCCTCATAGGTCAATTCATGAGGTACAACAATTAACGGGTAGATTAGCAGCCTTAAATCGGTTTTTAGCTCGGTCGGCAGAACGAGCTTTACCATTTTTTAGCATTTTGAAAAAATCAGATAAATTTGTGTAGACTTTAGAATGCCAAGTAGCTTTTGAACAATTAAAGATGTACTTAGCTTCTTTACCATCTTTAACCATGATAATTCCTGGGGAACAATTGTACATGTATATAGCCACCACTGAATCTGTAATTAGCTCAGTTTTGCTTCGAGAAAATAACCAGATTCAGAGACCTATCTATTTTATTAGCAAAGTTTTACAGGCTGCAGAAAAAATTATTCCAGCTTGAAAAAGTTAGTCCTGGCTCTAGTTCATTCTACACAGCGTCTCCGACCTTACTTTGATGCCCATGGAGTCACTATTTATACCGATGCACCCCTGAAGGCTGTCTTACAAAAAGCAGGAGTTTCAGGTCGTCTCACCAAATAGCCCATTGAGCTGGGGGAGTATGATATTACCTTTATGCCTCGTACCGCAGTCAAAGGTCAGGTGTTAGTAGATTTCATAGCTGAGGGAGTATCAGACATCCAGGAGGACACACCTAGTCCATCACAGGAAACAGACCTTCTTCTAACCGTGGCCAAAGGCGATGATTCATGTACACTCCACGTAGATGGTGCTTCTAGTCAATCGGGGTCGGGTGCCGGGATCATCCTCACCAGCCCTACAAGGGAAGTTCACACCTATGCTTTACGATTTTGTTTCACAGACCAATAATGAGGCGGAATACAAAGCCATGTGAGCCGGCCTAAAATTAGCTCGAAAACTTGGGGTCCGAAATTTAAAAATTTGTTCAGACTCTCAGTTGGTCGTTAAAACTAATTTTGGGGGAGTATAAGGCTAAAGATCGACAGATGGAGGAATATTTAGCATTGGCACAACAACAGCTGCAAATTTTTCCAAAATGGGCTATAGAGCGAGTTCCACGGAGCGAAAACACAAATGCGGATGCTTTGTCCAAATTAGCTTCTTCGGTTTTCTCTCATCTAACTAAAAGTGTTTTAGTAAAAGAAGTGCAGACTAGAAGTACGGCCGAGCCAACAATCTTGTCTGTATGTGAAGGTCAGGATTGGCGATTTCCTCTATGGCAGTATTTACAAAACGGTACTTTACCAGACTCACGAAATGAGGCACAACGAATACGAGGGAAAGCTGAACATTATCAGATAGTTGGGGATGATCTATACAAAAGGTGGTTTTTAATGCCTTTACTAAAATGTTTGGGTCCAGGAGAGGCGGTTGCCATGCTTAAAGAGATACACCAGGTTGATTGTGGGTTCCATATTGGGGCTGGGTTTTATTGGCCTCGATTATTTCAGGAAGCGGTCGAATATGTTCAGCATTGTTCCAGTTGTCAATATAACGCACCAATTCATAGATTGTCAGCGTCCAATTTTACCAGGATAATTGTACCTTGACCTTTCACAGAATGGAGAATAGATCTTATGGGTCCATTTCTTAAGATCGGCTCTTGTCATTATCTGGTTATGGCCATAGATTACTTCACAAAGTGGGTGGAGGCCGAGGCATTGATGAATATTACCGGGCGAACTGTAGCTCAATTTTTATGGAGGCAAGTCATTTGTCGATTCGGCATACCTAATTCGGTTATCTCGGATCATGGGACTCAGTTTGAGTCCAAGGAATTTACAGCCTTGTGTACAAATCTAGGTATCACTCAACGTTTTGCGTCTGTGGCTCATCCTCCAGCAAATGGGCAAGTGGATTTCACTAATTGGACTTTGTTGCATGGATTAAAAATCAGGATAGAAGATAAGGGCAAGAATTGGGTGGAGCAGCTACCTCATGTATTGTGGTGTCATCGAACCACACCTAAGTCTGCTACAGGAAAGACTCCTTTTGAGTTAGCCTTTGGGGTCAATGTCGTCATACCTCCAGAAGTACGAAATAGTGCACCCCGAGTCATGCACTTCGAAAGAGACCAGAATCAAAAAAACTTGGAGCTTAGTTTGGATTTAGTGGAGGAAGCTCGGGACACAGCCTACGTACACCAACTAAATTACAAGAATTTGGTTCGGCAACACTTTGATGCCCTGGTCAAACATCGAGCCTTTGTACCAGGAGACTTGGTTTTACGAAACCGGGCTATCAGTAAACCGCAAGATCACGGCAAATTGGTATCTAATTGGGGGGACCCTACCGGGTGATAGAAGCACAACCTACTGGCAGCTATGTGTTAGAAGATTCACAAGGACAGTTGATTCCGCGAGCTTGGAACGCAACACACTTAAGAAAATACTATCTCTAAGTAAGTTGGAGTCAATATCATGACGGGAAAGGTTAAATCATTCATTCAAAAAATTTATGCCGGAAAACTCATTTGCCGACCCAATACAAAATTACTCAAACAAAGTATTCAGAAAAGGCAAAATTGTTTAAAGGAAATACAACGCAAAGCTAAGACGGAGGAGTTTGGGAGGTCACTTCTTCATCGACTGTCCCAGTTAGGTCGGCCGCAGGTTCTTCTTCTACATTCTCCGACAAAGGAATGCGGTGTCATGACACTCCTGTTTGACCTCATCTATCAGGTCAAAGGGATCCCGATCTTGAGCTAGCAAGGAAGTGTGGGCTGAGGAATCCTCAGGAAGCCCATCCACTGACCTAGGACCTTTAAATTCATCCCAGCATATTGTATAGCCACACTGGATCAGCTCCATGAATCGATGGTTCATCAGCTCCAGCAAAGGCCCCTCTTTGAAAGCTTTCATGGCAGTTTGATGCGCCACTTCCACCTCCGCCGGGCTCAGCAACTCTGCGGACTTTTTCTTTTCTTCCTCTAAGGCTCTCTGCAGGTCGGCCTTCTCCTTTTTCAGGTCGGTAATCTCCTTTTTCAGATCGGTTTTTTCCTTCTTTAATTCCCCTACCTCCACTTCTAAGCCCTGTGCTTTGGTATCCAACTGGCTGGCCTTGGTACCGAGCTCTTGATTTTCTTTATATAGCTCTGTATTTTTCACTTGGAGGTCAGTCACCTTGCTGGATTCAACCCCAAGCTTCATCTTCAGGTCCTCTATCTCTTCGGTCAGCCTTTTCCTCCTTTCTTATTCATAGCTCTGAGATAAGACGTCCAAAGCCGCAGTCCTCTTGGTCGTGGCCCCATAATTTATACAGACCTGCAAAACAAAATTATGAGCCTTATAGGATATCACACAAGTGTTAACACATTTTAGGAGATAAGTTAAGAATTCAAGAATTTACCCGTTTAAGCTGTGAAGCCAAAAAGGCTTCTTGCTTCGTCAGTTGTTCAATGCTTTGTCTCATCTGGTTGCTCACCTCAATGATCTCCGTGAAAGAGCTATGGGAGTCGTTTACTATCTCGGTGTAAGGCCTGACATCTTCAAGTTGAGGCCCAGATAAGTGAGGCTGACAGATGGGCCGAGCTAAGGGGCCTGTCTTTCCTTCATGTCTTTCAAGATAATCATTCTCTCCTTAGTTGAAAAGTCCAAAGGCCCCAGCAATTCATCCGGCCTGGGTATTTCGGCTCCAAAGGTCGGACCTGTCAACAAATGAAGGTCGGAATTTGCCTGAGGAACCTTGGCATTTTTGGCCTCCTGAATTTTCGAAGGAGTCGGCTTGTTTTTCTTCGGAGCACGAGGAATTAAGGCATCAGTAGAAAGGTCGGTTCCTTCTCTTTCTTAGGTCAGATCAATGTCGGCATAACCACTAAAGCCACCTGCAAAGTCAGACATAAAGACATAAGGAAAACTGATCTAAAAAGCATCAAGTCCATAGTTAAAGTTCAAAGGCAGATTATTACTTTCTTTTTCAACATTGGGGGCTTTGCTTAGACCAGCCCAGACCAGAAGACCCTCGGAAGGATCTTTTGCTAAGTATTTCTGTGTATCAGTATAAGAATTTAATTTCTTATATTGAAACTGCACTACGGGGTCAGATGCAGCTCGGACTTGATCTGATGGCGCGGTGAATCTCATCCATCGGTAAGGGAGGTTAGCTTCTTAAGCCTTTACCATAAAAAATTATGTTTTCTAGTTTTTTATCGTATCTAGGGTATCGGTTATAAAAGTAGGTCCTTGATTTCGACTTTGCAAATGAACCCAACCTGTCCCATAGGGATATTGGCGAATAGTATAATATTGAAATAATAAGTCTATGGAGGGTCGGACTTTAGCCCCGGAACATACACACAAAAAACCGATTTAAAATCTATGGGAATTAGGAACCAACTGGCTAATGCCGATCTCCAGGTAATTACATAGCTCAGCAATAAAGGATGGGATCGGGAATCTAAGCCAAAATCTAATATGATGTTCATATACACCGACCCAACCGTTAGTAGTACTATTTATCCTTTCTTCGGCTGTGGGTAATCGGATCGGGATAGCCGGGTCAAAATAATGGGTCAATTTTAGGGTTTCTAATTCTCCTAGGGTTAGTTCTGAAGCTATTTCATCTGTGTAAAATCTATTAGAAGTGGCGGTCGTATTTACTCGAGGATTTACGATAGCTGCAGAATCTGGTATAATTTCACAATTTTAAAAAATTAGAGGATTTCATATTTAGATCTAAACTACTACCTAACAGTACATTACATAAATATTATGCGAATATAGTACCAGAAAAAGGAGTCATGCATAATGTTTGCCAAAAAACTAATCCTAACCGGCGATTCAATTATAGTATTTATGGCATTTAAATAACTAGACAAAGAAAGAGGAACTGACTAACTTGAAGCCGGGTTTTGAGAGGGCACAGTAGTGCCAGAGTTTCTTTCGTCAGCCATGGATTGCTTTAGATCAGTGATGAAGGTGCGGCGGAGCTGATAATGTCACATAAATCAGCAGCGGAATCAACAACAAAGCAAACAGCAGCGGCATGCAGAAGGAGAGAAAGAGACGGGCCAAAGTTATATGAAGGAGTAAAAACAAAAATGAAAGAGTTTTGGTGTTTTATTACTTTTTTTTCAACCGACAGAAAATTCTGGAAGCAGAGGCAAAAAACACAAAAGTTGGCAATTAAAACAATCTTGAGAATCGGATAAGCATGGGAAGTTGTATCGGATGCATCGAAAATCGCTGAACATGTCCTTTCACGTCCCATCTCAAGGTATCTCAAATTCAAATCCGTTGGGTCGGATTGCAAAGATATATTTTTCATAAGATATTCCCTTTAAGTCGGTCAGCTATTTATTTTTTTAGTTTGGTCAAGTTATTATTAACTATAAATCATGCTTTACCTTTTGTAGTTATGATAGTTGATAAGTCGGTTTACTTTGGTAAAATTAAGTTTGCTTGGATCGGAATAGCTTGAACACCTTTAATAAACTTGGGTCGGAATTGTTTGCATTTTATGCTTGTTTGGGTCGGAAAAGAAACTCTTAATGTCGGAATAGGCATGGGTCGGTTGAATACATAGTGAATACCTAAGTCACGGCCTTAGTTATTCTCTGGGGGGCAGAAAGGGTGAGTATAAAAAAAAAAAAAAAAAAAGAGTAAGTATTATGTTTTAGCTCAGTAAAACAAAATACTGGGGGGGCTTGTTGGTGTGCATAAAAATTAATCTTCATTGGGCCTAGCCCAATCGGCAAAAGAATATATAAACAGTAAGAAAGAAAAGATGTATAAAAGGTCCAAATCCAAACTTAGGTCGGAAAGCTCTCTAAAACCGAGCCAAAGAAACATGCTTAGGTCGGTTATTAGCTTTGGTCGGCCCTACAGGATTTTTCTATTGACATCATAACAGTCACCATAACCGATGATCATAGCGAAATGGACATGTCAAAGTATGGCTATAAATACTAAGTCATCAGGCTAAATTAGGTACGCAATCGTCTTTACGCTGAAGCTCTCGGTCAATACTGTTTATCTTTTTCGTTTTGCTGACTTGATCGTCGGAGTTGAACAGGGGGGGATAGCCCCGCTTGTTTTACTGTTTGTCTCCGGTAACGGAATACTTTTCAATCAAATCCGAGCCATACACTCTCATTCACATTGATCCGAGCTAAAGAAGCCCAGATCCAAGCTTTGTTATCACTCGTTTCAGCCGTCAATCTCTACATTGGGCCTGAACATTCAAAACCTCGACTGGGCCAACCGCAGCATCCTATACCGGACATTTTGCGTCACATCAATTATATTATATTTATATTATATAGAACTATATCTACTTTTCAGTTTTATAATCTTTTATTTTTAATCAATTGCACATTTTTTTTTTTTTATAAACAATTATATAAATATTTAAAATTTGAGTGCTGTTTAGTTGACATGAATCAGAGTTCTATCCTAAACTAATCAATTTGTTTCTAGCTCATTTGAGATATGTTCGGCTTCAAATATTTTTATTGTTTTTATGTGACATGACTAGCAATTGTGGTAAAGTAATGAACTTTTTCGGAGTTGTCCAATGTATTTATACATTAAGTAAAAACCATTGTCGACAACTTGATGGAAAAGCCATGTGGAAAGTGTTGAAGCGATAAAATTTTCAAATTACTGATTTTAGTTCGGTCGATATGATTTTGCATCTAAATATGCAAAAAAAAAAAAAAAAAAAGAAGTTAGTTTAAATTTATGTGAACATTATTTTATTTATTTATTTTTCAACATTATTTTATCTTCTATTTTTTGGTTGCCTGTTTTTGTATTTTTTGAAAAATTTAGTTATAAATATTATATATTTTAAATTTACAATGATATAAAGAGGCCCAAATTTATCACATTAAACAAGGTCCTAATTTGTGTAGGAACAGCCCTGTGTACGCGCATTATTTTTTTATCACGTTCCTTTTCTCTTTTAATTTTTTTGTAACTCTTTGAGAATTAAACATATATATTTTAAAAGTAGAGAACTTATTTTATAAATAACACTTATAATTTTTAAATGTAAAAATACTACTTTTGAAAATTGAACTTATACTTTATAATTTTTTGAAAATTGAAAAGTTTATTATAAAAAGTGGCACATTTATATTTTTGAATGTTTATGTGTTACTTTGGAGAACTAAACTTATAATTTTGAAATGAAGAGTTTATTGTAGAAAATAACACATGCACTTTTGACCGTAAAAGTGATACTTTTTTTAAGGTAAAAGGTGAATCACTTATTGAAGACATGGAAAATACTGGTGATCAAACAAATGATGGAGGTGTGCTTCAAGAACTAAAACTAATATCTTGACTTTTGCCATGATGGGCAACCTCATAGGCAAAGGTGTTTTTTGTTCGCCGTGTCCATGACATCTTAGGCCTTCCTCTGCTTTGTTGCAAGACCTATATCTTTGATGAATATACCAAAGTCGTAGAGATCTTCTCCCATGAGTTTGTTGCCTTTGTGACTTTTGTTGAATCACCCATTTATGCCATGTGGATGTTGCGAGAGATGGCTTGTTGGAGAGCTTCTCTGGTTGTCATTACTTCTTCTATGTGGACTGTTGTTTGCCTTGGAAGCTTTTTGTGAAGCCAAAGCTCCAATGGCCATGTGCGTTGATGCAGGCTGTTCCTATATAGCAGTCCTCGTTATTAGGGTCCATTGCTGCTTCGTAGTATATGAAGTTCAACTTTGCCGGGGAGGAATAGGGTTCTCTTGTGGTACGTACCTAGTGTTGTGGTGGGGGCATGAGTGAGTAGCTCCCTCTAATATCATTTGACCCATTTGAGGCCAGAGTAGACAAGTGAGGCTAGCGTTGGGATTTCTGGTTCCCCATAATCGCTTTTTTTTTTTTTTTTTTTTTTCCACCACCAGAGGAAGTAAATAATGTCGATGAAGTCTTCCATGTTCCTTTTGGGAAGAGTGAGCATTCACTCAGACATGGGTGTGCTTGAGAGTGTCAGAGGTCATTTATGGAGATGTGCAGATATGCCTCTTGCCAGACGACATGTGATTATGCATAACCAAAGAATAGTTGGGAGAAGGATGCCTCGTCTAAGAGGCATAATGGGTAGACTTCTTCTATGGAGATATTGGCAAAGGTAGGATGTAATTCATGCTCTCCAAAGTAAGTGGTGGGCTTTTGGGAAGATTTTGAGCCCCTATATGGTCTTTCAAATTGGGGATGAGTATCTTCTTCCCATTACGAGTGCATCTACAATAGGAGAGAGGGATGAAGTTAGTGTAGTTAAATAACCTGATTAGATTGAGCATTTACCATCTAATATGCATGTCCAAATATCACTAATGTTATGGAGGGAGAATCATATGGATTGAATAGATGCATGCACCAATTTGGGGTTGAAGTTGCTCACTATGAGCTGTTTCATTCTGCCACTTCAGACGTTAGGAGGCATCAACCGTGACTCTTCTTAAAGGGTCGTTGTTGGCATGGTGGTAATTTAAAGGGTGCAGTTGTATGGAGGCAGGGTTAATTGTAGATGCTTGTTGTGCTTCTATTTTCAATTCTCCTTCTTAGTCCAATCCTTAGAAGCTCTTGACCTTGCAGGATTGATTGCCACAAAAAAAGAAGAATTTCACTCCTTGGGGACATTTAGAAATTGGTGGTTTAGGAAGAAATATTAGGTTTTTAGTGTTCTGACTAGTATGGAGGTTGGTTCTGTGAGCAGATGCCACACTTGTTTGTCAAGCATTGCCCTATCAAAAAGATCTAGATCATTAAATCCCAACACCTGTGGGACTTTGCGATGTACATTTGGGACAATTCTTCCAGTATATTTCTGTTTTTCTTTTGTGCCACCCCCACCATAATTTTGTAGCCATTACATGAAGATTCTTGGTTAGTGATTTTGAAATTTTGAAACAAGACATGGTGTAGCTGGAGGCTGCTTGGATCATAGCTATAGTGAGTATTCCTTCCCTCTGCTGGACAAATTGTTTGAGTTCCATTTCTCCCTTGCTTCCAAACCCTCTCTTTGACGTTATTCACTATGGTCTTTTGAAAATGGCTAAAAGTGGTCGGAAGGCCCAAGTACTTGTCATGAGAGCTGACCCCATCCTTTCTTAGTTAGGTGAGTACTTCTCATTTTCGGTTGGGAGTTCCGTTTCTACTGAAGCAAATTGAACTTTTGTCATAATTTATGCGCTAAACAAAGATATCTTAGTTGACAGAGAGGAGGGACGCTCATGTGTCGCTTCACTTTGGTTGATTCTCCTAACAGTAACGTGTAGTTCAGAAGGAATATATGAGATACCATTAAGGCTCCAATGCTGATTTTGAAATATTTGAATATTTTGATGCACTCGCATTCTAGTAGATTTAACGTTCTTTCATTGTTCATGAATAGATATATGATAATGATGCTATGTTCATTGGCTGGTAACTGATGTGTAATTTGTGCTTTTGTATCTATATTTGTATATATATGAACGATGGATGTGATTGTAAAACATATCAACTTTTACTTTTTATAAGACCTTTCTCCATCTCCATGCATAATGTTGGAATGTTATACATATATGGTTTCAGTTATGATGATTTTGTGTTGTCTGCATATTGCATCGCATGAGTGCTTTAATTAGTTTCTTCCTTTCCATTTTGGTTTTGGTTTAGAGGAAGAACACAAATTTGATTTCGTAATAATTCATTCATTTATGATATTTTGTTTTAGCTAGAGAGGGAAATATAAAGTAATTAGCTTGTTATTTTGTAGAAAAATCTATTCAGTTTATGTTTTTATCTTCCATAAAATAAAATATTTTATCAGATTAGAGGTGTATTTGAATTGAGTCGAACAGATTTGAGCCAAATAATTGCATTTCTTTTGAACTCGACTTAGAATATCCAAATTTGAACTTGAGTTCGAGCTTATACTATTAATTGTAGGACCCAAAAAAAAAAACCCCCCACAAAACACAAAATTAACTTAAAAAAATATCTAAACACCAAGAAGCAACAAAGAGCCGATCAAACTCAAATTGCAGACTAAGAAACAACTGAAGAGTTGAAACCCGATGAAAAATTCCAAACCAAACTCTTTACAATTTTATATGAAAGAACCAAAATTTAAGAAACAAAAAAATGAATTTTTCCTCACCTAAATAAACTCCAAATCCTCTTCACAGCACCCTCTCTTAGCCGGAAGTCAAATTTTCACTCTCATACACACATTACAAATCAAACTCAATGCCTATATTTGTAGATAAAAATTAACCGCAAATCCCATTATGTTTCTAATTCTCTTTGTTACCAAAATACTACATTACGCCAAACAAGTACTATACAAAATAGGAAACAACTAATTAAGAAACTTAGTTTAATTATCTAACATAGCCTCCCTTAAACTAAGTTTTCTCTGTTTACCATGCCAAGCAGCTCTTCAACTAAAAGAAATCTCGAACTTCAACTCTTCAATTCTTCGAACCACTAACGTAAAAGATATGATGATCACTTATAACTCCTTGAAAACTCAAATCACTTCCTTTAAATACTTTGCAAGATTTTCCTTTGCAGTAAATCTGTATCTATTAGAGCATAATTTTTGCAACAAAATTATGTTATTACTACGCGTAGGCACATATCTCACATTAAACAATGTTCTCACGATGCCATTGTGAGTTTTGAAACATGCAGTACCAATACCCTGTACTCTCATCTGTTGACCATTACCCACTGTGACATCTCCAAAATTCCTGCCAACTTGCAATGTATCAAAAGAAGATTTATCTTTACATATATGCATAGAAGCTACACAATCCATCACCCATCCTGAGTTTTTCTCCACACTACCTTTCATTATTAGAACCCCCTCTACATAATTATTTTCATATGCTAGATTGTTGCACTTAATTTTCTGATCAGCTTTTTTTATTGCCCTTTCCTTTCATCTCCCTTAAATTCTTCAAATCTTTTTTCATTTTAGAGCATCTAACTTGAGTATGGTCTTTCTCTCCATAATAAAAACACTCCACATCACTTAAATCTCTTGGCATAAATCTTTCATGCGGGTCATACCTTCTCTCATTCCATTGTGAGTCATCCCTTCTTCCATTCTATTGTCCATGAATCTTCCCCTGGTTATAATTTTCAATTATAACTAGTGCTTCATCTCCAGTACTAAAAATACTCTTCTTTCCCATTTCTTTTTATTCTCCCTTAATTGTGTGACAACATCATCAAGTGTCAATGTAATCTTACCGACTAAAATTGTTTGCATCCTTGGTTTGTAAGATATCGGCAAGGAAGACAACAACAATAAAGCCTGCTCTTCATCTTCCATTTTCTCCTCTGTATTATGAAGTCAACATATATGCTGATTATATGTATTGACATGGTCTTGAAAGTTCCCCCATTCATTCATCTTTAAAGTGTAGAGATCCATCTTCAGACATAACATATTAGTTAGTGACTTTGATGCATAAATATTTTTCAACTCGTCCCAAATTCCTTTCGGTGTCGTCTAATTCAGAACACTATATTTAATTTATAGTGTAAGTGCAAGTTGAATTGTACTGAATGCTTTATTGTTCATTGAAACCCAATTCTTCTCAGTCGTACCTTAAGGCTTTTTATCTGCAAGTGCTTGATCAAGATTATCATGTACAAGCAAATCTTTAATAGTGCATTGCCAGATATTAAAATCTATCTTCCCAATTGAAGAGTGGGAGTTCAAATTTATTCTCAAGAATCTTTAAATCAGTATCCTTAATTTCAAGATTTGTTCTGATACTAGATGTAGGACCCAAAAAATAACCCACACAACACAATAAATTAACTCTAAAAAAAATCTAAACACCAAGAAGCAACAAAGAGCCTATCAAACTCAAATTGCAGACTTAGAAACAAACAAAATGTTGAAACCCAATGAAAAATTCCAAACCAAACTCTTAACAATTTTATATTAATAAAACAAAAATTAAGAAACAAAGAAGCGAATTTTTCCTCACCTCACCAAAATAAACTCATCAAAATCCTCTTTACAGCACACTCTCTTAGTCGGTAACCAATTTTCCACTCTCATACACACAGTACAAATCAAACCCATTGCCTATATTTATAGATAAAAACCAACCTCAAATCCTAATATGTTTCTAATTCTCTTTGTTACCAAATACTACTCCATTACCCAAAACAAGTACTAAACAAAATAAGAAACAACTAATTCATAAACTTAGTTTAATTATCTAGCAGAGCTCGAGTACTAATCATAAAAACTATTTTATAATAAAATTAATCTATAACATCCTCAAGCCCGAGTTTCAGTTCGAGCTCATTTATAATCATATGATACTTTTGTTACTTTAATGCAAAAAAAGGTTAATAGAGGAATAAACATTCTCTTAAGCACATGCCCAAAAAGAATTCACGATAACTAAGTCAAGCAAAAAAGCAAAGTAGCATATGCACGATAGTTTCAAAGAGGAAACAAATGAAATTTTTATTAAAATAAAAATTAAAAAAAAAAAAAAACTGAGAAGTACGATATATAAGTTACAGAATAAAGAAGAAAACTAATCAAAACTAGTCATATGCTATGAATTATAGCATAGTGCAGTGTTAAGGAACGCATTCTTATATGACTCGCTTTACCGATTTCCTTACATTTTATACTTCTTAGTTCTTAATACCAGCTAATAGGTCATAGTTGCCTCATTAATATCAGCTAATATGCAACTATTGCCTCATCAATATCAAGCTATTAGTTTCCAAAGGTTGGAGTAGTGCTAATATTCCACTTTTGGATGCCAAACTTATATAAATAGGAGAAATGTTGGCGCTGAAGTACATAATTGTCAATCAGGGAACCTTTGTAGCTAATACTATTGAACAAGAACAATGATAACATTAAACAACAAAGATTTTTATATTCTATACAGAATCTAAGATTAGACACCTGAGTGGTACACACACAGAGGGTGTGGAAATTTCTTTCATATTTCACACATACACAGACTACAAAAGGGGGTGATAGGCATCTTTCTTGTTTGTCCCATGTATCTTTAAGGAATGGTCAATAAAATTAATATTCATCCATGAAAAGCATCAAAGACAATTCAAAATAATGAGAATTGTAGTCCAACTACTGCATAGCAGTCCTATAAGGAAAATTATAAAGATAGAATTAAGGGTTGGATTTTTTCTTGTTTCCTTTCATTCTTGTCTTATGTAGGGCGATTAAGGAGCTTTTGCTCTTTCAACCTGACATTGCTTTTAATGCTATTGTGGTAGAAGATATACTCAATCTTCATGAAAGTCTGGTTGAAGTTGATGCTAATAAAGTTGTTGCACTCTACTTGGGTCGGGGTGGGGCCAGGGTGGGGTTGGGGTCCAGGCTGAGGCAGGTTCGGGGGTGGGGTCGGGTGGGTCTAGTGTTGGGGGCGGATCAAGGCAACTCGCAAAGTTAACTTAAAGTAACATTAAATTTTTTAAAATATTTTTTAAAAACATTTTACAATTTCTTGTCCAAACACCATTTTAAAATTTTTTATACTCTTAAAACATAAGGTTGTTTAATTTCTTGTCCAAACAAGACCTTAATGATTGAAAATTTATATTAAACTGAATTTTCACTAGTAATTAATGTGACAATTAAAAAAATTATTAAATACTTAAAATTAAAATTGTTAAGTAACTAACATATATGATGTCACACAAATCATTGACCTATTTTACTATTTATCTTATACGATCAACTCCAAACCACTAATTAGTACAAGAAATTTTCAAGTCCTTTCTTTGGCAAAACACTAATACAGATTTGCTGCACATCTTTGACAAAAAAAAAAAAAAAAAAAAAAAAAATTGCACATACTTATCAGCTCAATTATGTAAGTCGAGTGCATGAAATAACTCTTCAAACAAACTTCATATTAAATTTACACATACTTGTCAGTTCAATTCTGATGGAATGTCTTTACCTATTTCAATGCGGGTAAGATGATGGAATGTCTGTACCTATTTCAACAGGGGTAAAACGCATTATGCCCCCATTGAATGTAAGTTTTTTTTATTTGTGTAATAATAAAGTAACCAATCACACCAACCAAGTTAATAGGCTATTTCATAAACAAATAAATAAGACCTATTTACCTAAAAGTTGCCTTTCCCTCATTCCATTGAGACAGCATTGAATTTATCGGGCAATAGTGAATAGTGACCTACGGGCAGACCCGACACCCAATAAAATTCGATGGTAAAAGAGGAGCATGAAGTTGAGGGAGATATCACATTCTCCTACAGATAATAATACTACCCCAAGCGCCAAGTGTTTTGCACCGTATTGCAGGCTGGAAAAGTCCGGCAACCTTCTGGCAGTTGGGATATTCACATTGTGGAGAACAACATTAAGAAGCATGTGTAAGAAGATCAAGCATCTGTTGAACCTACAAAGTCCAGCATATTAATCATATGTCAGACCTCAATTGTGATACTTCTTCTGTTTCATTACAAGAATCCAATTTCACAAATGTACAACTTTTTATAGATATCTAGGTACAACACCTAAAATAGTTAATTTGACATAATTTGTTCCATTCATGTCCTTACTTTTTAAGTGTCGATTAATTATGGACCACATATAATTTATATTAGTCAGCATAGAAAAGTAAAAAATGTGAAAGTGGACACTTTATATTAGACCAATTCTAAAAGTGTCCACTTTCACATACAACTAATGGAACAGAAGGAGTATCTTAAGACTAAAACCTAAAATATTCCCCCATCTGAGGATCAATCACATACAACTAACTCAGGCAAACAAGCATAAACATAGTAGCTTAATAACTTCAAAGACTCCTGCACAAAAATACATTCAAGAAACACATTGGCAGTAAACACCACTATGAGAGTAATGGATTGCCACATTATATATTTGTGTTATGGCAACTGGCAGATATCTAAACAGAATGGATTACCAAGTTAGATGCTGCATACTGGAATAGATTAACACAAGAGACAGATGAACAGACTGGGTTACTGTAGCTCTTAGAATGACCGAAAACCAGCAACTGATACTAGGTAAACCATTCCTATGACCCCTTTTTTGTATCCTCAAAAGAAAGGAAGTTAAGGATGATAATGGGTTGTAGTCACCATATCATTATAGTTAAATTTCACTCCCTAGTTGAGCTTTATGCATATTGTGAATGCAGACTAACAAATATGGAAGCGGTAAGCTTAGGATAAGCACTAAGAGGATAACTGATTGAACACATATGGCTATCTTATGAACCCATGATTTAACATATCAACCATTATTAAATTATTAACAATGAGAAAAGTTGCATGTCATATGCATAAGCAGATTATCCAAGAGGATTTGTTGATGGACAGAGCAGCAGCAATATGAATATGAATCATACAAGAAGACTATAACAGAATAGAACAAAATTTCATAATATTTAGCACTGCCCAAATACAGGACCATTCATGAATCCTCTTCAGAGATTGTCACATGCCCAAGTGCTATCATACATTTCACCAATTCACCAAAGTCAAAGCACAGCATAAGCAAGACGGGTAACAAGTATATGAAGTGTCTTTCCAATATCAGGGGAAAAAGAGGATGAACATAAGGTCAACTGGAATACCTGAAACCTTTGAAATAAGAAATGACCAAAAACATCTGCAAGTTAGATGAAAATAATTTGCTTCTTTGTTTTGTGCAGAAAGTTCATCCATGGATGGATGCTTCATAAATATGATAATGATCAGTTCCACCATCCATTGCGTATCATATTCTGGACAAGTCTCAGAACACCAACCTTGACAAGCTTCAATATCATTATCAACATACCATATATACTCTATGGCACAAAGGTAAAGGAACATCATTGAGGAATACTTAGCATGACAAAGGGTATCATACTGATAATGATGTCTTGATAGAGATTCAAAAATGCCCATGTGGTACAAAAGAACTCACTTTCAAGAATTTCATCCTTAGATCCAGAAAATAACCTGAAGCATTCATTCATATCATTAAACATCAGAAGTGCCAAAAGAAAATTGACAATAAATTTGCAAAAAAGAAATATCCAAGTAGTTAAAAGAAGAACTTACCGGATAAGATAGGCATTTGTCTTTGTGATGGATGGGATGTCTCTATCTGTCTTCAAGCGTTTGCTCAGCTTTATGACATCTGGAACTTTTAACCTTTAGAAAAAAGAAAAGGAGTATTCAATGATTTGATCAAGACAAAAAAGAAAAATATCCTATTTAATTCCCCTAAGACCAACTTTACATATCCTCCAGAGGATGGCTAAAATAAACTAAAGACTGCATGCTTTGAAGGTACTTAATGGTCCAGTAAAAAAAGGAATGATGTAGGGACACAAGGAAAACCATTTATACAAGTTGCCTAGAAAACAATCTGGGTCAATTGGCAACCACAAGATATTGAAGCTGCAGTCTGTAAGAGCAGGAAAAAGGTTTGGTCATCAAACAATGAAACAAATAATCTTACCCAAAACTGGATACAATGCCCAATAGTCTGAACTCAGGACCACCAACCAACTCAACCCCCTTCTCCCGACCCCCACCCTCTCTCCCAAAATAAGATCATTAACAAAAAAAATAAAATAAAAAAAGCTTCAGGCAAAAGTCACATTCCAATGATTCCCTTAACTTAATCAATAAGGAATCTCAAGGCACATTTACCGCAAACACTAGTACTTAAAATCATCAGTGTCAGCCGGATAATGACTTGCAATTTGTAACAGAATCTTGTGACTAAACCAATCAAAATACTTCTAGAAAACCAAATGCCCAAATTAACCACAACTACATCTAGAAATAACATTTATGACATTACCTCAAATACCAAGACAAACTGTCATGACCACTAAATACAAAAGTTAGACAAAGATTTCTCCAGGCCACTACATTAAATTAGATTTTAAATAATTTCCAATAGACCTCATTGTCTATTCACGTTCTTTCCTACATAGCATAGAGAATACAGTATTAGAGTACTTAAAAAGTTATAAACAGTGATAAGCACAATGCACATGAAAACTAACTCACGGTCAACACGAAAAGGTTAATCACATTCCAAAAACAACTATTGCTCACCTTAAATTCACCATTGAACCTCTAATTTTCCCTTCACCTTTTCCAAATCATCCTGCCCTGAAATACATTAAATGACAACTGTTTCTCATTTACTGATTCCCGCAAATTATCTTCCAAGTTCAAATTTCCTTTTTCAAATTCCCAATGGACCCTGTTTCCAATTTCAACAATATCCCCCAAAAAAGAGTGTGTTAGAATCAATTTAAATATGAAAGTTCAGAAAATGACCAATGGCTAAGTCCCGATAGTGTTTTCCTAATTAAAATACTAGCTACCCCATATAACACAAATCTGAACTGTAATTTGGAAAGTAAAATAAGAAACTAAACTTCATAGAATTTAATATTTACTGAAGTAATAGAAATTAGTGTTTACCATTGAAAGTGTCACCAAGCTCCTCCATAGACAAGAGAGTAGATCCAACAATGGCAACAGACCAATGCAAAGCTTCATTTTGCAGAGCTTCCTCTCCACCAGTTTCTATTCTACCTCTTTTCTTTTCTGTCATTTCATGTGCAAGTATATGTAAAGGAAATATGAATGAAGTTGATATATGTACACAAATTAAGGGCTAATTGGTTATTATAAAAAGATCGTGGGGCATCTGTCAATTTACAACTTTACTTTTGTGTCCATGAACCCCAGTTCTAGAGTCGAAGTGACATTGAGAAAGGTTTTTGTTCTGGTAGAAGATAAAGGGACATTTTTGTATTTTTTCCTATTATGGAAAAGACCTACAGAAATCCCAAAGTGAGCATGAAACATGATTTCAATATTTTAAATATGTAATATGAAATAGTAGGCTACATACATGTTTTTGAAGTATCTTACTAACATAACACCTCTCAAGGAAAAACTTCAATTCCTTTTCCACGTGAAAGAGCTATGGAAATTGCTTGAGGAATTTCTAATTCACTTTCGGAGGTACATAGCCCTTCTACTAAGAGAGAGTATGTGGATTTGTTGGGTGAACACCCTTTCTCCAACATCTCTTCTAGAACTCTAATCCCTTCCTTTGCTTTACCAACTTTACAAAACCCTTTGATCAACATGCTATAAGTAAAAGCATTGGGAGTCAATTTCTTCTCCACCATATCATCCCACAACCTCCCAGCTTCATACAGTTTCCCACTTTCACACAGTCCAGAAATAAGTGTATTGTAAGTCAACTCACTAGGAGTCAATCCTTTGTCAAGCTCATCAAATAACTTCCTTGCTTCTAATACCTTTCCCTCCTTACATAGCCAATGTATAAGTGTACTCACTATAGCATTATCCGGAGTAACATTCTTTAAAATCAATTTCTTCCACAATTTGCAGGCCTCGTCAACTTTCCCTTCTTCACATAGAATATCAACCAACTTACAACAGAGAGTTGAACTTGGTATGTGCCGCTTATCAAGCATATCATTAAGCAAATTCACTGCCTCTCCAGATTTCTTTCCTTTACAAAAAGCCTCAATCATCACTCCGTAAGTAACATCATTTGGTTCAACCCCATCCTCCTCCATATCATCCATCACCTTGATAGCATCAACCAAATGCCCTTTCCTACAAAACCCATCTATCAAAATAGTATAGCAAGTAACATCAGGCAACCAACTGTGGTCACGAATCTCGTCAAATACTTTCTTGGCACTGTCCATATCACCCCTTGCCACATATCCTCCTAAAACAGTAGTGTAGCTCACCACATTTGGAACAATGCCCATGACTGGCATTTCAGCTAAAATCTTAATAGCACCATTAATATCATTTTTCTTACATAATGCCTTGATCAATATATTACATGTAATCACATTAGGCACAATATCAAACCTTTCTCTACAATTCTTAAACAGACCATATACCAAATCATAAAAATTATTCAGCACCAATGCATTCAACAAGGTATTAAATGACTTAACCGACCTCCTTAGGCCTGAAAATTCATCCATCCTTAAAAACAGCCTAAGGGCCTCTCTAGGCCTGCCGGCGATACCATAATTCCTAACCACTGCACTGAAAAACTTCTCATAACAGATGATTCCAGACCCCTTAAGTTCATTCAAAAGGGTCTCCATTTCTTGAAATGCACGGCTGCGAGAGAGCTTCAGGATGATAAATTGGTAGGTCTGGTGATTATGGCTGAAATTGGGATGAAAGTTTCCTGCATGGTGGAAAATTTGGAGGGCAAGATTGAGGTCTTGCTGGCGGGAGACAAGTGAGATTAAGCGTTTGTGGGAGAGGGTTTTAGGCCAGGGCTGGATTGGAGGAGTCACAGAGTAGGATTGAAGAAGTTGGGATTTGGACATGATGGTTGAGAGGTGGTGAAATGATGGGTGAGCTTTAAAGGGATCATTAGAATTTTTGTTTTCCACGTCAGTCGTGTTATTAGTAGTGGAATAAAAATAACAAGTTGTGAATGAAGGTAGAACAGGGGTGGTAGAATGGGTCATGTAGCTGCGAGGTAGGAGCACAAATCGCCGATGAAGGAACATAGTGGCGGTGAATCAGCCAACTAGAATTGGTATGAAGGTAAAAACGACTTAAACACTTCCAATATCAAAGTCGAAAGCCCTCCAAATCAAGACGAATCCTGATCTGAAAATGCACAATAATCAGTGAATATTCCGGTGCACTTGAACATCTTTATTGCTAACTCAGAATTCATCTAAAGGGAAACAATTAGCCTTTATCCCACTATGTAGGGTCAGAGGAAACAATTAATCAGATGAAAAGGAAAAAGAAAGAAAGAAAAAGTTTTACAGAAAGAAGGCTCCCAAACAGAGTCATGTAAGTTCCCAAATACAATGACAAAACTTTCTCAGTTTATATAAACCCTGAAAAACTTGGCTCAGTTTTGTCACTATCAAGCACAACACATATTATCAAACAAAAATTCAAAACAAGTATGGCTGCACTAGTTTTTCTTCTCCTAAAAGCTGGTTCTGTGACAAGGATTAGGGGGCTGCACTTCTTTATTCAATTACATTATTCTGTCTGCTATTCTAACCAAAATTAGACGCATAACAATCATACCTCTCCTGCTCATACAGGAGCGATATAATTGCAAGTTCATGAGTTCTACAAAATCCTAATCCCAAAGAAAGTAACCAGTGAATAAAACTAAAACAACATTGCAAAAGAGTACCAAGAAATGACAATTATATAGGGAGTGGAAGACAGGAAAATAACACTAGCATTATTTAGGCATTTCTACGAACACTTAATGGGCAAAGATTCCGAAAAGAAAATGAGAAAGAGATGAAAGTTTTGGAAGCATCGGCAATCTCAGGTAAAAAGGCCATCACAACAGCATCTTGGACCCAAAACAAAAAAAATAAAAAATTAACCCACTACAAACAATAAGCAAGTGAAAGCAAAAGTTTCAAACCCAACGAATAAACGATAACCCATTAGAAGAAAAAATAGAGCGGATGAAAACAATTTGCTCAAGAAAACTTGATCTCAAGAGAATCAGGGACCGTAAGAAACAACTCCAAACGAAACCAATGAGGAGATAATTGATTCACGTACAGTGGAGACAAAACCAAGGCGTCGGTGGAGAAGGGCAGCCTGCGTACTGCTTTTCTTCAGCCTTTTGGGTCCTTGTTTTGCAGTTCCGAATACACTGGAGAAGCAGGTGAACTTCTGCTCGTTTTACTGTTTTAGTTCTCCTTAGGTCAATCTTAATAATTAAGAAGTTTAACAAAGAAAATGAAAATAAAACGAAAACTATTTCACGTATATTTATTTTTTGATCAAATCAATGCCCATAATAATTGCGAGGTAGGAATTGAATATCTAACATATGGATATGGGTGGCTTGCTATGTGCCACAACAGTTGGGACATTAGCTGCTTACTGCATCGTATAGGATTGTGTAGCGAGACACAACACAATAAAGGGATAAGTGCTATTTTTTTGAGAGGGTGATGAGCATGTAAGGGGCTCGAAAATTAAAATAAGTTTTATTTGCTATTTTACATTTAGCTAACTGGACTATTTTTAAGAATACATTGAATGCACTCAATAATTTTTCATACAATTGAGATATATAGGGATATTTTTTAATAATATCTTAATAAGATTTATTTAATATCATAAATATATCTACCTCTATATAGTTGCCTCAAATGCTGCCACAGGTCATCCTACTCAACATCCTAATCAGCATTTTATTTTTCTTTTTGTATCCCTTCTAATTAATTCATGAGTTGTATTATATATCTTCTCCCACTATCTGTTTGTCTTTTAACATTCTCTAGAGTGGAACTGTTTTTCAATTATTTTTTTCACGATTTTGAGACAATTAAAGACTATCTTCTTCTCCTTAATTTAATTCGGGCAAAGGTGCAAGTTTACCCCTAACGTTTTTGTCAAAGGTGCAAGTTTACCCTTAATCTTTTTTTTGGGCCAAAATTGCCCTCAACGTTATCAAGTTGGGTGTAATATTACCCCTCTATTAAACTAACATGCCACAAAGGATAACTTCTGTTAGAAAGTGATGAGATGGAAACCAGTAATAACACAGACTCCATTCGTACTAAATCAGCAACTGTCATTAGGAGGAAGGTGGCAACGATTCTCTGGGATACGGTGACGTCCTCATCGGTCTTGATGTACTTCATTTCAATACCGTCCATTCTCATTAGTGCCTCAAGGATACCTCCGACAATTCCACTTGCTTGATGAATTCTGAATCAGAGTATTGAAATAGGCGGTCGTCGTGGAACAACGTCTGACGGAGAAAGATGCAGATGTATTAGCCTCTTCGCTTCTTCTCCGACGTGGGAACATACGATATCCCGACCAATTGAGGGATCGATATGGTGAGGTTGACGTAAGAATTGGAATTCGCAGAGTGGAAGAGGCCGTATAAAGGTAGAAGGCTTCCGGGGCTTTCCAGAGCTTAAGGATACGAGATGGTCTAGAAATCTGTCGTGCTTGTACCAGTACTAGCCGGCGTCGACAAAGTGCAGGACTGAGACTAGTGAAGAAAAGGTGGGGTATACTTTCTCGAGTTCTTCCTTTAGGAAATGGCGGGTGCGGTGGAGGAGATCATCAGTGCTCGTTTCAGGGAGAGTTCTTTCTTGGGATAATGATGATGCGGTGACAGAATTGGCATAGTTTTAATTGGGTTGCTTTGTTCAGTGTGATGTGTGTAGGGATGGAATCGAAAATGGAGGAGAAGGTTTGATAGATGTGTGTAGGGATGTGACGGGTGGGAGTAATTATTTGGGACCCATTAGATGCCATCTCATCACTATTTAACGGAAGTTATCCTTTATGGCATGTTAGTTTGATAGAGGGGTAATATTGCACCTTATTGATAACGTTGAGGGCAATTTTAGCTTCCAAAAATGATTAAGGGTAAACTTGCACTTTTGACAAAATGCTAAGGGTAAACTTGCACCTTTGCCCAATTTAATTCACATCCCACCACCAAACTCTTCATCTCCCTTTAACCGGCACACGGAAAACTTCACATATGCCATCATTCTCCTTAAATTCCCCTCAACTTCTTCATTAAAAAAGGTGGAAGGTGGAAGAATGAATAGGAGCCACTGAAGCGTTTCAGAGAACCAAAGGCCTGATTCTTTCTTTTCCTCTCTTCTGCCTCCCGAACCTTCATCACACCTTCCTCCATAATTAATAGCTACAAACCTTCTTGTCCCTCTTGCTCTCAACTATCCAAAAATGAAGCCTATTTGGATATACACGAAGAATCAATCCAAGAAGCTAAAACAAATAAACAGAGAAAACAGAGGAGTTGCCAAAACAGAAAAGAAGAAGAAAACTGAGAGAAATGAAAGAACGCATTAAAAAATAGAGAAAGTATGAATTGTAGCCAACACACTCTTTCCTTCTCTCTGTCAACATTACTACAAACCCAAAACATAAATAGCGCAACAGAGTCTAGGAAAGAAAGGGAGAAGGGAAGACGAAAAATCGGCTGTAGACGGCAACTTTTAACTATGCGATTAGGGCACTTCAAGGGTATTCTTTCCCTAACTTGTTCTGAATTTAATACTACACATCTACATGTAAATAAATTAGTACTGGATGCGTTGGAGCTATAAATTTATTTGACTGCTGTATTTGGGGCATGAAACCATGTGTTTGTTAAAGAATCCTTTCCGTTGTTTGCCTATAAGCCATTTGATAAAAATTCTGCTTTAAACTTAAACTGACTTAGATTGTGGTGTATAAACTGTAGTTGCATTATTGCTACTGCTGCTATTGTTTTAAATCCGTAGGCACTGGATAGGATTAAAAAAGCTATTTTCCTAAAGTTCATGTTTGAGGGGTGAGGCATTTAAAATGTGTTTACTGTTTGTTTATGTTTCTACAAACATTAGGGATTGGGATCGGCATTGCCCTATTACAGTTGTTGTTTAGATTGTTGTCCTGTTTTTGTGGAGTTTGTGTTGATTTGTTACTATTTATTTTTATATTTTATTGGAATAAATCCATTGGGATAAGTAACAAATAGGGTGACCGTTGCGCCTTGCATGGCGTGACAATATAAAAAATAGTTATATAAAAATTTTATATAGTTTTATATAATAGTGGGTCTTGCTTCTTCTTCCTCCTTTTGAGCTCCCTGAATAAATCTTCAAGAAAATAAAAAAAATTCTTTCAGAGATTTTTGTACTTGTAAATACAAGATATGTAACCAACAAATTCAGCAATGTGTAAATACAACTTAGGTAATCACCCAACATGAAAAATTTATTAAATGTGAGATGACGTAGATGAGTTCTGTTACAAAGAATGTAAACTACAGAAAGTGCAGGACTAATGGAATCAGAGAAAAACTATCTTGTGCACCAAAATTGCTGCATTTAATATTCGAAGACATAAAACCAACCACAACATCATAAAATAATTAGCCAATCACCAATCCTAATCCTACTATGATTTCAATGCTTTAGATGTAAATCTCATGCATAGTCTATAAACTAGATAACAATATATATATATATATATATATATATATATAGACACACCGATATATTGCCAATGATAATTCACTTTTTCATTTCTCTTGTCAAACTTGGACTCATGCTTACTATGCTCACTCTCATTTTCATTACACATTACTCTAAGCTAAATGAAGAATGTGGATGTGTTTACATTCATAATTTGGGCCAAATGTTTTGCATCCCCTAACAATCATTCAAGTCATGCGTTATGATATTTCAGTTGTCATTCGAAATTTCTTCAACCTTGATGCTCCTGGTACAATGATCTGTAGACCTTATTGTGATGAGAAGGATGATAGTCGTTCGTTGGTATCTTATATTAAAGGTTTTGCAACAATTGACGATTTAACACTTGTGAATGTTGAAGGGGTGAACTGTCACGTTTAGTTTTTTGTTGAGGGGGTGAAATGGCCCATTTAGAATGTTTCTTTCATTTTGTGTTCTTACTTGCGACATGATTCTGCAAAACTGGAATACATGTTAAACTTTCAAGGAAATCTAAAAAACCCAGCTTGCTTCTGACGGTTTTCATTTGTTAACTTACATTAGTTATAAAGAAGAAAACTAGGGCCATGGCCTCGCCTTGGCGGTCTGACAATCCTAATATATATAAATATATATGTGTGCTTAAATCAAATGTCTTATTAAGTATCATTTTAATTTTAATGTAGTAATTGAATTATATAAAAATAAATGGCTTAATAGATGTCTTAGAAAATGTTTTCTTTTGACTTTTAATCCTATATACTTAAAGCGCGGTCAGCCGTTAGGAAACGTCAGCATTGTTCCAAATAAAAATACGCTCAGTGTGTGGACTTTTTTGTCATTTCGTCTCGGTTCAAACACTGCGCTAGATTATTTAATTTCCTTTTATCTTGTGCAACTGACTAAATTGCCCATCACTTCATTCAATCCAAGAAAAACGGAGGGCCAGCTATGTGTTTCTCTCTCTCCCAGCTATGTGTTTTTTCCACGCGTCTCTTGCATACATCTATATGGGACAGCTGTTCTTCTTCCCTCTTCTGCTCTCTCTCTCTCTCTCTCTCTCTCTCTCTCTCTCTCTTTCTCTCTATGCTTATGCACACTGCCTATTCCTAGATTCCTTATGTTCTTCCTCTCTCCTCACCGAAGTGAACTCTCTACAGATCGAAGGAAAGGAGAATGATTTTTGCATCAGATGCAAACGAAATTGCTGGAAGGGTACTGCAACAACCATGAAAGAGTAATTCTATAAAATCACATTTTATAATAGATTTAAACTTGAAAGGGGGGGGAATTAAGGGATGTCTTACAAAGGTTTTCTTTTTGTGTTTGAACAAAGAAGATGGAAGAGATAAGCACAAATTGATTTTGTGTTATCGCTACCAATTTTGATGAAAATTATATTATTCACAGCTTATTTATTAGTGATTTTTAATTAAATTGTTTTTTGCATTTTGTATTTTACATGCATATCCCTCTATTATAAAATAAGAAAATGAATAGAAAAAAATATTTTATGAGTTTATATATCTTAGGTACATCATATTAAAATAATAAATTTATAAAAAAATATTATATATTAAAAGGGTGATGGGTGCCACTGGGGCACATGCATGTCCCTGCAAATTATTGTCTAGAATAGGGGTGTAAATGAGCAAAGCTACCCGCGATCAACCTGGTCAAAATCGAGCTCGAGCTCAGTTATTACATATATAGCCTGGCTCAATTAGCTCGACGAGCCATTGAGCCACTCTATATATGTAATTTAATAAAAAATTTATATATATTTATAATATTTTTTAAAAAAATTTAGCATAAATTTAAAAACTTAGTTTGCGCTCAAAAGCTTGCTCTACTTCGAGCTCGAGCTCGAGCCTGGGTCTATTATAATTTTGACGAGTCCAACTCGAGCCCAAATATTCTGGCTTATTTATCAATCTCAGCTAAATTAGACCCTAGCTCGGGCTCAACTCGGCTCGTTTACAGCCCTAGTTTAAAATATATTGTACCGATCATGTATATCATTTTCGTTGTTGAAAAAGAGGATATGTAGTCATGAGTGACTAAACAATAAATATCGAGACGATTGATCATTAGCAGTTGTATATCAAACAACCTCTCGTCATCTTCTGTTGAATGACTTAACAATGCCAAAACCCATATCTTTGTTTATGAGTATAAAAATCAGACTTCATTGACTTCTTCAAAAAAGTACACAATGTTATTTTTATTCATCCATCATGGTTGATCTATATATATCATCCATATGCAGGGAGACTAGCTAGTTATATTTATCATCTTTCACTGAAAAGAAACGGACTTTCAAGTTCAACACAGATCGATTACTCCTTTTAGTAAGGTAATAATTGTTATGGAGAGAGAGAGAGAGAGTCAAAGACGACATAGGAGAGTGAAGCTTATAAGGAAAATGGAAAATCAACAATCATGCCTTGTCAAATTTTCACTGCAACTTTTCTCTCTCAAGTGCCCTCATAAATATCATCGTCTTCATAGCTGAGGGTCGGCTTCTCTGGCCCAAGTTCCCTCTCAGTATTTTTTTTCCCTGATTTGTTTAATAATATCTTTTATCCTTTATAGATGCTACCTTTATGATATTGTTTTGTAGGTTTTAAGAGTCCATGTACTTCGGTTTTCTTAGAACTCTATCATTTAGTTTCATTGGTGATGCGACAATCCAAAGTCAACATCAAAGTCAACTCTTAAAATCAAGTCCATTGGGCCAAATGAGTATCCAAGCCCAAACTTGCCAAGATTAAATTAAATGGGTTAATAAGAATTAATTTGATTAAGCCCATCTATATTTAATTAAATCAAGGCCCAATTAAATCAAGGAGGATGGCCCAATCAACAAATAATTAACTTGATACAAAATTGATTTGATCAACTAATTAAAGCATGCATGGCAGAGACTGCATGGATCCAAATTGACAAAGGATTCACTTGTCCAAATTGGAAACCTGATCATGGAACTCACCAACTTTAATCCAATTAGGATTCAATTCCAATCAGGTGCTGAATGAGTTGAAGATGATCAACAAGTGGAAGTCGGATCCAATTTAGCTTCGCATAGGTTGGATAATTTGTTACGCAAATTTTTGTTCGAGACATATCATATATATTAATTATTAAGATATTAATTATATCAAATATATTTATGATGTCTCTGAGTTGAACCCCAGGTCGATCGATCCTTGAATCTTGCCTAGTAGACGTTTGGGCCGAGTTTAACAACATTGCAAAAATAAAGCCTAGATCATCAACTTTAACTCCCAATGATTTTGTAATAGTATGGATGGCAATTGGATTGCATCGAAAACCTTGTTGGGAGGGCTTCCATATTATGCAAAAAGATCCACTATGTGCTCATATGAGATTGTACATAAGATTTAACCTTTCCAAAGAGAGAAGCTTGACAGGTAATATCATCATCTTGGTTTTCGACAGGAATGATTTTGATTTTTCTGGCTTTGAAAAGGCCATATTTTGGTAGAGAGAAGAGAGATCTTCTAGGGCTTGATTAGGATAAGAAAGTGAGTACGAAAAACACATTGTGAGAATATATATCTGCAAGCAGTTACAAGCTTTAGTGTGTAAAAATGGAGCAAGTTTACGAGGAACGTGGGTGTATTAGTGTTACCAGATTGAAACCTAGAAAAACAATCGTGTAACCACTAATAACTGACTCATTCAAGGACAATTTTTGCACCATAGGAGATGATGTTAAAGACAAAAATTGCGTATCAGAGCATACATGAATATAAATTTTGATAGGTGGAAGCGAAACTAGATTCCAATTAATGTGAGCTCCAATTCCAATTGATGTGGAACAGAGTAGTCGATGCAGAATACTTGCCAAGGAAAGTCTGGAAATTACGAGATGCAACTCTTAACCTCTAGAATCCCTACCTTGGATCCAACAGACTACTAAAATTAACCTAAGCTAATTTTAAACACGCAAATCGAATCAAGTATATGAATTAAAGAGTTAAAACAAAAGCATGCAATCTAGGCACAGCAATTACTTAGAAAGTTATAGTTTCTAAACCTATAGTAATTCACAAATCATGCAAACTACGAAAGCTCAATAGAGGAGAGTGATTTAAGAGTATAAACTAATACTTTCTTTAACTTAAATAAACTGTCAAATAATGGAGAATTGAAACCCTATTTATAGTTATAGGTGACTGAATTTTCCAGTACAAAAGAAGTAGAAAACGATTAAAATTGGAACTCAATCAAGAGGTTAATTCCTTACAAACTGAAACCTAAAAGAATTAGGTTTAGTTTAAAAGATGAATTCGGCTACCTAAAAAATGTATCTAGCCGAATTCCTACCTAGATTAAGAACTAGAAATGAATCAAAACTATGAAAAGAAATCAATCAAGAGGTATATTGGATCCGACTTCCACTTGTTGATCATCTTCAACTCATTCAGCACTTGATTGGAATTGAATCCTAATTGGATTAAAGTTGGTGAGTTCCACGATTAGGTTTCCAATTTGGACAAGTGAATCCTTTGTCAATTTGAATCCATGCAGTCTCAGCCATGCATGCTTTAATTAATTGATCAAATTAATTTTGTATCAAGTTAATTATTTTCTGTTTGGGCCATCCCCTTGATTTAGTTGGGCCTTGATTTAATTAAATATAGATGGGCTTAATCAAATTAATTTTCATTAGCCCATTTAATTTAATCTTGACAAATTAGGGCTTAGATACTCATTTGGCCCAATGGACTTAACTTTAAGAGTTGACTTTTTGATGTTACTTTGGATTGTCACATCATTCCCTCCTTCTTCGGAAGAATTCTTCCTCGAATCCGAATATGCATTTAATCCAAAGACAAATAGATTAGTAACATCAAAGAAATATTTTAACCTGTACATGCCAGTCAATCTGAGCTTGCGAGCAATCTTCTTCATCTTCAACACTGTCCTCTTGTTCCCCCTTCCTAGTAACAATTTGAAAGGGCCCATCGCCTCGGGAATGTACTTTGTCCTCCGGGCAGCTGGAAACCTTTTCTTTCTCAGGTAAACCCAAACCTAGTCGCCGGGTCCAAAGCTCACAGCCGTACACCTTTTATGGCGTTACGTGCATTTGTCTTCTCCAGGTTCTTTCCAGATGATGACTTTTTCACTCTTTTTGGAATTCTTCTCTTACCTTCAGGTTGGCTTTGTGGATTCTAACTTGTAACTTATGTTGTCCTAGCCTTGAATCTCCTCATCATCCCCACTCATTTGGAAATTATTCGTCATCGAATCCAAGTTGCTGTAAAAACAAACAGGAACAAGTCAGTAATATTAACATAGGACGTATACCATACTTACCTGACAATCAAGTTTGTGTGGTATGCCCCTCAATTGCACAACCACTGTAAGTGTTGATGTGGGGAGTTCACATCCCCTGCTCTTTTGAAAACGATTTCAAGAACAATGATAATCACCCTTAATTCTTCAAGAATTTCTCAAGAGCGTTCTAGACGCTTGCAAGAAACTATCTGGAAGCATCGAAAACCTCATGAACTTATCCATACTCCTTAAGAATAATTAGCTATCGACAAGAAATCTCAGATATCAATTGCATGCAGATATAGTTAGAACAACATAACTATATACTCAACACGTAGCTTAAAAGAATTATACATCGTGAGATATAACACTTTCGTAATTGCATAATTATTGGAACCAGTAGAAATTGCATGTATAACTGATATGAATATCAATTAATAATTATAGAGATAATTTTTGAGAAAAACATCTTAAGGAATAGGTGAACTACAAAATCATGCAGTCTGAAACCATAAGATGTATCGTTTGAGGCTATGCACATGTTTAAGATTCACAATGCTTAAGATGTTGTAAAATCCTTATCATGATGATAACCAATAGGAGAATCAATGTAAAAATAAATGCGTACCTTTTTT
This sequence comes from Leptodermis oblonga, assembly GCA_016801395.1. Lineage (NCBI taxonomy): Eukaryota > Viridiplantae > Streptophyta > Magnoliopsida > Gentianales > Rubiaceae > Leptodermis > Leptodermis oblonga. The sequence continues at coordinate 19,199,606 of CM028751.1, read as the reverse complement.
AAGCATATGCTAAAAGATACCTGACACTGTGCTTCATCTCGATTCCTAGGCGCACAAAGTCCCATGAGTACATCGTGGAACTACAAACAACATTACTATGCGTCTTTGAAGCACCAGTCTAAACTATTGAATCCCTACAAAACAAACAAAATAGTATTGATCGGAGGTATCCCGGCCAATGGATTAGTGAGCAGAAAATCTGTAACCAAATTTTTAGCAATTCGTGCAAAGGATAAGAGTATACTCCACATGCATATCAAACCTCCATTCACGTCCCTTGAGTAAGAAATGAACTTGCTATGGAACCTGGATGGTAAAAGGACTATGCTTTCCGGTGTTGGTGGGCTCGACTTCCTTTAGTGGAGTAAGAATCTCTTGGAGTTCTAAGAGCTTCTCCATTTGAATTCCCAAGACCAAGTAAGAATAACCAATGACACCAAATCTCCCTAGCGGGGTCAATTTGCACAATGTAGTATCCTTATATTGCCGGTCAAGGGGTCCCCCAAGTAATGCCCTCCTAATAAGCCACACACAAACCAGTGTTTAATTCGTAGGGTTCGCGGCCCTTGTATGTTGTATCACTCAGCCTTTTATCCCAATACTGTATACTACTTAAAGTTCCCAGATATTGCGCAAAGGTAGTCAGCAATAAGTAAATCACACAAGCACGAAACTATATAAGAATGTAGCAAAAGAAAATTTTGAAAATAGAACTTGGTTCTATTTTGTTTGTGAAAATCTTTCGAAAAGAAATTTTGTAGTATAGCTTGAATAAGATGTGCACACAAAGGAACTTTAGGGGATAAGCCCTCAAAGTTCAAGAAATTAATATAACGTGCACAATGACAAAATTCAAGTTATATTTCAGAGTAAATGTTTAAGGTAGCACGAAAAGTTAGAATAATATAGGCAATTTAGCAGGGCAATTTAGAATTGAATGGAAGCAAAGAATAATATAGCATGTTTGAAACAAGTTAGGAAAGTACTACTTAACCCAAGATATGCGCACCCTCCCAATAGGCAATCAAGAAACCAATTCCCACTATAATTTTTAGTTTTCCAAAACTAGAAACCGAATTTTGCCTAGGCTTCTGCTTCAAAATTTGCCCACGGAATCTTCTTCACAAATTATATGGCGGTGGGTCAAACAATTATTATCTTGTGGTCAATCCAACTCTTGATTGCTCAAAGTCACTCACCCACTTTTTAGATTTGCATGCAAATGTAACAAGTTACCAAATTTGAATTTTAAACAATGCAAAATCACAGGATAAACTTAAATAATTAATTCATTAATCCATGCAAACAAGTCTCGATTCCCTTATATTAAAATTCACACACGTTCAAAAACAAAACCAATATTTAAAGGTTCACATAGTTTTCGAACAGAAAAGAAATTCCAAATTTTGTCAATTACTCAATCCAAGTCGGAAAACAATTCTAGTGCCCAATGATTCAACGAAACAAAGAAATCTCGGCTTCTTTTCATTTCTCCCCTTTTCTTTTCTTAAAATAAATTTTGATTTTAAATTTGTTAAAACAGTACGGTCAAATTGAAATTTAATTTCCTTGAAAAGTAATTAATTTTCCAAGAATAAGCGTTCTAATTCCAAGAATTTCAAGACAAAGCAAGACTAACAAGGATTAGAAAACACCTGATGATTTGGCCGTGTTACTTCAGCCTCCTCTTGTCACGCAACTAGCCTTGGCTCTAATACCAATTGATATGAGCTCCAATTCCAATTGATATGAGCTCCAATTCCAATTGATGTGGAATGGAGTACTCGATGCTACTTGCCAAGAAAAGTCTGAAAATTGCGAGACGCAGCTCTTAACCTCTAGAATATCTATCTTGAATTTGACAGACTACTAAAACTAACCTAAACTAATTTTAAACACGCAAATTGAACCAAGTATATGAATTAAATAGTCGAAACAAAAGCGTGCAATCTAGGAAGAGCAATTACCAAGAAAGCTATAGTTTCTAAACCTGTAGTAATTCACAAATCATGCAAACTACGAAAGCTATATAAAGGAGAGTGATTTAAGAGTATAAACTAATACTTTCTTTAACTTAAATCAACTGTCAAATAATGGAGAATCAGACCCCTATTTATAGTTATAGGTGACCGCATTTTCCAGTACTAAAGAAGTGGAAAATGATTAAAATTGGAACTAAATCAGAGATTGATTCCTTACAAACTGAAACTTAAAAGAACTAGCTTTAGTTTAAAAGATGAATTCAGCTACCTAGAGGATGTATCTAGCCGAATTCCTACCTAGATTAAGAACTAGAAATGAATCAAAACTATGAAAAGAAATAGAAGTAAAAATCAATCAAGAGGTTGATCTCTTTACAAGAACCAAACTCTAAAGTAAGTAGGATCGATCGACCTGGGGTTCAACTCAGAGACATCATAAATATATTGGATATAATTAATATCTTAATAATTAATATATATGATATTTAAATACAGAAACCTAGGAGGGGGTGGTTCTCGATGCTTTAAAAATTTTTAGACTATTTTTATAAACTTCTTGAAACAATGTGTGTGTGTTGTGTTTTGCAATGATATGAAATCAAGTAAATATATGACAAAACACATAAGATTTATAGTAGTTTGATTCTTCTTGAATCTTAATTCATTACCTACACTATATAAATTAGGATTTTATAATCTAGTACTAATCAAGAATTCATGGTAGAATTCAAACCATTTATGAATTGAGCCAAACTCCCCTAAAAATCTTAGAACATTCTTCTCATAGACTTCTTAGAACATTGTTCTCCTAGGAGGTTTGAAATCCAAATCTCAAACCCAAAACATTGTTCGGCCGATGGAGATCCGGCGGGGGCCGCCGGTGGTCTAGCCTAATGCTTTTTAAGAAATTATTTTTTAAAATGCATCTCGATCAAACATATTACCAAACAATATTTTAAAACACATTCTAAAAACAATATTACAAAATATATTCCAAACAGCTTTTAAAACATATTTTGAAAACTATTTTGAAAACATTATTTCCTTGAATCGGTTTGAAAAATAAATTTATCTCAAACATGTTTTCAAAACAATTCTCAAAACCAAGAGAAGAACAAGCCTTAAGACTTTTCCCAATTCATTTCCTTTAGAATTGGGATTATTTTTGCATAAAATTCCTACCAAGGACTTGCTCTCAACTTTGTCTAACACCTAGGAATTCCTCTTAATGCCTAACACTTAAGGACTTCCTCTAAATGTCTAATTAATTCAAACTTTTGGGCTAAAGTATTTTACAAGAGACCCCAATATCCTTGTTCCCATTTTCTCATTGTCTAACTCATTTTCAAGAGTTTAGAACTTTTCATCACCAATACACAATGTCTAACACACATTTAGCTGGTTAGGATTTTAATCCTCAGTTTATATATCAAGTTTACCTTTTAATTTGAAATATACATGTAATCACATTAAAAGGGTATAAAGACCTCTTTTTTCAAATAACCCCCTGACCCTTAAATCCCCTCAATAAATCAAATACAAATATTGGATGTCAATTTGGGCTCTCAAATGTGTTCTTGACATAGGATATTGCATATTGGAGTCTTAGGTATTTAGATCAAGCCTTAGGGGTTCCATGGTGGCTTGGAGTTTGCTTCAGAAGGCTATAAATAGCCCTTTGAAATTCTTTCTATTGGGAAGTTCAGATTTAGAATGTCAAGGTTTTGATACCAAAATTTATGACTTCACCGAAGTGGTGACCGAACCTGGTCTTTTAGCTTGTTCTGCGGTCTTCAAGTTTCTGTCAATTTGCAATCTTTCACTAGAGTTAATGTCGATTCGAAAAGGTTTTGATGTGGCTCGACACCTTGGTAGGTGTGGCTTAACATCTCTGCAAGTGTGCATCAACTTTATGGAATGATTTGAAATTTGGTGGCTTTGAATACCGAAGTTTTTGTCGAACTAGCTGTTGAACCTCCAACTTTGGTGAGCTTGCAAACTATCTTTTCAGCCTTTGTCTAGACATAACATTTATGGACTTCGATGACCAGTTTGGATTCCGAACTGGTAATTGAACTTGGTCAGAAATATCATACACAAAAGCTTAATCTTCAATTAATGAGTATCTGGGATCCTCTTAGTGTGACTCGATATATCTGTTGTGCGAGTGACACCCTCATGTCTTCCAACACTTTGTGAAATTTGATGCTTGTGTAAAAATGGAGGTTTCGAGACCTCTTTAGTGCAAGTCAATATGTTTATGTATGCTACTCGATATTTATCTAGTCGACGTCTTTTCTTTGCAAGTTGACATTGCTTTTCTGCTGCAGTTTTCTTCTTTATTTTTCCTGCACTATGACACTCAAATTGCAATGTCATTAATCTTAATCACTTATTTGTGATTCATAATCAAAATTAAGATTGAAGCTCCAGGTCTAATAATATTCTCATTTTTTAATGTGACAATAAAAATATGTGATTATATAGATAAATCAAAATTAAAGTATTTAAACACAAATTTCTAAGTCAAATATCTCCCCTAAAATGCATGATGATAATGTTAATCATATAATCACACTTTGCTTGCCCTTTTTGTCACCATCTTTAACATTTAAGCATTCAATGGAGTGTTCCGAGGCAAACCGTTTCATTTTAGCATATGTCTCCCCCTTTGTCAATTCACTTAAAATTCATTCTATTTTTCTAACTCTATGGGGGTCTTAAACTAACGTCAATGCTTGTTCTAAGTTTTCTCTCCTTAGATCCTAACATACACATATTAGGGATTTTAACTAATCAAGTAAGAAACATTCAAGTTTCATTCAAATAAAGGAGAAAATTAAGCAACAAAAATACATGAGTTATATTATGCATTTTAGTATCAACTCTCATGTTTAAATTCAAGTCAAATATACGCAAGCAAACTCAAACAACCATAAAGATTAATATATAGTATCAAGAAGCACAAGAGATGCATCATGTTAAAGTTCATTCATGGGTAAAACTTGCAAACTTTTCAACTATCATGATATTTGCTTTTCTTATATTCAAAATTTTCATTTCTTCAAAAAAACAAATTCATTAGGCATATTAGGCATTTAAAAAATGTTAAAATTCACTTTCCATGTGTATTCTTGAAATTCAAATAAAAGTTAAGTATTTTCACAAGCAATGAATATTTTCTTAAAACTTGTTATTTTCATCATTACAATCACCACAAGCATATAAGCAAATTTTTAGATAACCTATGTAATGTATTAAATGGATCAAACATTTCAAAACATGCATATTATCAAAGTCAAACCATCCCTACAAGAAAGCTGACCTTTGGGGACATTTGTACATGTGACATTACGTTTAAGTGTCGTGAATATACCACACTTACGTATTTGCGTATATTTGCGACATAATTCGTCTAATTATTGTGTCACGAGTGACATAGATGCAACACTTAATTTATCACCTTTATATTGAGACAATTTATTTGCGATATTTCAATAAAATGTCGAAATTAAACGACACAATTATAATGGGTTAATTACGCAAAACCCCACTGTGGTTTGCGAAAATACAGGATGACTCCCCTATGGTTTAAAAAGCTACACAAAACCCCCTGTGCTTTTCAAAATAGTGTAAAGTGGACGGAATCTGTTAAAATTAATGCTCGTGTACAACAGGTGCCACAAAATGTGCGTTTAATTGAAATGTTACGGTTTGGACATTTTTTTGTACCAAAAATACCCTTTTATATATTTACTTCCCCAGTTTTCCCTTTTCAGCTTCACTTATTTTTTTTTACGAAACCCTTTTCTCTTTTCTTTTATTCTCTTCCCAAATTCTTACGCAGTGCACCACCACCATCAAATCCATCTCCCAAATTTTTACTTCCAACCTGCAATTCTTCAACATCTCCCTTCCCCCAGCGATGACATGAGGAAGAAGAAGACAACGGTGGGAACCGCCGGCACGAGGAAGAAGAAGATAGCACTGACCAGATCTGGAAGGAGAGGAGCGGAACCGACAGGAACCTTCCCTCCCCCTCACCTTCACGATTCACTCCCCCCTTCCATCACGCATCTTCACTTCTTTTCGACCGCTACAATCGCACGAAGAAAAGTCATCTCGATTTGCTGCCACCTGGAAAAAGGAATCCACCGCCATACATCGAAATCCCAAGTTTGGATTATTTAAGTCGATTTTTCGCCACTGCTACATAAGGCTTTTCAACGCTGTTGTGCGCATCGGGGTTCTGTTCTTGAGGTCCGATCGGGAGCGGATCCGAATGCCGGCAATGGTGTAGATCTGAGTTGGGAGTGACGGCGACGCGACTCGACAGATTGTGGAATGCTAATCGGCAAAGGCGGTGAATCAGCAAAGCAATGGCTGATGTTTGTTTTTGTGGGTTATTTTTTATTTTCCTTTCTTCCTCATCGGACTCCTTCTCTTCAGCCTTTGGGTCAAAGGCTTTGCTTTTCCACCTTGCCTGGAAGAGTTGGTTGGTTCAATTTCTCCATCACAGGACAAATCCCCTATCAGTAAAATTTATTATTATTTTTTTTTAGTGGTGGTTGTGTTGGATTGTTTCTTCCATATAGATTTGGATTGTTTCAAATTGTTTCTTCCAAATAGTACTGGATTGTTTCTGATTGTTCCAAATCAATAAAAAAAATAGTTTCGGATTGTTCCAAATCAATAAAAAAAAATAGTTTCGGATTGTTCCAAATCAATAAAAAAAATAGTTTCGGATTGTTTCAAGTCAGTAAATTTGTGTGTTTTTGTATATCTGTTTTTACATTTTCTGTGGCTATGGTGGTTGTGTTGGAGGTGGAAGTTCGGTAGTGGTGTAATGGTGGTTTGGTCGTCGTGTGGTGGTTCAGTAATTAAAAAGAAAATGAAGAAGGAAAAAGAAAATAAAGGAAGTAGTAATCAAGAGGAAATATAAAAGGGAAAAAAATGGACAATAGTTTGAAGAAGGAGAAAAAATGAGGAAATAAAAAAGGGTAAAAACAGGAAAACAGTTTGAAGAAGGAAAAAAAAATGGAAATCAAAACAATAAGGAAAACACGTTTAAAAAATAAATAAATATGGAAAACAGTTTGAAGAAAAAAAAAGGAAATTAAAATAAGGAAAATTAGAAATTTTATAAAAGGCGCGCTTTTATTAAACTAAAGTTATATATTATATGATTAAAACAATGTAGAGGGGAAATCTAGACAAAAATGTTAACTTTAACAGATTTCATTCACTTTACACCATTTTGGAAGCACAGGGGGTTTTGCGTAGCTTTTTAAACCATAGGGGGGTCATCCTGTATTTTCGCAAACCACAGGGGATTATGCATATTAACCCCAATTATAATAGTGCTGCAAAATTGTAGCCCAATTGTGTTGTATTGTCATCATGTCACAAATTATTTAATGACTTAAATTTGCGACAAAAGATCTACGATACTATCATAGATGCCATAAATCAGCAACAAAAATTTAATTGTGACACAAAATTGTCTCACACTACAAGTGAGTTACAATTTTGTGACAATTTTTTTTTCTTTTTTTTCTTTTTTGCAACACTTCAATGATATGTCTTAGTTTAAGAGCCAAATATCCGTTATTTGAATTTCTTGCCTCATATCCGTGGCTTTCTTGTGTAGCTGCAATTATATGTCGGGGGAAGATTAATAAGTTTAGAGAAACTCTCTACCACTGTTAGGCAATACTCATTATATGAACTTTCAAAAATCCTTTGGTAAATAAAGTATCCATAATTTCAAGAATATCCCTTACAACTGTTATACTGAGAATACAGTTATATAGTCATATTAATAAGATTACTCTTCTTTTTTTTTTTTTGCTATTTTAGTAGCAAAAGTTATGAAATTAGTATTGGAATTAAGTAAGAAAGTTTTTTACCGAATTATTGGGCAATATTAGTGGTTGCCTCAAGAATATTTAGGTTTTGACAAAGTATATATTTCGTATAAATATAATGATATTTGAAGTAGTTTTAAGAATTTATCCAACAAACTCCTTTGAACTTTGTTTGTTCTGGATTTCGGTGCACTCACAAATGAGCTATGCGTCTGCTACTTTGCTTCTGCATATAAGAAATTTACGATTGGGGGAGAAGAAATGAGTAGACCTTTGGCTTCTGCAAACAAAGGTCTAAGGATTGTTGGAGAAGTATGCTTGTTAAAGTGCTGATCTATATAAAAGTTTACTGCAGATTTTTCACCTTTTTTTTTTTTCCTTCTGATGTGCGATGTTTTCCCTTAATGCTTAACGCTAATGAATGCTAGATAATTAGGAGTTAAAGTTGGACCTGTTAGAGTTAGAGTTTATAAGTGTGGCAAGATATAATTGGTGTAACAGGAAGGGGAATAAGATTCTGGTGTAGGAGACACGCTGCAAACATTATTACAATTGTAAACTAAAGTTACTAGGTGTTTTTGTATATATATATATATATATATATAAGCATTTCTCCCTATCTATATATTTCATATAATATATTTTTCACTCTCACATTAGTATCTTTTTGTAAAATTAAAGAAAAAAGAAATAAAAACATTTTGTAGTCGGTAGGATTCGTACTTGATAGCTCTCATAAAACAACAAAATATATTATGACTAAACCCATTGATAATTCATCTATAATATTTTTATGGGGCATGATATTTGCAGCGACGGAATCGATATTTGCAGCGACATTTTTTTGTGAAAAGACCGAAATACCCTTAGTGTAAAAAAAAATTGTTGAAGAAATTCCAATGTGTTTGAAAAAAAAAAAAAAAAATTTTCAACCGGGACCATCGCCGGAGGCCGGCGATGGTATTTGGGAAAACCACCGCCGGGCGACGGCGATGGTTCTGGAAAACCATCGCCCGGCGATGGTTCCGGAAATCCATCGCCGGGTTCCGGCGATGGTTTTTGGCAAAACCATCGCTCGGAGATGGTTTTGCCGAAAACCATCGCCGGTCTCTAGCGATGGACTCTCCGGCGATGGTCCCCCCCCCCCCCCTTGAATCTCGAAATTTTTGATATTTGCAGCGACAACCGGGCGGATCTTTCCCATTTCGATAAAAAATTTCGCAATTTCGGCAAAAATACTATCAAATTCGATATAATAGAATAAAAAAAAAAAAGTAGACTTAGCCGGCAGCTGGAAAATGTAAAAAAAAAAAAAAAAAATTAAAAGGGTGTCATAATTGCACCTGCAGGAGAAAAGAAAGAAAAGAAAAAAATAATAATAAAAAAGTGTCATAATGACAGGCTGCAGCCTTGTCATTATGACACCTTCTGCAGCTTCTCATTATGGGTGTGCAGCCCGTGATTCACGGGCTGCCCCCAGTATTTAAAAAAAAAAAAAAAATCCTTTTTTTGCCTATAAAAGCCAAGGAACGAAGTTTTGAAATTCTCACAAAAACCATTTGCATAACAGGTGCAAATTAGAGTCGGGTGTAAACACAAAATCAAATAAAACTCGCAGCGATTGGCGTCGGAAAAAAGGGTTGTGGCTAAAATTTAAATGTTTTGACGTATTGTTTTAGATAGTTTTATTAATTATTTTAGTTCTATTATGGCCGAATTTATTTATAGTTTCGTCGAAATTGTGAAATTTTGTACCGAAATGGGGAAAATATGCCCGGTGTTTACCGTAAATAAGAAAGGGGGGTGTCCGAACTGCCTCAAGTCGCAGGCGACATTTAAAGGGAATGTCGAAGGATTCCGGCGACCGTTTCCGGCCATAAGGTGGCCGGAATCCGTGAGCAAATAGCGCCGGATTCCGGCGACCTTCTGGCCGGAAACCGTCGCCGGAATCCGGCGCTGTTTAACGTGTTTAACATCGCCGGATTCCGGCGATGATAAGCACGTCAAACATCGCCGGATTCCGGCGACGGTTTCCGGCCAGAAGGTCGCCGGAATCCGGCGCTATTTGCTCACAGTAAATAGCGCCGGAATCCGGCGACCTTCTGGCCGGAAACGGTCGCCGGAATCCGGCGATGTTTCTCGTGTTGAACATCGCCGGAATCCGGCGATGTTCAACAAACTGGCCGCAATCCGGCCAGGGGTGGTGGGGGGGGGGGGGGGGCGTAAGGGCGGGGGAATGTCGGGCAAAAATCGTTTTAATAGTAGTTTTGTGAACATCCGGTAAATTTTATTGTTTTATGTAGTTGTACTAATTATTTTAGTTGTATTATGTCCGACTTTATTAGTAGTTTTGTTAGAAAATTGTGTAATTGTTTTTGCTTTCGGTAGTTGTATTAATTATTGTGGTTTTATTATGGCCTAATTTATTAGTAGTTTTGACAAAATTGTGTAATTTTTTTTTATTTAGTTAGTTGTATTAATTATCGTAGTTGTATTAAGTGCGAATTTATTATTAGTTTTGTGAACATCGGGGAAATTTTATTCTTTTAGGTAGTTGTACTAATTATTTTAGTTGTATTATGTCCGACTTTATTAGTAGTTGTATTAATTATGTTAGTTGTATTATGTCCTAATATATTAGTAGTTTTGTTAAAACTGTGTAATTGTTTTTGCTTTATGTAGTTGTATTAATTATTGTAGTTTTATTATGGCCTAATTTATTAGTAGTTTTGTCAAAATTGTGTAATTTTTTATTATTTACGTAGTTGTATTAATTATTGTAGTTGTATTATGTGCGAATTTATTAGTTGTTTTGTGAACATTGGGTAAATTTTATTGTTTTATGTAGTGGTACTAATTATTTTGCCTATTATGTCCGACTTTATTAGTAGTTGTATTAATTATGTTAGTTGTATTATGTCCGAATTTATTACTAGTTTTGTTAAAATTGTGTAATTGTTTTTGCTTCAGGTAGTTGTATTAATTATTGTAGTTGTATTATGTCAGACTTTGTTATTAGTTTTGTCAAAATTGTGTAATTTTTATTGTTTAAGGGCGTTGTATTAATTATTTTAGTTGCAAGATGTCCGAATTTATTAGTATTGTTGTCAAAATTGTGCACTTTTTAACGTTTTTGTCGGCTATCCAAATACTTTTTACATGTTAGCAAATTAATTTCGTATTGATAAATTTGTGGTCATTTTAATGCAGATCGCAGAAACAATTAAGAAATTCGCACTGAAATTCAGCAAGGGCAAAAGCAAGAAAGATGATAAGGTGCCTTCAGTGCTGAGAGCCACTGAGGCGAGACATTCATCAGCGGGGGAAGGCGGTGGCCGAATTCCGCCGACCGCATCCGAGCGGATGAGAAGGGTCGCCGGAAGAGCGCACGAGCCTGCGCGGTTTTCTTTTGCGGCGGGGGAACGTAACGTGGAACACAACGATACACCTTTTGCCCCGCCGTACATTGGAAATCCGGAGGAGGACGAAGCTAGGGAAAATGCGGAACGATTGGAGCGGGACATGTCTCAGTCTCAGTCGCATGGGTTCGAGCAAGGGTATTCGGGCTGGAGGGGGGATGACAACGATAGGGAAAATGTCGGGTCCCAGCGAAGGACCGACAAAGAGAAAGAAATAATGGTGTCCTCGCGTAGCATAGCGTCAGGTGCCGGGTCCGGTTCAAGTTTCCGGACGGATGCCGGGTGGATGGAATACCGGCCCCTAGATGGTCCGATTGACGGTGGACCTGCAGAGTCCGAGCTGTTACGGAGTTTTAAGGGCCATACTGCATACTACGTATGGCACGGCCAGGTATCGTGTTCGGCCGTATTATACATTTCGTATCATAATTGTTATATAGTCTTCGATATATTCTTGTTACGTTTGTGTCGAAGAAGTATGAATTAATACACTAATCGGCGCAGGAACGTGGTGTACTACTGTGCCATAATGGTCACGAGCGACTGCAAAGGTGGGAGTTACCCGTTGAGGAAGTAGGAGTCATAGTTGAACAGTCCGGGTTGTCCTATTTGGCATGGAGCATGCATCCGGAGTTAGACTCTGCTCTACTTAGCGCCTTCGTTGAGAGATGGCATCCGGAAACAAATTCATTCCACCTGCCATTCGGAGAGATGAGTATCACTCTCCACGACGTATACCACATACTGCGTGTCCCGATTGGTGGGCAGGCAATCGGGTGGAGGATCAAACCGGCCGATTTGAAAGATATGCTCTTAGAAGTGTTGGGGATTGAGCAAGCCGAGCTCTGGGATAAAGATTTTTCGCTCGTAAAAATGTCCCTCATTATGGAGCACTGTGGGAGCGGAAAGTTAGACGCCGCAAATGTTGCCGCAGGGTATTTGCTGTGGTTGGTAGGAAACACCCTGTTTGTGGACAAGAAAAAAACCCACGTTGCTGGGCACTTCCTGCCTTACATTCGCGATGCAGAATGCGCAACAGGACTTCCGTGGGGTGCAGCGTGTCTGGCCAACCTGTACCGCAATCTTGGAAGGGCCTCTAGGGCGGATGCAGCCCAGTTAGGCGGTTGTTTGACATTATTGCAGGTACGAAAGACGCGTTCATAAACAATTGCAATACTTTATACAGTTACATAACCATTTAAAACTTTATTTGGGTTTTTTTTTTTTTTAATAGACCTGGATATACGAGTACTTTCCCGCGTTTAGTCCGCCCCAACTCAGTTCATGGGATGACAGGTATCCGGCTGCACTGAAGTGGAAGATCGGAACCGGAAGAAAGCGGGATCCTGAGGCAGATATGCTGACATACCGGCTCACAATAGACGCGATGACATCTGGACAGGTAATATTCCCTTATGGAAGTCATGGGAACTTTGTAATTTTTATTAGATCAAACAAACTTCTGGAACTGCGAAAATCCCCTTACTTGGTTCACCGGCCCCTAGGTCAATTGGCTTCCTTTTGGGACAAATCCGTCGAGACTCCACCCAACAACCTTGTACAGGGGTCTCATTCATTGCCCGGGTGTCGTCGAGCCATACATGCCTGATCCGTTCATGCGACAATTTGGTTTCGTGCAGTCGATCCCTCAACCAGCTATAATGCCAAAGAGTTGCTACAGGGGGCCTGAAATAAAAAGGTACTCTTGCGTGCACAAGTCGAATCTGAATGTCCCCCACACGTACAAGAGAAATTTGTTGCGGGGGGAGCAGCGGTCTCAGTGGTCCGACCAGACTTGCTTTGAGTATCTCGAATACTACATACCGCGAACGCACCCGCGTGTTAGTCCAGCCCCAGTGGAAGCTGACGACAAACTGGACCCCAGGTCTATGTCCGATGCTGCGGTAAGTAATGCAATTTCGTTGAAACTTTTGTAATGTACAAATTGATAGCGTCAATATTTTTGATTTTATTTCCCCTTTTCTAACCGTTGCAGCGGTTGCAATATATAGCAAGTAAGCTATATTATTCTCATCCCCAAAATTGGGACAAATTTCCCAGCTCTGTCAGAAGGAGCGCAATAGAGGAGGCGGCTATCTTTTTGGAGGATTTGATGCCGGAACTGGATTTATAAATGAATGAAATGCAATACATTCGCGGTATAAATTATGAAAGAATGACATGTAATACATTCGCGGTATAAATTATAAAAGGATGAAATGTAATATGTTCGGGGCAGTATGACTTGTATAAATTACATATGAATGCAATGCAATGTATGTGTCCAATTTGAAACTAACACTCCGCAGTTGAGTTCGTCCTGTATTCGTCCAATTTCCTTTGCAAATGGGTTTGCCAAAGCTGCATTTCATTTGAGGCCCTATGTCTCCACGTCGGATATATTGGCGGTAGCAATACCTCCCCGGACGTTAACAGCGCAATGAAATGGTTTTGTCTTATTAAACCCATATTTATGAAACTGGCCGGATCAGTCGAGACGCCGGCACCCCGCCATTGAAGCGGGAGGAAAGTCCAGCTCTGCTGGGCATATACCGTAACAACCCTCTGGTATGTCGTTGCAACAAGTATTCCCATCAGGTGGGTTTCAAACCAGTGTGCATAGGGTGCCGAATCCTCGTAAAAATCGACCAATTTCAGTGCCTTGGCGTAATCGTCCGGCCCAAGGACGTAGGTCCACAAAGCATATTGATACAAGAGTTCTTGGTGCACAGCGCGACGGACCTGGGACCACTGCGACTCATCTCGTTCGTGTACGAAGTACGAAATTACTCTGAACCCACAATGTCCATCGGGCTCTACATCACAGTGCCCTGTGATGTATTCGAACACAAATTGCTTAAGAAATACGGGGAGGTCGTAGGGCCAGGCAGAATTATGGGGACGCATAACCCTTCGTCTTCTCTGCCCGCCTGTGGATCGCCGACCTGCAAGTTTAAATTAAATTTAATTACGTATTACTATATGTAAGTACCCAGAATAACATTTACACCAAAGGACATATATTCGCACCCCTTTGTATCGCATTCCGTTCGGCATGCTTGTAACCTGATAGATCGCGTTTGGTGGAATTGTTTTTCGGTCGTCCCCTGTGCGGCCTACTTACAGCTCAGCTAGGTCAACGGTTTCTGGATAAAGCGCCGAATGCACCACACCCAAAACCCTGTATATCTCTGCGCTTGGCCGCGACGCTACATCGTCAAACACTTCCTGTAGTCGGCCTTCAGCGGTTTGTCTCTGCTCAACGGTTTCCGGAATATCATCATCTCCCAAATGCAGCGTCTTCCAGAAGGCGTCTACGTCGAGAGGATCAATCGGCTGGTACGACCGCACCAACTGCGCCATCTGACATGCACAGGGGAGCCCGCAGCTAGTTCGGAGTTCGCAACCACACCCCGCACCATCTTCCCCGATGAGTCCGACTCTGCCTGTATATTCTTTCTGCAAAAGTGTAATGGCAGCGAAAGACAATCTACCGTTGAGCCTACTATAAAGTAAGTAGTCGCTCTTCCGGTAAGTTCTGCTGCGAGACGATTCCATTGCAGTGCGGATTTTAGCAAAGTGCATAACAACCATCCTGTTAATGTCGTTGAAGATAGTTGGAAATGCCTTTCGATCCGTATCAATTGCACTTTTCAACTGTGCATGTGCACTCTCCACCCTGAAAAGAAAAGTAACATTACATTTCAACATGTCGCAATCATAAGTACCTAGAAGAGCAGGTACTTATACAACAAACATAATATAAATCAAAGGTATAAATTACTTACATGTTCGTGGTGTGCGAGCCGTAATGCTTTATACTTTTAGTCCAAACCGATACGAACTTGTTCCTGTGGGGTTCTAACCACGTGTTCTTCAAGTATGGAATAACATTTCTAAATCTAGATTTATTTCCATACTTTCGGTCAATATAATCCACAGCTTCCGTGAACTGCTCATAGGTCTGAGCTTTAACAACGCGGCCCCAGCGATATAGAAACCCGTCCGTTGTTTCTATGTCGTTGCCAGCAGACAGGACGTGTTTCTTCACATCCATTTCAATGTGGCGACGGCACAGTAGTTGGGTAGCACATGGGAATATCATTTCCACTGCATTCATTAAGGCAAGCTCCCGGTCAGTGACGACCACATGCGGGAATCTGTTTCCCTCGAATAGACTTCTTAAGTGCGATATGGCCCAATAATAACTCGGTGTGGTCTCGTCTTTCATAAAAACGAATGCGATATGGACATCTGGTCCGTCGGTAGTAGGGCCACTATTTGTAGCAGGGGCATGTCGTACATGTTCGTCTTGTACGTCGTATCCATGAACAACACGTACGGAAACAAAACAAGCATCTGAGTCGCCTTCTTGTGCGCAAAGAAGATGTGCCCCACTGCATTACTGTCGACATCATGTTCGTGCGCATAGAAGTATTTGTTATCATGCAGAAGTTTAAAGAAATACTGCATGTTAGTCAGACCTCCCCTAGCCTCCCTTTTACTTTTTGCGGCTTCATTGTACACCTGTTGTATGTGACTGACATTTTCCGGATCATCCACGCGCAACTTGGCTAAGATATGCTTCGGCCTGATGTTAATACTGGACATGTCGGCAATCTTTTTCTTCTCAATTTCTGTTAACCTTGTATGGGCTGAATGCCAGTTTCGGACTTCTTGTAATTCATGATTGTGCTTGCCTTGTACGACATGTAGCTTCCAGATATCCCCAGGACTTTGTCGGCCCGTAAGGTGAAAAGGACAACCCGTCTTCTTGCTGCTTGTATTAGGCCGCCTGCTTTTCCCTTCTGGTAGGGTTGGCTTATCTCTACCTTTTCCCGATCTTTCGCACCATATCTCAACTCTAGCTTTTCTGCCTCTTGTAACGAACAGACCCAAAATCTTCGCAGATGAAGTAATTATTGCAGTCATATTGTTTTCGGCTGCTCTGGCATGTACCCATGCCATCATATGTTCCCTACTTATGAACTCTTCTTCCGTCTTAAATACTTCAGTGTGGTCAGCGTAAGAGGCATCACTTTCAACACGAAAATCCTGTTCATAATTCCGGGAAAAATGTTTAATCACACTTAAACGGAAAAATTTATAGGGACCCAATTGCCGTTACAGCTGAGGCAAACATTTGCCGTATAACCGCAGATCCGGGAAACAAACCCCCCCAAACTGGGTTTCTTTCCCGGCAATGTATTTTCGTCTAATATAATTACGAAAAAAAAAATTTGTAAACAGTTTTACTTACAGTGTAATATGGATCGAACTTGGGTATATCAGCCATATTCCAGAATCAGACCAACTCTCCCAAATGAATAGCCGCCTCTTCTATGACGCTCCTTCTCACAATAATTTCGTTCAGCCTACTATGAACCAATATGAACCCGCATTTATTAATACGAAATATATTTCAGAACATATAACAAACAAAATAACATAACTAAATATAAAACAACTTTTGACCGAAAATGCCCCGCTCTCCGCCGGAACAACCCCCCCTCCCTCCCCCCATGGCCGGAATCTGGCGCCGGAATCCGGAATGTCGCCGGATTCCGGCGACATTTTCAGGCAGGAATGTCGCTGGCTTCCGGCGACTTTCTTGCGTGAAAATGTGCCGGAATCCGGCGACATTTTCAACGTAAAATTGCGCCGGAATTCGGCGCTATTTTACGTTGAAAGCAACGCCGGATTCCGGCGCTTTTCGGGCCGGAAAACAACGCCCGAGACCGGCGACATTTTCAAGCCGGAAAAGCGCCGAAATCCGGCGCTGCTATCAACGTAAAATAGCGCCGGATTCCTGCGCAATTTTACACGTCCAGCACCGCCGGTCACAGGCGGTGCTGTTTCCGGACCCAAAAAAAAATTTCGTCGGTCTCCGGCGACATTTCCGGCCGGAAATGTCGCCGGAGACCGACGATATTCTGGACAACTATCGCCCTTTCCGGGCATATCTTCCACATTTCGGTTAAAAATTATACAATTTTGACAAAACAACTAATAACTTCGCATATAAAACAACTAAAATAAATAATACAACTACGTAAAACATTAAAAATTACACATTTTTGACATAACTACTAATAAATTCGGACATAATACATTTAAAATAATTAATACAACTACCTAAAACAATACATAAAAAAATTTAAACTTTAACCACTAACCTTTTTTCGATCCCAATCGTCTCGATTTTTATCTGATTCTGTAATTCCACTCGGATCAGCTCAGCAACAATTATGGATTACAATTTCCCTTCTGTGAAAAACTCCTTCGCTCCGCTTCATTTATAGAGCAAGTTTTCTGCCTTTTCCTTTTTTTTCCTAAGCCCCTAGGCATGCAGCTTCGCAATTTTCAAATTTTTTTTTTTTTCTTCTCCTGCATGCCTAAGCCCTAGGCATGCAGCTTTGCAATTTTCAAATTTTTGTTTTTTTTTTCTTCTCCTTTCTGCAGCCTACAGCCTAGGCATGCAGATTTACAACTTCCATTTTTTTTTTTTCCCTCAAATTTTGCAGCAGACGGGTGCGTCGAATGTTTCTTTTTTTTGGTTCTATTATATCGGAATTTGTTAATTTTTTTTGTCGAAATTGCGAAATTTTTTATCGGAATGGGAAAGATCCGCCCGGTGGTCGCTGCAAATATCAAAAATCTGAAGGGAAGGGGGGTGGGTTCACCATCGCCGGGCGACGGCGACTGTAATGAACCATCGCCGTCTCCCGGCGATGGTTTATATAAACCATCGCCGGGCGACGTCGATGGTTTTTAACCGTCGCCGGGCGACGGCGATGGTGTTGGAGAAAACCATCGCCGGGCGATGGTTTTTTCCAACACCATCGCCGTCTCTCGGCGACGGTTATGCCCATTACCATCGCCGGCGACCGGCGATGGTAATGGGATTTTTTTTTTCCCTCCAGCACTTTTTAAAAATGTTTTCACAATTTTTTTACCCCCAAGGGTATTTCGGTCTTTTCACGCAAAAATGTCGCTGCAAATATCGAAACCGTCGCTGCAAATATCGATTCCGTATTTTTAATGCTTCACAACATATACAATAATTGAAAATAGATCCCAGTAATAGGGTTTTAGAAAAACGATGACGATGATTATTCTTAGTCACCGAATTTATTCAAAACTGGTGAAAAGTTATGTTAATGCTTAACGGTTTGACTGCTACGAGTGATAGAAATCTATCACCGTCATCGATTACGGTAAAGCTAGTGAGCATGATCCGTGTTTTTCATTTTTCTCTGAATGATGATAATCCAGCAATGCTAATGAACCTTTCTATAGTAGTGGTGAATATTGAGTTTTTGTTTAATACACGAGACTAGCTGAATAGTCAAATATTTGTATTATTCGTTCAATCCATTTAACTTACAAACAGTTCAAGATCATATCATATTTCGTGTTGCACTATAAATATTTGTGTCAGGTTCAAATTGGCAGGTTCACATGTCAATATTCTCAACCCTAACCTTAGCTATTTAATTATTCATGTTATACGTGCCATTCTATTTAATTCGTTAGCCCACCAAAACTCAATTCTAATCCGTATATATCAAGTTGTGTTCATGTTGTGTCAAAAATTTTCACCCCTACAAATTATAGTCTACAATATATTGTACCAATCATATATATAGTTTTCTTTGTTGAAAAAAAGGAGATGTAGTCATGAGTGAGTAAACAATAAATATTTTGGAAATTGATCCTTAGTAGTTGAGGAAATAGGAAATAGAAATACACTACTTACACCGCCAATATTTGAAGGGCAAATTATATGAATGACCACTAAACTATTGCCCGTGTTCTCTTTTGGCCACTAAACTATCTTTTGCCTACTTTTGGTCACTAAACTATTGCATGTGTCCACTTTTGGCCACTAAACTATTTTTTGCCTACTTTTAGCCCCTAAACTATTGCCCATACCCACTTTTGGCCATTAAACTATTAGAAGTTGTCACTATGGCCACTTCATTTAGAATTTTCATCAAATCTTTATTTACTTTCATTTTTTAAATTTATTATTTAAATTGCATTTTTTTTATTCACATCTTTATTTTAATTTTGATGGCCAACTTCATTCATTAATATTATACCATTTTGTAGTGACATTTAGAAATAATTATGTGACTCTTATATCATTTTATAAATTTTCAAGATCTAACATAATTTCAAAAATAAAAATTAAATAATAAATGAGATCAATGTCTATATCTATGTTAGGAATTGAATGCTAAAAATTAAAGTTAAAGATATTAATGTTCGAGGAGTTAAAAAATAATTTATCATATGTTTATAAATACAAATAAAGATATTGGGAAAAACAAAAAAAAATACAAATAATTATTGTTTGTGAGTGATCGATGTTAGAAAATATTGATGCATATATATAGGCAGTTTAAAGATTGTTATGATTTTGGGAACATTAAAGATTAATGAGTAAATAAAGATTTGATGGAAACTTCTAACGGAGTGGCCATTATTGGCAACTTCTAATAATTTAGAGGCCATAAGTGGGCCAAAAATTATTTAGTGGCCAAAAGTAGTCAGATGCAATAGTTTAGTAGCCAAATATGGGCACCATTTACTTTCCATATATGTTTCCTTCTCTAGTGTCTTCACAATACTTTTATCTTAATCTCTTGAACTATTTTGCATATGCATTTATTCCAATGTCTTTGTTTTATGTGTATAAAAGTCAGACTTTACTGGCTTTTCCAAAAGAGTACACAATGTTATTCTTATTCATCTATCATAGTTGATCTATATATATCATCCATATGTAGAGAGACTAGCTAGCTATATTATCATCTTTCACAGAAAAGAAACGGACTTTCAAATTCAACAGAGATCGATTACTCCTTTTAGTGAGGTAATAATTATTAAGGAGAGAGAGAGAGAGTCACAATGTATCTAGCTTCTCTTATATCCTTCAAAACACCATAAAATGACATATCATCAGATAAATGATTTGTTTCCTTAGTATTTGTAAAACTATTCGTAGTTGCATTTAAGAATACTCTATTGGTTTGAGTTTTCCTCCTTACCTCCTGATGCTTAGTACGAAAATGCAAGTCGTTTACAACATACCCAGTGTAATGGCGACCACATTTATTTGGTCCAACAATTAAGTATGAAATATCTTGGTGTATATTGTTATCCCTACCAGCTTTCACCATTTCTTTTACCTATAAGTTTTAAACAAAATGGTAATTTAACTATGTACGATATAAAATATACAAATTACCATATAGACCACAAATTTCTTAAAATAAGTTGTGAACTTACATAACTTTTAATACGTAGACTAGCACTTATCATGCAGCAGTTTTGGGAATTTTCTCAAAAATACCCTTAACAATAAGGGTTCTGTTAGTCACTTAATGGAAGAAATTGACAAAGTGACTAAAAAGATGCAAAAACGAAAGTATGATGACTACGTATAGGATTTTAAAAGTATGATGACCAAAAATTGAATGTTTACAAAGTATGGTGACCCAAAAATGAATTCACCCATATAATTTTGAGATGATACATGTTACTTTAAAGAACAACACATGTGCTTATTACCATTCTTAAAGTCATTTTTGCACTATTTGCATTCTTCACTATTTGGCTTCAATCTCTTATCTTTGCTACTTGTCATGCATTTCTTCATCTAGTCTTAATTCTCAAAGTAATATCAACAACCTACAAAACAGATCAAGCATAAGATTTTTGTACCCATATTTTAGCCCTTAGGAGTTAGTCTGTCTCTTAAATTACCATATTTTCTTCGAAATTTACATATATCCCTAACATAACATATAGGTGATATATGTCCAAATCTACCACAATAATAGTAAATGATGTGTATCAAATGAATAATATGTACTAGCATATATCCTATATATAAGTATGACACTATTATATTCAAATAAATTATACTTCCTCATGGTAATATAAACATGTGGTCAAAAATAATTCTTTTTAAATGTAAGGTATTATATGTTCCAAAATCTATCACAATAATGGCAAATGATAGGTGTATCAAATGAATAATATGTATTAGCATATCTCCTATATGAGTATGACACTATTATATTCAAAAAAATTATACTTTTCATGGGCATATAAACACGTTATCTAAAATTATTCTTTTTAGCATGTAAGGTATTATATGTTCCAAAATCACTCTTTCTAACATAATATCTCCTAAAGTTTATTCTCAATCAATTATACAATCCATGTATCTAGGATCATAATGGTGTGCATGCATGCATGAGCATTCTTCACATTTGAAACATATTGATTCCTTTTATAGAAATGTGAAGTAAAATAATGATCAAACAATGATTATGTTAGTTGGAGAAAATTTCTTTTTAGGCTGGTGAAATGAATTATCACATGCATTCACAATATGGATTCCAAATGCAAACTTAGATGATCTATCTTTGTTTTCTGCATCTGCATTTTGGTACTTTCATGCATGATTCAAAATATTCTTCTTAGCTTCTAATGGAGAATCGGAGATAAACAGTTTAGTACCATTTTTAAAAGCATAAACAAAAGTAGAGGATGTAGAAGGCTTATTCATATTTTCGTCATTTGAATAACCTAAACCACATTACTCATTTTGACTTTTATCTTTCCTAACAACTTCTCTAATTTGTCTCTTCCTAATGTCAATTTCTCAAGACTTGCATTCAAGTCTTTCATATTTTCTTTTCATGCAATCATATTTATTTTTCAACAAATCATATTATTAAGGATTTTTATGTGTAATTTTTCTTTATTCATCTAAAACGTACATGCACATTAAACCTTTCCAATCTTTGATTTCAAAACCTTTTTCTTCTAACGAAGTGGTCAATTCATTGACCTTACATCTCAACTTTTATTTTCAGAATTCAAGATGATATTTTTATCTTTCAAGGATAGAACATCATTTTTCAAAAAATTGTTTTTCTTTTTTGTAAACCAATTTTCTTAATGGCATCAATCAACTTATCATGTAAAGTTGTAACAAACTCAACATTATCAAAATCATTTTCACTATCACTACAACATGAAGGGTGCGTTTGGCCCGCGAGAATGGGAATGGAGGGAATTGGCATCTGATTTCTAAGATTAAAATTCCTATGTTTAGAACGTTCAGGAAGTTAATATAAAATTCCTTTAATGAGAGATTCATCCATTCCCGAATATGGAATGCCCCCCATTCCGATTCCTGTGCGTCAAAAGCACCCGAAGGAGATTGGGGAGGAGGATTTGCCTTTTGATGTTCATGTTCATGAATCATTTTCTTTGAGCTATCATCTTCTTTTCATCACTTTCTTTATCACCTTCTTGATTTTTTTCTTATCTTTAGCTATTTGTGTAAAGTAGGGGCTAAAGAAAATACACTAAAAAAAATAAAACAACACTAAAAACTCAAAAATAAATTTGCAAGAAGATCGATCTTTATCTGTTTGGTTCTTAAACCAAAAACTTGTACTACCAATTAAAGTCCAATGATAACAACCTAATAGAGAGGTGAATTGAGTTCTTGATGCTTTAAAAATGTTTTTGACTTTTTTTGAATAATTCTTGAAATCAAAGTGTGATGTATCTGTGGTCTTTTACAATGATATGAAAACAAATAAATGTAAAACAAAACACACAAGATTTATAGTGGTTTGAATTTTCCTTTGAATCCTAATTCCCTATTTAAATTTTAGAATTTAAGAATTTCCTAATCCACTACTAATCAAGAATTCCCTAATGATAGAATTCAAAAAATTTACAAATTGAGCCAAACTCCCTTTAGAAACCTTACGAATTTCTTTGATGTCAATATTAGTTCTGATGATTTGTGATTTATTATCAAAACTAATATCGAAACTTAGGTCTAACAATATACGTTCTCAAATATATTTTCTTCACAAAAATTATATATTTTTTTCAAATTTAACAATTAACTTAAATACCAAATTATATCAAAATTCATTATTATAAAACAAAAACAAATAAGAAGGCTTCAACAAATAAAAAATAAATAAATTATTGATTATTTCCCAAAAATGAAAAATTATAATACTGCATTTTGACTAGAAAAAATATAAAATGTAATATAAAAAGGATATAGAACGTGTTTATATACATGAAAAAAAAAACAAAGTTTTTATTGAAAATATAATTAATGTAAAAGGAAATAAAATTTAAAGAAAAATGAAAAGACGAAAAAACTCAAAAGAAGAGAGGCTAAAGAATTGGAATGATATATCAATATCTCATGTTAATAACTCAAAAGAATAGTGAGTGTACGAAACTATATCTGATAAGATGAGAGTAACTAGCATGGGGTCATTTTACAAATAATTTGGGTCAAACCATCAATTGTATTAGGCTAGTCTTGTTGGTGTTCGCCAATGTTTAGCTCAGTTTTTTTTTTTTTTTTTTTTGGCCCAAAGATAATTTTGGTCTATCATATGCTGACATGCCAGACGGGATCGCCCACTCCTTAACATGTGCACAATGGGGTTCAAGGGATATATATACTTAATGCGCTTTACCCACGAGAAAAGGAATCAGAATTGAGGACATCTTATATTTGTGAATGGCTGCTGTTATTGCCAGAGCTAAAAATAGCATACAGAGCAAAATTTTACTGCTCTTCCTAAAATACCCTTTTAGTATTCATTTGGCTTATCTTTTTCTTTCTCATCCCTCCTGCTGCCCCCATCTGTTTTCCTCTGCTCCTCTTCTTCTCTCGCTTTTCCCCACTGCCATCGCCCACTCCTCTTCAATTCTCGACCGCGTGTGGCAACAATTTTGGGATTATGAAATAGCAAATTCAGTGGAGATAATCATGCCACTACAAGATTTCCTTTGTGGCCACGAAATCATCATTATCCAACTGATTCACATAACTAAATGAATGCAGAAAAGTGACCCGCGCAATTCTTTAATGGAATCACATTTCACATGTTTTGAATGTCTCTACAATGGTAGGATTTTTTATTTTCTAAATTTTAACCTGGTGGAATCCAACCCTGATCAATGTTTGGGGATCGGTGGTATTTTGATAGAATTGTTGAAACTACTTTTAGAGATTTGGTTGCAAATTTGTAATATTGTCAAATTTTCCTTCACAGTGCTGGCTGGACAACAAACATGACCGAACAAATTACTCCAGACCCCAAGAAGAGGCGCCTTCCTTGACTATATATTTTTCTGGTATCTTCCAGAATATATGAAAAGAAATGAATGGAAGTTTATCTCCTTTGACGATAAGAGTGCATTGTTATTGCAGTAATGCATAAAAATGGTAAGCTGGTTACTGCTGGCTACGAAGACCTACTGTGTCCATGGTAAAAGTAGTATTTTTGTAAAAATAAAAAAAAATAGAAGAAGCACAATCGGTGTTATTGCCCAGTAATATAAAGGGCTGCTGATTAAGATTTTGTGGATGATGAATATTAAAAATCACATTGAGTTATGCGAATTAGTTAGCTGATGATTTCGTAAATTTTGCAGCGAAAGGATTACTCAAATGAATAAGGAGTGGGCGGCGGTGGTGGGAAGAGCCAAAGAAGAAAAGGCGCAGAGAGGGAGGAGAAAGAGGAAGATAAGCAGTAGGATTCCTAAAGGGTAGTTTAGGAAAATTGGTAAAATAGTGCTCTGGCTACTATTTTTTGCTCTGGTTTGTGAATGGACGACTCCTTCATTAAAAGTATTTTAGATTGTCTTTGAGCTATTTGGCAGATGTCATATAATCATCGGAATGTGCATCAGTTTCCCATTCACATGCTTAGTTTTGCACTATATGTATAGAAATTACAGAGTTACTGTCTATAAAGCACTAGTCTTAAAAACATGTAAAAATAAAATAAAAAATAATCTATCAAATAAAGAAAGAAGAAGGAAAATATATGTATGCTCTGTTTTTTTGTTTACCATCACTTTTTTTTTAATAGAAGAAATGAAAAGAAAAACCGTAATTTATGGTTAAGAATAACAAGAGGTCATTTATCACAAGGGATACCAAATCTCCTAATTAAGTAAGAGGATCTTATTGCTTAAGTGATCATATTCCTTTTCCTTTTTATGTCTACCAAATATAAATATTTTAATCATAACAATCAGATGCTCATTTCCTTTTCCGTGGGCGCCAAATGCACCCTTAGATGCTGTATTGCATCTGATAATTTAAGAAAGCTATAGAAAATGGTTGACTTCAAACTTTACTTCATCTGGAGATAATCTTCAATATGATTATATAGGTGTTGAGGGGAATATCATCCCTACGCAATTTGTAATCAAATCATTGCTGAATAAATTTCCACCACATTAACTTATAAACACTTTGATGGTTTAATTTGTACTTTCTAAAAATGGTGAATTGAAAATTTGGTCATTTTATTATCAAAATGTTCACATTTTAGTCACCTTTCTTTTTTAATTATTTTCTGAGTCACCAAATTTTCATTTTTGCATTTTCTGAGTCACTCTGTTAAGTTGCTCCGTTAAATGACTAACGGAGCCATTTTTTGAGGGTATTTTTGTCACTTTGAAACGACGTCGTTTTACAGCTCTTTATTATAATTTTTTTTCTTATTTTCTCCAAAAATGTCTTCCTTCCTTATAAAGTGATTTTATTTTCATTTTTATTTTTTTGTGAAAGAAACTAACCCAATCTTGCTTCTTGTTCATCCTACTTGATCCAATCAAACCCATATCCAAGACAACCTCTGTCAAACCTTTTTTTGTGTTTTTTTAATTATAATTCTCAATTTCTTTTCAACGACCCAATTTGGCCATGAACTTGACCTTCTTTCTCCCCTCTCCCCTTTTTACAAACTATACAGAAATTAAATTATAAATTCAAACAACCATCAAATCTAAAATTATTTTGAGGACTTACAATACAAAGACAACACAACATATTTTTTATTAACCAAACTGGGAAAATGCAACTGTCACGCCTCCGGTAAATTACAGAAGCACCTCCCAGTTTCAAATTTGGTTCAATTCATCATAAACAAAACCCACGAATTAAGATATTAAAAAAAACCCAAACAAGGAAGTTTGATGAAGATGATGGACATGAGATTGGAATTGGGACAAAATCAAAGATTATGCTCCATTTTTAAGATTGAGAAAAAACCCAATGAATTCACAATTTCTCCTCACAAATTTTTCTCAGCACAAGAATTCATCCGGATCTGCATCCGTCGTCGCCGATGCAAATCCACTGCGGTTGCAACATCTTGCCTTCTGCTAGATTTTCTGCTATGGGGTTGGATGAAGGAAAAATAGAAGAAATAAAATGAAGAGAAGGAGATGGGGATGACTCACTGGATGGAGAGGAGGAGTGGGGGTTGTTGGAAAAGTGGGAAAATGGAGAAGGAGAGGAAAAGTGACGGGAGAGGAAAGTGAAAATAGAGAGAGAGGGAAAAGTAATTGGAGAGGGAGATGGATGTGGTTGAGAGAAAAGTCAATGAAAAATGTGGAGAGATGGATGAGGGAAAAGTAAAAAAGGGAAAAAGTAAAATAAAGAAGCATGATGACGGAATTGCCCTCACAAAAGTTGGTCCATTAGTGGGATAACGGTGTCATTTGACAGAGTGATCCTGAAAAATGCAAAAATTAAAATTTAGTGATTCAGAAAACAATTAAATTAGTAAGGTGACTAAATGTGAACATTTTGATAGTAAGGTGACCAAATTTTCAGTTCACCCTTTTAAAAATTGAGAGTTTGTTTTGTTCTTTCGACAAATCTCAAGGTTATTTTCGTATTTCGCCCTAATTTCTATGAACCCATAAGGCAAACAATTTCAGAGGCAATAGATCATTTTTACTCAACAAAACCGTACGTGGCCCACAATTTTGGGAAAAAATTCATTTTCAGTGAAAATTGTAGTTTTTGGCTGCTTTTATTTTGGTCACTATATTTTTTTTGTCCCTTTATTTAAATCTTTTTAAATATTTTTTTGTCATTTTAATATGTTATTATATGTTCTCAATAGTTAAAGCTCCGTCAATAGTAATATGGTAAAAAACATTTTAGGGGCTAATTTTGTAACATATGTTTTTTTAATGAAATTTTGAGATTCATAATAATTCGTATCTAAAAGTTTTTATTTTGTGAAGAAATCCATATTATCATTGACTAAGGTGTTGACTTTGAGAACATATAATAACATATTAAAATAGCCAAAATTATAACATTATATATACAAAAATGACCAAAAATGTAATTACCCAAAACAAAGTTGCCAAAACATGATTATCTCTTCCTTTTAATCATGTCCCTGGACTTAATGCGATCAATTAAGCAAGTCTCAACTCAAGAATTAGAAGTAGGAAACAAATTTAGTTGATTTGCAAGTCTTGCACTCATGCGTCGCGATCCCACTTGTTCCCAATTGCCTCTTATTGCATTCGGTCCACCAAGGCTATGGCCCTGTTTGGAAGCCAGTTTAAAAACACCTTTTGAGAGAAAAAATGTGAGTTTCAAAGTCAAAAATTGTTTGGAATGAGTTTTAAGATTTCCCATCTCAAAATATATTTTCAGAGATTGTTTGGCCAAAACATATCCAAAAATATATTTCAACTATTTCTATTTTTCTTCTTTTTTTCCCCCATTTCTGCAACTCATCTTCTCTACCCCCCAACTACCGCCCCCCCCCCCCCCCCCCCCCCCCCCAAAACCCCGTATCCCTCGCCACCACCCATCTACATCCAACCCGTCACCCCTTCATTTCCTTTTCTTTCTTTCCTGAACCCCTCATCTCCTCTCTTCTTCGATCTCTTCTTCGATCTCTTCTCTTTTCTTTTCTTTCTTCTATTCGTTTTCTTTCTTTCCTTACTCTCTCACCCGTAATGGTGGATCTGGATCTGAATCTAGAAATGTGGTCGGCGGTGGTGGTCTAAAAATAAGTAATGGTGGTGGCTGGAAGAGGCGGTAGATCTGAACGTGCCAGCGGTGGTGGATGAAGGTTTTCGTGGGCGGTGGTAATGGCGGACGGCGGTGATGGACCGATGGTGGTTAGTTAGGATGGTGATTATGATGATGATGGGTCTTAAATAAAAAGAAAATTAGAAAAGTGAACAGTAATTTCTGGTACTATTCACGAGTATCCAAAGTTGGAGGTAAATTTGTAATGCCATACAATATCTAGAAACATATCTTGAAATACATTTCAAAATACATTTCAGGAATATATTCCAAACAATATCTCAAAAACATCTTTCAAAACATATTTCAAAAACATCTCTCAAAAACACATTTCAAAACACATGCCACACGGGGCCATTACTCGTGGGGTCCCAGGTGAGACAATTAGGAAAATCCTTGTTAAAATCAAGCAGCATCCGTAAGAAGAGCCATCACCCAACGACTTGTGACGTATAGATGGTCACTCAAATGTCAGTATTTAGTTTTTTCCTTTAATAATTTTATATAACTATTTAAAGTGTAAATTGACAAAACTTTACAGAAGACTTCCAACTTTGTTATTCCCCCCTCCTATATAATAAATAGGTTAGGATAATAAAGAATCCAATTCGGATTCATCTTTTTGCTCGATCTGCACATCACAATATGTATCATCATCTATTTAAATTATTGAGTCTTATTTTACTTATGTTCAAAATTATGCATTTTTATTCAGGCAAATATTATAGGTAATATTTGGGTAAAAAATGTATGGACACGAGAATCTAACAATCCAAATATGATACCAACTGCTAACCCTATTTATACTAATCAATTTCGAAATAATTTCTCTTTTAATCTTTTTTTTCCTTCTTAAACTAAGGCTTTACCCCTAAATTTGCCTTCCTTTCTGTTGTCTTGTACATACTCAAACTGGAAACAGTAAACCTAGTAGGACATTTTTTTTTTTTTGGGGTGAAAAAATACCTCATTTTCATTAGACATCAAAATTAAATATAATAAGTGACTCTTTAAAATCCTTTGTAATCAACAAATGTGTTTCATGCATCACTTATCTTAGGAGAACATTGAATGCTTATCGACAAGCAGTTGCATGAGTCTTCCACAACTAATTTTTCCCTGAAACCCCAAAATCCAGCTCCCTTTTTTGTCCTTTTCAAATAAAATTTCCGCATAAAGAAATTCCAATAAAGCAGAGAAAGACAAACAAATAGTGAGGATTATATTAGGACCCACCTTAGACCGAATTGTGAGAAAATAATAATTAGATCTCAACCCAAGTAACGTTAGATCCTGAAATTTATCATTGATAAATCACATCTATAGCCTCAAAGTTTGATAAAACTACACAATTTTGCAGTTTAGAAAATGTTCAAATAGTCTTGACCCCATAAATTTATGATAATTTATACTTGTGCATCTTGATCAATCATTATCGCTTATCCAAAGCTATATATATACACACTGCATCTGCATGTAAACTTTCTAACATCGAGACAAATATACACTGGCAAGTTTTTTGTTCTTTTCTTCGCGCCAAAAAAACAAAAACCATGTTTAGGAAATAGGCTAGATAATCTTTTCTAATGTCTCTGTAATTGAAAAATAAATAAAATCAAAATCTATATTCCGGTTGGTGAGATTGTCAATGTTAAAATAAAAATATAAAAAACATAAAGTTTCGGACTAAGTAAAATCCGAATCGAATGACCTGAATTTAAGGTCATGTAAAATGGTTTGGTAAATCAATTTGGCATTCAGTTGAGGTTTTAAAATTTCAAATAACGAGAAACTCAAATTAAACTTATCCAATAATTGAACCGAAAATTATTCAGCTAACTATGTGGTAGTCACTAACCGTATTTCAAGATTCAAAAAAATTGGTTGATAACCACACAATATGAACATTTCTATTAATATCAACTTTTTGATAACAACTCATTGGCATGCATTCATTGGTTACGTTTCTATTAATATCACATAATTGGCTAGTGAATGAATGCACATAAGTTGTTATCAAAAAATTATTATGATTTGTTACTGAGTCTATCATTACTCTTTGAGGTAATAGTTATTAACCAGCTCGGAAGTGGAGTCCTACTGACCTTAGGCCCCAACTTTTATGACAATTTCCAACGTCATTAATATATTTATGCTCTTTTCTGTAAATAAAAATGAACGGGCTTACTTTTTTTATTTTTTATTTTTTATTTTTTATGAGATAAAATTCTTTAGAAATATATATATCTTACTATATTAGAAAAAAACATAACATTTAAGAGACACATTCTCCTTCTGCCATGTGGCACATGACACATAAGATGACACCTAAATTAATTTTGACACATCAACAATCCACATATATATATATATATATATATATATTAAATTCCATCTTTATCCGTTGTTTTTTTTTTTCCCATCTTAATCCATAAAGATATTTAGTTAAGATCAACAACTTCCCATCTTCATCCATAAATATATTTAGTTGTGATCAACAACTCTTTTCATCCGAATATATTTTTATTATTTTATTTGAAGTTTCATCCTATTTTTAATTTAAAATTTTAAGCTTCATCCGTTTATTTATTTATTTGTTTTAGCTTCATCTGTTTATTTTATTTATTTTCTTTAAGCTTTATCTTTCTTTTTTTTTATTTTTTTAAAATTTTAAGCTTCATCTTCATATGTACTCACAACATTTTCAAATGTAAGATTATTTATATCTCAATACAAATTTTAAATTTCTTTTTCTAAAGCTGCACGTTACTTTAAATATGATAATTATATATATAAAATAAACAAACTTCCTTATATATATCTTCATCACAATCTTTATTCACCTGCACACGTGCTTCAAATAACTATACGTTTTTGTATAATTTATATATAATGAATTTTATATTTTGATCAACACCTTAAAATTTATCATTTATTAAATTTATTATCTTTAGATAATTATACGTTTTTAAATTATTTTCTACCATGCTTATCCTTATCTCTCATCCCATCTCTACCTCTATTAATTCCTTCATCCGGATTCAAATTCTATATACGACAGAACTGAATAAATAAAATATTTGTTTTCTCTTGTACGTCAGCTGCCGACAAAGGTAGAATTGCTCATTTATTTAATTTTATTGTGTTCATTGAAATTTTGTTCTTCCTTTTTGAATTATTTTTCTATTTTATTTTCTGAAAGGCACGGGCCTTATATTTCTTTTTCCCCAATATTATCAGGTTTTATATTTTACCGTATCTTTCTTTTTTTTAGATTTTGGACTAATTCATATTATTGATGTTTCAATCAGTATAGCTTTGTTTAATAATGAGTTTTATAATTTTATGACTTTTCCCTTATTTTTGTTTGGATTTTGGGATACCTCATATAATTGATATTTCAATTCTTATTGCAGGTTTTTCAGGTTTTATTGAGTTTTATAATTGTATGGTTTTTCCCCTTCTTTTTGTTTGGGTTTTGGGATGACTCATATAATTGATATTTCAATTCTTATTGCAGATTTTTCAGATTCTGTTAGTCTCCCAAACTTTCCCCAACTAATTTATTGATGTTTCAGTTAGTACTGCTTTGTTTAATATTGAGTTTTATAATTTTATGGTTTTTTCCCTTCCTTTTATTTGGGTTTTGGGATAACTCATAGAATTGATTTTCAATTATATTGCAGTTTTTCATATTCTATTAGTCTCCTAAATTTTTCCCAACTTTGTTAAAGATGAAAGCTAAAACTTTTACATCATAGAAATTCATATTTTCAAATTTTCTATTAATTGTAGATTCTTTTAGTCATAGCACTATCAAAATTATGAATGTGCAATACTTCCCCTTCCTTTTTCTTTTTCATTTTTTTTTTCTTTTTCGTATCATGTAAATTGTGAGGAGTAGGTTAACTTTTATTTTGGTATTTTCAAATTTATTTGGTTGAAAATTTCTTCATATTGAAGATTCTAAATACAAAATTAATTACTTCTAATATTATATATATACATACATTTTGTACTTTCATCATCATGAATATTTTATTTGTATTCTTCTTCTTTTTTTTCCTCTATTATTGTCATAATTAAAGCTTTGTTTTAAATTTTTTATTGGAATAGAAGATCTTCACTCACAATATAGATTTTTTTAACCATATTTTTTCTTATTATTTAATCAAAATTTATCTTTAATATTAATCAAATTTCAATTTTTAAATATTAAAAAATTCAACAAAATCACAACGGCAGTAAAAAGTCGGAAGCTTTTTACATTTCTGACATACTAAATCATACTTAGTAATTAGGGGCGATAATACTTTTTTTCAACCTTCTACCAATTTGATAAAAAATTATTGGGTAAAAAAATTATTTATAAGCACTACACTTTTATTCATAATTGATACATGTTATTGGTCGAACCTGAGTGCACTAGTAATTTGCACAATAAGAGATTCCACTAACCTACAGACACTTATTTGTTTAGAACGTAATCGAGCTTTTATCGTTGATTTAATAATAAACGATCTCGAACTGAGTTTTAATGAATATAGCTCGAGCTTATTCGTGAGCGTTCGTATTCGTTCTTTGCCCTATTAGTAATACTGTGATACAAAAACTAATTTCCTAAGGGCCTTGCCCTATTAGTAATACTGTGATACAAAAACTAATTTCCTAAGGGTCTGTTCTGAGAACCGGGTTTGGCCATTTTTTGGGTCTCAACCCAAAAATCGAACCCAACCCCATGTTTTCAGCACCAATTTCCACTGCCGTCGCCGCCCTCCCTCCGCCGCACTCCTCCTCCCGCCGCCGCCACTGGCCTCCTCTTCTTCTTCTTGGTTCCCAGCTTCTTCTTCTTCTTCTCCTTCTCGCATCTTCTTCTTCTTCTTCAGCCTTCTTCTTCTCCTTCGCGCATCTTCTTCTTCTTCTCTTCTTCCCGCTGCCCTCTTCTTCTTCTTCGCACTTCTTCCCTTCCTCCTCTTCTTCTTCTTCTTTGCACTTCTTCCTCTTCCTCCTCCACAATCACTCACAAACCCAATTGTGAGTGGATTTTAAATTTGATTCCCCAAATCCCAAATTTGGGAAAATATGGAATTCAAGCTCAAGGTCTTTTGATTGAAACAGAAAAAAGAAGAAGAAGAAGAATTTGATTTTGGGGATTTTGGTTTTGGGCCGCCGACGGTGGCGGGGCAGACCGTGTGGTACGTTTCTTTGTTCTGGGTCTTAACCCATTTGGTCTCTACCTAAAAACTCAAACCGATTCTCAGAACTTGTAAAGAACAGGCCCTAAACCACTTGAAAATAACTTATTTGATTTTCCAATAAAGAGTATTAAAATAACAGGAGTGAAAATCGTGATGTGATCTAAATGGAAAAGACATTATCCTATAAATTAGGTTTTTAAGGTGAGGTTCGATCGACTTCTTGGAAAAGTTTCAAGAACCCACAAGTTGTTTGATAATACATCAAATATTGAGGATGGTGGATGTAATTTCCCGCCTATAATGATGATATTCCCCCACTCAACTCTCTTTCGAAGGCCAAACAACACTAATTTAATGCACGTTGTTGTTGAGGTGGAGAAAGCAACACGGCTCTGACTACTCTGAGCTCAGTGCGGCGGTGGGTTTATCTGTCGGGTGATAAAATTTCACTGTAATGGACCGCCATCTCCGGCCACACGACTCGCCGGCGCTGACTCGGCCGGATGTAGAGGAGGTGGTGGTCGGCGTTGGCTATGAGGAGGAGGAGGAGACGGGCTTATCATTTTCCCGTAACCATCTTAACGGTTTGATTGCCACTGAAGCGTCAACAACGTTGGACCACAAGGTTCTTTACAACCATCCATAGTTCCATACCATGCACATGTTAATGTAACTTTATATCACTGTTTCTTGTTGAATTATGGCTCTTTTTACCGTGGGATGCTTTTGTTCTTTTGTCTTTACTTTGAACTCTGAAGGAAATCAACTTGCAAAGAAAGTTTGGTGATATATGATTTAATATTGGAACTTGGCTCCTCATGTTTCAAAAAATTTTTTTGTCTCAAAAAAATACGATTTGTTTTTGTACTTTTCATACATTAAATAATATTCAAACCTTAAAAAACTGTCCCTTTTAAAACATGATTTTTTTATTGGGACGGATGGGGTATTGGGTAGAATAGTTTAGAGAGAAGGCAGAAGCCAAAATGGCAAAAAGTTTCATTTTTTCAACCGCATCAGTATGAATCTGTAGTTACGCTGAATTAACTGATCAGAAGTGAGGCTTACATGGTTGGCAAGCATGTGATTTGTAGGGCTGGTAATTGTGGTTATTCAAACCAGATTAATGTGTTCTCTGCCATGTTTTATGGTTAGGACAAGAAAATTGCCAGTAAAATAAGGTAACAAACCCAGAAGTATGCACTGCTAGAGGCTTGAGGCACAAAAGCCAGTCACTCGAGTCAATCTATTAGTAGAAAATTGTTCTCTGACAATGAAACTGCAGATTCCTTTTTGACAAACTTGGGGAACTTTATGGTTGTCATTTTGAAAATATGTTTTGAGGAATTAATTTTAAATTGTTGAATTGTGGTTAATAGTAAGAAAATGTATTTAAAATTGAAATTAGTTTGCAACCATGATTTTAAACGTCTACCATACCTGCTTGTCTCTTGGTTCTTGTGCCTCCGGACAGCAAAATCAAGGACTTTCTCTGCTTATGGAGATTGATCCCTTGTACCAAAGTGCCCGTGTGTCACTCTCAGATGGGTAAAATATTTTGCAGTCAACTTTTTAGCCCATGTAGAGTGGCACGCAGGTACTCTGGTACAGGAGATCAGCAGAGCCTACGGAAGGCATTTCACTTGTGGTCAGTAATTATTATTTTTTTTCATGTGCTTAGCACTTGAACACTAGGCATCTTCTCGGCCAGCGTTGTGAATTTTGGCGAGTAGTCGTTTCCTTTGAACTTGCACTTCTATGTATGACTGTCCAGTTTTAGTGGTTTTGCTTTTGGATTAATCAAGCTGTGATGGTGTTGGAAGGTCGTTGATGCACATCAGAAACTTGTATTGACCCAATAGCTTCTCTCAAGGGAATTTTATGTAATTTTCTGGTTCACTTGACTATAATAACAGGATGAACATGATCTTCTAACAACATCATTGTGAATAACTTTCTCCAATAAATACTCAGCAAACTGTTGAAAGATTTTTTTTTTTTTTTTTTTGTGAGTAAAATGGCAAACTTGAGCTCTTATTGAACTTTCATAATCAATTTATGCAATGCAAGATTTTCCTAAGCCTACAGAGCTAATGAGAATGTATCTGGTTGAAGACGATGGTTGGCTGATTGGGATGGGCTTTAGGAGGAAACAGATGGTGGAAATTCATTAAGAACAGGAAGGAATAAAACAACAAATGGAGCATTTTTAAGGATCTTGAGAAGAAGTAGATGAAGGATAAATGGATCACAAATTTTATTTTAGTGCATATAAAGTCTGCAAGTCCGTACTACTTTTTCTCATAGAAAATGACTGAAGGAAGCTTTCTGCAAAAGAAGCCCCTTTTCCTTCTTAAACTTGTTATCACTAATATTAAAACAAATAGTCTGATATTCTGTTATGCAGATATCTTATTAATCATTTTTTAAGAATCTCTTCACTTTCTTTTTTTAGTATCTACCTACATATGCTTTTTAGTTATCCTCCAAATGTTAGCCATGATTTTGGGTACAATTCTCTTCCAAACTCCTTAATTATTTCGAATTTTATCGTTGTTAACTTATGTTGAAATGTAATTATATTTTGCTCAGGTGACAGGAAAATGGGGAACTCTGTTTCTTGCTTACAAGACATTAGGAGTAGTCTTTGGTGGCCTTGTTACATCTCCACTTTACGTTTATCCTTCAATGCCACTGAAATCTCCTACAGAAGAAAACTACTTGGGAATCTTCAGCATCATGTTCTGGACTCTGAGTCTTATTGGAGTGGTCAAGTATGCTGGTATAGCTGTTAGAGCTGATGATCAGGGTGAAGGTATATTTTGTTCAAAATGGATTATACATATACAAGTATATGTTTTGGAGTTGTGTTTGTAACTTTATCTATCAGATTTCGGTTTAAATTTGTCATGCACAACTGAGAATTCCACCACCACTTAGGAAAGCCTTCCTTTGTCATGCTTCCATAAATTTGACACTTTGATGGGAACTCCTATTCCAATTGATTAGTACTCCGTTCCACATCAATTCACATCACACTTACTCCAACCAAAGGGTGGAAGTTGGGGATTTTGAGACCACAAGGGAGGGAAGCGTCAACTGTGAAAATCACAATGGAGACAAGCCTCTTTTGCCCCAACCTAAATCTGTTGAAAAATTTATTTTTCTTGTGAGATCATTCGGACCACTCTTAAAGATTTACACTATAATACAGGACTCCTTAGTGTATTTTAAGCAGATTTTTCATGTAGGAAATTGCGAGAGATAAAGAAGCTAATGAGCTGCTAAACAGATCAAGTTAAGATTTTGTACTTCTCTTTCTGCTACTACTGAGTACATAGATTATGTTAGCTCTATAAGAATTGATTAATAGGCTTAAGTTCACTTCATTTTAACAATTTTACCAAATTAAATTGTTGAATTTGGAGTTCTGTGTTGTGTTCATTGGGACAACATCATAGATAAATTTACTTCAACAAGTTTTACAACCTTGTTACCTTCTGCAACTAACAAAACTATATGAAGACTTGAATCTTAATGTACATCATGAAAATGGACAGATGTCTGCCGTTTTGTCAAATGTTTTTATTATCATGGTTATTTTTCAAGTAATGGAATGTGGATGATGTCCCTTCTTATGCTCTTTTTGTCATTGATAGTTGAAGGACTCTTTTCTTCTGATGTCAAGGACATTTCTGGATTTCTTTTAGATGTATGATCTCTCAACATAAAGTTTGTGCTTTCTGTTGAATTTACCACAATGTTTATATATCTAGATAATTTGTCATCTTCCTTCCCTTTTAGCAAGTTGTGGTGCCTGCTCCAAAATGAAAATTCTGTAAGAAGTAAATGACAAATTTCTCAGCATGCATCCAAATGTTAGCTTACTTTAACTGCACGTTTTTCCACCGTATTTTGTTGTATTTGTTGTGATATATTTTGGAGAACATCTAGATGATATGAAGTGTCCTTGCATCAATATAAAGATAGCAGTCACAGATAAAGTTAAACAATGACATCGAATTCCTTGTGGCTTCGGCAGAGAGTTGGAGCTAAGGAATGATGGATTTTTTATTGCATAGTTTGGTAAATGCTTAGGAATTATTATGCTATTGGAGACTTGTTTGCAATTTGGAAGATGCATATCTGAAAACCTTAGGTCATCAAGCATCTAAGAGGTCTGCAGAAAATAAAATTTCACAGAAGGAGAATGCATCTTTAATTAGCTTAAGAAGCAGCTTCTAGGTGTACCTGAGGTTGTTACTTCCATATTGACACTGGAGTAATGGTTGTTTGCAGGTGGAACTTTTGCACTCTACTCATTACTCTGTAGGAATATAAACATTGACATCCTTTCATCGAAACGTCAGCATGCAAATTCAAGTTCTGCTCAGCGGGCGAGTAGACTAGGTAAATTTTTTGAAGAGAGCTTGGTTGCCAGAAGGGTGTTGCTTTTTATTGCTATTTTGGGCATGTGCATGCTAATAGGTGATGGTGTACTAACTCCTGCAATTTCCGGTGCGTTAATGAGTAAATATTGTCAGTCAATTCTTTAGAATTCTTATTGCATATTTGGTAGTGTTTTTTGTATATTGCTTCATCCTTATAGTATATTTACCGTCTCAATTCAGTGTTGTCAGCTATGGAAGGCATCAGTGCACCTTTTCCATCATTCAACAATTGTAAGTATAATGCATATTGTACTTAGATGCAAAATCTAGTTATCTCGAATATGCCTGAAGAATCAGAGAATTTAACAACTGCAAAGAGAGAACTAGTTTCTTCTAAGTACATAAAACACATAATAGTTAAAGTATTTCCCACTGGAAAGCTGGACTGTGAACTTTAACTGAAAATTAAAAACTCCTATTTTTTAAATTTCTCTTATACGATAAGGAATTCCATCTTGTAACTGGAACTGTAAATGATGACGTAGTACTTGACTCTGATGACTGCCATCGGTTAGCTCACTTCAATTCAGCTCTGACCATTTTCCCAGTTTTTTGATGGAAGCTTGATTTTTTACTTGCAGCCATGGTGGAGCTTGTCTCTGCCATTATTCTCATAGCTTTGTTCCTCCTGCAGAAGCACGGTACCTCGAGAGTGAGTTTCCTTTTCTCTCCCATAATGGGTGCATGGACCCTCACTACTCCTATTGTAGGAGTATACAGAATCATAAAGCACTACCCCAGTATATTTAAAGCAATTTCCCTCATTATATATTCACCTTCTTCTGGAGAAATGGAAAGGAAGGCTGGCTATCGCTAAGTGGCACTATTCTATGCATCACAGGTCAGCCTCATAAAATGGACAGATCATCTAGTGTGAATTATAAAACTGATGCTTCTCTTTTGCTTAAATTTTTGTTCTTTGACTTTCGTATTTTAGATGACCTGAGATTCTTTAATTTTGTCACCACAATGATAAAATCTTAGATTTGGGTTACAACTGATAACTTAATTGTCGATATTGATAGGTTCTTGCTAAGCTGTTAACTACACTCGTACTTTGTAATTCAGAAACTTGTAAAACAATATGACAATCATTTGTCAACCGCGCAGCACTAGTGAAGTTTTGATTGTGAAGTCACAGCCTTACTGCATTACTTGCTCCATTATTTGAAATTGTTCCTCAATTGTTTTTCTTCAGTGTCTGTTTTCATTTTCTTGTTAAAATACAAGTGTGTTTGGTATGGCTGAAATGTAGGGATGTCTAACATGGTATTCATTGTACTAAATCTTTATATACTTGCACAGGTTCTGAGGCAATGTTCGCTGATCTTGGTCATTTTGACAGGACCTCCATTCAGGTGAATTCAAAGATCTTCCTCATTATCGTGTTTGCTTTTTTGACTCTATTACAGTTCCTAACTCTGTTTATTGTCACAGATAGCTTTCTTTTGTACCATATATCCATCACTGATTCTGACATACGCTGGACAGACTGCTTACCTTATCAGAAACCCAAATGACCATAAAAATGGCTTTTACACTTTTATACCATCTGCAGTGTACTGGCCTATGTTTGTGATAGCCACACTGGCTGCTATTGTAGCTAGCCAGTCCCTGATTTCAGCCACATTTTCCATTATCAAGCAATCTGTTGCCCTTGATTACTTTCCTCGGGTCAAGATTGTTCACACGTCTACTAGGCAAGAAGGCGAAGTTTATGCTCCTGAGGTGAACTATATTCTTATGGTTATCTGTGTTGCTGTCATACTAATCTTTGGAGATGGTGCAGATATTGGAAATGCCTTCGGTAAGATTTATTAAAAATCCCTGCTATCCTATTAAGAGCATTGAATAAATCTGTTTGTCTTTAAGAAAACAAATGTCCCTGCATTGCAGAAGATCTGTTGGTATTAATAATGAATCAACACAAGCTTTGTAGTGATTGTTTTGGGTTTAGTTTTGTTGCATGTTTCCTGTAAGCATTTTGTTGATGGTAAAACAATTACCAAAGTTCGGAATATGCTTCATTTACTAATTAAGTTGGGCATCAATTACAGGAGTTGTTGTTACAATGGTGATGCTCATTACTACTATACTTCTCACCTTAGTCATGATCATTATCTGGAGAACTCCAACAGTTCTGGTGGCCCTTTATTTTGCTGTATTTTTTGTGATGGAGGGAGTATATGTGAGTTCTGTCTTCATCAAAATTCCCGAAGGCGGTTGGATACCATTTGCCATTTCGCTTATACTTGCTTTCATCATGTTTGGCTGGTTCTATGGAAGGCAGAGAAAAATGCAGTATGAGCTAACACACAAGATAGACCTGGACAGACTAAGAACACTCTTATCTGATCCAGGAATCCAAAGGGTGCCTGGAATTTGCTTTTTTTACAGCAACATTCAAGATGGGCTGACCCCAGTTCTTGGTCATTACATGAAGAATATGAGATCGCTTCACCGTGTCACTATCTTTACAACCCTTAGATACTTGCTGGTGCCAAAAGTGTCCCCAAGTGAGAAAATTGCTGTCAAGAAATTAGGCCCCAAGGGAGTTTATGGCTGTGTCGTTCAGTATGGTTATGCAGATTCACCCAGCCTCAATTGTGATGACCTTGTTCATCAAGTCACTGAAGCCTTACAAAGCCATATAAGAAATTCTTCTGATTATGCAGCAGAAAATCCTTCCCTGGATGAAGAAATTTCAGAGATACATGAGGCGAAACTTTCCGGGGTTGTTCACGTACGTGGGAAGACCAAGTTTCATATTGGTAAAAACTGTGGCTGGTTTGACAGATCTATGCTTGCTTTCTACGAAGTTCTGCACAGTAATTGCAGGTCTTCTCTTCCTGCTTTAGGAATCCCACTTAAGCAACGTATAGAGGTTGGAATGCTTTATGAAGCCTAATGCGGTGTTAATATCAAGCCTAATGTTGTACTTTTAAGTTGTAACAATTGTTTGGAACTAGCTAGATATTAATATTTTGGGTGGTGGCGGAGTTGAAACAGAAATCTGTAGCTGATATGATGAAAACTACTTGGTTGGAACATAGAGTGGATCAATCAATCCTTACCACAGATTGGGTCTTTAGCATCAGAGTTTTAATCCCCTTTCTCACCGAATTTCTGAATTTTGTAGGCCGATGCTAGAAGTATGCGATGTTAAAGATCTCGGGTCTTCAGCACATTTTTTTTTTTTTTCAAAGTTGGCAAAGATTTTATATCGGAAAAATTGAAAAAGTAGTCCACAATCTTTACCCCTGTTTCAAATGTAGTCCACAATCTTTAGTAAGTATCAAATCTAGTCCACATTTGAAACACGGGTAAAGAATGTGGACTACTATTGATTTTTTTTCCATATTATTTAAGAATAACACATTTATCTTACTTTTGAAGATATTTACAATTTTGATTCCTTTTACTTATTATAGGAGCTTCCAAAGTCATAAAAAATTATGTTACAATTGTATTATATTTATCTCAAGTTTGTATTTTTAAAAATTAATTACTTCCTCTGTTCCATCAGAAGAATCCATTTTGAAAAATATTTCTTGTTCCAATAGAATAGTCAACTTTTAAATTGTTTTACTCTTCATACCCTTACTAATATAATAATGCGTGGTCCACAATTATCTCATACTTAATAAGTATCTGTGTGGAATAAATGGTGTCCAATTAGTTATTTTAGTTATTGTACCCTAACATTTATAATAAGTATATTTAATAAACTTATAAGAGTATTTTTATAAAAAGAATTTTAGTTGAGAAATATTTTCTTTAGAAAATTTTATAAAATCATAAAATTATTTTATTTCAAAAGTCCCGAATCGGGTAAAACCGATTGCACTGCTGTGAATAGTAAAAATATAAGTTTTAAAGAATATTATAGGGCTGTGTAAGTTTTAAATTTTACATATTAATAAAGAATATAATTTTTTATGATAAGCATGTTCTGAGTCTTGGTGCGAACTACCCCTTGTATGCTTGGTAGTGAATCTGGGGTGTCACAGAAATTAAGGTGAAAGAATGTTTAAGAAAAACAGAAATAAGAATTGGGTAAAAAAAAAAAGAAATAAATGAGAGTAGAGAGGGAGAAAAAAAAAACAAGAATGACAAAGATATAAAAAAAATTAAAAAAAGAAAAAAAGAAGGACAAATTACAAGGATGAATAGAGAAAAACTGAAACAAAAAAGGTAGAAAAATAAAATAATGTTATAAGTTTGAAAATGGAAAATTATCGAAAACAAGAAGCTATTTAATTTCAACAATTTCTCATTTCCTAAATTCTCATTCTCATAATTCTAAAAATTTCCCACCAACAATTTCCAAAAAAAAATCAATAGTAGTCCACAATTTTTACCAATGTTTCAAATGTAGTCCACAATCTTTAAGGATGATTTCAGGAGGTCAAAACCGTTTTTGACTAACGGTCAAACTCGTTGACCGTTAATTTAGTCCAATTTCCGTCTTTTGGACTGAAATTGAAACAAAACGGATACATTGTGGACTACATTTGATACTTACTAAAGATTGTGGACTACATTTGAAACAGGGGTAAAGATTGTGGACTACTTTTGCAATTTTTCCATTTTATATCGGTTGTTTCGAAACTCTTTGTAAAATTCCAAGCATCACGTGTTGCTTGTCATGACATATTATTCACAATTTTAGATCTACTCAAGACGAGTGAAAAGTAGTCACTTGCTCTTTGTTATCTAAATTTCAACAAGGAAATAAGAATTCGAGTAAAAATACACGATCAATATAGAGTCATCTGCTCAATACATAGTCATAACCGTGCATTTTCAAGGCATATATATAAAATATCTTATGAAAATTAAATTTTACATTTACCAACGTAAATATAATTATATAGGATATTCCTTAATCTTGTATTTTATTAAAAATTAAAATAATTATACCCTACACACAAATAAATGAACCCTTAGTCATAAGATTTAATTTGTTAAAAATGAATATCAATGAAAAAAAAATTTTCTCTCAAAAATTTAAAATAACTATACCCTATATACAAATAAGTGAACCCTTGGTCGCAAGATTTATTTTGTTAAAAGTAAATATCAATGAAAAATAGTTATCTCAAAAAATTAAAATAACTATACCCTACACACAAATAAGTGAACTCTTAGTCATAAGATTTAATTTGTTAAAAATGAATATCAATAAAAAAAATTTATCTAAAAAATTTAAAATAACTATACCTTATATACAAATAAGTGAAGCCTTAGGCACAAGAATTATTTTGTTACAAATGAATATTAATGGTAAAAATTATTAAACTATCCCAAATGATTATTTCTGTCATCATGATAAATATTAAACTCATTTATATAATTAAAAGAGTAAAGTCTCCATTTAGTCCCTTACATATTAGTTAATGATCTTTTTGGTTCCCTATATTTCAAAATGATCTTTTTGGTCCATTACATATTGTTTAATAATCTTTTTGGTGGTCCCTTACATATTGCTTAATAATCATTTTTGTCCACTACATTTCAAAACTATCTTTTTGGTCCCTTATTTTTATTTTTCGAACTATTTGGTCCCTTGGCCGTTCAACCTGACGGAAAACATTAATATCAATCACGTATCGTTCACACGACTCTGTTAGCGAAGGGCAAACTTGTCCCAACATAATTACTGGGATGCTAAAAATGATGCTGGGACAAGTTTGCTATTTGTTGACGGAGTCGTGTGAGCTGCACGTAAATGATATTAACGTTTTCTGTCGGGTTCAACAGCAAGTTTGCCTTTTCGTAGACAGAGTCGTGTGAACGACACGTGAGTGATATTAATATTTTTTGTCGGATTGAACAGTCAAGGGACCAAGTGGCTCGAAAAATAAAAGTAAGGGACCAAAAAGATCGTTTTGAAATGTAAGTGACCAAAAAGATTAT
Source organism: Leptodermis oblonga (assembly GCA_016801395.1). Taxonomy (NCBI): domain Eukaryota; kingdom Viridiplantae; phylum Streptophyta; class Magnoliopsida; order Gentianales; family Rubiaceae; genus Leptodermis; species Leptodermis oblonga. The sequence goes on along the minus strand of CM028751.1, from coordinate 19,155,840 downwards.
TAAGCAATATGTAAGGGACCAATAAGATCGTTTTGAATGTAAGGGACCAAAAAGATCATTAAGCAATATGTGAGGGACCAAATGAGGACTTTAATCTAATTAAAAACTTACACTCCTTTGTAAGAAACTCGGACCAGTTGGGGGGAGGTTGTCTCTATAGGGACCGTTAGGTGAGGTAATACACGGTGAATGCATTCTATTGGGCTATGGAACAAATATGGATGCAGTCTTCAAAGGTTATTATAAGCAGTGGAATTCACTAGCGTTAAGGGAATGATTGGGGTGCAAATTGAATGTGACTTGAAGGTGCTAATAGATTATGCCACAGGTAAAGCTACATGGCCATGGAGGTTGCTTAGCACACTGTACAGAATGCGGAGAAGCTAACTAGCCAGCAGGTTGGTTAGCTAGAGAGGCAAGCATGCTTCAGCATAGAAGAGTCTACACACTGCAGGATGCGCCCCGTCAACTTAGGGGCTTATGTATTATGGACCAATAAGGTGTCTTCTCAGTAAGACTCAAACATATACTTTAGGGAATTCATGTACAATTGCATTCTTGGACTACATCACACGCATACACCTTTTTCGCTTTATTTAATAAGAGGGTCACCATGCCCACCAACTACTTAATAGGTTGTTCCCTAAAAAGAAAAATGAAAAAGTTGTATATAGATATAAACATGACAGTTTTCAAAGTACATAATTGTAGAAAAGTGAGAACACTTACCTTGATCTGCGAGGTCGATTGCTAGCAGATCTATAAAGTATACATAATACAATTAATGTTTAAGAAAGAAATTAATTTTAATTTAGAATTCAGTTAGAAATTAGAAATAAGGGGTTAGCTTTCCCTAAGTTAGAACTTAGTCAGAAGTTAGGAGTTAGAAAGAAGCATTGGTGCCAAAATGTTTATTTTTGAATTTTTGAACATTGGGGAGGTAGAACCATCCAAAGGGGGCATATTCTGCTTAGGACGGCGGAAAAACCTTTGGGTTCAGTGGTTCTGCCGTTGTATTGCTGCCAAAATGTTCATTTTTGGATTTTTAAAAGTTTATACATTCAATTGCTTCTTGCTTGTAAATCTTGCTCTGTTACTACACAAGAAGGGCAGGTAACATCCTTGGATGGCCAAACAACAACAAACGGTTAAATTGAGAGCATGCATATATAAACTTTAAAAGAAAAGAATAAGGATTCAAATAATTTCCAAGATTGTTTACCCTTTAGTTTGTGTTGTATAAGCTTTAAAGACTCGGGTTGGATCTACTTGATTGTTCTTGTTCTTTCTTTCTTTTTTTCCTTCTCCTTCCACTCTTCCCTCTCCTCTCTCCTCTCTCCTTTTTTGTTTTCCTTCAGGTGAGATATGAGCTCTCCCATTTCCTGAACTTGGTATTTGTACCCAATGATCCCTACTACCCTAGGATGGTTAGGGTAGTAGACCATGCACTTGTTTTGACTATTCATTTGCTTTGTTTAACACTCAACCCAGCAAACCAAATTCCACCAAGAAACCCAATTGACTATTCATTTGTTTTGTTTAATTATCCCATTCACACTCCGCATCAGCAAGAGATGCAAGTAACATTCATGCAGCAGCACAATCACACGACATACACCAATAATTGCTCTTTTTATGCTTATGTTCTTTTTCTGTATGTCATGTGAATTATGTTTTATTAGTTTTATGATTTCTTTTTTCATTATGTAAATTTTTTATGCGATTGTCACGTTTCAAAATAAACAAATTTAATAATATTTTCATTTGAGATAGACTTATTGAACATAATTATCTCATCTTATTTACGTGACACGTATTAGTAATTTAAACGTCAATAAATTGCTACTTTATTTGTGTTTATTATTATTATTATTATTATTTGGTAGTTGACATGCCCGTTGCAAGGCGCACAAAAAAAATTTAGATCAAACTACATTTCTAATGGATAGAATAGTAGTGAGTAGGGCGAATCCACGGTAACTGTGGTTTCCTATTTCTTCCCGTATAAAACAAAGTTAATCGATATAGGCAAGTAAATACACAATGATCACAGATTCAATAATATCTCTATCATGCAAGCACATTAGTTATAGCTAACAAAGAAGTCTCCATAGCCCAGGCCCATTTTAAGATCAGCTAATCCCATTATTCATCCACCGTCAATAGATTATCTATCTATTGTAGACAGCTAGAGTGTGTCTATGGTATCTATCCCAGCGCCGATCTTCCCAATTATCGAACACTAAGGTTCTAACGGACTTCTAGGGGCCAGCTAGAGTAATGCTACTATTTTCCCTAACTAAAACTACCTTACCCGAGTTCTTCGTCAAATTAGCAAACATGAGTGTTTTAGCAGCATTAAGAAGTGGAAGACCAAAATCAATGTGCCCACAAGCCTTGGCAAGTGAGTTTCACAGAGATTACTTTTCCCCTACTAAATCAAAGTTTAGCTTGCCGCTTATTAACCTGGTCAAGCCAAAAGATTGTTTGCCGTCAATCGGCTTACCCAAGCTAACCCAACAGGTGTTGATTAAACCTGTCGACTGAAACTTAATCAAGTAAAACAGAGGTAGAAAAAATATTTGCAAGAATAAAGATGTGAAGAACTTCTTGATCTCACAGTTGTGTGATTTAATATCTAGTCAATTCACTTCGGAATAAACAAAGAACATAGTTTATAAAGCAACAACTAAAGAACAAGACATAGAAGAAAAGAAACTATTGTATAAAAGTTCCATCCCAGTCGAAAGAACTCCATGGGCAAGCCACCTACAATGTGTTGTAAGGACTATATTCTACTATCTATGTTAATGTGTATGATGTATCAATTCTACCTCTTACCAGCTCTCTATTTATAGAAGTTTAGAGCACTAAATTTGGTAGAAATCTAATAATAAGTTATGTGAGTTGTTCCTCACGGATGCGAAAAGTGCCAAGGAAGGTTGAACATTGCTGGGCACAAACTTACCCTCTTTTTGAATTTTGAAAATTAACCTCCTAACTTTAGTAAGACAAGCTACTTCATCTAAACCTAACAAGAATTATCGAATTGGAAAAAAAAAGAAAGACTTTAGGCGGGGCAAGTAACAACCCTTTAAATAGGAGGGGGTTGGTCGATTTTAGCTAATACAAGAGTAAGAGGAATAGGAAATAAAAATAAAGGTGGAATCCCATTAGACTTGCTATTCCTTACAAAACTCAGTTTCCAAAAAGAACATGGAAACTTGGTTGACAGTTTTTTGCCTGTCTCAAGAAGGAAACATGGCCGCAATTCCAAAGAAGAAAAAAAAGGGAAAATTCTAAAACTAATATAAAAAAAAGGATTCAAGTTGTAACAAACCTATAACAACCTTAACTAATCCTAAACTAACAAGGGAAAGAATTAGGAAACAACCCTAAAACCTAACCCTAATTGAACTGAGGTTTTGGCTATGTTCCTTTGTGTGGGCTGGCCAAATTGATGAAGCAGGGGTGCTAATGGATTTGGCCCGAAATGGCATAGCATTATTTTGGGGACTTCTTGGAAAACTTCACCAAATAGTGCGAAACGTTTCAGACGCAATGAGAAGCTTTCTGAACCTTGTGGAAATGCTCGAAATCAAGAAAATCAATATTCTTCACTTTTCTTTAAGAATCGTTATCGGTAGCTAGCTTAATAAACCATGAAGTTTAAAGTTTCAAGATTTATCAAGAAATATTTCAAGAAGTTCAAGAATGCTTTCTAGAACTTCAAAAAATGCCTCGAACTTTATTCTATCACGTTGAGAGGTCATGCTGATCCATTTATTGTGAAGATGTGAACCTATTTATCCTTATGATTACATTCGTTCAAGGCCTTGCCTTTGATAACCTTTTGGGCTTGTGCTTGACTCAAGAGTATGAGGTTCCGGAGAGCTTCATCTGCCTCCTTCTGTCGTTGTCGTGTAAGCGGCCCCACGATGTCGATAAATGGATCCCTCTAATATGGGTTACCGACAATGCTGTATCCATCTAGTTGCGGGTGATTTGTGTGTGTGTCTTTGCTGGTCTAGATGCCCTCATCAATAAGGAAAATATGATAAAAGGTAACTTAAGCAACAAGCAAATTTTTTCCCATAATTAAAATAAAGAAACTACTAATTCTAATTACTTAAGGAAGAAGTTAAGCTTGTTTCCCTTAAGTAAACATATTTAGAATTGGGAAAGTAGAGAATTATAGCTGCTGGAACTCTTCTAGCATCTTCTTTCCTTCATGGGCACACCAAGTATTTGGCCTTAGGTTTCTCGTAGGTTTTCACGACTTAAACACTTTTCCTTCGCTTGGGCAAGCTACGCTTGCTTCAGACAAGTCGTACTAAATTATCACTTGAGTTTTGGAATTGCTGGACTTTAGTCAGTTTGGGTCAAGTCGAATTGTCTTGGGCAAGTCGCGAATGAACTTTACTGTCTTTTCTGCTCTTCAGAGTGGTTTGCTCAGCTTTGATTCTAACTTGGGCGTTTACACATCATTTTAGCTTCAATTCTTCTCCTTTTGTTTCAAACTCTCTTGGGCACGTAAAGCAAATATGCATACTATTAATGCAATTCTTTATAATATAAAGCTTGTTTCGGCACTAAATTGTCCCCTAGGCAAGTCAAGAATTTGTCCGATGAGTAGTTTGATTTTTACATATTTTATTTATTAATAGAAAAATACATCCTTATATTAGTTTGCCCCTTTTAATTTTTGTTCTTGCTCTGCCTTTGCTTTATACTTTATAATTTGAGGAAACTTTTTAGCACTAATGTTGTGAATAACAAATTATGATTACTTATTTTAGTGGAAATGTGCACTATGAACTAGATGGATGTGCAATCTTTTGAAAACAAATGTGAAAACTCATTAAAATTTATTCCCTTTTCTTCCCTTAGTAAAACAACATCATTTTACTAAGGGGTAAAATAAAAAAAAAAACATAAAGGGCATTTTCGAAAAGTGAGGATTGCCACTAAACCCCTTCCCAATTTATACATACTACTACCCTAAATCAACTTACCCCCAATTCAATCACTCACGCCTAACTTCTTCCGTTTAGTTCCGGACCACACGGCGCACAAAGAAGAGCAAGCAGCAGCCAGCAGCAGCAACACACGGCTGCAGTCGTGACCGGATGCTGGCCTAATTCATCGCCGGTGATGGCCACTACCTCCATAGGCTCCCTTTCTTGCCGCCTTGATAGCTAAAAGATTGTAAGTTTATTTGTTTGTAAATTTTAAATTTTGTATATATTTTTATAGTTAGTAGTTTAAGTTTGTTATATAAGTGATAATGATTATAGGTTATAGCAATGCTATTTCAAAATTTTAGTAATGTTTATTATTTATAATTGAATATTTATGTATATAATTGTGATTGTCATTGTGATTTATTATTGATTAATTAATTTTGAATATGTTTTAATTTATTTAATAATTTGTGTGCGATTGTTTTTTATAGTATTATGTTGTTGGGTTAATATTGAAGGATAAAATTTTAATTTGGTAAGTTTGATAAATTTTGATCGGTTATTGAAAAATTTAAAGACACGGGGGAAAAAAATTGCCATTTAGGTTGCCCCCTCTAACATTTTGTTCTGCGTTCACCGCTGAATTGATGTGCAATATTTTGACAATAAATGTACAAATTTATTAAAATTGATGTGCAATCTTTTGAAAATAAATGTCCTATCTCATTAAAATTGATGTGCAATATTTTGAAATAAATGTGCAATCTCATTAAAATTGATGTACAATCTTTTGAAATAAATGTGCAATCTCTTTAAAATTTATGTGCAATCTTTTGAAATAAATGTGCAATCTCATTAAAATTAATGTGCAATATTTTGAAAACAAATATACACTCTCATTCAAATTTAGGGGCAATCTTGAGGGTGGGTGGTGGTGAAGATAATGGTTCTAGTTTTATCAGATTTTGTGTCCCAATTTATTTTGAAGTTTTATCGAAGAAATGGTGGCTTAGGTTGTCTGTATGGTTCACTTTTAATGTGTCGGATTCATGTAGTATCAGAAATCGCCAACTAAAATAACTTACTATACAAAGCAAGCAAGTAAATTACCATAAAAGATAATTATATAAGGAACTAAAAAGTTCATTTATAATAAGTAAATGATTAAAAAAATCAAACAATTGAATGTAAAGGACTATTTTTGTATTTTAATCTACCAATTATTAACATATTACTCATTTATCATTCTTTATTTTAAAACTCTACTCTTTTCAAAAGTTTGATTCTTCCCCCCCCCCCCCCCCCCACCCCAATCTATACCCTCGTACAAGTATATATATATATATATATATATATATATATAACAACAATATTGTTACTTGTTTGCAGGGATAGAGCGACTCTAACTTGGCTGATCCTCATGGAAAGAAGCCAGAAATCCTGAGCCCGCGTTACCTGAAAATGGCTAAGAAGCATAAATCTAGTTCCGGTTGCAGTTTCTGCAGCTTCAGTTCTAGGAAAGTAATTTCGTGTGGCACGATCGAAATTATTTATGGAGCAGCACCAGCCGGCTATCAAGAGATGATTTTGGGAGGCGTGAAGTACTGGCCATGGTGTTTCTGCAACTTCATACAAATGTCGATGGTCACCACATACGCAGGCATTCCCGATGGGAAGATAACGCAAAGGTTCAAGTACCGGAGGGGAGCCACCATGGTTTGTGCTTGCCTTACCATGTATATATAGTGAATTATCTTTCATTGATAGTAAAGATCCAAGATTACTATTCCCATATCCTTGAATGAGTTTTCAACTTTTGGATTGCTTAGGGAAGATAGCCCAATATCAGCACGCAATTCGCACGCACCCAAATCTTTTGCATTTGCAGAAATTCAATATTAGTGACTATACAAAATTTTCATATTTAATGCCTACACAGTTTAACTTGATTGCACCATTATATAATATATATGAATTGACTGCTAAGTTTCTAAAAAGCTTCAAAGTTCTATATATATACACACTGGCTAGCCACTGATCAATACACCATCCTTAGTTGCTGATGGCTAATTATGTCTAGTTTGCTTTAATTGTAGCTAACCAAGAAGTCTCCATAGCCCAGACTCATTTTAAGATAAGCTAATCTCATTATTTATACACCATCAATAGATTATCGATCTATTGTCTGCAACTAGAGTGTGTCTATGGTATCTATCCCAGTGCCGATCTTCCCAATTATCGAAACACTAGGGTACTAACGGACTTCTGGGTGCCGGTTAGAGTAATGCTACTATTTTTTGCCTAACTAAAACTAACTTACCCGAGTTCTTCCGCAAATGAGCAAACATGATTGTTTTAGCAGCATTAAGTGGAAGACCTAAATCAATGTACCCATAAGCCTTGGCAAGTGAGTTTCACATATATTACTTTTCCCCTACTAAATCAAAGTTTAGCTTGCCGATTATTAACCTGGTCAAGCCATAAGATTTTTTGCCGTCAATCGGCTTGCCTAAGCTAACCCGACAGATGTTGATTAAATCTGTCAACTGAAACTTAATCAAGTAAAACAAAGGTAGAATAAATATTTGCAAGAATAAAGATGTGAAAAATGTCTAGATCTCACAGTTGTGTGATTTAATATCTTGTCAATTCACTTCAGAATAAACAAAGAATATAGTTTATAATGCAACCACTAAAGATCAAGACATAGAAGAAAAGAAACTATGGTATAAAAGTTCCATCCCAGCCTTTAGGCTGGGAAGGGTAACTCCGTGGGCAAGCTACCTACAATGTGTCGGCAAGACTATGTTCTATGATCTATGTTGAAGTGTATGCTAAATCAATTCTACCTCCTACCAGCTCTCTATTTGTAGAAATTTAGAGCACCTAAATTTGGTGGAAATGTAATAATAAGTTATGTGAGTTGTTCCTCACGGATGAGGAAAGTGCCAAAAAAGGTTGAACGTTGCTGGCCACAAACTTACCCTCTTTGTGATTTCGAAAATTAACCTCCTAACTTTAACAAGACAAGCTACTTTATCTAAACCTAGCAGGAATTATCGAACTGGAAAAAAAAAAAGACTTTAGGAGGAGCAAGTAACCTAAATTTAACCTAAAGTTTCGCGTATGTATTTTAAACATGCATGCAAAAATACACAAGTTCAAGGAAAGAACTCTTAAGCTAAGGATTAAACCTTACACAAGATATAACTAATATGAATTTTTTGGTTATTAAAATTTTGAACAACCCTTTAAATACGAGGGGGTTGGTCGATTTTAGCTAGTACAAGAGTAGGAGGAATAGGAAATAAAAATAAGGGTGGAATCCCATTAGAGTTGGTATTCCTTATAAAAGTCAGTTTCCAAAAAGAACATAGAAACTTGGTTGAAAGTTTTTGCCTGTCTCAAGAAGGAAACATGGCCGCAATTCCAAAGAAGAAAAGAAAAGGGAAAATTCTAAAACTAATAAATAAAAATAAGGATTCAAGTTGTAACAAACCTATAACAACCTTAACTAATCCTAAACTAACAAGGGAAAGAATTAAGCAACAACCCTAAAACCTAACCCTAATTGAAGTGAGGTTCCCGCTATGGGCCTTTGTGTGGGCTGGCCGAATTGATGAAGCAGGGGTGGTGATGGATTAGGCCTGAAATGGCGTAGCATTATTTTGGAGACTTCCTGGAAAACTTTACCAAATAGTCCGGAACGTTTCGGATGCAATGAGAAGTTTTCTGAACCCTTCGGAAAAGCTTGAAATCAAGAAAATCAAAATTCTTCACTTTTCTTTAAGATTCGTAATCTGTAACCAGCTTAATAAATCAGGAAGTTTAAAGCTTCAAGATTTATCAAGAAATATTTCAAGAAGGTCAAGAATGCTTTCTAGAACTTCAAAAAATGCCTCAAACTTTATTCTTTCACGTTGAGAGGTCGCGCTGATCCGTTTATTGTGAAGATGTGAACCAATTTATCCTTGTGATTACATTCGTCCAAGGCCTTGCCTTCGGTGACCTTTTGGGCTTGTGTTTGGCTCAAAAGTATGAGGTTCCGGAGAGCCTCATCTGCCTCCTTCTGCCATTGGCGTGTAAGCGGCCCAACGATGTCGATAAATGTATCCCTCTGACATGGGTATGCTGGATCCATCTTGTAGCGGGTGATTTGTCTATGTGTCTTTGCTGGTCTGGATGCCCTCATTAATAAGGCAAATATGATAAAAGGAACTAACTTTAGCAACAAGCAAAATTTTTCACATAATTAAAATAAAGAAACAACTAATTCTAGTTACTTAGGAATAAGTTAAGCTTGTTTCCTTTAAGTAAACATGTTTAGAATTAGGAAGAACTCTTCTGGTGTCTTCTTTCCCTCATGGGCCAAGTAATTGGGCCTTAGGTTTCTTGTAGGTTTTCACGACTTTAGCACTTTTCCTTCGCTTGGGCAAGCTGCGCTTGCTTCAGACAAGTCGTACTGAATTATCACTTGAGTTTTGGAATTGCTGGACTTTAGCCAGCTTGGGTCAAAGTCGAATTGTCTAGGGCAAGTCACGAACGAACTTTACTAGTCTTTTCTGCTCTTCGGAATGATTTGCTCAGCTCCGATTCTAACTTGGACGTTTACACATCATTTTAGCTTCAATTCTCCTCTTGCTTCAAACTCACTTGGGCAAGCTGCAAAGCAAATATGCATACTATTAATGCAATTCTTTATAATTTATAGCTTGTTCTGACACTAAATCATCCCCTAGGCAAGTCAAGAATTTGTCTGATCAGTAGTTTAATTTGTACATATTCTTTTAATAATAGAAAATTAAATCCTTATACTAGTTCGCCCCTTTTAATTTTCGTTCTTGCTCTACCACTGCTGTATACTTTATAATTTAAGGCAACTTTTTAGCACTAATGTCGTGAAAATGTGCACTGTGAACTAGATGGATGTGCAATCTCATTAAAATTGATGCAACGATGGAGACAGGGAGAGAGGGAGGGGGGAGGGGGGTGCCCCGCCCTTCTCTGACTAAGAAGACGATGAGTATTCTGTTTTTCACATTTTTTTCCCTTAGTAAGGGCCTTTTCAAAAAGTCGTTTTACTAAGGGAAAAAAATATTAAAAAAACAAACATAAAGGGCATTTTCAAAAAGTGGGGATTGCAACTAAACCCCTCCCCAATTTAAACATATTGCTACCCTAAATCAATTTACCCCCAATTCAATCACTCAAGCCTAACTTCTTCCATTTAGTTCCTGACCGACCGACGCACAAAGCGGAGCAAGCAGCAGCCAGCAGCAGCAACCGTGACCGGACGCCGCCCCAATTCATCTCCAGCGGTGGCCACTACCTCCATAAGCTCCCTTTCTTGCTGCCTTGATAGCTAAAAGATTGTAAGTTTATTTGTTTGTAAATTTTAATTTTTGTATATATTTTTATAGTTAGTAGTTTAAGTTTGTAATAAAGGTGATAATGATTATAGGTTATAGCAATGCTATTTTAATTTTTAGTAATGTTTATTATTTATAATTGAATATTTATGTATATAATTGTGGTTGTCATTGTGATTTACTATTGATTAATTAATTTTGAATATGTTTTAATTTATTTAATAATTTGTGTGCAATTTTTTTTTATAGTATTGTGTTGGGTTAATATTGAATGATAAAATTTTAATTTGGTAAGTTTGATCATTTTGATAGGTTATGCATAAATTTAAAGACACTGGGAAAAAAAATTGCCATTTAGGTCTCCCCCTCTGACATTTTATTCTGCGTTCACCGCTGAATTGACGTGCAATCTTTTGAATATAAATGTGCAAATTCATTAAAATTGATGTGCAATCTTTTGAAAACAAATGTGCAATCTCATTAAAATTGATGTGCAATATTTTGAAATAAATGTGCAATCTCATTCAAATTTATGTGCAATCTTTTGAAATAAATGTGCAAACTCATTAAAATTAATGTGGAATCTTTTGAAAACAAATATACAATCTCATTAAAATTTATGTGCAATCTTGAGGGTCGTTGGTGGAGAAGATGATGGTTCTAGTTTTATCAAATTTGTATCCCAATTTATTTTGGAGTTTTACCGAAGAAATGGGGACTTAGGTTGTATATATGGGTTCACTTTTAATGTGTCGGATTCTTGTCGTAATAGAAATTGCCAAACAAAATAACTTACTATACAAAGCAAGCAAGTAAATTACCATAAAAGATAATTACATGAGGAACAAAAAAGTTCATTTTTAATAAGTAAATGATTAAAAAAAATCAAACATTTGAATGTAAAGGACTATTTTTGTATTTTAATCTACTAATTATTAACATATTACTCATTTATCATTCTCTATTTTAAAACTCTACTCTTTTCAAAAGTTTGATTCTTTATATAACAACAATATTGTTACTTGTTTACAATGTTGTGTATTATTTCTTTTGCAAAGAAAAACAAAAGCATTAATGAAATTATTTGTGGGGATAGAGCGACTCCAACTTGGCTCATCCTCATGGAAAGAAGCCAGAAATCCTAAGCCCGCGTTACCTGAAAAAGGCAAAGAAGCATCAATCTGGTTCCGGTTCCAGTTCCAGTTTCTGCAGCTTCAGCTCCGGGAAAGTAATATTGTGTGGCAAGATCGTAATTATTTATGGAGCAGCACCAGCCAGCTGCCGAGAGATGATTTTGGGAGGCATGAAGTACTGGGCCCGGTGTTGCTGCAGCTTCATACAAATGCCAATGGTCACCACAGACGCAGACATTCCCAATGGGAAGATAACGCAAGGGTTTTTTTCTATTCAAATACTAGAGGGGAGTCACTATGGTTTGTACTTGCCTTACCATGTATATATATATAGCGAACTATCTTCCATTGTTAGTAAAGATCCAAGATTACTATTCCCATATCATTGAATGAGTTTTCAACTCTTGGATTGCTTAGGAAAGATGGCCCAATATCAGCATGCAATTCGCACGCAATCAGTGGCGGAGCCAGGACCCGAAGGTCTGGAGGGACAATTATTTGTTATAAGTATTTATTCCTATTATTTTTATTTTTGGTGGGGCAAACTACACATATTTTCAAATATTGTATAGTAAAAAAAAGAAAATTAACATTGCTGGTGGGGCAATTGCCCAACCAACACTATATGTGGCTCCGCCACTGCACGCAATTCACACGCACCAAAATCTTTTGCATTTGTCGAAATTCAATATTAGTGACTATACAAAATTTTCACTTTATATGCCTACACAGTTTAATTTGACTGCACCATTATATAACATATATGAATTGACTGCTAAGTTTCTGAAAAACTTCAAAGTTCTATATATATCCACGCTGGCTAGCTACTGATCAGTACAGCATTCTTAGTTGCTTATGGCTAATTATGCCTAGTTTGCTTTAATTGAACTAAGATGTTTCCTGGTGTCCCTTCAAACAATAAAAGTTTCATTTCCATCTCATAGAGAAAATCAGATTTCCAGCATGCTGGGGAAAACTGCTCTGAGAATCAAAGATGTAGGAAGTGTAAATATGGAAGAATAGTCTGCTGAAAAGATTGAAAAAAGCCTAACTAAAGCCATTTCTGACGGTGTAGCTAATGTTTGTGAAGTTGAGAAAGACAAAGGGATGATGCCGAAGTGGAGGAAGGCATTCCCAAATTTGATTCTAGCGAGGATCGATGTCCTGGATAGTATTTGGAATGAGACGTTAATTTCATTATATGCAAGCTGTAAGGTAACATTCACTTACTTCCTCTGTTCTCTAGCTGAATCTTCTTAAATTAAGGTAACGCAGAAAAGAATTCCTGCGGCGTGCATGTTTTGTGCTTCGGTTTGGAAATTCAAGTATTGTGCATGTTTAGCGTATTGACTCATAAACAATGAAATGGATTTTATTTTAAATGTATAGATAGGCAGTGATGTTAGGGGAGGGATGTAGGCAAACAACAGAATTGAGTAGTAGAGAGAATTCTACTATTTGCTGCTTATTTGAGTAGTACTATAGAAAATACAAAGAAAGCCATGCACAAATGCTTTAATTGTGTTTGCTGCCAACAATCTTATGTTAAACCAAGTTAAAGAAAACAACTTCCAAAGCCAAATCCTTTGTGACATAAATACAAAAATAGAAAATATTTATCACTAATAAAGACAGATTTGGAGAAATGCAATTAGTGACTCTATTAATATAGTTTCAGTAATTTATTTATGTGCATTTGAGGAGATCTTTTTACAAATTCAACTGATCAAACTCATTGTCCCCCCAAAAATTTAGATACAAAGGGACCAAGGAAAACAGAGAACAAAGCAGTGTCTTCCAACATTAATCACAGCAGATGGTAGCATTACCAGGCAGGGAAAAAAGCCTTAAAAGGGAGATACTCCCTCTGCTCTAGTATTACAAAATGGACTCTTATAATAGAACGGAGGGAGTAATTGGGAGTCTACCTTTGGTTTGCAGTGCAAGATATCACTCTTTGGATATGCTCACTGGTCTAGCAATGGGGAAAAGAAACAATATGCCCTGCAGCAGATGGCTTAGAAGAGAGCCAAACCATCCTATTTCCTACACAAAAAAGTTCATATTGCTCCCCAGTCAAGTAAGCATTAAGGGAAAAGAAGGAAACAAATCGCAGCCTCAAGCTTGACGTACGTAGTTTTACCTTGTATTTTTATAAGATACTATCCGGGCAACTCAAATCTTTGGCCTCAGGTTCCACTAAAACAAAAATGCAATCATAACATCAAATTCAGGCTGCTGAAATAAAAAGGTCTAGATGCTGTAGTAATAAGTCCATCTTTGGTGCCCAACCAGGTTTACTGAATTTCTTGAGGGCATGTATTGTAGAGTTCAGAAAGGTAGATTGCTCCCTCATTCAGCTAGGAGTAGAGCTTTATTCTGGTTGTAATTTGTGTATGGCAAGCCGGACACCATTCAAGATGTATTCCGCACTCATAACAAGCCTGATGCAAGAAGCAAGATTATAATGAACAACATATCATCAAGAAATATTCTCAAATCCTATAATGTTTACCTGGTGACCACATCCAAAAGCCATGTTCTTGGTATTTCTACGACAAACGGTACAGACCTGTTGAGATTATAGATACATTACAAATGATAAGTTGAAGAGTTATTGTGTTGGGATAGGATAATTGTCATTCAAGGAAGATCAGGAAAAACTTATAGTTCAAAAAAATGAATATATTATGGTTCATGGTTATCAATTCTTTGTATACCTTATTCAAAGGAGAGCTAGGGGGTGGAGCATTTTGGGAAGCAACTTTAGGGGCAGGATTAGGATATGGAGCACCCCTTCTGTAACTATTTTGCTGGTATGATCTGAAACTACTGCCAGTAGAAGCTGAGCCATAAACAGGTGGAGGAAGAGGCATTCTATTTGGAGCTGTCTGTGTTAGACATCTGCATCGTAATGGCATAAGTACAGTACCTTATATTATATCCCTTCGTTCCATTAGAAGAGTCTACTTTGTGTTATTGAAACAGTATTACAAAGTGGAATCTTCTGATGGAACGGAGGGAGTACAAATTAATGAACCTACATAGTCTTTAGTGTGAAATGAATCCATGTTTACCCTAATATATTGAGTTCAATTGTAGCTTTGTATTGGGAAGGTATTTCCATCAAGGCAGCAAGTGCAAATTCTGCCTGTTTCCTCCGTGGATCCACATTTTTCAACATAATATCTGTAAAGTTCACAAACTGTGAACAAAAAGAAGTGAAGAAACATCCCAAACTTTCAGCATTTATACTGCTATTAATTTGTATAAGGAAAGTACATTAACTGTGACACTGTGAAGTGAGTAATAATTAAAATCATTGCTGACCTGAAAATTATCAAATGCTCTTGCAGGGATGTTATCATCAAATTCCCTCATCATGTCCCAAGGACCATCTCCAACCCCAACTAATATGATCGACAACGGATATTCACTGCAATATTATTGAAGCTTAATTATAAGGATGGATATGGTTAAACTATGCTTTTAATTACCTTTTTCCTGAACTAAAAAGAACTAGATTTACCTTGCTTTGACAATAGCATCAATGGTCTTTTGCTCCTGAGCACTGAGCCTACTTTGAGGGGTCTTAGAACTTCTTGTCACCTTATTATAACAAAACAGATAACACAAAAACTGCCATTATCAAAATTGGATCCAACAAAATCATCAGAAAAACATAGGAAAGTGAAAGAATTAATCACCTGCCCATCTGCAATTATCAACAAGACATGGTACTGGCCACCGCTATCCTCTACGATTTTCATAGCCATTTCGATGACAGGTGCAAAAGATGTTGGTCCTGTGCCATTGTGTAAGATAATCTTAGCATTAAGGAAACCAAAAGTTTGAGCCAACCAAACTAAACAGTAAGAAAGAGAACCTGAAAGTTGAAGCTGGGGAACTATTTCCCTGTATCGTCTAAGAACTTCTTCGAATCCATTGCAATACCTTAAATCCGAATAGAAACTAAACACGTCGTGATCATGTGTTGAGGCTGCACAAGGATAGATGAAAAATTGAACCCAGATCCAAATACTCCTTTCCTCCCATTAGAAAAGTCCACTTTCTAAAACAGTATTAGAAACTAGAAAGTAGACTCTTCTAATTGGGAAGGCTGGAGTAACTGTTTTTAGAAATCACAATCGGGAAATCATACGCGTACCATCTCCAAATCCAAAACATGGGATCAAATTGTCCTCATCAAAGGCAGATAAAGATTTCCCAATAATTGAGATTGCCTGCTGATAGGGATTCTGACCACTTCCAATATGATGCAAGCTTTTGTGTTTAAATGACCTTGAGCCTGTCCACTCATTGCTCTTAGTGAAATCAACACCAATAATAAGGTTAGATGACTCTAAACCAGCCTCAGCCAGAGCAGATGTTACCTGAAGTAGAGTTTTATATAATCAGTAAATTAGCTTGTTTAATGCATAAGCTATCAAAGCAGAAGTTCAAAATGGAAGCAATATTTGATCAACCAAATATCTATTTCTGTTTTCAAGATTGAGTTTTGCAATACAGATTCTTGAACCCTGCAAGGCCTTCAAACCTATCTATGGCTCTTTTTTCCTCTTTTTTTTTTTTTTTCCCCCCTTTGTTTTTTGGGTTACTTACCAAAACTCGTGTTGACATTTGTCCTAATTATTAACGGGCCTTGCAATTTAGAAAAATATCTAACAAACCCTGAGATTTATTAGAATGTTATCAAACACCCCCTGATTTTAAATGATAGTTTTGAAAACATATTCTTAAAAAATAATTTCTAATGCAAAGAGTGTATTAAAAACGTAAAAATGTATACTGAGGATGATGATAAATTATTATAATATATAAAAGTTAGTGTAAAAACCAAAAACAAAATCAAAACTCATGAAAACGAACTTGGCCTTAACAATATAGAGTTTGCTTGGTAATTTTTCAAACTTTAAGGTTCGTTAGATAATTTTGGATAAACCTTAGCGGGGTTTTCATAATTTAGCTTTGTTTTTTTAATATCAAATGGCCTCACCTGGTCCAAGGATTGGTAGTTATCAGATATCCTGGAATATCTTGTGTCCAGCCTGTGATGTGGCTGGGGAGATCGGAAACCATAGTTGAAAGAAGTTGGTGCATGGTGATGCTGAGGAGTATAGTATGTAGAAGGCCGCTCAAAGTATGGTGATCTTGGGTAGCTAGGGTAATCAAAAGTAGATGAAGTAGTAGTAGTAGTAGTCTTTCTACTACTTGAACTTCTTCCTCCCATTACCTTCAAAAAATTACCAGAAAGCAAATGAACCAAATAAATCTTGAGCTTGGAGGAAACAGATGGACTTAATTAATGCAGAATCTGGCAAGTTTTGGTATAAAAGTACAAACAAAAAGGGAGTTGGGACAAAAAAATTCTGCAAAGACTGAAACCATAGACCAAGAAGTTGATGACTATATAGTCTTTGGAGAAATTGCCAGGAAATGGAGTGACCCTTTGGAAAAGAAAGCTGCAGTGTGGCTTCATAGAAATAGAGCAAAATTATGTACAAGTCATCAAGAAACTGTCAACCTATTATGCGGTAGCAGTTGGAATTAGGGACATGTTTCGAATGCTAATAAAAAAACAAAAAGACAGGAACAAAACAGTGGGGTCATTTTGCATTTATTGCATTACAAGAAAGAGAAAAATTAAGTCTAGGTACCTCAATTAGCCCACCCCCATCGTCATAAAATTGCATGAAAGAGGAAAACAAAAGGGTAGGCTCTGTTCTCTTGTGGCTTGTGTAGGGGAAATTTTGTTGGAGGGAAGTTTTTTGTTAGAAATTTTTTGGAGGGAAGTTTTTTTTGGGAAATTGTGTAGGTGAGAGATGAAAAAGTGTAATGATTGTGTTATTTTTTGAATTTATGTGAGTAGGTATTTAGAGGGAATTTTAAAATTTTAATTTTGAATTGTTGAAAAAGTGAAGTTGTTTCTTTGTATAAAGTTTTGAAAAAAAAAAGTGATGATTCTTGGAAAATTACCACAAGAGAACAGAGCCTAAGAGTGTTGTTATTTAGACGGAATCGGGCATGCACGAAAGTGGTTTTTGAAATGGCCCACATCTAAAGTTGTAAAATCTTTACTAAAATATTTTTAATGACTAAACAATGGGTTTTTGCCCCCAATATTCATATTGGGGCATAAAATTACAAAAATAGTCTTTTTTTTTTATTCCCAATCTAGAGAAACCGAAGAAGGGGAAAAACGAATCCACTGTCTTCGTTTTTTAAAAATAAATTCAAATAAAAAAATTTTAAAAAAATATTTCCAAGAAAAACGAATCCCTCCAATTCGTTTTCTATTTGTACCAATTTTTTAAAAAACAAAAAATTCTTTTTTAAATTAATTATTTCTACAAAAAATGTATGATTTATCAAGGAAAAGAAAAATATACTATGAATGAAAGGCATTGTACAAGCTTTGAAGACTAAAATATTGAGGCTCACTAGATACGGACTTGCATATCATTTTAATAACTGTCTAAATCGATTGTAATAGAAAAAAATTCAGTAAAAATTAAAATCAACACATAACCAAAACATTAAAAAATGATAGTGACCAATATTAATCTACATTAAGAAGTATTTCATTGTATTCTTGAAGTAACGTTCAGGATAAATCTAAGTATCGTTGCAAGATGATAAGGAACATAGCAATCAAAATTAGAACAAATAATCAAGGTTGTTAAACTCGGATTTTTAGCTATACTCGTTTTAGGTCTGGAATCGGAATCGTATCGTAGAATCGAAAAATAGTTTAAAATTGTATCATTAATTTGAAAAATGACTATAAATGACATAGGCATATAAATAGAGTTATAAACTACTAATAATTTTAATTTAAATATAAAGGTTAAATTTGCATGTTTGAAAAAAAATATAGGTAGAATTATTATAATTAATATTTGAAAAGAAAATAAATAAATTAATCATTTTTACTATATTATTAATTAACTGTATCCTTCAGCATTACCATTTAATTCGGTTCGTTGTCCCTATTTTCAAAATTTTACCAAACAGTTAGCAAATAGCAATGTTTCAGGATATGTTCCACGAAGTTATAATAGATTGAGAACAACTCTTCTCGCTTAAGAAAAGGCTCACACCAGTAGAAAATTTTAGCCTACTAGAGATAGTTAGAAAAAGAAATGAGTATCTATTTGCTCAGATGGTTGGACAGATATTCAATGCAGACCTCTCATTAATATCATGGTTGCATCTGTTGGTGGTGCATTATGCATTAATGTTGTAAATTCAAGTGGAAACATTTAAGATGTTGAATATGTGGCAAGCTTGTTCTTTGATGCTGTTGAAGAAATTGGAGTAACAAATGTAGCCCAGATTGTGACAGACAATGCTAACAACTTCAAAGCTCTGGAGGTATTATTGAAATATATATATATATATATATATACTATATATACACACACATATATATATATATCCTCATATATTTTTGACCCCTTGTGTTATGCATAGTTTGAAGTTAGCATTGAAGTGAATTTGTGAATCCCCAAAAAATTCAGATGAGTATGCTCAAAGTTGCTCGATTGGTAACCTGATTTCTGATATTCAAAATATCATAAACTTCATTGTTAACCATGACATGACAAATTCAATTTTAAGAGCTATTCAAACTTGTCTTTGCTAAAAATTGCAGAAACTAAATTTGCCTCTGGTATTATCATGGCTCAACGAGTTAAAAATGTCAAAGAATTATTGGAAAAAATGGTGATGGATTCTAGTTGGAGAATCTACAAAGGAGGTGGTAAAAACTACCATGGAGATGAAAGCATGTGATGTTAAGAAGTGCATTGTTGGTGATTCTTAGTGGGATAAATTGGATTATCTTCCAAAATTCACTCAAACTTTAGTTGGAATGTTGAGAGTTGCTGACACTGATGCTCCTATTTTACATGAAATCTATCACATATGGAACTCTATGATTGAAAATGTGAAAGAGGTTGTTTTTTAGCACGAGGGAAAAAGTCTGATTGTTGACAGTTCAGGATTTTTTGATGTTATTCAAGTTGTTTTAGAGTTTAGGTGGAATAAGAGCAACACAATTTTGCATTGGTTCCTAAATACTATAGTAATGCTTGGCTTTAAGTTGGAAGTATTGACATAGAAAGATGGCACCACATGAAAATTCAGAAGTTTCCTCTAACAGAACATTATGTTTCCAAAGGTTGTTTGATGACTAACAAATTCAGAGAAGTTTGTAAAAAAAATATGGGGATTTTTCTACTAGTACAGGATCATTAAGTGCTCCAAATGTTGTTGATGCAAGAGACTATGAAGAAGCAATTTCTTGGTGGGCTAATCATGGAGCCTTAACACCATTATTTCAAGGTTAGCTTTCAAACTATTATCACAACCTGCATCATCTTGCTGTGAAATGAATTGGAACATTTACTCACTAATTTAGGATGTAAAGAGGAACAAGTTGGCTACTTTTCGGGCAGAAGATCTAGTGTATGTGCGTGCTAATATTTGGCTATTGGCTAAGAAAAAAAAAAAAAAGAAAAAAAGTGGTATCAAGAAGGGGCCTCAAAATTTTGGGACGTATGTAAGTACCCTAAATTGCTTTACATTTTACTTTGATGATTCATGTGATTTGATTTATTCTTTTATTGAGTGCTAGGACTGACAATTTTTAATTTTCAGATGGAAATAAGTTTAATATTGATGGAGACATAGGTGAATTTGTTGAACTTTCAATTAAGAGTAAATTTCTCATTTCATCACCAACCTTTGGCCATGTTACCCGATTCGACACAAACTTTTCAAAATTAGTTTTTCAACACAAACCTTTCAAAAACGTAACAAAACATAACATTCCGTCCATGAGCTCCATTAAATGCTTGACAAAAGGTAATTTTTGAGGGCAAAATCATCCAATTTCGTTTTCCTTTGTCTTACATTCCATATTTTACTTTTATTACCAAACAAACCCCAAATCATTCATCTTTTTACAAATTTCTTCCTAAAATCAAATATACTAATTATTCTTAATCTTATGATATATTACTAAAGTAAAAATATTTTTCTCTTTTTCAAAATAAGTTGTGGCCACAATTTAAAAAAATAAAATAATAGGGGCCAAATTATAAAATTGCAACAAAAAAAGGGGAAAAAAAAAAAAAAGGAAGAGTACGGGGAAGACACTGTTCATCGTCTTCCCTACTCGTCCTTTTGTTTTTTGTTTTTTCTTTTTTCCTTTCAATTTTTTGGCTCTTTTCAAGCGTGAGTAAAAAAAACCTGCACTTTTGTGACATTAGAAACAGAGAAGAAAAAGATAAAAGTAAAATAAATACAAAAATTGAAAGATAAAAGATAAAAGTAATATTTAAGGTGAACTTCAAACTCAAACACCCTGATCAATTTTTAACCATATCTGGGATGAACTTAATATTTAACCAACCAAACACAAAGCACAATTCAAACTCAAACAACGGAATCAATAATTATATCTGGGATAAACTTGGAACAATAGAAATTCGAAAACCCCAATTTCAGTAAAAAAAAACAACCCCCAAATTCGAAGTTGAAAAGAGACAAAATTATAAAATTAAAAAAAAAAAACATTCAGCTTTCTTCCATCTTGGTAGCACTGAATCCTACGTTGAAGTCCACGCCGAAGTTTTTAATCAGAAGGGATTGTGAGTTGCGATTTTCTTCTTAGTTCGGTGAACTTCAAGATGGTGGAGGTCGACGAGGAAGAGCCAACAGAAACCCGGCAACTAGGTTGCCCAGCCACGTCCGCCATCAATGCCGCTAACGCAATCTCCGTCTTTGCTTATCAGTTTCAAGCGACCGCCTATTTCCAGCAACCTCTGTGCCTGCCCAGATCGATCTCAGTCGAAGTGAGGATTAGAGAGAGATAGGGAAGATGAGTCGCGGGTTGAGGGAGGAAGGGAGGTGCCGACTGAAAAATAAAGAAGTAGAAAGAAGACAGCTCTATTATTTAAGAGCCCTAAAGGACAAAAATGAAAGTTTTGGGGTTTTTTTTGTAATAAAAGCAAAATAAGGGGAAAGGTAAGACATAAAAATTGATAATTTGACAATTTTACCCTCAAAAACCAGTTGCCGTTAGTGGGTTAATGGAGGGAGTGGACGGAATGTCATGTTTTGTAATGTTTTCGAAAGGTTTGTACTGAAAAACCTAATTTTTGAATGTTCGTGTCGATTCGGGTAACATGGCTAAAGGTTTGTGATGAAATGAGAAATTCACTCTTCAGTTAATGAACCTCACATTGAAGCAATGAGGTTCAGAGAAGATTTGGATGACCAAAATGATTTTTGATTCTCTGAAATATTTAGTGTTTAATGAGGTTTAGTGAAGATTTAGATGACTAAATTGATTTCTTATTCTCTGAATAATAAGTTACTAATTTTGTTCTTTGGTTGTGGCTTTTGGCTACTTCTTTATTTTTTACTTCTACTAGTAGTAGTTGCAGTTCCATATGCCAAGTTATGTTGTAGACTTGTAGTTGGTATACTTTTGAAATTGTAAATTTACTAACAAAAAGTCTACAATTAATATAACAGTGTATTATTGTTTTTGCAATGTGTTTCTTCAGTTTAAACTTTGCTCAATTTTGCACCCTTGCCTAATAACAAAGAGTTTACTTTGGACAAACTTCCATATATGAACTATAATATGAGTATCAAGATGACAAGGTATGTTTCATCTCTACATTCTTAAATATTTTTAGTCATTAACTTTAAAATATTCTTGTCATTGACTATGTAGTTGTTTTATTGCCTTGAATTCTTAATTGCTGCAATAAAGTTTGCCTAGTAAATGTCTTACAAAATACTAAAATCTTATGAACTACTAAATTATAACTCATATCTCGTACCCGTAGTGGTGTCCCCGTACCCTAAAATTTAGGAAAAGGCTCACCTGAAGCTTAGATCCGCACCTATACCCAAGTTCGAGCAACATAGCTTGCAACTTCTTTATTTTATTTCTCACTCCTTGCAACTTCATCACTACAATTTTCAATCAGTGAAGTTTCTTCATACGACCCTTAATTGAAGACCGCGTCCCTTGCAAACTCTGTATTCCACCCATGTTCTGGATCTGCATATGTAAAAGTATTTTCTAGCTGCTTGTCAACATTACTCCCCTTCACCTATATTGTATTCGATTGCCAGATAAGAGAAATGTGCAACTCAACCCTCTAGTCTTCTTCAATTTGGCAGTAGCATTCTCCCTTTTGCATTCTCCCTTTTCTATTTTTGAAGCATCTCAGAATTCCTGTGAAGTTCCTCTTCAATTGCTTTAATCACAACCGTTGGTTTAAAGATTTCCTCTAAGAGTTTGCCCCATTCATCACCTCGAGCTTTCTTTTGCTTCTTTTTAATTTCCTTCTCAGCCAAGTGATCACAGACAATCTCTATCACCTTCTCAGTTTGTATATACTTCAATAACTGCCTAACATGCTCCTCGGAAACCAGCTCTCTCAAACTTTCCTTTAGTGAAAGTAGTAGTTGGGCTCATGTAATAGTACATCATCGTATTTGACTGATAATACCCCAACTTCAACATCAATATATTCATCAATTGCACAAGAGAAAATTCATCCCCACTACAATTGTCTATGTAATCTATTCTACCACCCTCATATACTCAACAATGGCCCTCACAAAATCTTTCCCCGTGACGGATCCACAATGTAAACTCCAAAGTATTATCACCTACAAAAGAGCCACATGGTGATGAGGGCATCCAAACGCTAGCAACAACTCAACAAGCAAGTGAGTCCGGAGAAGCTGAGGAGGTTCGAGTTCTACATCGAGGTCCAACAATGCTTCAGGATCCAAGTCCATATCAAAGGGATCCACTTGTAGACATCATTGGGCCGATGACCAGAAGTAGAGCAAAGAAGGTTCAAGAAGCACTCAACAACCTTGTCAAAGCCTGCCATCAGGACGCTCAATTGATTGTAGAAGCTGACGCATTGAAGAGAAAAGAAGGAAAGGTTCAAATTGCGACTCTCCTAACCATTCTTGAAGAAAAGGCGCAATTCCCCAATCCACAATGAAGAAGAAGGCTATTTCTTGAAGTTCTTGAAGAAGCTGGAAGGTTCTTGGACTTTAAAGAAACATTTCTTGAAGTTCTTGGTTTCTTAAAATTCCTTGAATTTCATATTTTGCAGAATCTTTGAAGAATCTTGAAATCTTGAAAATCTTGATTCCGAAATGATTCTGAGAGGTTCCAGAAGATTCCAGAAGCTCCCTTCATCATTCCATAATGCTACATCAACATTGGGCCGACTCAACTCATGGAGTCCATTCCACAAGAGCCCACACAAAAGCCCACACGGCCAAGCTTAAGTCGCTAGGGTTACAAGTTAAGTGCTAGGGTTCTTTTAGTCGCTAGGGTTACAAGTTAAGGGCTAGGGTTCTTTTTACTCTTAGTTTAATTAGTTTCCAAAAAAAAAGGTTCCTTCTTGATCCCCTTTTTGGAGTAGGATTTTTATTCTTTTCCTTATTGTTTTCAGTTGGTAAATTTGGCAACCACTAAAGAAATAGGTGACCGAATTTTTCCTTTTTCTTTTTACCATTACCCACTTCTTTCAGGGTTTGGTATTGTAAAAGAAATCAATCTCTTGATTGATTTCCAATTCTACTTCTTTTCTTTTTCTACTTCTTTAGGTAATATTTTTCGGTTGTTTTACTTATAAAAAAGGCAGCCGCACATCAATAATATTCAGAGTATTCAGATCATAAAACTATTAGTTTTGAGTACCATCCCTTTATTGATTTATGTATTTGCATGTTGTAGTTTAAATATTGCATGAAACTTAGCTAATTAGGTTAATTGCTCTACCTAATTAATTCGCATGTTTCAAACTCTTTTCTTAGACTTGGTTCGAAAATATAAATTAGAATTAGCTTAGGTTAGCTTCTTTTGGTTCTCTTATTTTCGAGTAAGCTAAGAGGTTATACGAGCTCGCTACTTAATCACACGTCCTTGGCAACTTTCATCCGCATGTGTACAACCGTCCACATCAATTGGTATTAGAGCTTAGGAGTGATTTCGTGGCTGGAGGAGGTCGAAGTAACCCGACCAAATCTTTATCAGGTGTTTTCTTTTCCTTGTTAGTCTTGTTTATCTTGAAATTCTTGGATTTAGAACACACCTTCTTGGGGAAATTTTTTTTTCTTTCAAGCTTTTGAATTTCGGTTTTTAGTGCTGGTTACCCTATCTAAAAATCGCATATTCCTCAGAAAAATTGAACCACATTTTAAATACTGAAAAACGCAACTTAGGGTTTTAAAATCACCTTCTTTTTGCGAAAAACTTGTACTGATTTGGGGCTATTTTTCTATGATTAAAATCGCATACCCCTTGCTGAAATTTCAAAATTAAATTCGGGCTTTAGAATTCAAACTAGGGTTCGGATTTTTGGCTATCTAGGGTTTTCGGTTTTGGTTGATCTTTTGGTCGCTTTTGCTTGTGACACTAGGGTTTTGAGAGACGCTTTGGTGTTGCTGTTTTAGCTCCTAAATTGCTGGGTTTTGCGACTATTTTCTACCCCTCTTGTGCTGTTTTTGTTGAAATTGGTGAGTTTTTGCGGTTGATGTTAAGCAGCTCACCTTATCTGCGCATTGTGAATTGCATGCTCTTGTTTGGGATACCTTGTTTTGAATTCTTGAAAATATATTGAATTCTTGATTTTGTATCCTTGTGCTGCTGAGAATATCCCTGGGAATTGGTTAGTGAGTCAAAAATTGAACTTTGCTGGCCCTAGGGTTTTCGTTTCTTGAAATCGCATATTGCTAAATTTTTCGGCCACTTAGGGGGTTTAAAAATCGCAATTTGGAACTGTTTGCCTATTGAAAGAATTAATAATTTGCTGGGATTGGTTTCTTGATTACCTATTGGGTGGGTGATCTCTTCTTTGGGTAGTTTTAGGACTTTCCTAAAGTTGTTTCAACTCTGCTTAATTTCTTGATTCTGTTCAATTCTTGAACTGCCCTGCTTTCAACTGCTAGTATATCTTTTTGTGCGACCTGAACATTTGCTCTTACATTATAGTTTGGATTTTGTCATCGTGCACACCCATCTTTTCTGAAATTTGAGGGCTTAACCCCGAAATTTCCTGTTGTGTACCTCTTATCTGAACTATATTACAACTATCGTTTGCGAAAAGATTTTTCAACTCAAAATAGAACCAAGTGTCTATTTTTGCGAAAATTTGTGCCTTTTCTTAAGTGTCATTGTTTTGTGTGAATTACTGTTTGCCTTATACATTTGTCAATACCGGGAGGTAGAGTGGAAAAAGGCTTGAGTGACCATACTATAAAGGGCGCCATCCTAGAGTGAAACACAGGGTTTGTGTGTAGCTGTTAGGTGGGATACACTTTGGGGACAAGGGGGTAAGGTTACTACTCATTTTTCTTTGTTTTTAGCAGACATATTTTTGCTTTAACCGATGTCAGGAGGAGGTGCTCCTACCCCTTTGGGGAGTGAGCAAATACTGGCTGCAATAGCGCAACTCTCTGCGCGATTTGCTACCTTCACGGAGGAAGTCGCTGAACTACGCACTGAACGAGAACAACGGCGTACAGAGTCAGATGATGATATAGGCGCACCTGACAGCAACGCCGCTGACAAATCTTTCGAAGGCCTCAGTCAATGCAAAACGACTGTTCCACCCTTCGCCGGCGGTACAAATCCGGAGGATTACTTAGACTGGGAGATGAAGATGGAGCGCATCTTCGAGCTGCATGCGATCCCAGAGCACAAGAAGGTCCCTCTCATGGTGGTACATTTCACGGACTATGCCCTAGTCTGGTGGAATCAAGAGATGGACAATCGCAGGAATACGCGTCCAATGCGGGCCCGTGCTCCGCCTCTAACTTGGTTTGATTTAACTACTGCTATGCGTAGAACTTTTGTTCCTGATTACTATTTTAGAGAATTGTATAAGAAATTACATACTCTTGTACAAGGTTCTTTATCTGTAGACGCATACTATAGAAAGTTAGAGATGGCCAAAATTAGGGCAAATGTACAGGAAGATGAAGCATCAATGGCTCGTTTTCTTAATGGCTTAAACAGGGGTATAGCTTTAGCTGTTGAACTGCAGAATGCGACAACTCTGACGGACATGTTGCACAAAGCTCGGGTCATGGAGGAGTACCTGAAGACCATTCCACCCGTCCGGACGCCTACCAGCGCCCCACCGGCTTGGAGAAAGAATCCGGTTTACTTTTCACCAGCAAAGAAGCCGTTCACGTCAGACAGGAAGGCTATAGTCCCCGCTACCACCTCGTCTTCATCCCAATCCAGAACGCCATCAACACCTCGGCAATCCATCAGCAATGTCACTTGCCACAAATGCTCAGGCCGTGGCCACTACAAGCGTGATTGTCCTAACATCCGGAAGGTCTTATTGGGGCAAGATGGTGAGTACATTTCAGAAGAGGAGGAAGAAGACGATCAAACTGTTGACCCCTTGCAGGAGTTAACTAACAGCACTACGTCTGCACCAGTGGAGCAATTCGAGTTCATAGAGGAAGATCCCAATCAGAACTTGGTTACTCGCACCTTGACTACAGCTGCTGTCCAGGACACATCTCAACGGACAAACATCTTCCACGCCAGAACTAAGGTAAATGGAAAGTTGTGTGTTCTGATAATTGATGGAGGGAGTTGCACGAATGTAGCTAGCGAATATATGGTTGCCAAGCTGAAGCTCCCTATTATCAATCATCCACGTCCTTATCGGCTACAATGGCTCGACAGCTCAGACGGCTACAGAGTCACCAAGCAGGTAAGCGTACCATACGCTATTGGTAAGTTCGAATCCACTGTTTTATGTGATGTTCTGCCAATGGAGGCTTGTCACATTCTACTCGGACGACCATGGCTCTTTGACCTGAAGGCAACGCATGATGGAGTCGCCAACACTTACTCGATCTGCCAGGCGGGCAAGATCCACACGTTTCTCCCTATGCCGCCCAATGAAGTGCGATCCGAAGCCATTCGCATGAAGGGAGCAATCGCCAACTGGGAAGCTGAAAGGCGCCAAGAAAAGGGAAAGGGGAAAGAACTTGTAAAGGGTAGTAAGGCGAACTCTGATAAACCTAAACAGGAAGAAGTTAAGGGTAGCTGTTTTGCTACAAAAGGAGAGATAGGTCAAGTGTTAGATAGCAAAGAGTCTGTACTAGTTTTAGTATGTAAAGATAATTGTGCTAACCCTGACAATATCCCTCGGGATATCCCTATCGAAGTCGATTCTTTGTTGCAGGAATTCAACGATGTTTTTCCAGAAGAGCTGCCGCAGGGATTGCCACCTCTACGCGGAATTGAACATCAAATCGACTTCATACCTGGCGCACCTATTCCAAATCGACCTGCCTACAAAGAAAATCCGGAGGAAACAAAGGAGTTGCAAAGGTAGATCGACAAGCTTTTAGCTAACGGTCAGGTAAAGGAATATCTAAGTCCTTGTGTTGTACCTGTAATTCTAGTCCCTAAGAAAGATGGTACATGGAGAATGTGTGTTGATTGTAGAGCTGTTAATAAGATAACAATCAAGTATAGGCATCATATCCCTAGGCTTGATGACATGTTAGAAGATTTGTATGGCTCAACAATTTACACTAAAATAGAACTTACACAGGGCTATCATCAAATTCGCATGAGGGAGGGGGATGAATGGAAAACTGCTTTTAAAACTAAATTTGGTTTGTATGAGTGGTTAGTCATGCCCTTCGGCCTAACAAATGCACCTAGTACTTTTATGAAACTAATGAATCATGTGCTTAGAAAGTTCATAGGGAAATTTGTTGTGGTTTATTTTGATGATATTCTGATCTATTCAAGAGACTTAAAATCGCATATTGAGCATCTTCGCTTGGTTTTGATTGAATTGCGTGCTAATCAATTATATGCCAAGATGACGAAATGTACTTTTTGTGTTTCGGAAGTTGTTTTTCTCAGTTTTGTAGTCTCTAAGGATGGTGTCAAAGTTGACGACGCCAAGGTGAAAGCCATTAGGGAGTGGCCCACACCAACCTCGGCCGCACAGGTGAGATCTTTCCACGGGTTGGCTGGATTTTACCGACGGTTTGTGAAGGATTTTTCCACCAAAGCAGCGCCTCTCAATGATTTGTGCAAAAAGAATGTTCCATTCGTGTGGGGCCAAGCTCAGGAAAATGCCTTTACGGTTCTTAAGCATGATCTCACTCATGCACCTGTTTTAGCATTACCTGATTTTGATAAAGTGTTTGAACTAATGTGTGATGCATCAGGTATTGGAATTGGCGCAGTCTTAATGCAGGAACGCAAGCCAATCGCCTTTTTCAGTGAGAAATTAAAAGGGGCTGCCTTGAATTATCCAACTTACGACAAGGAGCTCTATGCAGTGGTCCGCGCGTTTGAAACTTGGTCACATTATTTAATGGCCAAAGAATTTGTTGTACACAGTGACCACGAGTCCCTAAAACACTTAAAGGGACAGAATAAATTAAATAGACGTCATGCTAAATGGGTTAATTTTATTGAGTCTTTTCCTTACATTATTAAGTATAAGAAAGGTAAAGATAATTTGGTTACTGACGCTCTATCTCGCAGGTATGAAATTTGGCTATTTTAGATCATTCTTTGCTAGGGTTTGCATATCTAAAAGATTTATATGCTTCTGATAGTGATTTTTCGGATTTGTATAAAGCATGTGAATCTGGTGCATTCCATAAGTACTATAGACAAGATGGTTTTCTGTTTAGGGAAAATAGGTTATGCATCCCTCGTAGTTCTGCTAGAGAATTACTGGTTCGTGAAGCTCACAGTGGGGGTCTTATGGGTCATTTTGGTGTGCATAAAACACTTGAAGTGTTACAAGAGCATTTTTATTGGCCGCATATGCGTAAGGATGTACAGCATGTTTGCACTCGTTGCATTAATTGTTTGAAAGCTAAGTCTACATCTAAACCCCATGGACTTTACACGCCTTTGTCTATTCCTTTTTTACCTTGGACTGACATTTCAATGGATTTTATTCTAGGTCTCCCAAGGACGCAAAGAGGTAATGACTCTTTATTTGTCGTAGTTGATCGATTTTCTAAAATGGCACACTTTATTCCTTGCAGGAAATCAGATGATGCCAGACATGTAGCTGAGTTGTTCTTTCACGGAATCGTTCGGCTTCATGGAATACCGCGCACCATTGTCTCTGATCACGACGTCAAATTTCTGAGTTACTTTTGGAAGACTTTGTGGTCCCGCCTCGGCACAAAACTACTGTTTTCGACTACAAGTCATCCACAGACGGATGGTCAGACGGAAGTCACCAACCGCACCGTTGGCAATCTCCTTAGGGCGTTAATTCAAAAGAATCTAAAGCGTTGGGAAGAAATCTTGCCGGTTGCAGAGTTTGCATACAACCGCACAAAGCACTCCTCAACAGGGTTCTGTCCATTTGAAGTTGCCTACGGCTTTACTCCTTTGACGGTTATGGATCTCATCCCTTTGCCACTAAAGGAACAAGTTAATCCCGACGGTGCAAAGAAAGCTGACACTGTCAAACGCATACATGCCAAAGTTCGGGCAAACCTGGAGAAAACCTACGCCAAAGCCGCCGCACATGCAAACCAACGGCGCAAGGCTGTGAACTTTGAACCAGGCGACTGGGTTTGGGTTCACATGAGGAAGGAACGATTCCCTGCTGCAAGAAGGACCAAACTCCATCCTCGGGGCGATGGACCTTTTCAAATCGTGTCCAAAATAAGGCCTAATGCTTACAAACTTGATTTACCAGGTGAGTATGGTGTTAGTTCTTCCTTTAATGTTGCTCACTTGTCTCCTTTTACTTCTGAACAGGGTGCTGATTTGAGGTCAAATCCTTTTCAACCGGCAGGGGATGATGAGGGCATCCAAACGCCAGCAACAACTCAACAAGCAAGTGAGTCCGGAGAAGCTGAGGAGGTTCGAGTTCTACATCGAGGTCCAACAATGCTTCAGGATCCAAGTCCATATCAAAGGGATCCACTTGTAGACATCATTGGGCCGATGACCAGAAGTAGAGCAAAGAAGGTTCAAGAAGCACTCAACAACCTTGTCAAAGCCTGCCATCAGGACGCTCAATTGATTGTAGAAGCTGACGCATTGAAGAGAAAAGAAGGAAAGGTTCAAATTGCGACTCTCCTAACCATTCTTGAAGAAGAGGCGCAATTCCCCAATCCACAATGAACAAGAAGGCTATTTCTTGAAGTTCTTGAAGACGCCGGAAGGTTCTTGGACTTTAAAGAAACATTTTTTGAAGTTCTTGGTTTCTTAAAATTCCTTGAATTTCATATTTTGCAGAATCTTTGAAGAATCTTGAAATCTTGAAATTCTTGATTCCGAAATGATTCCGGGAGGTTTCAGAAGATTCCAGAAGCTCCCTTCATCATTCCATAATGCGACATCAACATTGGGCCGACTCAACTCATGGAGTCCATTCCACAAGTCGGCCAGCCCACACAAAAGCCCACACGGCCAAGCTTAAGTCGCTAGGGTTACAAGTTAAGGGCTAGGGTTCTTTTAGTCGCTAGGGTTACAAGTTAAGGGCTAGGGTTCTTTTTACTCTTAGTTTAATTAGTTTCCAAAAAAAAAGGGTTCCTTCTTGATCCCCTTTTTGGAGTAGGATTTTTATTCTTTTCCTTATTGTTTTCAGTTGGTAAATTCGGCAACCACTAAAGAAATAGGTGACCGAATTTTTCCTTTTTCTTTTTACCATTACCCACTTCTTTCAGGGTTTGGTATTGTAAAAGAAATCAATCTCTTGATTGATTTCCAATTCTACTTCTTTTCTTTTTCTACTTCTTTAGGTAATATTTTTCGGCTGTTTTACCTATAAAAAGGGCAGCCGCACATCAATAATATTCAGAGTATTCAGATCATAAAACTATTAGTTTTGAGTACCATCCCTTTATTGCTTTATGTATTTGCATGTTGTAGTTTAAATATTGCATGAAACTTAGCTAATTAGGTTAATTGCTCTACCTAATTAATTCGCATGTTTCAAACTCTTTTCTTACACTTGGTTCGAAAATATAAATTAGAATTAGCTTAGGTTAGCTTCTTTTGGTTCTCTTATTTTCGAGTAAGCTAAGAGGTTATACGAGCTCGCTACTTAATCACACGTCCTTGGCAACTTTCATCCGCATGTGTACAACCGTCCACATCACATGGCCACAATATAAATTTTTTGAATTTTACTAGTACTTTACATGACCATATGAAAGAACCAACCAAATTTATTACAGTCACAGTGTCGCAATAACTAATAAATGGGGACCACAATAGAAAAGAAAATCAGGACCACATAAAATAAGGAATCACCATTGTACTGAGAAGAAGCATGACCATGACATTCAAATCAATATACATACAGATACCTTCAAAATTTACCGCAAAACAACACAACATATAATATAATATGATAAAGTTAGATTCTATTGTTTCGACAAAAACCCCACTTTTTAGCACAACAACAAAATCGAGTGTGTTTCCCATTATAACACATTAAATCTTTGAAAATCACCAAAGTAACTTTACTAGAAGTTTCTCCAAAGAGACTTGTAAATGATTTTAAAAAAATTACTATCACAAAACTACTAATAAAGAATTTTAGCAATATATAGACCACAATAATCACGTGCATATTAATCATAAACTCAATAATCTGTTAAATAGCATGTCATCAACCAGTTATAGAGTACCGTGAATCTGCACAAGCATAACTCAATTTTCTCTTACTTTATCGACAATTACCATGAATTTGCACAGGCATAATTGTTACTCTAATTAATATGGAACAAGTCGTACGACCGCAATACCTATTATCCACGTTACCTGCCTTAAGATTTAGGGAAACCCGATTTTAGTTATTCTTATTTAATCAACATTTAAGAACTACTAACTCCTTATTCTCTATTACCTGAAGGTAACTTTACTACTAATTAATTTTGCCCAATAAATATTATGTTATTTAACTGAAAATTAATTGGCTCTACCTGATTCAATTAAGGTGATCAAACTTAACTAAATATCAGTAATCAAAGTTATGTTCAGAGTATAAGCATAACACACATGCAATTTAACTAATGACACTTCGGTTTCATAACATGCCCGGATTAATTTCTATTACATTATGCCGAAATAAATAGTTTAGCTACTCATGCTCAATCTAACTACGCAATCAATTATTCTAGAATTCATGATTTAATAACCGAGAATTAAAAGAGAAAAAATAACTACTTGAATTATTAATGCTAAAAATTATCCACTGAAAAAGACGTCTGCCGTTTGGGCAAACAGAGCCTCTGCCAAAAATTACTTCTCAAAATCTAAAAATTAAGAATTATCATTATTCTTTATGTTCTGAATACAAACGTGAAACTAAGATAAAAAAAAAATTAAGTACATTTTTTTCACAATTCTGTCCATTAAATAATGTGCAGATGAAATTAGAAAATGACACTAATTCCTCTCATAATCCGAGTAGGAAACTATCAAAAAAACTATCCATGTAGGAAGTTAATAATAAAGGTAACCAAAACCAAAAAGGATTAGTGTATCACAATAGGAAAATACTTCGT
This sequence comes from Leptodermis oblonga, assembly GCA_016801395.1. NCBI lineage: Eukaryota > Viridiplantae > Streptophyta > Magnoliopsida > Gentianales > Rubiaceae > Leptodermis > Leptodermis oblonga. The sequence continues at coordinate 19,122,753 of CM028751.1, read as the reverse complement.
ATCACACTTGACATGCTGGCCAAATTTAAGGAACAAAGTTCCACTTCAATCCTGCTTCAAATAGGATAATTAAATTAGGTAACTTAATTATCCCTTGGGCTTTTTCTTCACACCTTCGGTTAACCCTTATTGACTGGGTAATTTCGCAAGTGAATACTCCAAATTGAAAGCTCGTTCAAGTCTCAAGTGATCATGCCGCAATCTTTTTCTCAACTCAGCAATTGGTGGGGTTTCTGATGATATGTCCCCAAGCTGCATCGTTGCCACAGAAAAGATGCTCTAGACCCCTATTGTTAACTTGCGCACCTCCAACCATGATTGGAAAGGGCGCTTTCAGTATTATTTTCAATTTTTTATTTTTTGTTTTCCTTTTTTTAAGTGCTACTCCTAGGGGGTAGTTGTGTTATACTTAAAGAGTAGTAATTGTACTGTTCTAAGGTAATATTTTCAATTTTTTTTATGTAGATAATTTTCTTTTTTGAGGTGCCTTTGGGCTTTTCGGTAAACATTGAGTTAATTGTGAATTACACATTATTATATTAAATATATATAATAGAAAATAAAATAACTCTTTTATGGAGATACCTTTTTTTTTTTACAAATAAAAGTTTTATAACGGTCAAGCCAAACAGAAGCAACGAAAAAATAAATAAGAAAATAATTAAAAAATTAAAAATTATTCGATACTATGCAAGTAATCAAAATAAAAATTTATCTACTATACATGGGGCTCTCTATTGTTGTAGTTGTAATTATGCTTTTAGTATTGGGTAAAATTCATTCACACCTCTCCAACTTTTATAAGTATCAACCACACCCCCTCAACTATTGATAAGTATCAATCACACCCGTTTTGATGAATTTTCCATTAGCTTTCCTTCAATTTAAAGGGCAAATTTGTCATATTAACATATTATGCGAGCAAAACTGAATGTTCTTGCATTCAATTTCAGTAAAGACATTCGAAATGATTAAAAGTTAACCATCGATCTTTTATCTAATTTTTCCTAGACTCTTTTAGGTTGGTGTATTTATCTCCTTTTTTTTTTTTAATCATTCTAATATATATCTATGCACATTATTTATGTACTCTTTTCATTGTTATATTTAATGTTTTTAGGAACAGTTCAAACCTTTTTTATATTTATTTTTAGAACTATGGTCAAAAATTCAGCGAGCACTTTGCATCTGACCGGTGCATTTTAACAATCCAGGGGATGAGTCGCTTAGGGCCAAGGGGTTAGACATACGCTCCATGCAAAGGAGGGCACCTAAGTTGGTTGAATGGGTATTTCCGAAGGAAAATACACTTAAGATGAATGTGGACGGGTCGTCGAGAGGAAATTTAGGAAGAGCTGGAGGCGAGGTAATGGTGCAGAATGATAGAGATGATTTACTTTTTGCAAAAGCTTGGAATTATGGCCATCAAACAAATCTCTTCGCATAAACAAAGATGTTGCTACGAGGCTTGGAAATGTACCAAGAATTGAGATATCAACAGTTGAAAGTGGAGAGTGACGCACAGGTTTTGGTAGATGAAGTCCAGGGTAAAACTGAGGTGTCATGGAAGATCCACGTGCCAGTTCTGCGGATTAGACCCATTTTAACTGAAGAGAGCTGGACTTTGAACCATATATATCGAGAGGCGAATGGAGCAACATATTTTATGGCACGATATGGTAGTAGCAGCTCGATGGAGACCTTCGCAATTGATCTGGATGCTCCTTTAGATCTTAGAAGAATCCTGCGGTCAGATGCTTTACAACTCCCCTATGTGATAGGTGTGTCTTTATGTTTTTTTTTTCTTCCTTCACACTCTTCTTGTACAAGAGGTACGGTAATTATGCCCCCCTCTTCATATCTTTTTGCAATTTTTAAATAATTAGGGTCACCAAGCCCGCCACCACTTAATAGGCTGTTTTAAAAATAATTAATAATAACTTTCTTAATGAGCTAATAATATGAATATATTCTTTTGTAAATCTTTTTTTCACATATCAAATTTGAATTAAAGAAGTGAAGATTTCATATTTTTTTTCAAAGAGTTAAAGATGAAGATAATTGCTTCCAAAATATCTTTGATAAAATTGGATAAGAAAATTTTAACTAATAAATAAACACTTAGTGTTAAATTAAATAAAATATTTAATTATACACTTACGAATGTTTTTTATTTAGACAAATTGATAATATTAAATTTAATTATATTTTACTTTGATAAAGTTATACTATTCTTGGATAGGGAGATAGCAATTTAAAATTTTGAAAAGAAGGGCAATGTGACACCCCCAGCCCTGACCTCCTTGTTTGGAGGGAGCCGCAGTCGAGTGCCTGCCTGGTTCACGCCACGACTTATTCAGATACAAAGAGCACTAATATTTATACACTAAATTGAAATAAATATTTTATTTCAATAATATAAAAAGGTACAAGTGTACTTCTACAACTATTACAATATTCTCGCCTTAATTGCCTAACTTGAAATTCATCCTATAATCCTGACACTTTTCATAACATCGCCCTTAATCCCTATTACATTCAAATCGTCTAAAAGGTGAGCTTCCATAAGATCAGTTATTTCACACTATTAAAAAATATTACCCAGTAAACAATTACCGTCACATAGCAAATATATCATAATCACACAAGGGAGACACATAAGGGATAGAGAGAGCATAACCAGTAAGTGATACCAAATTATCTATGTGACCTTTCGGAAACATTACTGATTGTACTTTACTTGAATTTGGATATTGTACAATGTGGACCGCTTCCCATGCCGACACTAACAATATTAACATTGAACATTGTGGTAAATCCCGGAATATTACCGAACATTACCTATCCAGCCATTTAGTCGGGCACTCCAGCCCTACGCCGGCATGCCCGATTTCAATAATTTGAACAGGGTTTGGGATCTCGACTTTCATGCACAATTAACCTTGAACATTAAACACTTAACACTTAACATTGAACATTGAACATTGAACACTGAAAATTAAACACTAAACATTTAACATTTAACATTAACAAGATAATGACAATTTCATTTATGCAATAAACTTGAATAGATATTCACATGATTCAACATTTGAAAACATTTACATGCATATAACACAATTATAAACATTGCACTTATCATGCTCAAATATCACAAATATAAACATTATTTATAACACATGCATTTCACTAAATATAAACTTAACATTTATATAAACAAAGCATGCTAACTCATTTATTTACTCATTAAAACATTTTAACCCCTTTAGTGAGAACACTCACCTCGTATATATATCACTAGTATTTTGTAAGTAAATCTGCATTACATAAATATCATAGTTTAGACTTTATCCGTAAATCTAAATAAATCTTTAGATTCTAAGTTTCTATATGTTTCTAGCTTTTGATTCCTATAATGCCAAGTGTTTCTAAATTCTAGTTACATATTTAAGTAAAAGGATTTAATTAACTAAAAAGAAAGGTGAAAGATTTAAAGTTAATTTTGCAAAAATTCATATTTTCAGCAACAGATCGGTTTTACCCGATTGCTGATCTTTACCTACTCGGATTGGTTTTACCAGCTCGGATCGATTTTACCCGATTTTCTTGAGCAAAAGCAATCGGCTTTACGCGCTTGCCAATCGGTAAAACCGATTGCTGCCCAGAAAAGTTTTCTTCAACCTTTGGCTTCGGGTTTCAAACAAAAGAGCTCCAAAACTCATTTTTCTTTGATTTCTTTTGCTCAAAATCATTCCTACAACATCCCTACAACATTTCTATCAATCCATAACACCTGATCAACGTTAAACCATAAAGATTTAGATCAAAATTTCTTAAGAACACTAAAAACTTCCTTTTTCCATTTTCATGCATCTTTTCACTAAATCCTAATGTGAAAGTGAGTAAAATATGTTACCTTAACGTCCTGGAGATTCCCTAGCATGAAATCCACGTGGTGGAATCCGAATTCTTGATCCAAATTCCTTCCTTTCCTAGTCTTCCATCTTCTTCTTCCTTCCTTTCCTTTTTCTCCCTTTCCCCCTCTTTTTGGTTTAATCTTTCGTGGATTGCATGAATTTATGGGGCTCGCCTAATAAGCCAAAGCTTTTGTAATTATCTTGAGAATTTTTTTTTTTTCCATTTCCAGCACACGATCGGTTTTACCCGTTCAAAAATTGAGAAAAATCGTTCCAATCAGTTGTACCCATTCCAAGATCGGGTAAAACCGTTCGGAGGATTTTTGTCATTTTCCTAAATCGGTTTTACCAGCTCTAGGATTGGGTAAAACCGCTCCTTCAAGCGGCGATATATTTTTTTCTTACCGACGGATTGGTTTTACCCACTCCAAGACTGGGTAAAACCGCTCCGTGAAGCTGTGGGATCTGTTTTACCCGCTCCAGGACTGGGTAAAACCGATTGACCCTTATTTTTTTTTCTTTCTATTTTTCATATATTTTCTAAATTTCTTATTTTCATTCCATAACTCCTAAATTAAACTAATATATCTACTCTCACATAATCCTACACTTAAAAATCAACACCTTAACTCTAAATTAAACATCACAAACTCTAAATTAAAATCCAAAAATATTAAGATTTAAACCATAAGATTTCATAATCAAATTACTTAAGAAAACTCACAATCTTTATAATTAAACCTAATTGAGTTTAAAAACTAATAGTATGATAAAATATAGATTACAAAGGTTAAGTTAGGGGGAGAAACTATGGGGTCTTACAGACAATAATGTCAATTTACACATTTTTAATAGAAAACTTAATATAAATGTTAAAAAAGGGTTTTAATGACATTTTCTAAACCTCAAGGGGTGTGATTGATACTTTTTGAAACCGGAGTGTGATTGATACTTTTTAAAACTTAGAGGGCTGTAATTTACCCTTTTATTTTTTGTTGTTCTTTTCTTTCTTCACATGGCTTGCTTCAATCACGGCTGAGAACAAACACGAACGTTCACGAACAAGCTCGAGCTCGACTCGATAAAAACGTTCATGAACATGATTTTTAGGCTTGATAATAAACAAACACGAACACAAACAAGGTGTTGAAAGCTCATTAATGTTCATGAACATGCTCGATTAAAATATTAACTATATAATATAAATAAATAAGTATATACAATATTAAAATTTTAAATAATACAAATAATTGAATCTTTATATATATATATATATATAAATATATGAGTTTAAATTGAATTTTGATTTTTATGTAAGTTGATATAGTATATTAAATTAACTAATTACAATTTTCTGTTAGATAATGCGAGATAAAACGCATACGAATGTTCACGAACAAGCTCAGCTCGGCTCGGCTCGATTAATAAATAAATGAACACGAACAAGATTTTAAATTCAATAAATAAAGGAACAATAAATGAATACGTCAAAACTCGGCTAGTTATCACCCTAGCTTCAATGTGAAGTGAATATACTAAAGTTTGTGAAAACCTTAATCGAGTTCTCTAGGTCCCACTGGACGGCGGCTTCTGACGTCACATCCACGTCCCACCCACCAGTGACGGCGGTCCAGCCCGGGCGGAAGTTTCCTTCTCTTTCGCACGGTCCATCTGTGAGAGTCATTCTCCGTCATGACTCCAAAAAAAAAAATAAATAAATAAAGGTATAAAACACCCAACCCGTTCCTACCTCATTCACATCCAACCGTCCAAATCCTAAAGCTACAATGAGTAATATCCACGTGTCATCATCCTAAAGAGTCATTTTCTTATTCCCTCGTAAACATAGCAAATAACTAAAAAAAAAGTAAAAAACCAAAGCCATCCCCTCCAGACTGGTGGTTCGTCTGCCCGTCTTCTGTCTTCGTTCGCCGGAGATTCGGTTTCCTACATCGCCGCCTGCCCTCAGGAGCTACAAATTTTTCCCCAAGTGTCGGGAAATTAGAAAAGAAAAAAAAAAAAAAAAGTTCGTCGTAATCGATTAATTGCCCTATTTATTTTTTGTGATCAGTTTGATTGAATTTTGATGCGTTCTAGAATTGAGTGTTTTAGTGCGTGACTCTGTGTAATTTGTCAATATATACAAAATGGCGGGTGCTGGCGACGAGGAGCACGACGCGGTATTGAGCGATGTTGAGGAGGACGATCCGGTGTCGATCAATATACAGTCGCCGGCGCCGGAGGGTGTGTCGGCCGATAAATTCAGGGAACTCATGGTGGAGCTCGATCGGGAGAGGAAAGCGCGGGAGGCGGCGGAGAATGCGAAATCGGAGCTGCAAGTCTCGTTCAATCGGCTGAAAGTTCTGGCTCACGACGCCATCAGGAAGCGGGATGAGAGCTCCAAGCAACGAGACGAAGCTTTGCGGGAGAAGGAAGAGGCGCTGAAGACAGTTGAGAGAGTATCGTCGGATTTGACTGAGGCGACTAGGGGTAAAGATGAGGTTTTGAAGCAATTGGAAGAGATGACGAGAGCGAAGGATTCATCTAGGTCGGAAATTGAGACTGCAGCATCAATGCTAGTGAGTGGAATTGAGAAGATTTCGGGAAAAGTGAGTAATTTCAAGAATTTCATGGCTGGTGGCTTGCCGAGGTCACAGAAGTATACGGGTTTACCCGCGGTGGCTTATGGGGTGATTAAGAGGACGAATGAAATTGTGGAAGAGCTTCTGAGACAGAATGAATTGACTACAAAGTCTAGGAATGAGACTAGGGAATCGATGGAACAGAGAAATTATGAGATTGCCATTGAGGTTTCGCAGCTGGAGGCCAGGATTAGTGGGTTGAGAGAGGAGGTTTCGAGGAAGAATTTGGAAGTTGAGAAGCTTGAGAAATTAATGGCTGAGAAGGATGAGAAATTGATTGAATTGGAAGAGAAGCAAAGAGCCATGGAGAGGGAAGAGTTAGGTTTGAGGAACTTAATCAATGATCAGGATGAGAAGTTGAGAACTGTGGAAACAAAGATGGGATCACAGAGATCATTACTGATTGAGCAATTGAATTATGTGACGAGAGTACATCAGGAGATATCTAATGTTGTGAAAATAGTAGATGCCAGTAAATACTCTGAGCTGTCTGAATCTATGTTTATGGCAAAAGAAACGGATGCTGAGGAGAACATTAGGGCATCTTTGGCAGGAATGGAGTCTATATATGAGTTAAGTAGATTTGTTGTTGAAAAAACCAGGGATTTGATAGATGAGAGAAATCGTGAAGTCAGAAGCAGAGATGAAATGGTTTCTCAATTAGTGAAGGAGAAAGAACAAATAGGTTCATTGTTGAGAAGTGCTTTATCAAGAAGAACTTCCGTGGATTTGTCTTCCAAAACAAATGAATTGTTTAAAGTTGCAGAAAATGGGCTAAAAGCTGCTGGCATAGATTACAAGTTTAGTAATCATCTTGGGGAGAGCAAATTAAGTAATGAGGTGATTACTATGGGTGCGGAGGAAGATGAAGTGTATGCTCTGGTAATTAACTTCTTTTTGGTTGCTCCATTAAAATAACTGTGTTTATTCTTCTATAGACTAATTGTCAATGATCTGAATGTAGGCTGGTGCTTTAGAGAACATAATAAAACAGTCTCAGGTTGAGATTATTGAACTGAAGCATTCTTTGGATGATCTAAGGTACTTTCTTTTAAACTATGTTGTTTGCTGTCTGGCACTTACATGTGGTGTGGCATACAAATTTTTGATGAAAAAATTGGGATATGAGTTCTTTGCTTAGTTACCTACTGCTAATGTCTGTGTCAATATAGAATTCTTATGTAGCATATAAGAAAGCATCCACTTTTAGTGACGAGGGAATTATTTTCATCCGGAAAGAAAAAAAGAAATAAGTTGTTTTAAGCACTTCCTTGGAATTGTATGCGCTGTTAAATTCATGGTTAAAAAATTTTGGGATTATATTGTTCCAAATCCTATTAGTCAATCTTGTCTCTCCCTGTAATCTTTGCATAATTCCTTGTTGAATTAAGGGCAGAGTCAAGTATACTGAAGCAGCAAGTGGAAGCTCAAAGAGAGGAAATCAACCAATGGAAGCAGCGTGTGGATGAGCTTGAAGAGAAGGAGAGAGTGGCTAATGCGAATGTAAGTAATGTGTCTTTATGTCCTATTAGTTGAATTGCATGTAGGGCATTCTGTTATGGTCTTCTTCGGTGTTCCTAAAATTGCCTCAAGTTGAATATATCCCTTAAATGTAGGTTGAAGGGCTTATGCTTGACATTGCGGCTGCTGAAGAAGAAATCATGAGGTGGAAAGTTGCTGCACAGCAAGAAGCTGATGCTGGGAAAAATGTCGAACAAGAGTATACAGGACAGGTAAACTTGAAATTCTGGTTCCCTGATCTCAACTTTTGACACATTACTTTATCATGTTTCATCTATTTGTAGCATTTCTTTAATTTGGTTTTATGTATGCTGAATTCATCAATTCTGCTCTGTATTTGTATGATGTGTATGTTCAGTCTTGAAATTATAACTTAATGGAGCGAAGTTGTTCTTCAATCTGGCTTTTCAATGTTTTTGCATACAAATGCCAGTGAATTTTGAAGTTTAATGTTGCTCAAGCTATTCATGGTTGCTTCTTTGGAATGGGAATTTTTGGGCTTTCAACTGCTTCTCTTTAGCATATCCACATGAATTGGTGGTTTCTGTGGTATTAAGTATGATGCTAGATGCATTAACTTGTTATAACTATCTGCTGTTTTTAACTGGTAGTAGTTTCAAATTGTAGTTACCTCTGATCCCCACCTCACTAACTGCTGTTGCCATGATCATCATCTCGAGCATCTTTCGATAAATTTTAGTATCCATTTATGCATGTATATTCATGCCCCCTTGGAATTTGAGAATTTCATCATAGAAAAATGATTTCCTCATCAATTTGGTTTCATGAATGCTGTGGTATTCATGGTTGTGTTTCTCTGATTACTGCGGCTATAACAAACTATGTTGACAGGATTGTGATTTCATTTATCATCATCATTAATATTATTTCTTGGCAGCTGGCAGCCATACGCCAGGAACTCAAAGAGGCCAAGCAAGCTGTAATCGAGTCTGAGAAAAAGCTCAAATTCAAAGAAGAAACCGCAACTGCTGCCATGGCTGCAAGAGATGCAGCTGAAAAATCTTTAAGATTGGCAGATCTAAGGGCAACTAGACTGAGGGACAGAGTGGAAGAACTGACTCGTCAGCTCGAAGAGCTGGACACCAGAGAAACCTTGAGATCAGGTTTATCGAGGCCGAGATATATATGCTGGCCGTGGCAATGGCTGGGCATTGATTTTGTAGGCTCCCAGCTTCCGGAGACACAGCTGCAAAGCTCCAACGAAATGGAGCTTTCTGAACCTCTGCTCTGATTCTTTGTTTTTTTCTTTGATTTTACTATTTTGTGTAACACTCTCGTCTGTTTCTTTGCTTTCTCTTCCGGTTGTACTTACTGTAACCATCCCAAGTCAGAGGTTTTAGACAGTGTTGGTACATAGTATATAGATTATTTAGATTCTTGTAGTGAGGTGAAGTGGTCTTTTTTGAAGCTTGTACAAAGCACGAGAGGTTCTAGGTCGAATGAATTTTCTTTTATGGAGTTTTTCTTATCCAGAAAGATTTTATCTTTGCTTTGTAATCTCTTCCAGTCATAGAATAGTTTCACTAAATTTTGAGGTACTTTTTGGGTGTCGGTGGGGTTATTTTGGAGAAAGCAATATTCGTTAAAAAGAATTTGAAAAGAGCTCATAATCAATCGAATGAAGCAATTATGCATAGTGAAGATTGAATATTGACAATATTCCATCGTTTTGTGCAAATTTTTGAGGATAACTAGGCCAACGACATTGTGCATAGACAATGATTGCGTTGAAGTGAAGAAAGGAATTTTAGGCCATGTTTGATAATAGTGCTTGATACTTAAAAGGGGCATGATATTTGCAGCGACGAAATCGATATTTGCAGCGATTGTAGAAAACCATCGCCGTCGCCCGGCGATGGTTTTACACAAAACCATCGCCGGCGACCGGTGATGGTTCTGGGTCGACATTTTTTTTTATTTTAAATTTTTCCACCAGATTGGAAAATTTAAATTTTTTTAAAATTTTTTTACCCCAAGGGCATTTCGGTCTTTTCACGCAAAAATGTCGCTGCAAATATACCTTCCTCCTTATAAAAATAATTTTCAAGATACATCTCAATTCATCCAAAAGTGTCTAGAAACTGTAATTCACCCATGAGTACAACTCGTGATGATGTAAACGGGCAAGATTCTGATGGTCAGTTGCATTTAATCACTCTTTGTTTAAAGATATTTGATAGGGGAAGAAAGTGACACCCCAGAAGAAGCATGATAGGGGTGGAACTGGAATGGAAGAGGATGGGGTTAGTGTTTGTGTTTGTTTGGGCCTGCTTAGAAAGTTTGGTGATAAGAGGAAAAAAGAAACTAGGTTTATTGGGTGAATTACATTTATCTTTTTTGAGATTTGTCTAAATAATAAATGAGTTAGGTTCAAAAAATAACATTTCAATCACTTAACTACCTAAACTTGAAGTCCAACACTGTTCATCATCTTCTTCCTTTTTTTTTTTCTTTTTTTTTTTCTTTTTTGTCATCTCCCTCGTGGCAGAAGATAGTTCAGTTATTCAACCCAGCCCTAAGCTTTCTGCCAATGATTCCAGGAATTTTCTTGTTCTTAACTTAAATGAGATGGGTTCTCCTAGTATGAAATTGTTTATACGAAAGATTCAATCTTTGCTGCTAATTGATTCTTCAGCTGGAACTTGAGCCAGTTGCAGAACCTTGAGTTTATGTTTTGATGAATAAGGCCCCCGTGTTGCATTTAGTGTGTAAACCTTGGCTTCCTCGTATGAAGCCCTGCTCAACCGATCCTCTAATTTCCATGGACAAAGCTAAGCTTTGCTGCATTCGTTTCTTTTGTGCACCTGCTTTATCGTATTCCTTGCTTTTGGGAGCTTATTTTTTATTAGGAAATTTGTGATTTGCTTGTTTATTAATTTGTTTTGGGTCGGCCAGATAAATTTCTCTTCCTTGTTTCTCAATTCTGTTCGGTTTCTGGGTTGGGTTCTGAAATTGGCCAAATCTAAGATCCTACAGATGCACACCTCTACCAAAGATGTCAAAGTGCCCAGCTATCAAACGCCTAATACCATCCAGGCTTAGTTTCCCTCCAACGGAAAATAACTACTTTTTAAACCCATTATCATCATCATATTCTATAGCCTCAGTCCTTCAACACTATATCAACTCAGATTACCCTTTCCATGGCCAAAAGATTCATTCCCACATTATCAAAACTGGGTTTAAACCTAATCTTAATATTTCAATCAAGATCCTCATCCTTCACCTCAAATCTTCTTGCCTGTCTTATGCAAGAAAAGTTTTTGATGGATTACCAAAACCTACCCTCTCTGCTTATAACTATATGATATCAGGGTATATTAAACATGGGTTTGTTGAGAAATCTTTTGAATTGTTTAGAACATTGACTTTTTCAGGTGAGAAACCTGATGGGTATACATTTTCCATGATATTGAAGGGGTCTAGTTTTGAGAATGTAGTATTGCAAGCACAAAGTTTAGGGAAGCTGGTGCATGCACAAATAATAAAATCTAGTATGGAGGGTGATGATGTGCTTTACACTGCTTTGGTTGACTCATATGTGAAGAGTGGAAGAGTGGATTATGCAAGGAGAGTGTTTGATTTGATGTTGGACAGAAATGTAGTTTGTTCGACATCAATGATCACTGGCTACATGAACCAAGGTTGTGTTGAAGATGCTGAGGATGTGTTTTACAGAACATTACAAAAAGATGTGGTGGTTTTCAATGCAATGATTGAGGGTTATAGTAAGTTGATTGAGACAGCCAAGAAGGCAATTCAGCTTTTTATTCTGATGCAAAGATTGGATTTTCGGCCCACGATATCAACCTTTGCTAGCATTATTGGAGCTTGTTCTGTGATATCCGGATTTGAAATCGGTCAACAAGTTCAGGGGCAACTTTTGAAGACTGAATTCTTCAAAGATATTAAAATGGGGAGTGCTCTTTTGGATATGTATTCGAAATGTGGGAGAATAGAGGATGCTAGAAGAGTTTTTGAACATATGCCAGAAAAGAATGTCTTTTCCTGGACTTCCATGATTGATGGGTATGGGAAAAATTGTAGTCCCAATGAGGCACTGGAGCTCTTCAACAGAATGCTGTTGGATACTATCAAGCCCAATTATGTGACATTCCTAGCTGCCCTCTCTGCTTGTGCACATGCTGGGCTTGTTGATGAAGGATGGGATATTTTTTACAGCATGGAGAGAGATTACCTGATGAAACCAAAGATGGAGCACTGTGCTTGCATGGTTGATCTACTAGGACGTGCGGGAAATCTTAATCAGGCGATTGAGTTTATTATGGAAATGCCTGAAAGACCTAGTTCTGATGTTTGGGCAGCACTGCTTAGTTCATCTAGACTGCATGGAGATGTGGAGATGGCTGATTTAGCTGCAAACAAACTTTTCAAGTTAACTTCTGAAAGTCGTCCAGGGGCATATGTTGCATTATCTAATACTTTGGCTGAGGCTGGAAGATGGAACCATGTCAGTGAGCTTCGTGAGTTGATGAAGAAAAGAGGAATATCCAAAGGCACTGGCTTTAGTTGGTTTGGAAATAAAAGTGGCTTAGAAGCTTTCCATGCTGGAAAACAGATGTAAATGTTGGATACCAAACTAGTGGCTGCAGTAGTTATGTGTGTGTGTGTGTCAGTTGGGGGGGGGGGGGGGGGGGGGGGGGAGGGAGAAGTAGTGGATTTTGGGGCAAGGATGATCATGGTTCCTGGATTGCTGTGAACAGCTGGAAATTAGGCAGTAATGGACTTGATATTGGCTGACAATTATATTGAAACTGGTTGCCTCATCTGGTTGAACTCTGTCAGCGGGCCGGAGAAATGCATCCTGATGATGCCAACATTATGTACTGACTTTTACAATCAATTGTTGGAGCTTTACTGCTATCCCACCATATATGGTATTGTTACTTTACCATATTATAATGTCTCCCGTTTTTGTTTTAAGAACTTGCATGTGTTATAGTTGTTTGGCCATGTTAACTGGTCTTCATTCATTGGGAGAAAAAACAAAATATATTCTGTCTTCTCTAATGCAAACATTCCACTTCTAGACTAGTCATGATTTTCTCGGTAAGTAAAATATTTTGCAATTCATCATACTACATTGCATAGGTGGATATCTGTGAGACTGATGTCTAATTTACATTCTTTATTGTCACTAGCTAAATGAAATAGCACAAAGCTTACCTTCTTCTGATATTTGTTTGAAGTAGATTATTTGTGCTAGGAAAACACTTAAACGAACAGTTACACCTAACTTTTGTAACAAGCTCAATATAGCGGGAATTGTCCGGACCAAGAACCTTCACGGGTAATACATTGAGGTTGACCTGATTTTTTTGCACCCTTAATTAGCACATGGAAATCTGAAATGTAACATCATATGGATACAATGCTCTTAGTAACATGTCAGTAGTATAGTCCAGATTCTCTGATTCAGTTTGCTATTGTTGCCGATCGCTTTCCCTGTAAATCTCTGTTACTAGTTTGATGTTTGATAGTGTCCATTTGTACAGTGTTAGTCTTTTGTTTTCCTCAGATGATGAGTAAATAGTATGATTCTTGTTTTGGTGAATTAGTAACCGGTTAACTGTTAAAGGGGGAAATGGATTGATTAGCTGGATGTATCAATCTTTTAGGAAATTTAAGTTATGCTTTTTTTTGGGTCATATTTTAATTTAATTTTTTAAAAAATGATTCTACCATTCTAATTTTATTTATCTTTTTAGTCAAATTAATGTGCTGCAGGTGTGCCTTATTTCAATTGGCTAAGAAATAAGGAGTGAGGAAGGATACAGAAAATACTAAGAGCTGACTGGTGGGGAAGTGGTGTTTCTTATGTAAGTCATCATTTTCTTGCTTGAATTGTCAGTAAATACTAAATTCTGGTAGCATTAGTAAATCAGCAAAGACTATTGCCAGTTACTGCTTGGTCTATTTTTATTTATTTTTTCTTATTCTTTTCAACACAAAGAAGCAAATTCACTAACCTCCACCACAGGATGCATCATTATTTTAGTTTGATTTTTTGATTAGAACCTACTTCTTAAATATTGGACATTTATAACTCAAAGCGGAAGCTCCTTTGATTTTTCCTTAAAATATTGTGTATTTTATGCATAGATATCCAGTGCTTCAACAGTCCTTAATTGCTTTTTAAAAGTTAATTTACAAAATTTGCTGTTCTGTTTATAGTTACTAGTACTAGGTTGCCTATTTAATTATTTAATAGATATTCATTTCAACTTATGAAGAAATTAAAAAAAGGAAGAAAGAGAAACAATACTGCAGGGATAGTTTATTGGGTTTCTGTGTTTTACTAGCTTCAAAACTCATGTGCAGTTTGTCAGATTGCTAGCTAGTTCTGAGGTTTAGTTTTCTTTTGTAGTTGAATTTGCTGAATATATTTCCTGAATCTAGGACCAAGTGGCAAAAAAACCAGCCTTGCTTAACATGATCAAAAATATTCATACGTGCTCTTGTTTTTGCTACCGACAATCTAAATTAATCTACTACCTGATAGTAAATTGAGTGGGGAAGAATACTTATGAAGAACCTTGATTTTGAATCCTTTTACTCCCACTGTATGAAGGAACAAAACTACTGAATAGCTTCCCTTAACAGAGTTGAGACCAAAAAGTTGGATTTAATTCCTACGCAGTTTAGGCATTGTATTTTACATTTCATATCTTTATTTTCTAAATAATTTTACAATTTTGATGCATTTCTTTTACATCCTTAATTCATTATTTTCTAAGTTTGGTTCTTTATCATCTAGCCATTTCAACAGCTTAACAAGGTTAAAATAGATACACTGAATATATATAGAAAAAAAAACCCACATAATTTACCTTATTATTAAACATAGTATTGATGGTGGGATTTTTTTATTAAAGAAAGAGAATGTAAGAGCTATGGAGAAATTACTAGGTTTGAAAGATTCCAAAAAGGTATTAAAAAAAGAAGTTTTAAAAACAATCTCAGTGATATTAACTATCCTGTAGGTGATAGTGTAGAAACTGGTAAAAGTGATTTCTCTGAATTGTATTGAAAAGCATGAACTATTACACACAGCACCTACATAGTTTATATTTATGGACACGCACAGAATCGAAACCAACTAAGAAAAGGAAACTACTAAAACAGAATTGAACTAGGAGTCTATTTCAGACAAACTCCTTGTTTCCTAAGATCATATTTAGGAAATATTCTTCACATGGCAGAATAACTTAGCTGATACACTTCAGCACTACTTATGACCTAGCTTTCACGCTAGTTTCCTAATTCTTCAACAGATAGCTTCCAATTTTTCTTGGGAAAGAAAGAACAAAGGAATAGAAAAGAAAGAAGAAAACTAACCAAATGCTTCGCCTGTTGTGGCTGGAATGTCAATCACCAACCGGCATTTTTCAAAGAGACAATGTTACCTCACTACATGTCAAATGAAGTAATAGACATTCAGGCATATATAAACCATCCATTTTTGGGCTGTTTGATGTTTTCTCTGATAGCTCTCAAGTCTTGTGAGTTAATTTCTGATTTTATGAATATTTAAATATGGTTGACTGATTTTTGGAATCGCATATTGGACGAAGATGACGGGAAAGGGCAATGGTAATCCATGTTGTGTATGTTTTTTTTTATTCATTTTATTGAAGCAGTCAGACTCACTTTTTTGTTTCTTTTCTTTTTAGTTTAGAAAAAAAAAACACACACACACACACACACTTAAAGCATACAAAAATTTTAGTAGTTAATTGGGTTCCGTGGGATGACCTCTATTCATTTGATCCTTTATTTTTTTTTATATACAAAAATATATGTACTTCTGAAATTTTGAATGTTAAGATTAGCTTATGTTGGAAGTGACATCTTCAAGCATATTGTCATTTGGAATTTTCAGTTGTAGTCGGATGATGTTGGGATCATAATTACTTCATAACCAGTGCCGTATAGCAGTAGTAGTAGTAGGTAGAATGGGCTGTGCTAGAAACTTTTTCTTGAATTTTACCATTGACTATACTCCTCTTTATCTCATTAGAAGAAACTTCATTGCTGAATCACATACAGGGAGAATAAGTATATCATCAGATAGTTATAACACTACTCTCATTCATTGCATGAGAGAGGATACTTTTCCTGCAAATTATCATTTGGAGGACATAATTTTGAGTTTTTGGTAGTAAATGGATTGCAGCTTTCTTATACGCAGACAGGACCTATTTTTTCCTGCAAACAATCATTTGGAGTGCAGGAATTTGAGTTTTTGGAAGTAAATGGATTGAAGCTTTCTTATACAAGGACCTAATGATTTGTGACAGTAAAATGCTAACACTCTTCTTGTTTATTTTTGTGGGTCCGTGTGTGTGTGAAATTCTTTCCTGTTTCTTGGCCGAGTGATGTTTTTAATACAATTTTGGAAGGCTGTTGGGCTTTTGTTTTGTGGAACTTCAGTATTTTTGTAATGAGTTCCATCTAGGTGAATGGAGACTCAATGCACATGGCTGGTAAACTTCAATTGCATTTTTTTCACTTGTGCAGATTTCTAAAGAGGAGAAAAACCTCGGTCCTCATGATCGCTTAGTTCTTGTCTATCATGTTATGGAAGATGCATCTCAGAACCAAGTGGTATGCTTACTGCTTGGTTAAACCTAGTGCTTTGTCTATGAGATTGAAATGGATCTCTGACTCTTTTCCCTCTTTACAGCTAGCTAGTCCAGAATTTTGGGAGCCTTTTTCCCTGTCATTTGTGAAGGTGAGACATGGGCCGATGTTAGATTACGCATACAAAAAAGTTGCAGGTTCCCGATAAGGATTTTTCGAAGGTAACTTGTTTTCTTTGCTGTTACTATTTTTGCAATCTTTGACATGAAGGATCTCATTTTGTATGTTACCACCTGGTATCATATTGTTATCCTAGTGGAAGATTTTGTATCTCATCCTCTAAATTGTCCTAGTGTTGTGATTCTAGTGGAGGTTGGCATTTTTTCTTTGGTTCGTCCTTGATACCTTCAAGACTTTAGGACAATGTATCCCTTTGTTTTCAGGTAAACCTATTATGAGATAATATCGAAACAATACACATTTGAGAAACCAGTGAGAATATATAAATATTAGGCAGTGGTGTTTTTTTACATTAATAATCCATTTTTAATGGAAAATGTAAAAAAAATATGATTTGTTATGACCTCTTCCAAAATAGAGAAATTGATTCTTCGAAATTTAGGCCTTGTGTGGAAGAGATATCAAAACACGGTTTTGGGAAAAAATATATATAGAGGCCCGCCCACTCAAAATGTGTTTGGAAAACACATTCCAAACACATTTTGAGTGTGGGGCTCACCTTTTTTCTCCAAAAACCATGTTCTGAGACCTATTCCACATAGGGCTACTTTCTTCACAAATTTATTTATTTTTTAGTTTGTAAAGAATGCAAATTTTCAAGTCTCTTATTTATATATATATATATATATATATATATATTTTCTTTTTTGAGCTAAGAAAATCCACACATTTTTTTTTGCGTAGTTTGTAAAGAAGGCAAAATATCGTTTTCTTTACAGATAATTTCTTTTTCCAGCTTTTGAAGGAGGCGATTTTTCGCTTTTCCCATAAATCCTTTTTTTTTTTTTTTCTTTTCGTTTGCATAGAAAGCAGTTCACATTTTTTCTTGAGTATGTGAATGTCAAATGTTTTCTTAAATTAAAATTGCTTTCTTAACAATTTTGTTGCTTTTAACTTTGTGTTGAAAGCGATTTATGTTGCTTCACAAAACATGATCTTTGTGTTTATACTTTAGACGAGTTTTTAGAAATTGATGAATTGTTTCCTTTTTTTTTTTTTTTTCAAAGGTTTAGTTTTCAGTTCCAAAACTAATCATATGGCTTACTTTCCAATACAATCATATTACCAGAATTCATTTGAGAAAATTAAAATTAAGTTAACTTTATTTTCTTACAATTACAATATTCTAGAGTTTTCCTGTGAATTGACCTAAATTCCTTGCCAATAATCAACCACAATAACAATCAATTATGAAAATCAATAAGTCTATCTATCTAACTTTTCTAGGATTGTGAACAACGCGCCTGCTTGCTAGAGAGTTGTCGTCTGAAACACCATCTTATGGTCCATGGCTTTGTGCACCCCCCAAATTCAGACCCTTTCTCACTTGTTAGGCGCTCAACACAGCGGTCGGTTACTATTTCAGGATACAACCTCTATAGAGACATCCAAGATTACCGAAGTTTGAGCATTACGTAATGCAGAAGTTAGAGCATTATCTATCACCCATTACCCAACACTTGATGATTTGCTTGTGGGAGTGCCACTCAAGATAGATACGACTTTGCTATCTACCCCTGCGACCTAGAAAACAACCATCCAAAAGGGGCCTAAAGAGAAGTATTGTAGAGATTTCTGGTGTTAATTGAGTAAAAAGTGTAAATCTTTGTAAAAGTTCTTGATAGTTCCTCTGATGACAAGATTAAGCCTAGTCGTAGTTCTAGTTTTGTGGTGGCTATTAGGCCGTGTAATTCATCAATCGTGGCTGGACTGTGGTGGCTATTGGGCCGTGTAACTCATCAATCGTGGCTGGACGCTTTCGAGCACCTTAATTAAATATTAGCTTTCTTTAACCAAAATAATAATAATAATAATAATAATATTTTTTTTAATGTTATAGACGTTCAAATGTTACGTAATAATACCCTTACTAATATAAATAACATATTAGATAATGAGGCATGTTAAACGCAGTAACGGTTTTACTAAACGCAGTAACATTCCCTTGTAAAAAGACTAAAATGCCCCTGGAGTAAAAAAATTAAAAAAAGAAAAGAAAAGGTACTGTTCATGAACAGAACAGTACCCGCATGTTCATAAACGGTGAAAAGATGCCTGGCGGTTTTACTGTTCATGAATAAATTTTTTTTTATTTCCATGTTTTCACCTATAAGTAAGGGTGAAGGTCAGAAATTTTATAAAACATTCAGAGGTAGTTGTTTTCCATTTACATTAAACTGCAGAAACACTTGTTTTCCATTTGGTCACTGACACGTTCATTCAAATATGGCCGGTATACCCGAGTACGATCCATATTACACTGTAAGTAACACCGTATTTATTTTTTTAATTTATAGCATTGTGCGTAATTTATGTATATACTGTTTCACTTTAAATTTCGGGAAAAAAAATCCATTATGGGGGATTTTTTTCCCGGATCTGCGATTATCCGGACGTTTTTTTGCTGGTTCTGAAGCATTTCGGACAGGGAGAATGTCTACCAGTCCGAAACAACCGGAATACCGCCGTTCGCTGGCGGTTTTTCCGGCGAAAATACTGCCGGTCGCCGGCGGTATTTTCGCCGGAAATACCGCCAGCGAACGTCGGTATTTCTTCCCGGTAATACCGCCGGCGAACGGCGGTATTTCCACCGGTAATATCGCCGGCGGTAGTACCGGTGGAAATACAGCCGTTCGCCGGCGGTATTTTCCCCCAAAATATCGCCGCCGGCCGGCGATATTTCCGGCCAAAATATCGCCTGCCGGCGGCGATAGTTTTGGCCAAAATTTTCAGGCGGTTTGCGGGCGGGCAGGCTTTTTTTCTGCTACTTCTGCGGGAGAAAATCCCGGGACAGTCGCAATATCCGGACGACCCTATGCTAATCAAAATTGGTTAAGAACTTTTGTATCTGGGCGATAATATGACTGCGCAATGTATTTGCTGAATATAAATTTTAGTGTGTACGTATGCTGAACGAGGTTTTATTATGTTGTTGAAAGGATTTCCGCGTTGAGAGCGATGCCATTTATGCTGACCACACCGCGGTATTTCGGACGACCCAAGAGTTTCATCAGTAAGGAAGGTATGCTTGCATGGGTTAAAGCACGAGCATCTGAAAATAATATGACGACAAAAATTACATCTTCTGCGAAAATGTTGGGGTTGTTCCTAACAAGAGGGAGAAGCGGTAGAGTTGAGATTGGGTGCGATAGATCAGGAAAAGTTAGGGAAAAGACATCCATACCGGAAGGGAGTAGCAGACGGGGCAATACAAGCAGCAAGAAGACAAACTGTCCATTTCACCTGAAGGGACGAGAAATTGATGGGGGAAAGTGGGTTAGAGGTCAGAAACGGAACGCACAATCATGAATTAGAAGGAGTGAGAAATTGGCATTCAGCTTAGACACGTTTAACAGAAGAGGAGAAGAAGAAGATTACAGAAATGTCCAGTATCAACATCAAGCCGAAGCATATATTGGCCAAATTGCGCGCAGATGATCCGGAAAATGTCAGCCACATAAGGCAGGTTTACAACGAATCAGCAAAAAGTAAAAGGGATGCGAGGGGAGGTATGACTAACATGCAGTATTTCTTCAAACTTCTGCATGATCACGAATACTTCTATGCGTACTCCGGCAATAACAGAAGCAATGCAGTGGGCCACATCTTCTTTGCGCACAAGAAGGCGCGTCGTTTACTTGCTCTGTTTTCGTACGTTTTGTTCATGGATACAACGTATAAGACAAACAAGTATGACATGCCTCTGCTTCAAATTGTAGCTCATGTACCTACAGCTCAGTATGTGCATATCGCGTTCATTTTCCTGAGGGATGAGACTACTCCGAGTTATTACTGGGGATTGGCGCAATTGAGCACCTTATTTGAGGAAAACAGATTCCCCCACGTGGTCATGACCGATCGAGAGACCGCATTACTGAATGCTGTGGCACTAGTTTTCCCACATGCTACCCAGCTACTTTGTAGGAGGCACATTAAAATGGATGTCAAGAAATATGTAGTGTCAGCTGGGAACAACAAAACTACGACGGATGTCTTTCTATATCGTTGGGGACAAGTTGTGAAAGCCCTGACATATGAACGGTTCACGGAAGCTGTGGATTATATTGATACTAAATATGGGAATAAATCCAGATTCAGGCATATGATTCCCTACTTGAAGAATACATGGTTGGATCCTCACAAGGAGAAGTTCGTGTCTTACTGGACGAAAAACATAAAGCATTACGGCGGGCGCACAACGAACATGTAAGTTATTTATTGATTTCATTTATGATTCGTACGTTGTATACTTACGCGATGTTTTATATAAGGATTTATGTTCTATGCGTTCTGTTAATGTCAATTGTCTTTCAGGGTTGAGAGTGCTCATGCCATGGTGAAGAAGGCTATTGGTACGGATAGAAAGGCGTTCCCAAGTATTTTTCACGACATTCATATTATGATAGGGTTGCACCTCGGTGAAATTTGGACTAAAATGGAAGATTCGCGCAACAAAACATACCGGAAGAGCGACTACCTACTGTATAGTCGTTTGAACGGTCGAATGTCGTTCGCTGGAATTACAATGGTGGAGGACGAATATACAAAAAGAGTTGGCCTTATTGGGGAGGACGGTTCTCTTTGTGGTTGCGAACTCCGAACAAGTTGCGGTCTGCCATGTGCATGTGAGATGCAACAGTTGGTGCGCGCGTACCAACCAATTGATCCTATCGATGTTGACGCCTTCTGGAAGACGCTGCACTTGGGAGATACAGAAATTCCAGAAACCCAGGAGGAGAGGCAAACCGCTGAAGGGCGACTGCATGAAATGTTTGTGGATGTCATGTCGCGTCCGAGCGCTGAGATATACAGGGTTATGGGTGTTGTGCATTCGACGCTTTATCCCGAAACTGTTGATGTAGCTGAGCCTGTTAGTAGGCCACACAGGGGACGTCCCAGACACAATCCCACCCAACGAGATTTATCAGGGTTCGAGCACGCCGAAAGGAATGCGATACAACGAGGTACGAATATATGTAGGCAAATTTTTTCTGTCATTGTGTTTAAATACATATACACATACTCAATTTAATACGCTTTACACTCGCAGGCCGGCGATCCACAAGCGGGCAGAGAAGACGAAGGGTTGTTAGGCCGCACGCTTCTGAGTGGCCTTACGACCTTCCCGTATTTCTGAAACAGTTCGTGTTCGAATACATTACCGGCCACGTTAATGTTGTGCCCGATGGACATTGTGGTTTTAGGGTAATTTCCTATTTCGTACACGACGGAGATCAGGAGCAGTGACCCCAAGTGCGTAGAGACCTGCTGCAAGAACTCTGGGAGGAAGATAATTTATGGCGCTTCGTTCTTGGGGCAGTCGATTACGATTTAGCACGCAGGCTGCTAGATTGGTATGTAGTTCCGGCAGACGAGGATTTCTGGTTTGATTCTCATCTTCTGGGAATACTTGTCGCAACGAAGTACCAGAGGGTGGTTACATTATATGCCCAGCAGAGTAGTACTTTCCTTCCGCTCCTGTGGCGGGGGGCCGGCGTCTCCACTGATCCTAGCAGTTACATCAATATGGGGTTAATAAGACAAAATCATTTCATTGCTTTGTTAACTACAGGGGAGGTATTGCTGCCCCCAATCTATCCGACGTGGAGTAGCCGGGCCGGCGAACAAATGCAGCTTTGAAAATCGCATTTGAATGGAAAATTAGGTGCATACCAGAATAAAGCGACTGCTGAGTGTTAGTATATGATATTTTTTTGCGCCTTATGTACGGCTACACGTTAGAAGCAATTTATTGTTTGTACATTTTTAGGCTAGGAAACATAAGATCCGCATCTTCAGTATAAAAGGTGTAATACATTTTATCATTACAGAATTTGAATAAAATATCTATACTTCATTGCGATTGACGATATCTCCATATACAGTGCAAGTAAAAACATATAAAAACAAAAATTACATCACTTGGAACTCGGGCTAAAAGTACTACAGTGCCGGCATCAAATCCTCCAAATGACGGCACACATTCTCTATAGCACTCTCCCTCACTTCGGTTGGGACGGTATTCCGGTTGCGAGGATGCGCATAATACATTTTACTTGCTATGTATTGCAAGCGCTGCGTATGAAATACATATGGACTGAATGTTAAAAAGATTGACGCAATTATATAATAAATCAACAGAAACAAAACATAAATGTGTAGTTCTTACCGCAACCGCAGATAGCCGTTTCGGGTCAATTGGCTCAGCCGAAGGCATGTCGTCGGGACTAACACGAACGTGCGTCCGCGGAAGGAAGTACTCAAGGTACTCAGGACACGTCTGATCGGGCCAATTAGCCCTCCCCATCCCCCTTAACACCTTATTCTTGGGGTACATTTGGGGGATCTTCAGATTCGTATCAAACACCCAGGAGTACCTTTTTATTTCAGGGCCTCTGTAACAGCTCTTTGGCTGTAGAACTAGGTGAGGGATCGTCTGAATGAATCCAAATTGCTGCAGGAACCGATCTGGCATGTATGGTTCTGCGACCCCAGGACAATGAATAAGACCCCTATACAAAGTTATTGCATGCGCTCCTGCGGGATTCGGCCCAAAAGGAAGCCAATTGACCTAGTGCGTGTGAAACATAGTCAGTGGATAATCGATCAGTAAGGAAATTACAATAATAAACATAAGAAAATTAAAATGACAGGAGAAATATTACCTCTTCGGATTTCATTCCATCCAGGGCATGTCTGTATTTGAACAGATCCCAGTTGGGATCACGCTTCCTTCCGGTTCCGACTTGCCACTTAACCGATGCTGGCCAATCGGCATCCCAGGATCTATGCTGTGCCGGACTAAACGCGGGGAAGTATTCGTATATCCAGCTCTATTAATAAAATTGAAAAACAAATTATTCATTTTTTTCCGCAAGTATAAGTAATGAATTCATTTATAAACGATGCCTACAAACCTGCAACAAAGTCAGACACCCGCCTAACTGGGCACCGTTCGCTCTAGAGGCCCGACCAAGGTTGCGATACAGGCTTGCCAAACATGCTGCCCCCCACGCAAGTCCGCCTAGGCTTTCTACATCTTGCAGGTAAGGCAAGAAGTGCCCAAGGACGTGGGTTTTTTTCTTATCCACGAACAAGGTGTTCCCAACTAACCAGAGCAAATAACCTGCGGCAGCATTGGAGGCGTCCACCTGTCCACTGAGACAACGCTCGCGGAGGAGGGACATTTTGACAGAGGCAAAATCTCGATCCCCAAACATTTCTTCATGAATCCCCAACGTCTCTAACAGCAGTTCCTTCATCTCAGCGGGCTTAATTTTCCACCCAATTGGCGAACCCCCAATTGGAACACGCAATATGTACGCAACGTCGTGGAGACTGATACTCATCTCCCCGAATGGCATGTGGAATGTATTAGTTTCCGGCTGCCATCTCTCAACAAAGGCACTTAGGAGTGCAGAGTCTAGCTCTGGATGCATAGACCAAGACAAATGTGCCAACCCGGACTGGTCAACCAGAGTTTTCATTTCCCCTTCTTCTAAAGGCCACTTTTGCAGATTGTTAAAGCCATTATGGCACAACAATGCACCACGTTCCTATGCAATGGAATGAATAACATAACACATTTACTAACCCAACATATTAATCATACATAAAAAATGAACAATAATACATATCAAGAAATATGAATTAAATCGTGAAAACGATACCTGTCGATGCCATACGTAGTAGGAAACATGACCTTTAAAACTCTATAGCAACTCCGGATCTGACGGACCACCGTCAATTGGCCCATCTAGAGGCATGTAAGAGTTCCACCTGCCATCACCTCTATAACCAGAACCGGACCCAGCCCCAGCCCCTGACACCGACATACGCGCGGAGCCTATTACTTCTTTGCCTTTTTCGCTCCTCCGTCGGTTGGAATCATTTTCTTCTTCATTTTCATCCCCCAATCGCCCCGAGTTTCCTCCCATGTACCCCTGCGACTGGGACATGTCCATCTCAAATCTTTCCGCGTTTTCCCTAGCTTCCTCCTCCTCCGCATTTCCAATGTATGGCGGAGCAAATGGAATGTCGCGGTAATCAACGTTACTTTCCCTCGTCGCATTTGATAAGCGAGAAGATCCCTGCGCTCTTCCTGCCACTTTCCTCTGCCGTTCGGATACAGTGGGATGTCTTCGGCCACCTACTTCCTCAGACGAGGACTGCGTCGCCTCAGTGCTTCTATCAACATTGAGCATACTGTCATCCTTTCTGCTGCTTTTGCTTTTGGTCAATTTCAATTTCAACTTCTTAAATGCTTCTGCCATCTGCAATTATAAAAACGCACATGTATCAATACGAAATTATATAAGGAACATCTAAACAACCAGAAAACGTTTACAGTTACAGAAATTTTAAAGTATTGTCGCAACATTCTTCCCGTTCGGGCAAAAAACATCCGAAAGTATCCAACCGCCGGAAAGTTTCTGGAAACGCGGAGCAAGACTGCTGCCGGACGGCGGTATTCCCCGAGAAAAATACCGCCCGGCGGTATTGTTCTCGGGAAATACCTCCGGAATGGATTCCCCGAGAAAAATACCGCCGGATTCCGGCGGTATTCCCCCTGCTACTCGCAGTAACCGTTTCCCTTCCATTCCGGGGACAATCTCACAAATATATGACGATCCGGGGAAAAAAAAAACATTTTCGGGTTCTATACTAATAAATTCGGTTATATTATAACTTCTAACATAACTTCGGTATGCCTCTAACTAAATTAATGAAACAAACAAATAATCTCGCAAATAAAATAATACCGAAAGAAATATTAAATTGAGGCACTAACCTTTAATCGATCGTACTCGCAGTACCCGTTTGTTGCCGATTTAACTAATTTAGAGTTTTCTTACACTAACATGCATTTTACTTCCTCTGGTTGCGCCTATTTATAGGCGCAACCCGGGGCTGCATTTCTTTTTTTTTTTTTTTTTTCTCACTTGTTCAACAGTAAAGATTCACTAAAACCACGCGGATGTCAGATTTTTACTGTTTACAAACGCGTTTTTTCGTTCTTTTCCCCATGTTCAACAGTACCGCGTGTTCAGCTTTTTACTGTTCATGAACAGTGACGCGTGCAGTGAACAGTACCCTTTTTTGTTTTTTTTCCTTTTTATTCCAGGGGCATTTCAGTCTTTTTACAGAGGAATGTTACTGTGTTTAGTAAAACTGTTACTGCGTTTAACATTTTCGTAGATAATTTCGTATTATACAAAACACATAAACTCATTACTCATGTGGGTTGATGCCTTGTTGTAACTCATCTATGTAGTACGATTCGATTTGAAATGATAGATGACGTGGTTTTCCATCATCTGCATTGCGGCGGCTGTGCCGCTCATAGACTTGGTTTAACCACCTGGGAAAAATATTTAACTTGTTAAGTTGTGCTATGTCCTTAGAAAAGTTGGAAAGTTTGTTTGTGCGGCGTCTCATCCTTGACATGGTTTGAGTAAGAGTTGTT
Organism: Leptodermis oblonga; assembly: GCA_016801395.1. Lineage (NCBI taxonomy): Eukaryota > Viridiplantae > Streptophyta > Magnoliopsida > Gentianales > Rubiaceae > Leptodermis > Leptodermis oblonga. The sequence goes on along the minus strand of CM028751.1, from coordinate 19,096,342 downwards.
GAAATATGCATAATTTGATATGTTCGGACATATATGATCGATCATTGGCAGCTCTGGACGTAGACAGTCGGTCATGTTTACTATGTGAGGAAAATGATTAATCTCCTCTATGTGTCAATCGGTGACCTTGGCTAGTGATATGAAGAACATGATTGAAAGGTCTCATGCAATACGAGCTATATTGCGGTTGACATGATCCAAACTAACATCTTTCATCATAGTGCTTATTTTATCGTACACTTGAACTCCATTTTAAAACTGTTAAAGTTTGAATATTAAAAAATAATTAATACAAAAATGAAAATTTCAGAAATCATGTAAATGATAATATTTGATGAAATTAATGGTAAAATATACATATAAGATAGTCATCAATAAATAAATGATCAAATTCACTTATTGGCTGAATAAATGTTCACAACATTTGGAGTACTTACCTCGCCAACTTATAAATAGTCTAACTGATCTTGACAAAAACACACGCAATTTTTTCTTACATACAATATTTGAAACGCAAGTATGCATTCCATATGAAAATTATTTAAACTCAACTATGCAAGTAAGGGAAAAAAAAGGCAAAATAAAATGTAGTGTTAAAAATTAAAAACTCAAATGCTAGCTCGTGGGTGTAAAGGGGTAGATTATGGGATTCTATGTAACTCATGAGACTTCCTTATAATGAGTCTCAATTTTGGTAGTCCCAAGTCCACAATTGGATAAGGTTTATCAAACTCACATATGTTAAAATATTTTTTTTCAGATTCCCTACAGAGTGATTGGTATAGAGTAGTGAGATCATTTATTGTCTTTTTCAAATCGATAAACAACGGTAAGTACATTAGTTTAACCTTATTATCGGAATGGTCTATGAAAATGACCAAAATCAACTGCTTCAGATGACACCGTGAATATCGTTCTCCTTTAGACGACAATGTGCATGTTGTTTTACTTCCAACTCTGTAGTAAAGGTGTGCTTTGTCAAATGCATAGCTATACTACTGGTCTAAGCTAGTCGCCATTTAAATATATTACTATCTTAAAGTTTAAAATTATTTTATTTGTATTAGTGGCTATCTCTTTTGATACATTTATTCTAAGCGGTGTTAGGCCTGGGAAAGTCAGAGCGGCTGCCCAGCGTTTTGCCGATTAACCAATGGTAGTAGTATTGCCTGGTGAGGCTCTGCCCCGATATCGCCTTCCACCGACTACTGCCACGGTTTGTGTTTTTCGCAAACTTCTTATTGAGGAAGACGATTGGGCAATCCGCAAAAGGGTCTTTTTCTTCTAACAACGCGGTTTAACTTAAGGAATATTATTAATTTTCCTTCCATGTTTTACTTGAGAAAGAAAAAGAAATTCAAACATTCATTCAATTTTTTCAAAACACCTTACTACAAATGTTGAAATCCTATTTCTACCCCAACCCAACCCCTTGCTGCTCAGTGCTCATCATTCTTGGGCCCTCCCTCCCCTTCCAAGTTCCCGCTGGGCTGCCGCTGACCATCTCCATCAGGTGCCGCCGCTCTTGATATTTGATTTTGGTATTGCCATTGTGACAATAAGAGTTTCTCAAGAAATATATTGGATGGGAAACAATTTTGAGGTTTAATTTTCCTCTTACATCACTATCAGTAATTGTTTTCATGATTTTCTTTTTCCAACAAAAATCAATGTGAAAATGGTCTACAGAAGATTCTAAGTAAATAGGAGTTCCTTCTCTATAAATAAGTGGAAATTTAAAACACACAGGAGATTAGGAGCCTTGAAATAATGCATGTTTGATTGCCGTGGACAGAAGAAATAGTTTTGCATAGTTCTGAATTCACATATTCAAGAATCTTTTGTCAATTCAGAACGCCAAAAATGGTCCCAGATTGGATGTAGGAAACGCATTCCTCCCTTCAATTATCCTAACATATTCAGAACTGCCAAGATTAGTGTCTATGTTTGGCATCATTACTTTTCAATTCAATGCCAATAGGTCACATTAGTGTCCCAAATTGGCTAGTAAATCTCTGGGATAAGCCCTGAAAGATAGTTGTTTGAAACATCAAAATAACTGAGAAACACGAGGCCACCGAATGACCATGGAATAGACCCCTGTAGACAGTTGTGTGAGAGATCAAGAAATCCAACTGACCTCAATCCTCCAAATCTATTGGGAATATTGCCAGATAAGTTATTGTGGCCCAAATTTAGGAGTTGCAGAAAGCTCATTGAACCTAATTTATCAGGGATAGATCCTGAAAGTCCATTGTAGGAAAGATCAAGATAAATCATGCTTCCATTCCTGGAAAATGTGTAAACAGTCAACCCCGTGTAGATCCTGGTTGCAGTGCAAGAGTGAAACATAGACAAACTAGCTAGCCTCTCAACACGAATTCCTTCAAATTCGAATAATCCGCCAGCCCCAATGCATGATGCCCTTCCCTCATTTCTCACGAAGGCGAAATTCTTTCCTGAAATGGATCCAGGGAGAATAAGTCCAGATTGGTCGGCGAGCTCTGATGGAATGGAGCCATTGAGATCATTGTTATTCAAATCCAGCCATATCAGGCTCGTGCACTTGCCTATTCCTGGTGGGATTGGCCCTGTAAGAGAATTATTAGCCAATTGAAAGATTGCCAAGTTCACAAGATTACCAATGCCTGAAGGAATTTGACCACTGAGTTTGTTGCTGGACAGGGAAATCCATAACAAATTCGTGCAATTTGAAAGGGACTCCGGAAGGCTTCCTGTGATAAGATTGTTGTTTAGAATCAATGTCTCAAGATTCCCTCCCATAACACAAATGCCTTCAGGGATTTCACCAGTGAGATTGTTGGCCCACATGATCAAGTCTGAAAGGTTTGGTAAGGTCCATATTTCGCGAGGAATTGGACCGGTCAGAAAGTTGAAGCTGAGATCAATCGTCCTCAAGTTTCTGCACAGTGCGAGCTCGGATGGCACAGTACCATCTAAAAAGTTACCTGACAACAATAACTTATCCAGAGCAGAACCTGAAGTGTTTGAGCATAACGATGAAGGTATATTTCCAGTGAAACCATTTGAGCTGAGGTCAAGTACCCGAATCTGAGTATTGCTTGCCAGGGATTGTGGCAAAAGACCAGTAATGTTGTTGAATGGCACCGAAAGATATCTGAGATTTTCCAGGGAACTCACTACAGAACTCAGAAAATCCCCTGAAAATTCATTGTGACCGAGGCTAAGGCTGAACAAGGAAGAGCAGCTTTTGAAGGCGGTAGGAAGCCCACCTGTTAACTCGTTTGAAGAAAGATCAAGCTCCTCAAGTGTTGCACAATATTGTCCCAACTCTGCTGGAATCTCCCCAGGGAAACGATTGTTTGCTACGACCAATTTTTTCAAGTTCTTGAGTTTTTTCTGGCAGTCGATCAAACCAGTTCCAGAAAGATTAGGGCATACTCCTCCAGATCCAAGACTGATGAGATTACCAGTGAAGTTGTTATGGGAAATATCCAGAATCTGCAAAGACAAAGGTGCTTCAGCCATGAAAATTGCTGGTATTTCCCCAGAAAAATGGTTGCAAGAAATGTCAAGAACAGACAAACTTTTACAAGAAGAGAGTGAGCTATTCAACTCTCCAGCAAGAGAATTGTCTGAAAAATTAAGCAGATTCAAGTTCTGGCAATTTGACAGAGAATAACTCAAAAGGCTTAAATCAGAAATTCTGTTCCTGGAGAGGTCAAGCTGCAACAAAGAAGTCCCAAACTTGATACTACCACCCGGGATCGAATTTCCAGAGAGATTCAAAAGGGACAAACGGCTACAAGATTGCATCAAAGAATCTGCAGCAAGCGTCTCTGAGAAATTATTGTCGGATAAATCAAGAATCTCAAGGCAGCAAGAAGACTCAAAAGTGGATGAAAGATTGCCATAGAAAAAGTTGCCACCGAGATGAAGCCTGGCCAGACTTGGCAAGGAAATGAGATCAGATATGTGAAGATGACCTCTTAGCCTTGCATTGGTAAGATTGAGGTCGATGACTTTTCCATTTTTAGAGCATGAAACTCGAGTCCACTCACAAGGGCTAGAAGAAGATGAAGACCAATCTTTCAAGATTCCATCTCTATCAACTTCGATCGATGACTGCTTAAAGGAGAGTAACCTCCCCACTTCATCACCATTATTCGGTTGATTACTCGACAAAATCAGAGCATTTGACACAAACAAACAACATCCCAGAAGCAAAACTATGATAAAGACACCATCTTTGACCATCTCACCCCATGTTATCGCCTCCTTTTTGTTCATCTTGTTGTTCTTGTTGAACTGCAAATACTTATTCGACCGTCTGCATAAAATCATTAAGCTGAAAGTGATAAATATAGTCCCAAATTCTTCTGTTACAGTTGAGGAAATTTCTTGAAGAATCCTGCTTAAGTTGACAACTGAGAAACAAAGAAATGACGTCTGATATCCTGATACTTCATCAGTTAAACATGTTTGAGCATTTAAAAATTATAACATATTTTGAAAATATACATTATTTTGTTTAGACATAATATACTTTATTTTTTAGAGGCTAAATTCAATATTCAACACTTAAAAATAGTAAATGTATTTTGAAAATACAGTATACTTGTTTTGACTACACACGATACTAAGACGTTAAACTTGATCAAAATATGCGATACTTTAGAATTAAATTTAATCTTTGACTTTTGTTTTGTAAAGGAGAAAAGAAACAAAGAAAGAAGGAAGAAGAGATTAACCCCCAAATGATCAAGTCCATAAGCCTTACTTAGTGGTATCTGTCGATTCTGCCACTTCCCAATTTTTTGTATTAAGAATGAACGAAAGATCGCATGCGGCGTTTACCACCCCAAAACGGGAACCCAATTTTCAACCTTATCAATCAATCAAGAAAAGGTTTTTGTCATGTCCAATTTTTATAGTACTATCTGTGTACGTAGTTTGTTACATAGAGTGTACAGGTGTTTGCTTATGAGTTTGAGACGTGCACGTCTGCACGAGGGCGACTTCAAAGTTCCAAATCTTCCCCTCCTATTCTCCTTTTTTTTTTTTCCTTTTTTTGTTTATTATTATTTTTTATTATTATTATTTTTTGTTTAGAATAAGGAAAAATTATAGTTTTAGTCCACAATATTTATATAAATAATAAATCTGGTTTTGAAAACAAACTAATAAAGTTTACTCCTTCGATTCAATTAGAATAATCCACTTTGAGAAGAGTTCACTTTTAAATTTTTTTACTCCTCATACCATACCCTTACTAATATTATTAGGGTAAATGTGCATTTTTGTCACTAACTGAAGGTCTAATTTTGCCACTAACGTTTTGCAAAGGCCAAAATGCCACCGACGTTTTTAATAGGGTCCAAAATTGCCATCAACGTTTTTTAAAATGGTCCAACTTTGCCACTCATAAATAAAATTATCACATAAGACAACATTAGTTGAAATTGATGACTTGGCTTGATGACTTGGATTAATAGGCTATTTAACTTTTTACTTACGTGGCAATAATTTATATTATCAACTCAAGAATCCCAAAAATTATTAACGTAGGTCTTTTTCCTCAGCGCAAATTTCTGGTATTTCTTCTCCATTGCTTCCAACTGTAATGAAGCATACTCATTTTGTAATAATACCTTGGACTTTTGATAGGCAAGGGAGGCAGCCATGGCGTGTGACTCTGCTGCAAGGCTATTAAGAGGAAGCAATTAATGCCAACACAGACTTCAGTTATCGTTGCTCTTCCACCCTTTATTTCCTCCTAAAAAAATTTTAGCAACCAAAAGAGCCCAAAAATCAAATTCAACCAACTTTGCTGGTACAGACAGCGAGTATTTACCAACAGGAAGTTGCAATTTCATGAAAATAAAGAAAACCCCATTGGAATTCAAAGAAAAAGTGTATAGCTATACAGCTGAATTGCAAATAAAAAATGGTATTATAAATTTGATGGTAAACATAATAGAGTTGAACTTACCGGTCCCAACTCTTCTCCGGGATGAAGTTTATTTTCCTTTGGCTGTTAGAAAGTTTTCACGAAGCAATCTGAAGAAGCACTTCATTGGAAAATATGGAAGAAAGGGAAGAACTATTAATCCAAATCATCGGCAAGTCATCAATTTAAATCAAAGTTGTCTTACGTGGCAATTTTAGTTAGGAGAGTGGCAAAGTTGGACCATTTTAAAAAAACATTGATGGCAATTTTGGACCCTATTAAAAATGTCGGTGGCATTTTTGGCCCTTGCAAAATGTTAGTGGCAAAATTAGACCTTCAGAAAAACGTTAGTGGCAAAAATGCACATTTGCCCAATATTATTATGTGTAGTCCACAAGGATATAAATTGAATAAATGATGTCAAATTAGTTATTTTAAGCGTTGTACTTTGATATTCGTAATAAATTATACATTGGTCAAAATAAACTCTCTTAATAAAACAGAGAGAGTATAATATTACAATTTTGATAATTTTAATAAAACGTTTCAAAAAAGTTATTTTGATGGAAAGTTTGGCAAACCAACGGTCAATATCTCCTATCATTAGTCAACATGGACTGAATTGCAACACCCTCAAAGATTAGAGTTTTTTTTTTTTTCAAAATAACATCATTCTAAAAACTATTTGCCTAAATAACACTATTTCAATTTTAATTCCCTTTCTAATACTTTTCTTGCCAGGTAGACTTATTACTTTCGGCCTTGTGCTGCTAGGCATAACCATTCAGAGTTGCAGTAGCAAAAAGACGTGGGAATTGGGAGAATTGACGAGAGCTTCCAAGAATTCCGGCGCTTGCTGATGTTCACAATCGGAGAGAAGAACAGGATGATAATAAGAAGTGGAGTCGAGCCCTCCAACCACGAACAAAATAGCGCTGACGCCGCGCAGCTACTGCTGGTTGCGTCATCAGCGGCACATCGTTTCTCGGGAGCACATTATTGAATAAGCTACTGGTCTACGTAGCAGGGTTTCAAACGGCACATTTTGCTCTGCTTTTTTTTTTTCCCACAGTTTTGTAATGAATCTGTCTTTTTTTCTTTTTTCACGTGTGTTGTTCAAATATTATTCTGTGCAATCCTATTGGCTGTACTATGAGAAATATTTTTATATTCAATTACTTACATTTGTTTTCAATTTTATTGGACAATTTGTTTTCTTTTTCATAGGGAATTTGCCCATGTTCTTGTTTTCTTCTGGTTTTTGGGTCAGGGGTGTAGGTTGATTTGTGTTTTGAGGGTGGCATAACTGATTTCTCATCATTTTGGTTCATCTGCTTATGTATGTGGATATTCTGGGATGGATGGTAAGTGTTGGATTTTGACAAAAGAATTTGAATACAAACCTTTGCCTAACCAGCACAAAATTCCTAATTGGAAAGAGAAGCAGCTGCAACTGAAAGTCTGAAACAAGAAGAGTCTTATGAACGTAGAAAGATGGAGAGGAGTTGCCTCAGCTTCACAACAGCCTCACCATAAGCGAGACCCACGACTTTTATCCACCAAAAAATTTGCACTAAGTCTTCTTTGACGAGTTCAAGCACAGGAACGCGTAGTTTTAATCCGAATAATGGTTCTGGTAGGAGTTGAAGGGGCCTTTTCTGCTTCTACTGGGGCTGCCTGGACCCCATCCGGCAGCGAAGAGGGACGGAGAGATCGAGAGATACTTCCGGAAAAGAGCAAATTACGCCGACCGCCCGAGGATTATTTTCTTGGGACCTCACGTTGATGATGCTATGGCCCATTTTATTTTATCATAGCCACCTATTGTTTCTTGAACGAAAGTTCTAATTTGTGATGAATTTTTTTTGAAAATTTGAGTCTTGCAAATATGGAGCAGATGAGTGGTGGGAAACAAAGTTGGAAAAAGAGGTGGCCTTTCTTTTTCCTTCCTTTTCTCCGGTTCAGATAGCAAAAATTGCAGTATACCTAGCAAGAAAAAGTATTAGAAAGGGAATTAAAATTGAAAAAGTGTTATTTAGGCAAATAGTTTTTAGAATGATGTTGTTTTGGGAAAAAAAACTCCGAAGATTATGGAGTACTAATCTTATTTATGTTCTAATATCTTTCTTAAATTAATCTTATTAATTTTACTATTATTATTTAGAAACGAACCAGTGTCCCAGCGGGCCATCCAAATGTCGGAAGTTCGATTCCTATTTTTGTCAATTATGCACTATTTATAGTGCAACTGAGGGGATTATACAAGAGGCTCTACAATTTCTGCCAATTTTTTCTAGATTCAATTTTGTTCTTAACTTGGAAAAATTTTGAATTAGTATCTTAGCTAAGTCTTATTCAATTGACAGTTTAGTTTTCTAACAGTTTTTAGTTTATGAATATATATATTTTTTATATTCTCAAATCTCAATTCAATTAGTATGGCTTTGATATATTTAATTGTATGAAATTATTATGGTAGATATAGTTTATTACTTCTAGCCTGTTATAGATTATTAGAAATATATAACAACTTAAAAAATATAACTTTTTTTAATATCCTGTAAATAATTCATAAATGATACTCCCTTCATTCTATTAGAGGAGTCCACTTTCACCGGTGTACAATTTATTATGGATTTCAACCCAAAAGAAATAACTTGACATCATTTGTTATATTTATACGGCTATACCCTTACTTGTTAAGTGTGTACTAATTGTGCACCATACATAATAATATTAGTAACTGTAGCAGGAGTAAAAATTTTTGAAAGTGGACTATTCTAGTAGAACAAAAAATATTTCTCAAAGTGTATTCTTCTTAATGAAAGAGTAGTATAACTAGGTGTGTCAAATGGGTATTAAGTTAATGGGCAATGAGTACCCATTAACCATTCAATTAATGGTCTTAATTCAAATGGGTAATGGGTAGTTATGGATACCCATTATACAAAAATGTAAGGTTTATTAATAAATTTTTTAATTTCATTTTAATTCATTTTTTTAAGCGAATTTTTATTCTGTGAACCTATTTGAAATTTGAAATATTAAATATTGTATACTTTTATATTTAATCGTATGTAGTTTTTTTTGTCCAAACACAATTTTTAATTTTTTATATTTATATAAATCCGTGCATGCCCCGACCCATAGCCGAGGCCCGAAACTGGACCGGGCCGAAACCTGGCCAGAACTGGGCTTGAACCATGGGCCCGAACTGGGCCCGAGCTGAACCGGCCCGGCCTAAACCCTGCCCGAAACCCGAGCCTGGACTCGACTTGGAACCTAAACGAATTTTGAATTAGTATTTATAAGTGGGTAATTTAAAAATATTAGAAAAGAATAAATGGGAAAAAAATGCAAAGTAATTGTAGGACACGAAAAATAAAGAAAAAGAAAAAATAAGTTTAAAGAAAAAAAAAAATGGGCCCACTAAAATAGGTGAGTTGTTGGGTTTTTGTTTATACTTTTAAGAGTAGTTTTGGATGGGTATTTTTGGTACCCATGATGGGCGGGTTTTAAGGAACCCAATGGGCTACCCTAAACTTGCCCATTACATATTTAGCCCAAGCCCACCCAACCTATTTTTTTTTAGGGTTTTATTGGGTTAATACCCAATGGGTTTGGCCGATTTTTGGGTTAATGTGTTTTTTTGTCACCCCTAAGTACAACATAAAAATTCTCTTACAACTTCTTTGTTTTTTTTTTTTTTTTTTTGAATGCATTATTCTATTTTAGAATCCTGTTATCTATTCTATCGAAGTCAGGAGCTGTTGGAAAGGGAAGAATAAAGTGGGGAATCTTCTGCAGAATCATGTCAGTTTGCACTCTAAATAGCAGAACTGAAGAGGTAGAAATAGAAGCTTGACATTTCAGTGACCTGCTATGCGTCACAACCGCTGAGCACTGGCTCCTTCCTCTGTTACAACTTATCAAGAATAAGACTATAAAGGTTCTTAAAAGTCTATCCATACCCTTTTGTTCGTCTGATTTTCTTGCCATTTAGCTGGTATTTTCGCTATAAGAATGGGAGGAAGGGCTAAATTCGGGAAGAAAAGAGCCTTCTACTGATTTGTGTGAGAGAGATCCCCTATATGCCTTTTTGTTCGTCATTTGTTTTTGGCTTTTGGTGGGTATTTTTGTTATAAGATTGGGTGGGGAGGGGTGAGTTTGGAAAGTAAGGTTAAAATGCTGATTTGGAAGAGAGAGGGACCGAAAATTGTGGTTTCACATGGCCTTCTGCTCTTTATTTAAACACACTCTCAACAACTCGCGTTTGTTCTTCACGCGCATGGCAGACTTTTCTAAGGATGAAGTCTCTATGCAGAGGCAAAGCGACGTCGTTTTGCCTTTGGGACCCCTTCCTGCTGTTCCGCAATCCCCTACTGCTCTTCCGCCTTCCCCGGTGATTGTAGACCCAAGCTTGCTTGTGGGTTATTGCTTCTTCTGACTCCGAACAGGACAGAGGAATGACGTTTTTCTGTTCCAAGGGATGCCGCCTTCTTCTCCTCTTCTTCTCTTCCTTTCTCATTCTTCAACTTTTCCGATTTTTTTTTTCCCTTCTTTTTTTTTTCGGCGGATCTGGTAATATTTTCTTCCTTTAATTTATCTTTTTCTTGTTGTCGGCATATAATGTTTTTGTGGTTATTGGTTTGTTCTGTTGCTTTCTCAAGGACGAGGAAGCGGAGAAGAGGATATAAATTATGTGCTTAGGTTTCAGATGCTCGGCTGTTCCAGAAACTGAATGAGAAGTTGCTGCTCTCCTATTACTTCCCCTCCGGTAGCTTGTCTGCTTTGCTTCAAGATGAGTTTTCATTTTTCTTAGATGTGAAATTGGATTTTTTGTTCAAAAAGATTTTTTGCTTTTCACCCCTTTTTCGATCTTGCTTGATTTTGGTCATTCAATGAAAATTTGAAACACGGGCTCTCGGCAGTGATGAATCTGAGTTCTGCTGCTGCTGGAAATTTTTATTTTTATTTTTTCCTAAATTTTTGTGTTTCTTTTTGACAAAAATTCCTGATGTTTTTGGTAATGTAGGTCACTGATGCCTCTTTCCTGCCTGTAGCGTATAACTGAGTCATGATATTTTAAAGGTAAAAGGTTATACACAAATATCTCTTTCCTGCTTGTGAACGACTACATTTTCCGTTTAAAGTTACTGCTTCTGCTTAGCATATTCATTTCAGACTTTTGGAGATTTTAATAATGATGGCTTTGCATTAGAGTAAAATATGTTTTGTATCCATTTTTACAGGAGATGTCATACAATAATTATTGGATGCCGCTGCAGCATGGAATTGTGTTTGTGAGTTTAATAAACCCACTTGTGGGATTGTCAAACACTCAAATCCTTATGGGGTTGCTTCACGTGATGATATTGTCGAAGCCTATAGACTGGCGGTGATGGCAGATCCGGTTAGTGCTTTTGGTGGCATAGTGGCCTTCAATGTTCAAGTAAGTTTTTATGTCATTATACCAAGTTAGTATGTGCTTGCTCTGTCGGGTTACTTTTCTTCAATGCCCTGGAGTTGCTGTGCTTAGCAATGGAAAATGGGGGTAGAATGATCCGAGTACAATGTTGCCACTGAAAGTAAAACCATATGTAAGTAATGTAAAAATTGAATGTTCTCCGTAGGTGCTGGCCAGGGAAATCCGAGAATTCAGAAGCCCCACTGACAATGAAACTCGAATGTTTTATGAGATTGTTATGGCACCCAAGTATACCAAAAAGGGACTTGTGGTTCTCCGTGGAAAATCCAAGGAATGCTATTGTGTATCTCTGTTTTTTTAGTGTGGACGACTTGCAGGTTCAGTGCTAAAATTGGAGGAATCCCCCTCATTCAAGGAGTTGCTGCTCTGGTACCTTTTTTCATGCTTTTACTTTTTCTCTTTTAATATGTTTTTATCTTTTGGTGAATTTAAGTTACTTAAACTTGCACAGATTTTTTTTTTTCCGTCTATGTGAAAGTATAATTGGTTTTGGTTGCTTAATTGCTTTTGCCATTGTTGTCTTGGTTGTGTCCCTCCCGAGGTTAATTTCCTATCTTCCTTATACAATTTTGCCTTTTGGCGTTTAGCTTGTGGGGACTTGATTCAGGCACTCTTTTACCAAATTGTATGCTCTAGATTTTTGTTGTCTAACATAGCTTCTATATTCTGATGAGGCATTTTTATTCCCTCAACCTCTTCTGCTTGTAGCTGGATGGATTGTTAGTGTAATGTGCTTGCACAAGAATTGATAGTTGCTATTACTGTTTGTAATCACCCCAAGTGCTCTTGTAATATCTTTTTTGCCTTGATGTGAGGTGGTATAAGTTTTGTTTATGCTTTTCTAGAAATCAGATTTTTGAATCATGCATTTGCAGTTAATCTTAGTGTTCTGTTGTTGATTCCATTAGTTGTTACTAATAATAACGTGCACTATATTGCTAAATCTTATTATTTTGCGTTTGGTCTTGCTGCTAAAATAGTCTAATCATCCCTCATCTGAATTCTGTTCTAATCATGGCAAATAGAGAGCCTTTTTCTAGCAGCAACAAAGCAATGTCTTTGTTGAAGGTCAGTTTCTTCTTCTTCTTCTTCTTTTTTGTGAATCTGCTGTTTCTTTTTTTTTTTTTTTTTTTCTCTCTCTTATGTTCTCACTTCCTCACTGGTTTTTACACCCAGCTATGGAAGGCCTGTGCAGGTTCATCGGTGGATGTGCCAAAACTTAAAGAAAGTGTTTATTATTTCCCTCAAGGACATTTGGAGTCTGATCCTAAGTTACTTGCTACCACCTTCTTATTTATGACTATGATCAGATGTCTGTAGTTTAATAAGTATTGGATTGCTTCAAGAATTTCCTGAACTCCATCCTTCATATTTGTCAATTTGGTGTTTTCCTTCTTCTGTTTCCCTAGATCTCTTACCATATTATACTGGGAGCAAAAGACATTGCTATAATCAATAGAACCAAAGTACAAGAAGCTTAAATCTTAGTAATCTAATATCGCCATGTCTTCTGGAATTAATTCATTCACAAATTTATGAAGATGATGTATGCTTCTGCATTTTGGATGTAAATTCTCTCAGCCAGGGGTAAGGAAGGTATCATGGGTAAGGTGATTTTTATTTTTCTTTTAGAGTGTAATAGTCATCATGGGTCAAGTGTTTTGATGAGATTTTGTTTGGAAAACATAGCGGCTATACATTATAACAATAAACATTAGGTTTCGTAGTGCTTACAATCTTTCATCTTTTATGTTTGAAATTAAGAAAAAGAACTGAAGTCAGTACATTAGAGTTCCTTGCATGAGAAACTATTTTTAACTTATGCCTTTCTCATCAAAGTAGTTAGTAAAAAGCATTGATGGTTCATGCCCAAATTTATTGACCCAAAATATGTCTTTACCTACTTACTTTTGGTGGCTGAGATGATTTGTTCTGTTTGTTCCGTGGTTCTTGTATGAACTTTGCATCTGCCACCAGGCAAACTATAGCAATCTTTATTTTCATTTGGATTTGACTCAAGGAATATTGTGAAGCACCATTAGATGATAAATAACTGTGGGAAAACTAAAGTTGTGAATTGATATCCTTACTGGTTGATGCAAAAATATCGGATTATGTTCTAATGGGTCGTAGATCATAGAGTTGATTTTGATTCAAAGATTTTCTACACTAGCGTTTTTAAAAAATATATATGTATATATTAGGTCGGTATACCTTATGTTCTATTTATCTTTTCATCTTGGTTTTCCAGGCACTTTCTCATCATTCAACAACATTTTTCTCCTGTTTTGGGGGTTTACTTCTGGTTGTATTGTTCTTGAAGGGAGGATTAGCTTATCTGAGTTGTTTCCTATTTTGGGATGAATATTAATGAAGAATTAATTTGCAGTATTGGATTTTGTACCAGGTACAAATTATTTTTTCTGTTGATGAATCATATGAAATTATAGTCTTTCTTTAATGGGGACTTCATTTACTATTAGTCTTTATTGTTTCTCCTTGTCGCTATTGATGTTTTCTTCGGTGAGCGTATTGTCTTTTTTATGTGATTTTCTTATTTTGATTCATATTCAGATTCATAAATCCACTTTTTATGATCCTGGGACTTCCTTTTCCCTGGCTACCTTGCTTGAGGATAATTGGAAACAAAATTTTCTCATCTTTCAATAGTCATCTTGTTGATTTTTGCATAATATGAGTTTTCTTTTTTGCAGATTTCATCACTAAAATTTCTTTTTTAGATTTATCTTCTGGAAAAGAAGAATTTTGGGATGATGTTTTGGTGGTCATTTGTCCGGCAACAACAGCTCAAAACTTTCAGGTAATGCTTTAGGGAGGCTTTTCTATAATTGAAATGTGATTAGTTTTGCGATATACCTTTGTGTTTTTTTTTGTCATAAGGGGGCTCCTGCCACGACTCGAAGTGGGGTTTTTTTTTTTTTTTTCCCCTTTTTCCCTAAATTGCTTTTTACATCTGTTTTTTTGTGTTCACTTTTTCAAGATTACATATTTATTCTTTACCTTTTTATTTTTAACTACAGTAACACTCTAAGGAGAGCTTGAAAACTGCATGAGGTTGGAAACTCTTCTGCTACATCTCTTACTTATTCTTCCTTTAATGGATAAAATTTTGGTTTCTCCTTGTTATTTTTTGAAGCCTTGCTTGTTATATCTGCCATTTCAGTTATATCATGCTTCTTATTTACTATTTATTTTCTTTTTTGCACTGTTTGGATTTATATTTTTTCAGCAACTTTAGTTCCTTGTGTGTTCATCATTTATACCACATTTTCTCTTACTGAAGTTGAAACACTACCCTAATAAAATTAGGTGGACAAAGTTTGTGTTTTAGACTAACTTAGTACCAAAGAGTGTCAGGTGACCCTTATCCCTGACTCTTTAGTCTTTGCAGGTTCCAGGAATCACTGACGGAGAGTTGACTCCAAGAAGTATAAATGATTGTTTACTTGCTTTAATAATTAGTTGCGTTGTTAAATTAGCCCTTATTTTGGATATCAAGCTTATACTAAATGACTCTCTATGACTCACATAATTAGGATACAGTACTGAATTGTTTATTGATATTGTTTAGTGATGGTTCTCTGCTGGCATGTTTTTACAATTTAGATTGTTTTGGGAAACATAGGGCTCTTTGTTGATTTGTGTTATTGGCATGACGTTGTGGTCAAGTAAGAGGGATTTGTGTTATTGGTTGAAATTTACTTTTGCGATAGTAGTTATTTGTTGGACTGAAAATTTGTTTTCAGTTTTCTTTTTTTTTTCCTGTCTTAATACGACTATTTTTGTAAAAAATTACATCTCCTGAATACTAAAGCTATGTAGCTCTGTTAATCTTTTTCTTTTACTTATTCTTTCGCTTAAGTTGCATAGGTTACTTGGATGACCTTTCTGTTGGGTTCTGAAGCTTGGTATTTTTTTTGTGTATAAATATGATTTTATTCCAGTTAAATCTTGAAATGCTGGAAATTGGGAATTGTAAAATGTACTCTTAATGGTTTTGAAACATTGAGGCTACTTTGATCGAACTCTTTTTTCAGAATGTTAATATGGTTTGGAGAATTATACATTGCCCTCTTAAACTTAATTTATCATTCCTTACTGGCTGCCAGAATAAGCGAATCCATGTTGGTATTCACTCATTGTTTATTGATTTTATGAGTGAAAATGGTTTCCCTTGTGGAAATGAAGGATTATTTATTGAATAAATTGTTGTAGATATGAATCAGGATACTTTCCTTTTGTTTTTGATTAGGTATACTTTTTTTGTTTCCATTAATCTTGTGATGTTACGAGTTTCTTTTGAACCTTGTGTATGAGAAGTTGCAGTTCAGTTTTAAACCTTTAAAATTAGAGTACATGGTTATGGTTCATACTGGACCGAGTTTTACTGAAATTAGATATACTCTTTCTACGCCTTTTCATTACTTTAATGTTCCTCTCTTTTAGAAATCTAAGTTGTAAATGCAAAGTGCTTGATTTCTTGACTTTCTGTGTTTTGTTTGTTTGGAATCTAATTTCTCAAAGTATTTGGCTGTCATTCTTGTCCAAAAATGTTGGAGAGATTTAAAAGGGAGAACTGTGGATTTCCTACTAACTACATTGTATCCCTTATGCAGATAGATATAAATTGGTTGGTGTAAACATAAATCTTGCAAGGTTGTTGCTCTTATATATTCTTCTTTTTATGTTCTATTTTCATTGAAGTCATAGCACGAAAACTATTTTGATTTTTCTTATTATTATATTTGTCTTGTCTTTATACCTTATTAGAGGATTGTCACAGAACTACCTCTGTGTTTCCTCTGACATGCTATTTGACCCTTGGGCAATTGTTTGAGCCTTCTATTGATTTGGAAGAGAGGGGCTTCTAATTTGGAGGAGAGAAACCTTCTGCTGATTTGGAATAAAGAGGGGCCTTCTGTTGATTTGGAAGAGAGGGGCTTCTAATTTGGAAGAGAGAGACCTTTTGTTGATTTAGAAGAAGGGGGGCTTTTCTACTGATTTGGAATAGAGAGAGGCTTTGTACTGATTTGGAATAGAGAGGGGTTTTGTACTGATTTAGAATAGAGAGGGACCTTCTACTTTGGAATAGAGAGAGAGGGGCCTTCTACTAATTTAGAAATTTAGAAAAGAGAGTCTTAATGTTGATTTACGATGATTTGGAAGAGAGTGGCCTTCTGTATGTACAAATTACTCACAATATGAAATACAAATCAACTTATTTATTTTTTTTCAGTATTGTGAACATTAGAAAATTAATCTTAAAAGGTAGAGGAAAATCTAAAAATAATTGGAAAATAATTTTAAAATATGATATTTGAATATAAATTAATCGATGATGTGCCGTGACCGCATAGCCGACTACTTCTTGTAATATTGCGAACAAGAAATTTTCTATGACTTTAAGTAGAAAATTTTAAAAATCTTACCAAATGAAATCCACAATTAGTATATCTACAAATTTTTTAAGCCTTTCGGTGGGCCTTCGGAAACTACAATTATTTTTCCGGTTTTCTGTTTCCCTTTTTTTTTTTTCTTTTTTGGTTGTGGTTTTTTTTCTCTCTCTTTTGGGTGGTAAGTTGGAAGTAAAATTTATCCAATCTATTACACATACAGTAATTTTCATCATTATTTTTATTCCAAAAAATTAAGCTTACGTATTTACAAATAAACTAAGTAAAAAATAATTATTATACATGGAAATAATTGTGAAAAGTTCCACGTTAATAAAAAAAAAAATTGAATCACATCCACGGCGCGTAGCGCCGTGGTAATTCCACCTAGTGCATATACATAGACGGTATACTTCAAACAACTTAGCCAACTATAATGCATGGGGCAAACACCTTCACAAATCGTTGAATTATCGGTACTAATTCTTAAAATATTTTTATTCCTAATTTGTTGGCCAGGATTTTGATTCTAAGCTCGGAAATCATTACGTTTGCTTTCAAATCAATTTTAGTTCAAATTAAAATCGCAACCATGTCTAATAACATGTGTAGATTAAGGTAAAACTCTGACTTCAATGTTTTTTTTTTTTTTTGTAAACTCGACTCTCATTAGTTCTACTTTGGGAAGGAAAAAAAAAAAAAAACTTTCCAATCCCTATCATTTTGATATATTTTTTTTTCCTTTGGATTAGTTGTTGGAGTTTTTATAAAATATTATTTTTGAGCAGTTTTGAAATTAATTTTGTTAATATGATTTCCGTTAGTCGGTTATGAAAGTAAATGGTGATGGATATTAATAATATTTATTAATGGTATGGAAAAAAAAAAAAAACTGATTCATACATATATTCAAATTGATAGTGAGACTTAATATATATTTATATGAATAAATTCAGTCATACAAATTAATATTATTAGAGTAAAGTCCTCATTTGGTCCCTTACATATTGTTTAATGATCTTTTCGGTCCTCTACATTTCAAAACGATCTTTTTGGTCCCCTACACATTGCTTAATAATCTTTTTGGTCCTGTACATTTCAAAACAATCTTTTTGGTCCCTTACTTTTGTTTTTCGAATTATTTAGTCCCTTGACCGTTCAATCCGACGAAAAATATTAATATCACTCACGTGTCATTCACACGACTCTGTCAGCTAAAGGGCAAACTTGCCATTTAACCCGACAGAAAACGTTAATATCACTCACGTGCTGCTCACACGACTCCGTCAACAAATGACAAACTTGTCCCAACATCATTTTTAACATCCCAGTAATTATGTTGGGACAAGTTTGCCATTTGCTAACGAAGTCGTGTGAACGATACGTGATTGATATTAATGTTTTTCGTCGGGTTGAACGGCCAAGGGACCAAATAGTTCAAAAAATAAAAGTAAGAGACCAAAAAGATCGTTTTGAAATGTACGGGACCAAAAAGATTATTAAAAAATATGTAAGGGACCAAAAAAAGCGTTTTGAAATGTAGATGACCAAAAAGATCATTAAGCAATATGTAAGAGACCAAATGAGGACTTTACTCATATTATTATATTAATGATTTGAAACTTGCATCCGTTTTCATCTCTTTTAATTGTCCATTTTGAGTCATACGTTTCATAATAATTTGCATTCCGTTCATCATGTTTGGTGTTGAAGTTTTGAT
The DNA here is from genome assembly GCA_016801395.1 of Leptodermis oblonga. Taxonomy (NCBI): domain Eukaryota; kingdom Viridiplantae; phylum Streptophyta; class Magnoliopsida; order Gentianales; family Rubiaceae; genus Leptodermis; species Leptodermis oblonga. The sequence continues at coordinate 19,077,788 of CM028751.1, read as the reverse complement.
ATTTTGAATTTAAGAGAATTCAATATCTTTAAACCAATATATATGTGTGTGAATATGGTGCAATTTTACCATCCTATCAAATGGAAATGCCGCCTATACTAACTAATATGACATGGCATTACATGAATGCCACATCCTTACCTTCTTCATCAACAATATGCATAACTATCCCGTTTTATATCATTTTTCGTAGGATTGATCTCTCTGTTTTCTCTCCCTTGCCTTTCTTTCACCTTTCTCCTATTCATTTCCCCAGCAGCAATCACTTGCTATTTGCCCCCAAATTAATTCTTTCACTTCCCAAGAATCTTCATATTAGCCTTAAAACCAAAGTGGGGGGTTTTTCTTTTGGGACATGTTATTCACAGGACCCGTTTTACTATTCACAGAACACTTTTTAAAATTTTTAGTATTGAAAAGACAAAAATATCTTTACCTATATTTTGGAGAAAAACTACAAACAAAAATTTTCACCTACCTATTTTCAGTCTCTACACTTTTACTCTCTTACAAATTTTCACCGTCAGTAAGTAATTTACACATTTTTTTATTTAAAGTTGGGATTTTTTTTTTAAAAAATTACAATCTCGCCAGGCGTGGACGAAATTTTCTAGAAAATCTCGTCTACCCGGGGCGAGATTGTATAGTTATCCCGCCTACACCTAGCAGGATTTTGACAAAATCCCAGTTGGGGTAGGTGGTATTTCCACATAAAAGGCGCCACAAGACACCAGCACAAAAATGCTGCCAGCTTATAAATTGCTGGTTTTTTTTTTTGTTTTTTTTTAAATTTTTTGTAAAGAGAAGAGTATTTCAATATTTCACTGCAAAAAATATAAATTGTTTCTGCAAATAGTAAACATGTTCATGTGAATAACATTTACCTATTATCAAAGGGACTATATATAAAAGAGGAACGGTGGACAAACATTTTCAGCCTTTTTGTGTTTTGTGAGAGACTCCCGGTATTGCCATTTTGTTGGTCATTTTTTTTGCCCATTTAGTGGATATTTTCGTAATAAGAATGGCTGAGAAGGGATGATTTTGGAAATTTTGCTGAAATTGGGGGGGGGGGGGGGGGGTGGGTTTCACGTGGGATTCAAAATGGGAGAGAGAGAGCAGCTTAAAAATAAAAAATAAAAAAGGGTATTGGCCACGTGTTGTTGTCAATGGTGGGGGAAGGACTATAGATTTTTACCCTGTAGACTTCAGTTCGACAAAACGACATCATTTTGCCGACGTCACCCAGCTATGAACAGTGATTCTGTTCAATGGAACTGGAACCCTTCTCTTGTGACCATGTGCTGTCTATGTTTTCTGCCGCTTTACCATTTTATTTTATTTCCCCATTACTGTTCGGGAACTAGAGATCGTGGGAGATCTTTGTAAGGCCAACTTTTCCGAAGAAGGTTTTTTCTTTTTGATAGCATGTGAGAGCCGATTTCCATGGATTTCTGTCGAGTTTGTGGCCGAGAGATTTCATCATGGGTTCCGGTCAATTCTTCATCAATACCTTTAGATCTCTCTTTCTTCTCTACCTTCTTTTCCTCTTTCGCTTCTCCTTCCTCTTCTCCTATGCTCCATCCGAAAATCTTCGGTCTTCTGCTCTGCTACATCCGGTAAAGCCTTAGAATTTCTGGGCTTACACGAAGATGACGCCATCAGTCCTAATCATCCTTGCGTTTCTCCCAATCACAAAGCACAATCAGGTAATTCTTCTGTTCTATGGAGTGAAACCTATGTCCCCGGTGAGCCTCTTTGTATTTTTCTTCTTTCCCGTGCCGTATTTGGTGTTTTTAGAGGTTGAGTAGTGTTTCTCTTGAACCGAGTTTAAACTTTTTTTATTTGTTTTGGAATTCTTCATTGGTCTCTACTTCTTTTCTTCTTCATCGAAACTTTGCAACTCTGATACATTCTTTCATTTATGTCTATTTTTTGCTTTTGGTGATTGACTTGACTACGGCTTACCATTTTATATGATAGGTTTTTTGATCTCTGGATATCCCTTTGTCTGTTGAAACTGTGTGTGTTTTTACAACATCTATATTCTCGACTTGGTTTTGCCTTCGGTTTTTGTAGTGTTCATTTGTTTTATATTGTTGGTTCTATTTGTTTTATGAAGGATGAAAAACCTGAAGATTCTCCCGAGCATAGAAAGATTTTCATGGTTATGCAAAGGTTTTTTTTTCCTTCTCTTCTAAATGTATATTTCATATGCTCTCTTATCTTTGTTTTCTTCTTTTTCACGATCTTTTTTCGTTTCTTTCTTTGTGGTTCATGCTGCTCGGTTAATGTGTGGTCTAATAGTTCCTGCTGTTAAAAGGAAGGTAAAGATTCATCATTTATTCAACTATCCCTTGTTTTGTTCCTGTCCCTTTTTATCCCTTTTTTATAGTTTTGTTTGGCTTTTTACCTGTGGGCTGATTTTTTTCTTTACCAGTTCTGAAATTTGTAGCCAAATCCTGTTGCTGTAGTTCCGGAGGATGAGAAGCATTAGGATTTATAAAGGTAAAAGCATTATGGTTTTCTTTGTTTTTGTATTTCAATCTATTTTTTGGTTAAAGGTTAGGCCTTGTGACGACAATAAAAGTATTGTTGTACACACTGTTTCTGGTTCACTAATGGAAACATTATTGAAGTTGTTTGAGGGAGATTTATTAAATTATTATTATAATTTCATAGGTTGATGTTATATAGATATTTTCTTCTACCTAGATGTAGACAAGTGATTGGATCAGTGTTATTTTTGTCTTTTACTTGAGTTGTTAACCAAATGAGCTTAATTTCTTAAAGAATGAATTGCTTGGATTGGTTGATAATCCAGAGAGTAATCCAGCATTCAAGAATCATGGTCTTGAAATAGATGATCTCAATCAAAACGCAACAGGTTGGTTTGGATTCTTAAGCTCGGACATTTTAGTTAAAGCACTTCCACTCCAATTTAAATTGATATTTCTTAATACTGCAGAAATTTAACAGCTGCTATATCTTTCAGAAAAATTCTCACATATCTATTACTCATACGATCATGTACAGTACAGGGTTATGTAACATACACCCCTCGACTGAATTCAGTAAAATTTCAAGGTAGAGAATGAAATTGCCATGCTTAAAACCACCACTCATTATCACTCTTATTGCTATAGATTGTAGGACTATACTAATAGCTATGGAGCATGTTTATACACATTTCATTTCATTTATCATGTACCTACTTTGATCTTCTTGCTCAGTTGACATTATGGAGCTGATAATGACCTATTATTGTATTCTTGTTGAATGTTTCTTTCTTGATGTTCTTTGAAGATCAGCTTGGGTTTTGGATTAATTATTAATATGGACAGGACACTGATAGATATCTTATCCTTATGTTTTTTTTTTTTTTTTTTTCTATTGCATGCCTACTTTGATGTTTTTCTTTTTGATTTGATTCAGCTTATGAAATGTATTTGAAACTGAATAGAATTTGTATCATTAAAACTCAGCTGAGTCTCAGTACTCAATTTTTCTGAATGGACAAATTTTTTTTTAGAAGTTGTTCTAAGAAGGATATTAATGTGAGAACATTGTATGACAGGCTCCCTAGGTTTTATGAACTCATGTGGAACCTTAGTGTTGTTTTTGTCTCTTACTTGATTTGTTTACATTTTCTTATTTATGTTGTTGCATGAATGATTCTACTAAAAGTGAATAAATATTTGGTTTCTTCATTTGTGACATAGCTTACAAGATGATAGTTAGGTATTATGACAATGAATGATTCTCTCCACTTTCCTAATTATCTATAGTAGCTTTCATAAACTTATGTTATTGTCAATATACGGAAACCTGTTCTATATAGATTGCTATGATTCAATCTCAAGTAAGTCATTGTTTCTGGTGCTTCTATCAGCCTTTTTGTTTTCTCAAAATTCCTTTAGGATATTGAAACTTTACATAATATCTCCTCTCTTGCTTATTGGAGCTTATGTATGACCTGAATCTTACTTCTGCATGGTTGCAGCTTTTTGTCCATATCATAATAACATGAGTTGCACATACATGATGAGCTTTCATTAGAGTATTTAATTTTTTGTGTTCTTAATGCCTTTGTTCTTTGTATGTTCTCTTATCTGATTACATGGCAATTTTGAAGGCAAGCTTCAAAGTTTCTGTGCATTGAAGTTAGAAAGCCTTATCATTCCAGCGCAGTTTATGCCTTTGCTCTGCACTCCATCAGTTTGCCCTTCCAAATGGAACGACGTGGACTAGCTGCAGATTCAACCTATGCAGTTGGCACTAGACATGAATGAAATCATACAAATGTTGATTGGCTAAGGAAGACAAAATACAGTCACCACTTTGAATGTTGTTATGCCAGCACCATCAAGGTACCTTATCTGTAGTATAAAGTTGAAGTTTGAGATAAAAGTTGATTACTAGAGTTTAGAAAAAAACTTTAACATGGAGTTGATTAGCCATTTCAAAAATTAAACACAATTAAGCAACATTTTTGTGCTCAGGTTCTTATCATTATGCGTACTACTTTCAACCTAAAACTTAAAGGAACTTGAAAATCTTCCATCTGAATGAAACCAGGACCATTTGGTAGTTTGTGTTAAGCAGTTTAATTTAATAGCAACAGTACTTTGCTATCTAAAGGTCAGAGCCTTTCCGACTCAACTCACGCCTACTCTTCCTCAGTTGTCCACCTGTCAATGAGGCCAAAGTTTAGGAAAACACAAGATAATATGATGTCAATCTTGTGCATGGGCTTCATCTTATTAGGGGCTTCTGTTTCTTGTCCAATTTTCAAGTAGCTCTACTAATATCAGCATTTTCTTCTTTCCATTCGGTTCAATATTTAGTGAGCTTGTCTAAAAAATGATTTGTGCCGAAGATATTCTAAAGCTTGCATAGAATTATGTGAGGATCTTGATATAAAAGTTGATGATCTCTAGACAGCAATCCAGAAATGAGAAAATTGACAGACTGCCTGCTTTACGTAAGTTTGTCTCCTAAACATATTTCTGTATGAAATTACGATAAGGTACCATTTTGTACAATGTATCTTGGGTAACTGGTATTTACAAACATTATTTATGGCACAGGGATGGGGTTCACCTATGTGTAGAAGGCAGTAATGTAGTGGTGGTAGAGATACTAAACTTTATAAAGGAAGCAGAATGGAAGCCATGTCTACATTGGAAATCCATGCCTACAGAATTTGAGAGAACTCTCCATGTGCCCTCGTGGCTTTTGATTGGAAACCACTTTCAATCCATCTGAGAATTACAATGGGACTAGATTGACAAGGTTATTATTACATGGAGAGTCCTTTATTTCACAGTGCAATAGTTGTAATGTTAAACTACCTGTTTCTTATGCTTTTCTTTTAACTTGTATTTGTTTTATATTTTGTTTTCTCCAGGTCTCTGGTCTCTATTGTTTATTCTCTGTAAGTCTTAATCTTCAGTTTGGAATATAAGGAAACAAAGGAAAATATGCTATAAAACTAAACAATATATGATGATGAGTATCTGAATGTTGTTGTGTATTCTCACTTATTTAGGGCCTGTTCTCCTACCAAGTTTCAAACTTAGTTTGAAAATGAGTTTTGTGAATAAAACTACAACATTTTCAAAACATTGTTCTTTTCCATTCATTTTAAAACTAATTTTTGAAAATGAGTTTTCTCCTTCCTTCTTCTTTTTCTTCCTCTTCCTCTTCTTTCCTCTCCTTCTTCTTCTCACTCACCGCCGCTCACCACCGCCCACCACCGCCCACCGCCGCCGCCACCAACAAACTCTTATCTTCTTCTTCTCCTTCGTCTTCTCCCTCTTCCTTCTTCTCCTTCTTCTTCTCCTTCCTTCTTCTCCATCTTCTTCTCATCTTCTTCCATCTTCTTCTCCTTCTTCCTCCTTCTTCTTCTCCTTCTTGTTCTTCCTTCTTCCTCTTCTTCTTCATCTCTCCTCTTCTCCTTCTTCTTCTCTCCCACCGCCACCCACCGCCGCCGCCCACCTCCGCCCACCGCCGCCCACTTCCGCCGTCTCCAACGACTCATCTTCTTCTTCTTCCTTCTTCTTCTTCCTCTTCCTTCTTCTCCTTCCTTCTTCTCCTCCTCCTTCCTCTTCTTCATCTTCAAACCCATGTCTCATCTTCTTCCTTCTTTTTTTTTTTCCCCTTCCTTCTTCTTCTTCTCTTCTTCTTTTTTCTTCTTCTTCTTCTTCTCCCTCTTCTTCTTCTTCTTCTCTTATTTCTCCTCTTCTTCTCTCCGGCGCTGGAGGTGATGGATTGGAAGTGGCAGCGTGGTGGGTGGTGCCCGAAGGTGTGAAATTGGAGAAATGGTGAAAGGGGGAAGGAGATAGAGGAAAAAAAAAATTTTTGCCCAAAATTTTTTTTTTTTAAAATTATTTTCAAACTCATGTTTCTTAAAAAAAGTTTAAAACCAAAAAAGTTTCAAAATTTTTTTCCAAACCAAGTTTGAAAAGGGCCTAAAGAACAGGCCCTTAGGGGGTGGGGGAATCTTTTGCAATAGTTTTCTTTTATGTGCTACCTCTGTGCTCCATGCAGAGTTTTTGCCATGTGTTCAAGGTCTTGCTTAAGCACTACAGTTTGGCATTTGCACTGTATACAAATAGTCTAGATCGTAAGAGGTCTTCAGCGTCCCCCTCTGGCTTTTGAGTCACTTATGGCTGATCTTGTTGTTTTAGGGTCTGAGCTTGAAGTCTTCTTGTTTTCTTTATTAAGGCTTTGTTTGGTAAAGAGACCCAAACCATTATTTGAGTTTTATTTTGATTTTATAATATTAAAATTAGATTGGAAATGTAAAAATGTGTGTTGAAAATGTAAAAAAAGTTTATTGAAAATATAAAAAAACTTATTGGAAATGACGAAAAACTATTATAAAATCAAAGCGAGACTCAAATTTACCGAATAGGGCCTAAAGTTCCTATGCAGAAGTGGCACTTGTTCATAATATAGTCACTTCACACTTGTCCTCCGAGTAACTTTTGGTGTTGGGCTTTGTTATATAATTTATATTTTGGAAATTTTTTAGCTTTGCTTGTGCTTAGACTTAGTAGCGTAGTGGTTTTAAAATTATAAAATATCATAGTTTTTTGATTTTAACGCTACATAAACTATGATTATTTAATTTTTTTTTAAAAAATAAAAAATAACAAAGAATAGATGTTCATTAGATATAAACTTATAGATGATTTTAATAATTTTGCTTGAAATGTAGTTGAAAACAATATAAATAACTCTTAAAATCAAGGTATAGTAAAAAAAAAAAAATTTATATAAAATGATAATAATCGATATTAATCCAAATTAATAAACTAAAAAAAAAACTTACATTAACGCCCCTTTGAGAATCCACGTAGCTTTAACTTATTACTTCAACATTTTATTTTTTTTTTCTTGCTCATCAAAGATTTGACGAGTTTAAATACTTTTAAATATACAAAATAATGAGTTACTAATATATATATATATACATATAACGAGTTATTACAAAGGGAGACATAATAATTAAAATCTCCACTCTTTTTTTTTTTTGAAAAATGATACATAATATAAAGTGAAAAATATCCTTATGTGACAAAAATTATAATACAAATATTATTAGTTTCGGATGATATTTAAAATCCAAATAGCTAAAAGTATTTCTTACAACAATTCATAATAAAAAGAATTCACCAACACCAATTAATAAATAAACAAAATCAAGATTACCGCGCCGTCGCAATCCACCTAGTCACTCTATCTTATTAGGCAAATTGATCAATAAAGTTCGCGCATTCGGCAGGAGAGCGGGTATGGGTATTGTTTTGTCCGTTTCACCTTTTCCAGTGTACGCCATATCAATGACGAATCCACAAAATTTGGCCATTTTCGTCTAGAAAAGCTGGAAAACTGAAACTGTATGATACTCTGCAAATCTTCCCCGCCGCGTAAAACCGCCAATAAGAATCAGTCAGGGATATCAGGATAATCTGATTCCGACAAATACAAGAATTGCAAGAAACCATCTTCACGTGACCTTTCCCTTTATAAAAGAACTAAAACCAAAACCAAAACTGTTCGCGCTTGAAAAGGGCAGTTAGTTTGTCGGGATAATTTTTTGGTTTTGTTTTGTTTATGATGATGGCAAGCAGGAGGAGTTTGCTGATTCCCTTGAAGAGATTTCACTGGGGGATCAAATATGTTAGGAATTTTAGTGTTGTTCCTCAGGAGAGCACCCCTTCTTCTTCTTCTTCATCATCTTCTCAGCATCTAATCGATGTGGAGTATCAGCGCAGCGCACACAAGTAATATTTTGTACCATCTGTTGTTTCTGCTTGCTGGTTTTCGTTAATTTTCTCCATGGTATATTATGGTCTATTTTAGTCCTATTCCTGAGAACGGTGAACTGGCACTTCAATTCAGCTCATGAAACTCTGCTTTCCCTATTCAGAAAGGCAGTTTTTTCAGTTGTACCCTTTTTATGTACTGTTCTCTGCTGGTATATTTTCATGAAGTGGGGAAACTATTTTAGTTTCTTGCCCCTGTGCTAAATTCTTCTTTATGGTGTAATAAATGAGCTGCCACAAGTATTATAAGAGTGGAATTGTATCTATAGGAATTAGGTTGCACTTGTACACAAAGCATTTGGAATCCTAGGTCTGACAAGGACATGATGCTGCCAAAATGAATCTATAACTTGAAAGAACAGAGAACTTCGCTTCAAATTCATTTTTCACTTTTGTTAACATGAAATTGCTACAACAAATGGAAGCTTTTGTACTTGCATTTCGATATCTAGATGGATCATGGATTTTTTGAGCTCACTAGGCACTAAGTTCTCCTTTTAGCTCAAGGTCATGGCCCATGAAAAATTAGGTCATGCTGTCTGGATGATTATTTAGACGGTTAGAGTTCTGAGACTGTGAACCCTTTTCATGAAAAATTATATGCATTTCTGTTTGCTTGATATGTAATTCCTGTTTGATTTGGGGAATAACATCGTGTAATGAGAAGAAACCTTAAATATGCAAGAATTGTATGATCCCATTGAACTTTTGTTTGCCTGGAAGGGTTGGCAGTAATGTTCAAAATAGTTATTTTGAGACACAGTATTTCCAGATGGCATCCTCTTTAGTAGCCATGCCTCCATCAGAAAAGAGAACAGCAATAAGATTGGAGAGTTTTAATTTCATAATACAGTTGGAGGAATATAAGGATTACACAGTCTAGTAGTTCTGACCACAATGCTTGAACAGGTTTTCAATAATCTGAAGCACCAAGAATCTTTGTCTTTTTTAGAGCTTCAGTATAGACTGCAAAAAGGTGGTGGTTAAGAATGATTTTTAATATAGTATTGTGTTATGAATGCAGCTACCATCCAATCCCAATTGTTTTTTCTCAAGCCAAGGGATCATCTGTAAGGGATCCAGAAGGGAAAAAGTATCTTGACTTCTTGTCTGCTTACTCTGCCGTAAATCAGGTAACATGAGCAAAAAGAGAAAGGGAAAGGGTTACAAGTTGGATTAGTGGTCTTGATGAATCCTTATTCTTAGCGATCTGCAAACCTTCTGTCATCATTATACGCAAAACCATTGTGTGCGAGATGTTGAAAGGGATGCTATACGTATCTTCCCTGACTTAGTTTCTTTCATTTGTTTGACTACCTACTCTCTTACTAATCTTTCTTTGGTTGAAAGGAAAAACTGCTGTCTCAGTTATGTAGTGAAGATAAGAATGTTTGAGATGTGGCTTTCTGATCTAGGGTGTATAGCTGTGCTTTGATAATCGATATGAAAGTCTCTTATTATATTGGAATACCTAAGCTGTAAGTGTTGGACACTGGATGACATCTTAACTAAATACATTGTGCAGGGTCATTGTCATCCGAAGATCATGAAAGCACTAGTTGAGCAGGCTGAAAAGCTGACTCTTAGTTCTCGAGCCTTTTATAATGATAGATTTCCTGTTTATGCTGAGCGTCTAACCAACATGTTTGGATATGATATGGTGCTCCCAATGAATACTGGTGCTGAAGGTGTAGAGACAGCTTTGAAGTTGACAAGGAAATGGGGATATATGAAGAAAAACATCCCAAGAGAAGAGGTAATAATGTGTGTTTTGGTACATCTGCTATTGCAACAGTGGCTAGCATGGATTTATGAATAATATACTTGTCAGTGGTAATTATAGACAATTGTTGGGATGTCACCAGTTAAGAACCACACAACTTGTAACATTTATTAGTTCCTTGGTTTGTATTTGAGGAACTGTAATGGGAATGGAAATGGTGGTTAAGTCATTCTCATTACTGGCATTCTATCCGTTTAGGTCACAGAAATCGTAAAGAGTATATGATTTTCAACTTTTCATATATGAGATGAACCATTTGCATTCCCATTTCCATTACTGAATATATATTCTTTGGCTTTTAGTCTTGCAAATCAAACATGGAAATGCGAAACTAATACCTATTCCATTATTACTGTGACATCTCCCAAACAAGTCTAACTGAATCTAAGATTCCTTCGATGATTGGTTATTTCATATCCAGATATGAGATACACCTATTCTCATTCCCATTACTGGACACTAAACACACTCTAATTGTTTTTTAGAATAGTTTCCAAGTTAAATAAATCTTTGTATTTGATCAGATATAGTCATGGTTTCTGTTCTGTTGGGAAGTACAATATTTTACTTTGAAATGAAATATTTGTTTGAATGGTTCAATTTTCCCTTGTAAATTTAGTTCAAGTTCTTGGAGCTCATTTGGGATTTTGTTGTTCACCGCTATAGTTGTTACTTTTTGTATTTAGTAAGATAGCCATTTTAACCTCATCAAATTGCAGGCTATCATTGTCTCATGTTGTGGCTGCTTTCATGGTCGCACATTGGCTGCTATATCTATGAGTTGTGACAATGAGGCTACTCATGGGTTCTGGCCCTTGTTGCCAGGTCTTCTCAAAGTTGATTTTGGTGATGTTAGTGGCCTTGAAAAGATATTTAGAGGTATGAAATCCCAGACATACTTGATGATTTTGCCAAATTGTTTGGTCTGAGTAGTCGTTGAAACCGTGTACGCATGCTCCTATATCTGTATATACCTGTAAACGCTAAATTTTTGTGCACATTTCTCAGATTGCTGCTAGGGTTATTACTTTGTTTACAAGTTTCAATAACTATTATTTTGTTTTCATGGCACTCAGAAAAAGGAGAAAAAGTTGCTGGTTTCTTGTTTGAACCTATTCAAGGGGAAGCAGGGGTATGTTCTTGACTTTTAGATCGTTGTTATATTGTGTATATTCTTTCTGTACTTCTTATAATAACTATTAATGATTTTCATATGGAAAAATGGGATATTGTAATTCATGCTTAGATTGCACAACTAGGCTGAGTTGACCTTTTTGAGGATTTTCATGTCTGTATCTTCTTCTTTTGGATAACTAATATCAAGGAGGACATAGGCAAATTTGTTATGATGTCATCTCGACTGCTTTTCTCTCCCAAGATCTTGTATTTCACCCTCCTTTTACCATACCTTAGTGAGGTTTGACTTCTTTTGGTAGGTTATAGTTCCTCCGAGTGGTTATCTTAAAGCTGTCAGAGATCTTTGTTCAAAGTATAATGTTCTAATGATTGCTGATGAGATACAAAGTGGCCTTGGTCGTTCCGGAAGATTGTTGGCTTGTGACTGGGAAGATGTTCGCCCTGATGTTGTTGTAAGGACTTTCCTTTTACTTCTGATATGTCTTAATGATTGTTACATTACATTCAGGACGTTTATCAAAATTTGCTTCTTCAGCTTGACTTTGTATGCAGTCAGTGGTTGTCAGAAGGCTTTTTTCTTTCAGTTAGTGTCTTTTGTAACAGATAAAGTTCAATTTTTATGTGGTCTTGGGTATGTTTTCTTTGTGTTCATTATTGAAGCGTTATGACTAGTATTTCTTATTCCAGTTAAATATATGCTGTCATCATCTTTGTCAAAGCAATCATACTTTTAAGGAATGAACATGCACTAAAAATTTGTTAGATCATTCTGTCAATTAGATTGTTATGAATTTCAGGTGTTACTAGATTATCACTTTTAGTAGCCCATCATTTCTGATATTCTGATGACAACTTCTTCTCGTATACATTAAATCTAATTGATTTGGTAATAGGCACAGATCTTTCGCCTCTAGGTAGAGGTTTTGAGACCATTATTTTCAAGTTACAAGCATCTTGAAACTCATCTTTATTAACTCACCATCCCTTTTCCTGAATGATTTCTACAAAAAATGCTTATCTTTAAACATATCAAAGTTCCAACTGATACCTTAAATCTAAGACACGGTACATGTGAATACTAATGAGCTCCCTAATTATTGTATTTCGACTTCTTGGAGATAACTGAATACCTTTTCAAGTATAATTTATTTTAACAATTTCAACTATGGCTAATTCTAGCTTAGTTTGTTGCAGATATTATAATATATTTAGTGCACATGGCAGGCAACTTCTATTATTATTATTATTATTTTATTATTTTATTTTTACCCTACAGTCCACTTGGCTTGAATTCATGACCTTGGGGTTGCAAGGCCCTCCCCTTAATGACTACCCCAACCTTTCCCCCACAAGCAACTTCTATTAAAATGTGAACAATAGTTCTGTTGATCTGTGATTTTGTTTCATTTCTGGAAGTGCATTATTGTGCAGAAGGCTAATGGAATTATCTACCGGCCCATTGGAGTATTTGTGATTCATGTTTTAGAGTATTCATGATAGGAATTTTCTTTGTTTTTACTTCTCAAGTAATTGACACAAATTCTCAAACTTCCTAAATGGTTATAAATTTATGTGACATTCTTGAGGAGATAACTATAGATTGTTTTTACTTATACTTCAGGAGATGATGTCTGTTTGTTGCCTTTTCAGATATTGGGGAAAGCTTTAGGTGGTGGTGTACTACCAGTGAGTGCGGTACTTGCAGATAAGGATATTATGCTTTGCATCCAACCAGGGGAGCATGGAAGGTTTGCGATTGGCTGTCTTAGTTAAACTAGAAATATTTCTAATACAGGAATAACAAGTTAAAACATTAAGGGTTGTTACTTTTATGAGCTCCCTTGACTGGAAGAACCTTATCATAACTGACTTCTGACTAGCTCTTGGAAAGAGGACAATAACCTTGTCGGGCATTCAAATACTGAGACATTGACTAACAGGACTTTATGCTATTGCATGCACTTAAGCTACATAGAATATGAACTTAGGTGGAATTTATAGGTATGTGGTTCTCAATTCAGTTAATTTCTTTCTTTGTTCCTGTTAGAGTGGCTTAAGCAAGACCATAGAGAGAAATTTTAGCTTATCATGGGGCGTAGAGTTATATGCTTGAAATTTGATGTAGCTTTTTCAAATCTGTGATCATCAATAGAGGGTGTCTGGTGTTTCTTTTGGATGCTTTCAGATTAGAATGGAACTCCTGAAACCTTATTGGATTCATTTTAGTTATTTATATTAGAGGTTCATTTTTGTTGTTGGAAGCCATAGTTGATTTGTTTTTCTGATATGAAGGCGATCCTGCTATTAGTGAAATTCACTTTTACTTATCTAACTTCCTTAAATATCATTTCCAGCACCTTTGGAGGAAATCCGTTGGCAAGTGCAGTTGCCATTGCATCATTAGATGTGATAGAAGAAGAAAGACTAGCTGAGAGGTACAAGGCTCTGCCCCTTTTGGATGAATAGACTCAGTTTTACGAATTTTGACAAACAAGTTACATTTGGGTTGAGCTTTTATTGGCAGTTCATCTGTGTAAGCTTTGTTAAAAGTAATATCTGTGTATATTTGCTAAAATGGATATTTCAATGTTACTCTTTAAGATATTGCTAAAATGGATTATGTTGAGCAATTTTAACTTGGTTAAGATATTGCTTCTAATCCTCTTGTTCTAAGTAATGGCTTGTGTATCAAATTACTGGTTGTTGATTCCCAAACATCCTCCACAACTTAACTGAAGCTTACTCATCATATCAAGATTACATGGCTATTTTAGCACCATTCTGCCAACATTGTCTTGCACTTTCCCTCATGCCATGACTGAGCCATTCCATGCATAAGTCTATTTTAATTTCTATTCATTCATAGTTTCTAAAATGTATAAGACTCTGTATCCCGGCACTTATGAACCATTCCATGCAATCATCAAGTCCCCATGTGAAGCACTTTCTGGTCTCACATCACAAGTTTTCTATCAATCATGATGTCACATGCAAATTTAAGCCTCTTTACATGAGGCAATGAATAGGCAAAGAGTCCCTTGCATTGTCTCTAAAGTTGTTGACAGCTTAAGTAAGCGTTACAACAGAAAGGATTGGAAGAAATAGAAATTTTAATGTTGCGTGATATGTGTCATTCTGTGTGTTCAAATTATGTTGTTTTTTAAAACATACAGAGTTTAGATTTCTTGGTCTCATACATGATATATAAGAAATCTTTTCTCCATGTCATGCGGATACATACTTTCCATTTTATGATAGTGAATCTCGGTCATTTTCTAATTTCGACAGATCTGCTCAAAAGGGAGAGGAACTGAGGAACCAGTTACTAAAGGTTCAGCAGCAATTCCCTGAAATTATAAAGGAAGTCAGAGGGAGAGGCCTATTCAATGCCGTAGAACTTTATAGCAAGGTGTTATTCCCAGTGACTGCCTATGATATATGCCTGAAGCTGAAGGAGAGGGGAATTTTAGCAAAGCCCACTCATGATTCTATTATAAGATTGACTCCACCACTCTCAATGAGGTATGAAAGCCTTCTTACAATCACCTTTTGTTGAATTTACCATCTCAATTGAGATATGAACACCAACATTTTAGTCTGGATACTGGTAAGCCTCTGTATCACTTCATTCTTTTGTTGTGTTGCTGTTTTCTTTCTTTTAACCGATGCATATTATAACATAAAATCCTAAGAAACATGTTTGTTTCAGAACGAATCTATTTTGGCGAGATTTCCAAATCTGTTTGAAACATCATCAATATTGTCCGTACAGCATTAGTTTTTTCTTTTCATCTTTAGTAATCTTACTATTACACAAAATATAATCTGTGGAATTTGATTGATTCTTCCATTCTAAAGATTGGCTTATTTGATTAAAAAATAAAAGAAAAGAAAGGCTTATTTGAACTTTTATCTTAGAAAATTTTCTGACGTGCTATTTATTTTTCAAATCTTCAGTGAACTTGATTTATGGGATTTGAATAATTCATTTGTTGTACATCTGATTTCTTAGTTAGAACATGCTATTGGTTTGGATAAACATTTTCTATAAGTTTATTTGTTATACTTCACTATCAATTTGTATAGCAAGTTCTAACTAAGAAACTAGAAATCCAACATACTGAAATGACATTTTCTAGTGCTGGCTGCCTTACTGATTATTGGCCTAATATTTGTTTGCCCTTTATGTAACTGTTTTCTGTAATAATGAAAATAATTAAACAAAATAGATCCTATCCTGGATTTGAGATAGTGTTAAGGTGAATATTTAGGCTGTATGTCATCATCTCTCAAAATGCATCTCAAAACACATGGGACAATTTGTATTAATTTTCATCAATACACCTCTTTTCATTTCTAAAAGATTATTTTACACTTCCAATACAGTTTTAATATTTTAAAAGCACATTTTGAAACCAAAACGCGATACCATTATAGTGAATGCTAGGCCTGATGAGTATGAAAAACTCAAAACTCTTTCGCCCTATGAATTTCCGTCAATGTCCTAGACATAATAGATGTCGTTATAGTACTCTGGAGGATGTCTTGTTCTGATAGTAAACGTTTGCTTTTCACTAATATGCCTTGACTAAATGGATTTTTCTTTTCCTTTTCATATAATTTAAAATTTTATTAGAAACAGCCTTATTTCTTTTGTTATACCTTACCACTTATTTGAGCAACTGTATTACTTTCTAGTGCTCACTGATGTTTCCAGTTTTCAAGTACCTGCAGCCTGTTCCTTGTAATTTTTTTTGTTTAGTTGTATCAAAGTCAAATTTACCACCTTACCAGAAGGGGTAGATTTTCTCTTGCACATTTGTACTTGGAAATTGATTTAGTTTCCGTGGTAAGAAAATCAATGTAGCTGATCGCACGTAGTGGGAGTAAACACTAAGTTTTGTCGTCCTTGTTGTAGGTATAAGAAAATCAGTGCTTCCACTAAAGGCCTAAAGGCTAAAAACTTCATGACTATCTGAGCGTCCTGCCTTTATCTTGATGCATTCTAAGAGTTTGTTCCTGGATGTCTGATTCTAGGTCCTTCGTATTATGAATTGTTTTGGTATTTCTTGTTGCATTTTGAATTCCGCTCTTGGCTTTTATGAGGCTGATCTCTCTGAATAAGAGTGCACTTTCAGTCTTTTCAACAGCTTGAGTACCACTTTGTTGTATGCAACTTTAGACAAAACTCATGCCATTATGATAAGATCCAAAATCGAAATGCATATGATCTGTTGTGCCCTACGTACTTGAATGGTGCTATTTTACCGAGGAAAGTACCATCGGCTCTGGCATAACTTGACATTTGATTCGTTCCTTTCAGTTCGGATGAGCTTCAACAAGGCTCCAGAGCTCTGCATGACGTTCTGGAACTCAATCTTCCACAGCTGCGGTTGGAGAAACCAAACAGCAAACCCCTCTGTACAGAACCTAAGGTTTGTGATCGCTGTGGCCGCAACTTGTAATGATCTTCCTGAAATGTGACCAAAGTGAAAGTTACACTGCTAGTGAGGCAACAAAGTTTAAAATAGTTTGATTGAAACAAGCTCCTGTAACTCTTACTGCTCTTCCTTTCCTAAAGCTGTGTTATTTCTTGCCTTGGATACAATCTTTTGCTGGTCTTCTTTTGATGAAGAACACATGAAATAGGCGTCTTGTTTATGGGCTAAAGGTTCACTGTGAAAATAATTTGATGTGAATGCTTGTTTTTGTTTGATTGTTTTACATTGGCTTGCCAAATTCTACAAGGTTGGAATGATTCTAGTAGCCGCCACAACAAGATAATAAAAGAATAGTTGAGCTTCATGAAAGAGAGAAAACTTTTACACAAGCTCCAAAGCAAATGGTACATATGAGAAACTTCAAAATCACTGGGCCTGTTCTTTTACTTTTAGTTTTTGTTTTGTTTTTGACTTGAATATTAAATTTAATATATTATAATCATTTTTTCATCATTTTTAATATAATTTTTTACTATTATTTGAATATACATTTTTGTATTTTCAATATATGTTTTATATTTTAAACTATTTTTCAAAAATATGTTTTTATAAACAGGTTTTAAAACATTATAAAGAACAATATTAGGTGACTGTTATTATTTGTTGTGGGTACCATATTATTTGTTGTGGGCAACCGTGTTGTTTTGTATAGTTTAAGGGTGTAGTCGGAATTTCATATTGAGTCGCTGATGTGAAATTCCACTCGCGCGTCGGTCCTGGACTGAATCGGGCCATTTAGTAGCTCCCTAAATTAAAAGATTACATCACTCCATTGTTCTCTTAACTTGGAATGTTGTATTTATTTGGTCCATTAATTTGAAATTATTTCATTGTTGTCCCTTATTTTTTAAAATTATTTCAAAATAGTCTTGAGATCAAATTCTTATAATAATATTATTATTATTTTTATTAACACGTGAGTTGTTTCAAATTAAATTAAGAGATAAATAAAGTGATTTAGCATTTATCTTTTTCATTTATTGTGCCTATTAATACGTGTTAATCTCACGTGTTAACCGAAAATAGTTCAAATGTTATCGTAATTTGGGTTTGAACCATTTTGAAATAACTTTTGAAGTTAAGAGAATAAAAGAGATAATATTCCAAATTAAGGGAGCAATAGAATAATTTAACCTAAATTAAATGAACAAACAAACAGACAAATAAACTAACGACAAAAACAAGGCTAGTACTAAACAAAATAATAGTGGTTTGAATTGAACTCGTACCCCAAGTTTGAGCCTCAGCGCTGGGAATTTAATGTTTGCATGTTTTTGGAGTATAATTTGTACCTCTGCACAAAATAAGGATGAATGGGTTGGTCAAAAAAAAAATGAACAACATCTGGTGTCTCTCTCTCTCTCTCTCTCTCTCTTACTTCAATCAATGTTCTTCTTCTTCCACTAGATTTAGAAAGTTTAATTAATTAATTGCATTGGTGAAAAACAGACTATCGGACCATGATCCATGTTTTGGTTTTTCCTTATTTTTTTTGATCATCATTAGATTTGGCAGCGGGAGGATGGGAAAAAACAATCTGAGGGCAAAAGTGAAAGTTTAGAGAGAATAGACTGGGCAGCTCCCATACATATGCAGCTGGTTTGCTTGTTTCTTCCTTTTGCGTTTGGTAAGAAATTAAATGAGAAAGGGAGTGAGGGAGGGAGAAGTAATGGTGAATTAGTTGACCTTAGCAATATTCTACATAAGTACATAATTCTCTACTATACCAAAATTGAAAGTGTTACAAGAGACTTTCACCCATGTTTGCACATAGAATGCCTAATAGTATGCCGAAATAATTTTAGTTTTAACTATAAATTAAATTTTATATGAAATGTGTTAATGTAAAAGTGGGCTTGTTCAATAATTTTATGTGCAAAAATTATTATTCTAAAGTTTTTGAGTATAAATTATTGATATATTATTATAAAGTTTAGAATAATAATTTATACTCATAAAAATTCTAAAAAAATAATTTTTGCACATAACAATTTTAGAACAGTAATTTTTATACGTAATAATTTAAGAACAGTAGTATTTTCCCCATAAAAATTTATTTGGGCCATCTTTTTATTATTTGCCCAGGAGCTTCGTAAGTGTAAGGACCGGGTCTGCATTCGGCTTGGATGATATACCTCCAGGATAAATAAATAAAAAAAGTCCACTTGGTAGAGATTGAGTTGTAAATTAGGTTCTTTTTGGCCTGATTTTGTTGTATAATGCTTGATGGAATGCCTTGTGCTTCCATCATACCACAACACAGGTGATGAAGGTACACAATTTCTCGGAAATCATTTTTTTTAGAAAAAAAAATCTAAAGAAAAAAATGATTACTGGGAAAATTTTTTTTCAGAAAAAATAAGAACTTCTAAGAAAATGATTTTTAGGAAATTTCTTTCTTAAACCACCAACCACACCCCCCCCCCCCCCTCATCTACCCACCCACCCACGAAAAAAAAAAAAGAGGTTGGAAAACGATTTTGGAGAAATCGTTTCTCCTAGTTCGAGAAATGGCCCAACAACCCTTATTTTGGGTATTGTTGATTAGAAATGTGTTATTTGAGCAAAAAAAAATTCCAGAGATGCCATCCAATCCATGAATGCCCAAGAAATTCCCTTGCAAAGAGTCCAAGACATCTTAATCCATGAGTCGTTTTCTATAAGGTTTGAATTTGAAACACAATCACCATTTATGGTGACGGCGTGAGTGGGACAAATGAAGAAAAACACACTTCGCATTAGGAAATTTTGTCATATTCTGAAGTAATAAGTATTAACGTTTCAAACCTATTTAATCAAATATATTTTAAGAGTAGAATTATCATTTAGTAGGTGTTCTATTGTTTAAGTGTCATATCTATATTTTAAATGGCCAACCTTGTGTTGCCTTTTTTTTTGGAGTGTTGATGATGATTACATTGTTCATCTTTCAATTGGTGAGGCAAGAATTATAACTCAAGGAAAAAATCACTGTTAATTACGTGTTTCATTAAAATATTTATGTTTTTAATAAGAAATTCTTATCACAAAAGAAAATGTAATTTTTATTTTTTTTATATTGCATACCCTTACTAATTATATGATATTGTGTGGTTCACAATTAATATTTATGTAAGTAAAGATATAAGTGAAAAAAATCATGTTAAATAATTTATTTTTGGTATTGTATTTTGCCTCCTATACAAAGTTATACCTTAGAAAGAAAAAGAAAAAAAAAATGGCTTAAATATTATTAACCTCCCTGTGTTTATAGGGGAGTGTGACCTTTGCCCCCTGTGTTTTTTTAATTCATCTTTTGCCCCCTGTGACCATAAGTCAAACGTTTATATATAATGTAATGACTTTTATAACCCTTCTCTATTAAGCATTATTTTCTTTGACAAAAATACCCTCAACTAATTAAACATTAACAGTGAAAAGATAAATTAACTATTAAAACTTAAAATAATTTTGGTGAGTGGCGTGAGATTATCAATAAAATTACGAAACAAAGTTATTTAGGGGGAAAAAATCTCATGATGTTGCTCAAATAAAAACATGCTTATGTAATGAGGGCTCCGTTTAGACAAGTATTTCCCAAATATTTTGATAACAGTTTTTTTCAAAAACATTTTATAAAATATGTTTTTGAAGTTTTTTTTAATGAAATATGTGTTTCGACAAGAATTTTATAAAAACATTTTTTGAGTTAAAAATAGTTTAAAAGATATTTGATAGAGTATTTTAAAAAAATATTTTTAAATTATGTTTGATGCTGGAAATTATATAAAAATTTTGTTTATTGTATGTAAACATTTTCTTTTTCTTTTGGGTGGGCAGGGGTTGGGGTTGCGCGGGGTTCAGGATCTGGGTTGGGGTCTGGGTTTGGGTCGCGCGGGGGGTCAGGATAAGGGTCGGGTCCAAGCCTAGGGTCAGGGTCGGGGTTGAGCAGGGTCCAGGATTTAGGTTGGGGTCGCGTGAGGGTTAGGATCGGGGTCCGAGGTTGAGGTCGGAGTCTGGTCCGGGGTCGGGTCCAGGGTCAAGGTCTGGGTCGGGTTCTGGTTGAGGTCCGTGGTCGGAATCGGGGTCGGGTCCAGGGTCGGGGTTGGATTGGGGTCCGGGTCCAGGTCCTGGGTCGGGGTTCGGGTCCTGGGTCGGGGTTCGGGTCCAGGGTCAGGTCAGGGTCCGGATGGGGTTCGGGTCCGGGGTCAGGGTCGGGGTCGGATCCGGGTCCAGGTCCATGGTCGTGGTCGTGGACGTGGCCAGGGCCAGGTTGGGTTCGAGTCCAACCCGAGGTCGAGGTCGGGGTGGGGTCAGATCCGGTTGCGGGGGCAGGTCTAGAGTTGGGGTCAGGGGCGAGGTCGGGGTGATATCAGGGTGGGACCGAGGTCTGACGTGGGCGGGGCTAGGGTCGAGTTCTGATCGGGGACGAGGCTGATATTGAGGTCGAAACGGGGGTGGGGATGAGGTCGGGGCCTGGTCATAATGGGGCCGATGTCCGGTCGGGGACAGATCCGAGGTCGAGGTCGAAATGGGGGTGGGGTCGGGGTCACGGCGATGTCGGGGTGGGTCCGAGGTTGGGGGCGGATTGAGGGAGGGACAGGCCGACCCACGAGTTTATTTTAAAATGATTTTAATTTTTTAAAGTATTTTATAAAAAATGTTGACGGTGTACTTTAAATACATTTTACATCAAATTATTTTTTAAAAACATTTTGCAATTTCTTGTCCAAACACAATTTTTAAGTTTACTATACTCTTAAAACACTAAAAACGTTTTTGAAGTACTTGTCCAAACATGACTAAAATCTTTTATTCTATGAATTTTTCATAAACACAACTAAAAAATAATGGGAAAGAGAAGACACGCGTTTATTTGCCTTCTCTTTCTCATTATTTTTTAGTTGTGCTATGAAAAATTCATAGATTAAAAGATTTCATTACATGAACATATTTTTATTTGAGCAAAATCATGAGGTTTTTTTTTCCCCTAAATAACTTTGTTTCGTAATTTTATTGATAATCACACGCCACCCACCAAAATTATTTTAAGTTTTAATAGTTAATTTATCTTTTTTACTATTAATGTTTAATTAGTTAAGGGTAATTTTGTTAAAGAAAATAATGCTTAATAGAGGAGAGTTATAAAAGTCATTGCATTATATATAAATGTTTGACTTATGGTCACAGGGGGCAAAAGACGAATTAAAAAAACACAGGGGGGCAAATGTCACACTCCTCTATAAACATAGGGGGGTTAATAATATTTAAGTCAAAAAAAATTAAACTCTTTATATGAGAAAATTTTAAAGAAGATACACAGAATGACCATGTGCAATCGGGTATCAAGGGGACGTACAATATTTGCAACCATGTAATGATGCATTATCGAAAGGCTCTACCCTCCTTTGTCCGGCATCAAAAGCTTGTGCATGTATTTAATTATTTATACATTCAGTTTATTATTTTTTTAAGAATATATAAAATGCATGTATTAATAAATTTACATGGTTTGACATTTCAGCAATGATAGAACTGCGTGACTTTCTTTATGCACCAGCCATTATATGGTGAGGAAAATAAATTTTGTTTGTCTATCTATTTTTGAACCTCGTTTTTGTTTATTAAATTTAAATAATAAAAAGTTATTGTGACTAGAAAAAATCTACAGTATTTTACCTTATGGTGGACAAAATTAGTTATCAAAATGACAAAATAGGATTTTTAATACCGATTATTTGACTCATTTAACATTGATTTTCCGTTTTTTCTATGTCGGTGTGGATAATATACAGTTACAATGATCTCGGCTCATTTACACTGGTTGTCCTAAAACCGGGGTTAAAGGTCCCCCCGTGTGTTCAACATAGGTTATTACTAGAACCGGTGTTAAATTCATAAATTTTGTTTTAAAAAAATTAAGCTATATTTTTAAAAAGAATAAACTGCACAAAAGTTTGATTTAAAAAACCATTCAACTAAATATAAATACTCAATAAAATGCAACAATATAACTCAATAACAATTATTTATTACATATATTAGAAAATAAAATTCATATTACAATCTAAATGCTAACTTATATATGATCTTCCTCTATTACTTGATAATCAATTCTTCATCTTCATCTTTCTTTTCGTGTTTTACTTGATAGTCATCTCTTCATTTTCAAAAGCTTTTACCAAAGTAACCACATCCTCCAATTTTTTATTACTGGATGTTCCTTCTTTGGCTTTGGCTCCTTAGTACTCAAGATTGTCAGTGTGAATGTTCTTCTTTGTCTTTGGCTCCTGTTCTTCTTCACCTTTTACCTCTGGCTCCTTAGTACTCATGATTATGAGTGTGAATGTTCTTCTTTGTCTTTTGCTCCTGCTCTTCGTCTTTTACCTCACAACAAGTGAAGTAAATCAGAATCGTGAAGGAATACATGAAATTTTTTTCCTGATGATCCCTTCTATGATGACGTGGAGCATGCGATTCTTAATTATATAAAAATTTTAACATAGTCAAGAATTGCATGCTCCATCTCATGATGGTTTTTCAGTGAATTCTTTCATATGATCCTATATATTCACTGCATATTCATCAGTGCCAGAAAACTATAACGTTTTTGGGTGTCTGAACCATGATAATAGATATAATTCATAGCAACCATATAACCTATAATAAAAACACATCAAACAACACACTGATTATTACCCTTATTCAAACAAAGTAACAAACTTAAAATTCAGTTTTGATCGAATCGGACTGCAGGGGTCCCGACTCGATCTAAACAGTAAAAAAAAGAAGCACATATTTCAAATCTAAAAAAAATAGAAAAATAAATCATAGAAAAAATAGTTTAGATCAAATTGGATTGCAAGGGTGCCGATTCGATTTAAACAGTTCTAAAAAAACTCAAAAATTCAGAGCCCAAAACATATAATTAATCACAAACTGAATAAAATAGGACCTCGACCGAATCAGAGTGCAGGGATCACGATTCGATCTAAATAGTTAAGAAAAAAAACTGATTTCAGATATATCTAAAAGAAATCAGAAAACTAAATCACAACTAAAATAAAAAATATATATATGTATATATATAGTTTAAATTTTAGCATGTGCCCCACAAATAAAAATTATATAAATTCACTATTTTCGTTATGTTTAAGTAGTTTTTGGCATGACTTTAAAATTTTTAAGTTGATTTTTAAATTTAATTTAAGTAAATTTGATCCTTATAACATTTATAAATATATAGTCGTCTACTGAAATAATTGTATGGATAATTTCTATTTAAGTCTTGCTCCGTACAATTTATTAGAAAATTTCACTTCAAAAATATTTTTGTTCCAATAAAATAGTTTACTTCAAAAAATTTAATTTTCTTATCTTTACTAATATAATTATGTGTTGTCCATAATTAATAAATATTTAAAGAGTAAGACATTAATAGAATAAAGGCTTAATCAGTATTTACCCCCTGTGTTATTAGCTTTTGACTATTTACCCTCCTATATTTTTAAAATTAACTAGCTGCCCCCGTGTTTTCAAAACTAACTATTTGCTCTCCTCTTACCAGTTAAACTATAAAAATTTATGAAAAGACAAAAATATTCCTCTGAAATCCTGTTATCACACTCTAAAGTTTAAGTAAAAAATTTCAGACGAATATACCCCAAGTATTAAATGCATATTACTTAAGAAAGAAAAAAAAAAAGAGTGAAGGTTTCTCCGATTCACAATCGCCGCTGCACTTTTCCCGCTCCAAACGACCATCGTTGTCGTTTTTCCGGAGTCGAGCTACGAACTCCATTATCGACGACGCTGCCCTTTTCCCTCTCCAATCGCTGTTTTCACAAAGAACCTGCTGCCATTGCCGTTTCTCTGGAGTCGAGCATTGTTCTTAGGGAAAAAATTATGGCCGGCCATTTTTACCAATACTAGGGTATATTCGTCTGAAATTTTCTATTTAAACTTGAGAGTATTATGCCAGCATTCTAGAGAGGTATTTATATTTTCATGAATTTTTATGGTTTGACTGGTAAGAGGGGGGAGGGGGACATTTAGTTTTAGAAACACGTACGGGAGGGCAACTAGTTAGTTTTAAAAACACGAGGGGCAAATAGTCAAGTACCAATAACACGGGGGGTAAATAGTGCTTAATCCTAGAATAAATGATATCAAATTAGCTATTTTATGTATTATGGATTAATCCTCCTAAAAAATTATATATTTATAAAATTGGACTTTTCTAATGAAACGAAGATGTCATAGTTTCCTTTATAGTTTTCAAGTATTTTAGACTTTATTATTATAAAATCAAATGTTAACTTACTTTGTTGTTTCGTTAAGTGCATATTTACCTCTCTTTTAGTAATTAATGTCTTGATATTTTCTTTTATCTTATGTCAATTACTTTTAATAATAAAATTAAATTAATGATAAGATGAGACTACACGTTTTTCTTTTATTTATTGAAAAAATATTTAAATAAATTAATATTAAATCAAAATTTAGCAAATTAATTTTAAGTTTCTTTTATGAATTAAATTTAAGTTATTATTGTGCCCGAATAATAACTATTTCTAGCTACGCCATTGACTGTGGGGGTGCCAGTTCGATCTAAATAATTCTAAAAATTCAATGGTTATTTCAGATCACAAAATACCATGGAAAAAAATTAAATCACAAACTTTGGGGTTTCGATTCAATCTAAACACTTAAAAAAGAATTGATCTCAGATAATAAAGAAACAGAAAAATAAACGCGAACATCCAAAGTAAAAAATATAGTTTAGATCGAATCGGAAAATGTTCAAATTTTATTTGAATATGCAGTAAATCATTATTTTTTAATAGGCAAAGAATAATATATGATAGTTCAATCCTTTAAAAGGATGTCAGCAATCATTAGTTCAAATAAGCCAAAGACATTGAAAAAGAACTGCAAAAGTTTATACTTGGTATCAAAGAAATTGTTGAGTTTCTTTCGTAGTACAAATAAAATGAATATTTATCTCTCTATTTGAAGTTTAGACCTATGATGTATATGATATCACGTTAAATATATATTTGGATTATATATGATCTAAAATAAGTAGTCTGATAAATTACTATGAAATAAATAATTATAGCTAATAATAAAGCAGGTATTGCAATATTGGCTATGAGAATTATTTTATTTCATTTGGATTTAAATTAAATCATTGAATGTTTTAGTTGGACTAAAACAATCCTACATCATGTTTATCATGTAAGGATGGATTGACTCATATATAGGTGATTTTATATTGACAGAGTCCAGTTTTGAACTGTTCCTTAAATTCAATGATTTTATTAATCCTAGAAAAGTCAATTTTAGATAACACATTATATTTGGTCGTGTGACTATATTTACATATATTCAAATTATATTATAATTTGAGACTTTTGGTTTGGAATCAATTGTGATATGTAAATTTCACGCACTAGTCAAATCGACCAAATTACTTTTTGGGTAAAAGGTAGAAACATTGTAAATTATTTTAACTAATATATTCTATGTATTTAGTTTTATGATAATTTTACTAAATGTGATTTTCTAAATTCATTTTGTCTCAGGTTTAATCATGAAAATGGTTAAAATTACACTTATCTAAGTGTTTTGGGATTTTGATTAGTTCAAAATAAAATAAATTTTGAAAAGTATTTTGCAATGACATTGCAATAGCAATTACTTTAATCAAGAATGGTGTTATCTAAATAAAATGTGATTTTCTTATAATTTATAAACACTTGATCTGTGTATTTATATATGTGGTGTTGTATAAATTAAGATCTAATATATTGGATATATTTGATCAGTTGTAAGTTATGCAGTTTTCAATAAAACCATTTATGCCATTATTCTTCCTACTTGTTATACCATGTTCCATTTGACAAGTTGATATCATATGTGAATGGGTGAACAGTTAATCAAATTTGAAAAATGTTTGAGTTAACACATTCACATGAAATGATTAATTACTATTAGATTGTATTATGACTAAATCTAATCAGTTACCTATTTGTGGGTATCCAAATGAAATTTGGTTACAAAGATTATTTCAGGAGCCCAAGCTATAAAATAACAAATTATCTTTCTAGTATAAATCATTTATTCTAGAAAGTTAGTGGGAGAAATAATATGCAAATGAATCATTCATAACCACAAATTTTGAAAATCAGTTTATGGAACGACATGCTTAATTACATGATGGTATGGTAGACATAAGTTTTCACACAAAAGGTGAATGAAGTGGTCTCATGTTATGATCAAAAGACATAAAAAATTGCATTCGCCTTAATGAATTATATATTTAATATAATTCAATTTTATATCCAATGATCGTAATAAGGTATACAATATAAATAAATTTTATATGAATTTTAATATTTTGAGTAAAATTCAAAGCATTTGATTTTGTCAAAATGATTACGAATCTTATACACAAGTCAATTAGTGGGAGAACAACTATTTTCCATTACATTGTGTTGGACACATTGTATATGGAGAAGGAACACCTTTAAAGTAGTGTTTATTAGTATGATAGTTCAAGAAAGGTTTTTAAATTACGGAAGCAATATAGACTTTGAAAGTCAAAATCTAGTAACATAGAATGTAAATATTGCTTGATGTACATACGTAGGATGCTAAGTGTAGCATGCCACTAGATATTATACAATTATTTCCATACATACTAATGGTTGGATTATATTGGTATATTATTGTATGTGACTATGTTATGCTCTAATTGTTGCGAACAAATTAAGCAGGTTCAAGTGAGCGTCACTTGATGATGATATTTAAGAATATTATAAATATTTTGGAATATTATAAAATTATTCTTTTTATCATAGGCTAAACAAACTTAGTCAAACTTTATGCAATTTTATCTTGCGAAGATAAAAGAAATTTGCATACATACTCTTTATAATAGTGTTAAATGTTGGAATACTTCCAAGCAAAACACTATAACTATTCTACAACATATGCCAAAATACATTGAAGTTTCTAAAGAGTTTTGGAAATGGTTTGGATCCAGTTCTTTATTGAACTTAGTATTTTCTGTTTTGGAAATGGAAATTGAAATCTCATCAATGATCCAATTATGTATTAGGCATTGTCAATTGATGTTGATCAATGACAGAGTTGACATTCTCTCAAGATAAAGTTGTTTATCAGTAGACTAAAATAATTACTAGAAATTGGTATTAGTTCAAGTGGGAGAGTTAGTGGTATAGAGATAAAAACTAATTAGTTGTATCCTTACACTTTGTTTCCATTTTCAAATTTATGCAAAATTTGATAATATGGAATTATTTATCATTTATATTATTTATTTTATTACAACAGATGTATTATAAAGTCCCCAGAATAATATTTGTATGAAAGAAACCATAAGGGTTATGATTATGAGATTCTTTCTATACTTATATATTATTCTTAAATAATCCCTATTCATAGTATTAACAAGATGAAACATTGTTAATACGGATAGACTAGCACATTTTATGCTTTCTTCATAAATGAGGAATTATTTTATCTCATTGACTATTGTGTGGGACACAAAAGCTAATATGTGGATGCTTGTTAAGAGAACAAGTTCATTGGATTGACCCGTCTAGGGATTTTGAGTGACAATGAAATAAATCTCTACATAATGGTAGTGTAAATAAATACTTCGACTTGAGATCATAAGTGTATCCAAAGTGTAGATTATACTTTCACTCTTTTGGTCCTTAACCTTAGTTGGTTATGTGTGCTTTAAGAGTTGAGTATAGTATGAAACATGGATGGAAGTTTATGATCAATAAAGAATTTACCACTTCTAATAGTAGGAAGAGTATATCCAGTTATGGTCACTTGTTGAAGTATAACTTAAAATATTTGCGCAAACTAGAAGTGATTTTAGAATAGTTCTAAATTCGACTTCAATGAGTTATATTTCGGGAACAAGCAAAGAAACAATTAGTTCATTAAGAGTTGGCACAGATCCTTACTCTTGAACTAATTGAGATATGGTATGGTGAAAGGATGTTAATTACACGGAATCCGTTCATATAAAGGTGAAGTCGATCACATGACTTTTTCCTAACACTTGGATGGTCATGATGCCTGGCTAAAGGCCAATCTTAATCTATAAATATAAGTAGATTAATTCTAAAATCACATGGCCTATTGTCTTTCGGCCAAGTGGGAGTTTGTTGGATTTATGTCCTAAAGCCAATTAAATTATGGAATTATAATTTATATTTATTGCCAAAGTAGTTTAGGAACCTAAAGGGTCACACACATAAGAATAACTGATTGGGTTAAAATGATATATTATCGGTTAATTTATTGGATAAATTAACTATAAGGACTTATTAATAAATATCTAATAATGGTTTCCTATTTATGTTAGGTTTCCTATTCTATGAGGTTTCCTACTTGTAATAGGTTTGTACCATTAAGATATCTATAAATAAAGCCCTAGTCATTGGAATGAGATACAACATCTTGTGCGTCTTTTGATCTAGCTGTCAATCTTCTGACTGATCAATCATTTGGAAGGATCAACATCACGGTTGTTCGTGTGGATACCGTTGGAGGCCGGACAATTGTACGGCTCATGATCAAATTCATCTCCTGCATATTGGTTCGTGGAAGCTGAATATTGCTGATGGATTTGCTTTCGAGGTAACACTTGATCTAATATACTATATTATTCATATGATTGCAAAGTCATCTTGGCATATTCAATATATATTTATTCCGCTACGCATAGATTGATTAACTTACAATTATTACACGTGTATACAAGTGGGAAGACTGGGGAAAGACCAAGACAAGTATGAGAAGATACGTCCGAGTCTTCCTCGTGTTTTTGTCTGTCTCTCGGAATAAATTCTATTTTTGTTCCTAAGTACTTATTAGCGAGTATACTCATAACTGTTTTAATTTTATAAATTTAAAAGATAATTTTTTTGTTCCTTTACATTTGTACATTAATGATTTTTTTTTATTCCTTACATTTAGGGGTGAACAAATTATCCGCGGTTCACTGGGAATTGCGGACCCGATCCGAAACCGATTCGAATTTTCGGATCGGTTTTGAAGCGGATTTTTTAAGACGATTTCGGATTTTTATCCGAAACAGATCCAATTTTTATCCACCTTTAAAAAAGAAGTAGGATGGATATCCGAGTTTCGATCCGATTTTTATCTACCCTTAAAAAGAAGAAGGATGGGTCCAAATCCCGTCTCCTTAGAAATCGAAGCTGCTATTTGTCCATCTTAATATCTCCATGCCGTTCTTTCCATGATCAACGGTGATCCGTCTCGTCGGAAGCTCTTCATCAGAGCTTTGGGCCTTTTATTCCTTGAAAAGTCTCCGTCAAATTTTCAGAATGTTGAATCCTTTAATAGAAATTGATGAAGTAAAAGCAGAACCTCTCACCAAATTTTACAAAATCTCAGTAAGAAAATCCTTCAATAAGAATCCATAAGTAAAAAAAAATAAATAAAAAGTTTTTCCGCTATTTTTTCAGATCACGAGAGAGCCTTCCGCCTTGTTTGTTCGTTTGTTTCCAGATCAGCAAAATGGTTAATAAAAATCATCAAATCTTACATGCTTGCCTTCCAAATTCTTTGCAATTCTCATGATGTGTTTACTTCCACCATTGTCCTCCCAGCTCAGAGAACCAAAAACTACAATATTATATTTGGTAGACTTTTTGCTGAGTATGAAGAAATTCAGGGAGGATTGGAAAAGAAAAGGAAAGGAAAAAAGAAAAAAAAAAAAAGAAAAGAAAAAAGAACGAAATTTGACCCAAAACTGCGGTTTCGGATTTTAATCCGGAACCGATCCAAATCCGAGAATTAAAATCCGAAACCACGGTTTCGATTCGGTTCGGATCGGTTTTCAGTCGGATTGGTCATTTGATCACCCCTACTTACATTGAACAACAATTTTTTTGTCCTTTAGGTTCACAAAAAACAAAAATCCGGTATCAGAATTAAATTAAGAGACCAAAAATATTCATTTTTAAATTTAAAAGAGTAAAAAAAGTTATCCCCTCTAATTCATCAGAAAAGTCATACTTTAAAAATATACAACTTTTTATGATTGTAAGACACAACATCTAAAATAAGTAATTTGTTACAAATATTTTTCCACTTATTTCCATATTTTTCAAAGATGACCCGGTTAGTTGTGAACCAAATATAATTATAATAAATGTATGACAAATAAAAGTAACATAAAAATAGGTCTGTTTTATTGAAAATAAATAGAAACAAAACTTTTATAAAGGAATCTCTTTTCAAATCGCCTAATGATCCGATAGACGATATTTTTGCCAACTAAATTGGAACATGGGTTTTCTTCACTACGGGCAATAATTTGTTTTCACAAGCAATACTTTTTTAAATAGGCGATAAATCAATCCTTAATAGATGAATAGATCATTTATCCGAATCATTCATGGCAAATCCTACAATCCTTTTTTTGGATCATTCATTCACCTTGATAATGGCATATGATGCATTATTAATGCCATTATATAAATAAATGAATATGCAATTTAATAGTGAATGAATGATTGCGTAAAAGAGAGTGTATCATACCCTAAATATATAATTATACCATATAATTTTAGAAACAAGCAATACATCATGTACTAAATGCGATGAATTAGTATGCGCAAAATGCAAAAAAAAAAAAAAAAAAAAAAAAAACTCTTGTAGAGATAGACTATATGCCATACACATTCATACATACATGTGATACTTTTAAGACAAATTTTATTATTGTCCTTACAGAAAATAGTGCATATTTTTATTAAAAAAGAACACATCTGATGGCACAAGAAGCCAAATACAAGCTTTTGCTAACTTTTACTCGTATAATGGACAAGATGAGTACTAATTCACTAATATGTAAGGGTCTATATATATGGTTGATGTGGTCATTGTGTTGCCACAAGAAGAATATATAAGCGAGATAGGTATATGTACGAATAGTAGTTAGGATTTATTAAAGCGTTTCATGGATCATAATTCCCATTTAAATGACTGGGCAAGCTCAGACGTCTGATGCAGCGCTGGTCACGGTGGTTGATGATACCCCGCTTCCAGAAAACGGCTCACCCGGTGACCGCTTTCAAAATCACTATCTTCCGGCTTCCTTCTATCCTTTGAACCACGAGGTACTGTTTGCGAGTTTTTTTAAATTTTTTTATTTTTATTTTAAACCTTCACAACTTACCAAATTCGAAGCCATAATTTTGGGTCTCAAAACTTTTCACTTCCCACCACTCCAACCCTCCCAAAGTACTCCAGGTACTGTATGTCTGTATGTGTTTGTGAGTAATGTGGAGATGATGAACATTTTATTTTATTTTGTTTTGCTTTTTCTTATTTTAAAAGAGCATGCACTTAATTTCACTAACTAATGTAATTATCTGTTTAATCAATAATTAAAAAAATATAATTATACAAGTATAATTAAAAAAAATGACATATCACTATTACAAATTGAGTCTATAACATCAATTTTAAAAATTTTGTTATTAAAGAAAAAGTATTGTTTTAGATCTAAAACAGTTATGCATATAATGAATAAAGTGCTGTTTTCAAACATAACTTTAGGATATACTTTTAAGGCCTAAAGCAATACTTTTTAAGTGTTGTTATAGCCTCATTTTGGTACAGTACATATAATCTTTTTTATGTATGATACAAATTAAAACTATAAATTTTTTTTTATATTTGTAAAAAAAAAAAAAAAAAAAATCTTTGCTAGAACTAGAAGAAAAAAATTTATATATATATATATATATTGAATAATATTCAAGTGATCAAGATTTACAATTATTTTTATTTTTTTTAGTATTTTTGAAGATACAGTTTATGTTAAATAATTGTGTAGGAAGAAGGAAATTGGAAGAGTACTTGGTTACAAGACGTTAGGAGTTGTGTTTGGTGGGCTTGTGACATCTCCACTCTATGTTTATCCTTCGATGCAATTGAAATCTCCCAGAGAAGAGAACTACTTGGGAATCCTAAGCATTATGCTTTGGACGATCTTAATCTCATTGGAATTGTCAAGTATGCTAATGTTGCTGTTAGAGCTGATGATCAGGGAGAAGGTATATATGCTAATTAATCTAGCTATATATAGCTGGCAAACTGCCGTTTTAGTATATTTATTTATTTATTTCAAAATAAGTGTCGTTCTTTGTAGAATGATAATTTTTCTAACGAGGGTTCATTTTAATTTAAATATGCACGCATACTTATTAATGAAATGAATAAATTCTTTTATTTATTTATAATTACACTTGCACATATCTATACTTTCTCTCCTCTTAATTAATTACCAATACCAGTATCATTTTTTATTTTTGAAAAGTGGATAATTGTATGAAAATCACTAAATTAAATGATTGGTAAAGTTGGTATTAAAATCACAACTTTTTCTATTGAAATGTGTAAAATGACAATTATTTAAAGACAAAAACTTCTCAAAATAAACATTTATTAGAGTACGAAGAGAGTATTTACTAGAAATCTATATTAATTAAGGGTGTGAGAGTCGATTTTAATATTCCCTTCGTTCTATTAGAAATGGTCCACTTTGATTAATGTGCAACTTATTATGAATGTGAAGGTAGAATACCTACAATGTGTAATTTGACATCCTTTATTCCATTTATATCCTTACTTATGAAGTATGACATAATTGTGAACCACACATAATTATATTAGTAAGAGTAGGAAGAGTAAAAAATTTGAAAGTGAACATTTTTATTGGAACAAAAAATATTCTTTAAAGTGGACTATTGTAATGGAACGGGGAGTATATCTTTATCAAATACGGAGTATGTAGTTGTTTACAATGACACTTATTGTGAAAGAGAAGAAGAATATGTTTATTTTAGGGAAATGATAGTTACCTCCTATATAATACCTCCAGTGACCCTTATTCCTTATATTTTAAAAGCACATAGTTATCCCTTCTTATTTACGGACCGAACGGTCATTTTAATAAAAAGACAAGAAACATAATTTTTAATCTTAAAATGTATGAAATATCAAAATTAACTCTAATGTTTAACATCATTAATTTGTTTTTCTTGTTATTTGGGGTACGAATATCGAAATTAACTCTACTATGAGCCACATTATCCATTTATTTATTTTTATTTTTATGGGATATTATTTTCTGAAAAAAAGAAGATAAAATTGTATATTAGGGTATTTTAAAAATTTTTAGGATTGTATATTACGGTTAATTTTGATATCTCACACTTAAATAATATGAAAAATAAACTAATGATGTCAAACATTAGAGTTACTTTGGGTATTTCACACATTTTAAGTTTTTTTGTTTTGTTTTGTTTTGTTTTGTTTTGGGGTGATGGAGCACACATTTTAAGATTAAACATCATTATTTATAACTTGTTAATGTCAAAATGACAGTTTAATCGTATTATTAAAATATAGAGATGTAACTGTGACAAAGAATATTAGTATATAGAAGGGTAATTGTTATTTACCTTTAATTTTATGTGAATTAATGCAGAAAATACATAAAGTACACTAGATGATCTAATTGACTCTTGACATATATATATATACTAGACGGAGCATGCCGTGCAATGCCCGGCATTTGCCTAATAGTGTTATTGGGTTATAATGATTATATCAATTTAAGTATATATGAAAAGAGAGATTTTTCTAAGTATTTGTTTTTCTCTGTAAAACTTATTAGTCTAAAAATATTTGCCGAGTACTACTGGAAGTGGTGATAGAGAATGTAATATTTGATCAGTTTTGGCATAAATGTAGAATTTTATGGAAGAAATTTACGTTTGGAAGTTTCAGTTTACAGGGTTCAGGCTACAATGAACATATCATATACAATAAATAGGTTCAGTGTAAAAGCTATATGCGTATCACCAAATTGAACTGTATACAAAAAAAATACCACAATTGAGAAGCTAAATTGTAGTGCCACATCAAATTATTGAAGACTCAAACACGGGGAGGAGGAATCCAGAAGTTGTATCACATAAGTTGAAGAAACAATAATATGATAAGTAGAATTTATGACATGCTTTTTAGAAATTCCATCTTCAATTAATGTATGGAAAAAGTGAACAATGGAGTACATCAGCTCTATTTCTGCACAAGTAGAACAGAACATTCCCACGTTCACTTTACATCTTTCTGATGTACAGATACAGAGGACGATCTTCTTGGCTTCAAATGATCAATGAGACAACGTGCTTCCAGTATCCACTACTACAAAACGGAGCTTTAATGGCGGTTATAAAGGGCTTTTAACGGCGGGGTTTAGCATTTTTGAACCGCCATCTATCTGGCAGCCGTTGTAAGTTAGCGGACTTTGGAAAGTGTAAACTTTCAACGGCGGTTCAATGTTGAACCGCCGTGGAAAGGGTAAACTTTCCACGGCGGTTCAAGGTTGAACCGCCGTGGAAAGGGTAAACTTTCCACGGCGGTTCAATGTTGAACCGCGGGTAAACTTTCTACGGCGGTTCAAGGTTGGACCGCCGTGGAAAGTGTAACCTTTCCACGGCGGTCCAACCTTGAACCGCCATAGAAAGTTTACCCTTTCCACGGCGGTTCAACCTTGAACCGCCGTGGAAAGTGGCTACTTTTTATTACAAATATCACCAATTTACAATATCACCAATATACAAATTTATTACAAATATCACCAATATACAAATTGAATTTGCTTTTATAATACAGCATATCCAAAAAATATTTGTACAACTCTAATATGAACAAGTTTAATTAGTGTCCTTCTACTACGACGGATGCTCCAAAATATATCTAGCGCATATTTTTCGCACTGCATCTATATCCACATTGCTTAATGGAGTGCGGTCGATCTTGAAGTGCTGCAACAGAGTTTTTTGAACTTAAAAACTAGCTACCCGAGTAAGCAAAATGAAATACAGTCAATTAAGTAAGTAATGAGAAATATATATTTACCTTTTCAAGTGCAAATGTGGATGATTTCATTGCTATTTGGTACATGTAGTGCATTACATAGTACCCATACTCCCAATTATCCGTTTTCTTTTTATGCTAATGAATTAATATATACAAGTTAGAAGATCATACAATTAATTGTATACAACACAACGGTGAGTAAAAAATTTCTACGAATATTCATAACTAAACTCGTATTAATCTAATTAATTAAATAACTAGGACTCACTAATTTCTACTGATCGAAACGGCAATTTGCATGCTTATATTAACTAACCTACAGTACTGGACTCACAGATTGCATGCATAATTAATCAAATACCTCAATAAATAACTTGACTAACTAATAAATTAATTGACTAACACTATACTAACTTAGGCTACTAGACTCACGGATTTAATTAAAACAACTAACACTACTAATTGCTTAGGCTACTAGACCCACGGATGTAATTAAAAAATTTATAAGAACCAATTTCATTTACCTTAACTACTATCCACGAAGGTGGCATATGCACATTTGTGGGCAATCCCAAGAAAGCTTGATAGTTAAACATCACCCTATAAAAATGAAATCGGCACAAAATAATTAGCAATATATGGATATATAGGCATTCTAACAGTTGTTAATATAGATAACTCACTCGTCCATAAGCTCCACCGCCTCATCCTTCTGTGGATTTTGTAAAGAATCAAACCAGTATACAACCTTATCTACTGGTCTAATGGCCATTAGCATCCAATGTTCACTGCCAACAAAAATTTAATGACGTACGTCAGATCTTTATATCAGTGTTTCTTAAATATTAGAGAATCGCTTACAGTGTCACTTACCCCTGAAGATAAGGCACCAGATACATTCTTTATTCCTATCCTTCAAGATTCGCGCAATGTAGTTCACCCTATCTTGAAGCGTAGTTTGTGTGGGTGTGACATGATCAGCCGAAAGGAAACCTATCCCCTTTCTCCCATTCCTTTCAGCTAACTCATGTAAAGCTCTAAAGAATTTAAAAAAAGGGCTTCATTGGTTAGCCTATGCACATGGAATGCATAATATATACATTAATAATCAGAAATAGTTTATAAAATTAAGTGGAAACTCACAGGGTGAACAACTGCATCAAACTGTTTGAGACCTGGCTTTCTCTGGTCAATAACTCTAAGAGATCCCCTCGATCCATCAGATTAGGCAGTTCGAATCCTATGACTTCTTTTGTCATTTGAAAGCAGAAGCCATTGAAGCCCGCATCATTATCCATTCGGAGCTGTAACTCTTGCAATGGATCAGATGTCGATGAGGATGACTCCTCAGTCGGAACCTTCGCCGAAGGAGATGTCTTGTCATCCATAGAACTCATCCGGCCTTTTTTCTTTTGGGCACTTTTATCCACCTAACATCATTTGAAATAACATTAAATATACAAAAATGTATTAAGTAATACACAAAATAAATGAAAGAATATACCTTTGTTACCGGAGCTGGCCGAATAATTTCAATCAACTCTTTAGGCCATTCCACGAAAAAGGACTTGGCCATTCCCACTGTTGCAGCCTCTTCCTCAGGAAATGGCAGCGGGGCACAGTCATCATAGGAAATTTTAATTGTGACCCTCACGCAACCTGTCCTAACCTCGCGCCCGTGGTGCTTGCTTTGCTTATAAATATTTCCTTTTGCCACAAGCTTACGCCGCGTTTGCGAATCCTCATGAAGGAACAGATGGCATTCACATCCGTCCTAAGATAATAGGAAAAGCAAATGAACATTAGTCAACTATTAAGTCTAACTTAACAAAGCACTGTAATAATTTCAAAATAAAATTTTGAAGTATTAAAAGAAGCCGTCTCATTTTATTTACCTTGTATTCGCCTAAAGCACCGCCGTCAGAGGCTTTGATCGGCTCCGTAGGTGCAACATGTAGCATCTCCAAATCGGGCAACCTCGTAGGTATCAGAGGAGAAACAGGGCTCACAGGGATACAGGGACCGCTCCGAGGTCTCTGGGTGCAAGCTCTCATCCGGGGCATTATTCATGACGGTGGCTTTTAAAGTATCATAATCGGTTCCATCCCATCTTACCACATATAACCCCAATCATCATCTTCAGCTGTGTCTGACATTCATCTAGTTGGGCAGTGGTTTTCTGAAGCTGTCGCTTAGTTAAATCAAGTTCCTCTTTAAGCGACGGCTTTGTTTTCTGTGGGAAAACCTCTGTGATACGTGCCCGCGTAGAATGGCCGCGATAACGACCGGGGTGATCGCGCTTGCCCGTTGCAATGACAAGAATGTCATTCCTACCCTCTGCAACGGTCTCCCCTTGGGACTCGCGGGAACATAGATTTTCCTACACATGTTGCCAAATTTAGTAAATGTAAATAGATTAATTAAATATAAATAAATACATATATACAGAGATTATTCATTTCTTATATAAATTTTAAATATAAAATTGATAACCATAATTATAAAATATAAATAAATACACATATATACAAATTAGTCATGTATAATTTACTTTACAGTGACAACTAGATAATAATAATTTGATATAAACATTTAATGACAACCAAATTATTAATAGCAGCATTTCATCATAGATATCTAGTAATAAATAATCATTATAATAAAAATTCTATACACATAGACTTAAATATTAAAATAATTGAAACATAAGAAAATGTAAGGTGCAAAACTTACAATTTCCTTCGCTACACGCTCAGCCTCTGGCGTGAAGAATTCCCTTTTTTGTTCGTATGGGCATGTATCCAAAGGTCATGACGGCCTGGCCCAGAATAAGAATCCTCGCCTTCTTCTTCGGACTGACCCTCCTCTGAAGGCTTCTTTCTGGATGCACTGACCTCCTCGTCATGCAACTGCTGCTTCAGCAGTCGGTAGCCACCGCGAGATAAGTTATGGTAGAAAGCATTTAAATTGGCATTCGTTTGCACTTTTCCACGAATGGCCTAGAGAGAAATATAATGAAAATTTATTATCCCTAAACTGAGCAATTTTAAATATCCAAAAAGAAGAAGGAAATCAATTTTAAAAAAATATACCTGCCATTCTTCTGTCTCGCGGCTAGCCTTGAACTTAATCCATGTCTCTCTAGGGATAAATTTATATTCCAAACATGGGTCCCTACCCTTCATGGGACCATGTACATATTTCCCTAAATATGATTTGAAATCTTTCCACCGTTTGCCGGTATAACTAATCCACTTATCTTCGAGTTCTTCGGTGGACTCGAAAACAAATAATGCCTACAGGGAAAATTAGGAGTAAAATTTAGTGAGGAATTTGAGTAAAATTGTATGGAAGAATTAAGAAACAAAGAATGCATTAGAATTAAAGAAAATACCCGTATTTCCATCCAAACTCTCTTCTTGAGCTCCGCGGGAACTTTCGGCCATGATTCATATTCCACTAAGTCCACTTTGCTCCGGGCCGTATATGCCACAAAGGTAACCCACTGTACATGATATACTATAGGCTCGAGCCCAGAATTAAAAGAAATGTCAAGAGTTTCCCCATTCTTTCGCATTTCCAATAGGGCATTGCAATTTGTGGGCCCTCTAACTCTACTAGATTTAGTAGAAGAACCATCTCCATGCTCCGTATTGCTTTTTCTTTTTCGGGCCATTGAAAGTACCTTAAACTTCATTTACATAGAAAGAGAATTCAATATAACATTTATGCAACTAAACAAAAGCTTTAATGTCGAATACAAGAATGCTTGTAATGTTGAAAAAAAATTGGTACATTCGCAAAATTAACTCCTACAAATACACAATTACCATTAACCAAATTAAACCAAATGAGGGCCAAAAAAAAGTGGATATCTCAAGGGTACCATTGATAAGTACTTCACATTTCACAACCAACAACTAATGAGAACATTCATTCATTTCAACTAAAGGAATAACATTTCACAAAGTGGAATCACCAACAAAGCATTTTCCTTATTATCACTAAGGAGGAACACTAAATCGAATAAAAACCGAAATCAAACAACAATGTTCTAAAATTAATCAAGCAAAACCGAAATAATCATTTGAGTTTCTCATTTAAAAAAAAAACCCGAATTTCAAAGGGTACCTAATGGAACATTAATCAAACCCTAGGTTCTCAACTTATGTAGGACAAAACACTCAATTCAACAACCAAACCAAATACTACATTTCACAACAAACAATCAATAAATCCAAAAACTTTCCAAACTTTCATCACAATGCCTAAAACCGAAATCAACCATAAATATCAACCAACAAAATCCTAGTGCAATGGTAAGCATTTGCAAAATGTAAGCTTAAATACACAAAAGTTTAAAATGAAAGCATAGAAGGTGGAACCTTTTGGGGGAATGCCGACCGACGGTGAATGGGAGGGAGGAAATGGAGAGCCGACCGACGGTGAAAGCTTGGGCAGCCGAACAATCGGTGAATGCTTGGGCAGCCGACGGATGATCGGAAGGTGGAGGAGGTCGCCGGCGATGGGAGAAGCGCGGAGAAGACGAACGGGCGCGGTATGAAGATTCGGGAAACAGGGGAAGTGAGGGGAAAAGAAGGAAGAAGAAAGGAAGAGAATGAGGGAGGAAATGAAAAAGGTAAAAATTTGAATTATATTAATAACCGGCCTCGGTTCAAACTTTCAACGGCGGTTCAATGTTGAACCGCAGTTGAAAGTATACCTTCAACCGCGGTTCAACCATGAACCGCGAACCGCGGTTGAAAGTACACTTTCAAACGGCGGTTCAGTGTTGAACCGCCGTTGAAAGTGTACTTTCAACTGCGGTTCTAGTTTGAACCGCAGTTGAAAGTGAACTTTCAACCGCGGTTCGCGGTTGAACCGCGGTTGAAAGTCCGCACTTTTTCTCGATTTGAGTGGAGGAAAAAATTGGAGCGAGTTCCCGCGCGGTCATATTTTAATATTAAATTTTTTTATTTTCTATTTTCAAAAACTATATCCCACAATTTGGTAAATATAATAATACATACCCAGATTTTGTATATTTATTAATTATGTACACAATCTCGACTTTTATTAACCATTTCATAATTAAATTTCAAATTTTTAATTGAACCACATATTTGCATTTACAATTCCCGCGTGTGCTACTACTACAAAATATAATTATAGGTCAAACATAAAAAGTAATAATTTCCGTAAATTTAATACATATAAGAGCAAAGAAAGTAATAAGCTTCATTATGTTCCCTAAAATTCCTACTTTCTCTACTTGGCGAACGGGATAAAAAAATCAAATCCATAATGCATTAGGTACGTATTGTAATATAAAATTAATTAATAAAATTTAAGTGGCCGAAATTTTTTTTTGGCTGAAAGTCATTAAGACTTTATGAGCCTTATTTGAAATTAGCTAGAAGTTTGACTTTTAGACTTTTAATACTTAGAAGATGAATTGGTCAAATGAAATTAGAATGATATTTAAATATGCTAAGACCAATTTTGAAGTTAAAATACTCAAGCAAAGATGAGTTAGGCAAAATAGAGAAAAATTCGAGAAAATTTGAAAGTTGCATTTGATTGATGAGTCTTTGAGTGATATAATCCTAGAATGCCATGTTTATAGTAAAATGATGCATTAGTGAAAACCCAATTATCAATAAGCAACCTAAGATGAACCTAAGAGGGGGAGGGGGTGAATTAGGTTCTTGACACTTTTAAAAATATTTCTTCTACAATGAAGAACAACTTTGAAAAACCATTTTCAAAGCAAGTGTAAAAAACAGTTTACAAATTAAGTGAGGTGGTGTGATTAGTGTTTTGCAATCATAAAAGCAAAGTAAAGGAAGACAAAACACAACCGATTTAGAGTGGTTTGGATTCCCCTTGAATCTTAGTCCACTACCCAGTTCTACAACTTGGGATTTTCTAACCCTCTCAAATGATCACTTAAAGGTGTAATTCAAACCTTTACAAATGCCAAAATTCTACCTCTAGAATTTAGGACTTTTGGCTTAATCTAACTCTAGACTAAGACTCCTTTGCCTAATGGCTAACATGAATCTTTTGCCCCCGCTCCTCCTCCAAGGACTTAGGGTCTTACTCAAGACTTCATTGCCTAGCTACTAGGACTTTTGCTCAATCAACCTCTTGATCAGACTTTCTCCCCTTTGCCTAATTTAACTCTAACCTAGGACTTTTACAATTGCGCCTCAACCAAACTCTTGGTTAGGACTTTTACAATTGCCTAAACTCAACCTCGTGAGCTAGGACTCTCCTTTTCTACTTGCTCCCCCTTTCTTCTTGCCTAACTCTTTACTCAAGAGTTGGACTTTCCCTAATACAAATTGCCTACACTCAAACTCTTGAGTTAGGGCTTTTCTAGACGTGTTTTACAATGATGAAATACTCCAGAAATGGAGTTTACAATTTGACACAAAAACAGGGCACAAAATGCCTCTTGACAATCCTACCTTAACAAGCTATTTTGACATATAAAAGATTGAAGTGAAGCTTGAAAGTGTTGTTAAGTGTAGGAGATGTTGGGGGAGTCATTTGTTCATTTTGCAGCTTGGGGGTATTTATAGGAAAAAGAGGAGCTCCTGAAATGATTGAAAAACGGACAAGAATTTGCAAACCCGAAGCTCCCGCGACAGGCTCTGCGACAGCCGCGACAGTCGCAGGCCTGTCGCAGGCATGGGCTTCTGGTCTCGCGCTGCGCGAGGCCTGCGCCTGTCGCAGGCATGCGCACGCGAATGGCTGTGCGCTGCTGTGCGCGGCATGGGCGTCTGCGCGCGGCTGGGCGTGCCTCTGCGCGCGGCTGTCAGTGCATGTGCGCTGTGTCTGGGCGTGCGCACGTGGCTGTCAGCCCTTGTCGCCAGATTTGACATCTTTTTGATTTGCTTCCCGTTTCTTCGTTTAGCTCCGT
Organism: Leptodermis oblonga; assembly: GCA_016801395.1. Lineage (NCBI taxonomy): Eukaryota > Viridiplantae > Streptophyta > Magnoliopsida > Gentianales > Rubiaceae > Leptodermis > Leptodermis oblonga. The sequence continues at coordinate 19,035,149 of CM028751.1, read as the reverse complement.
TTTCTTCGCCGTTTTTTGCGTTGGTTCACTCGTGAACTCTTCTATTCATTTTTCTCACTTAAACACCGTGGTTCCACCTTGGGACGTTCTCAGGGCGTATTTTTCTTCTTTCTTCATTTGCTTGCATTTTCTTCGTTTTTCATTCTCTACATTTTTCACTAGAAGAAAACCATTAAATTAATTCTCATATTTGTTAACTCATCAATCAAAATAAGGATTAAGACCAACGGGGTCTAAACAATCTCCCCTTTTTGATGATGACAAAACAAATTGGAATTCATGACAATAAATCAACACTTTTATAAATTTGAGTATCCCCCCTCAATTTATAATCTCCCCCTCAATTCCATAATATTTTCTCCCCCTTTTTGACATCACAAAAAAGGACTTAGCATGCATAATAAAATGTGAAAATGCATACAAATAAAGGAATGTACAAACTCAAAAATAGATAAAATCGATTAGGTCATGAGTTGAACATTGAATTGCCTTTGACATTTTAAGCAAAATCAATCGATCTTTTGACAATTAACCAATTTAAGATCTAATGTCAAATGCTAGTTCAAAATTTTTCTCCCCTAAATTCTAGCACAACATTTCAAAGAGCTTAACTAATCAATTAAGAAGCATACAAGCTTCATTCAATTTAAGGAGCAAGTTAAGCTATGACAATTAAAGGATTCATTCTCACTAAAGAATGACCATTCTTAAAACACATGAGTTTTTAAGAATTTTGAAATATGGCATTAACTCATGTTCAAAACAAGTTGAAGATATGCAAGCAACTTCAAATGACCCTAATGATAATCATGCATACATCTAACACCAATTAGGATGCATCATGTCAAAGTCAACGTATGGGTAAGCATGCAAAATTTTCAACTTTTCATGAAACTTTGCTTTTCTTAAGTTTAAAAGCTTCATTTCTTCGTGGCAAGCAAATTCCATTAGGCATATAAAGTATTTCAAGAATTCATGTATTCACTTTTCATGCATACTCTTGAAAGTTAACAAAAAGTCAAACTTTTCTAAAATAATGCCTATTTTCTTTAAAACTTGTCCATTTCATCATGTAAATCCAACTAAGCACATGAGCAAGTTTAATCAACATATGCAACATATAAAAGCAGTGCAACATTTTAGATCATGCTATGTGTGGAGTCAACCTACGGTCAACAATTTTCAAGCTTAAACACATTAAGCTAGTAATTTTGAAAGTTGCAATTTTCAAGTTTTGTAAATCATTTTATCATTCATGCAACTTTGAATACTCAAGTAGTTTATGCACAAAGTTTCAAACCATTGAAAGCATGCATATAAGCAAAATCAACTACTTTGTCAAACTTATTCAATTTTAAGCATACAAAGCATTCATTTTGATAGTTGCATTTAAACCTTAATTTTCTCAAGCAAGCAACTTCAAATCATCATTTAATTCATGCTTAAAGTATCGAATAAGCTACAGCATGTATATTTCAAAAGTCTAAAAGTCAACATAAAGTCAAACTTCTAGCTATTTTCAAATAAAGCTCATAAAGTCATAAAGACTTTCATTAACACATGCTTTCAATCAAAATGATTCAAGGATATGAATTTAACATACAATTTTTATTTAAGCATAACATACATTTCATCACATATCCATCATTTTGAGCACAAGTCACACATGTACATCATATTCCACTCAATTGACATATAATCATCAAATCAATTATGGAGCACTCAAAGTGAGTTAGAGATGATACATGTTCCTCAAATGAGCATCCATGTGCTCCTTACCATTTTGAAGCCATTTTTGCAATTTTAGCATTTTTCACCAATTGGCTCCAATTAACCATCCTTGCTACTTTTCAAATATCTCTTCATTGAGATTTAATTCATAAAGTAGCATTAAGGACCTACAAGGAAATCAAGCACAAGATTTGGTACCCAATACTTATTGGGTCCTAAGGGGTTAGCTTGTTCCTTTACTTTCCATACCTTTCTTCCTTTCTTCACATTTTTCTTATCAAAGCATTTGGAAGAAATATGACCTTGTCTACCACAATAATTACATAAATAGATGCATTTAATGAATGAACTTTCCTAACATTTCTTCTATAAGCATATGGCATACTATTATAATTTACAACATTATGCATACTTAATGGCATATGAACACAATGATTCTTTCTAGAATTATTTTTCTTATGACAATGTCTCCTAGGTTCATTTTCAAATGAACTATGCACATTTATGTATCTAGGAGCATAATGAGCATTTAACATACATAATCTCTCTTTGGGGCACATAAAGAAAAATATGAAATTGACAATAAGTTCACTATGCCTATGGGGAATGCATTTTTCTAGACATATAAAATGAAGAATCAATTAAATTCAAATCTTTTAATCTTTGAAGACTTCTTTTTATTTTCATACAACCATGCATGATTAGTCTTCTTTTTTAGCTTCAATAGTTGGATAGGCAAATTTAATATCACTATTGAAGCATTAACAAAGTAGTAGAAGTGGAAGGCATATCACAATTTTGGTTATTTCATAACCTAAGCCATGTTTATCATTTCCTACATTTTGTTTACCTAACAACTTTTCTAAGTTGTTTTTTCCTAATGTCAATTTTTCAAGACTTGCACTCAAGTCTTCAATTTTCTTTTCATGCATTCATACTCATTTTTCAACAAATCATATGAACTAGCCTTTTCATGCAATTTCTCATTTTCATCTAAGGCATTTTCGTAATACATTTTCAAATCTATGTACTTTGCATCTTCATTATCTAGCAAAGTACTCATCTCATCTACTTTGTTTTTAACTCTTCATTTTCATGTTTCAAAGTAGAGTTTTCATCTTTAAAGATGCAACATGAATTTCTAAAGAATTAATTTGTTTTCATGCATAACATTCTTTTTAAGGCATCTATACATTTGTCATGCAATTTAGTGACATATTCATACATATCAAAATCAAGATTATCACTATCATGCATACTACCACTTAAAGAAGATTTGGAAGATTTGGTTACCTCTTGTGATCACTTCCAACTAAGCATCTTCTTGTGGTTTCCTTCTCTTCCTCACTTGAGGAATCATCCCAAGTCCTTGCTAGCTGGTCACCTTCTTGATGGCTTTCTTACCTTTAGCCATTTTGTGCAAATTGCGGAAAATAAAGCACAAATAATCAAGCAAGCAAATAAGACTCTAAAAATCAAAAGGTTACAAAAATGATCTTAAACTCAAGGTTGTTTAAACCTACAAATTTGAGCACTAGCTCTGATACCAATTGAAAAACCCAATTATCAATAAGCAACCTAAGATGAACCTAAGAGGGGGAGGGGGATGTGAATTAGGTTCTTGACACTTTTAAAATATTTCTTCTACAATGAAGAACAACTTTGAAAAACCATTTTCAAAGCAAGTGTGTAAAAACAAAGTTTACAAATTAAGTGAGGTGTGTGATTAGTGTTTTGCAAATCATAAAGCAAAGTAAGGAAGACAAAACACAACCGATTTAGAGTGGTTTGGATTCCCCTTGAATCTTAGTCCACTACCCAAGTTCTACAACTTGGGATTTTCTAACCCTCTCAAATGAATCACTTAAAGGTGTAATTCAAACCTTTACAAATGCCAAAATTCTACCTCTAGAATTTAGGACTTTTTGCTTAATCTAACTCTAGACTAAGACTCCTTTGCCTAATGGCTAACAATGAATCTTTTGCCCCCGCTCCTTCCTCAAGGACTTAGGGTCTTACTCAAGACTTCATTGCCTAGCTACTAGGACTTTTGCTCAATCAACCTCTTGATCAAGACTTTCTCCCCTTTGCCTAATTTAACTCTAAACTAGGACTTTTACAATTGCCTCAACCAAACTCTTGGTTAGGACTTTTACAATTGCCTAAACTCAACCTCTTGAGCTAGGACTCTCCTTTCTACTTGCTCCCCCTTCTTCTTGCCTAACTCTTTACTCAAGAGTTGGACTTTCCCTAAATACAAATTGCCTACACTCAAAATCTTGAGTTAGGGCTTTTCTAGACGTGTTTACAATGATGAAATACTCCAGAAATGGAGTTTACAATTTGACACAAAAACAGGGCACAAATGCCTCTTGACAATCCTACCTTAACAAGCTATTTTGACATATAAAAGATTGAAGTGAAGCTTGAAAGTGTTGTTAAAGTGTAGGAGATGTTGGGGAGTCATTTGTCTTCATTTTGCAGCTTGGGGGTATTTATAGGAAAAAGAGAGCTCCTGAAATGATTGAAAAACGGACAAGAATTTGCAAACCCGAAGCTCCCGCGACAGGCTCTGCGACAGCCGCGACAGTCGCAGGCCTGTCGCAGGCATGGGCTTCTGGTCTCGCGCTGCGCGAGGCCTGCGCCTGTCGCAGGCATGCGCACGCGACTGGCTGTGCGCTGCCTGTGCGCGGCATGGGCGTCTGCGCGCGCGTGGGCGTGCCTCTGCGCGCGGCTGTCAGTGCATGTGCGCTGTGTCTGGGCGTGCGCACGTGGCTGTCAGCCCTTGTCGGCCAGATTTGACATCTTTTTGATTTGCTTCCCGTTTTCTTTTTAGCTCCGTTTTCTTCGCCGTTTTTTGCGTTGGTTCACTCGTGAACTCTTCTATTCATTTTCTCACTTTAAAACACCGTGGGTTCCACCTTGGGACGTTCTCAGGGGTATTTTTCTTCTTTCTTCATTTGCTTGCATTTCTTCGTTTTCATTTCTCTACATTTTTCACTTAGAAGAAAACCATTAAATTAATTCTCATATTTGTTAACTCATCAATCAAAATAAGGATTAAGACCAACCGGGTCTAACAATTAGGATCTATGTCATCTTTGGTATCTTGAAATTCTTGCATTTTAAAACGGTTGAAAATTTTCATTTGAAGATAGGTAGCAAGAATTAGCATGTTTGCATTACATAAAAATGGTTGACCAAGTTGTTGACTTTTTAAATTACATGCTTTAGCTTATTTGAGAGTTTAAGAATTAACTTACGATAATTTGAAGTTGCTGACACGAGAAAATTAAGGATATATGCTTCAAATGGCAAGCTTCAATGATTGTATGCTTTGTATGCTTAAAATTGAAAAAACTTGACCAAGTAGTTGACTTTGAAAATATGAATGCTTTGGATTGTTTGAATCTTTATGCATAACTACTTGAGCCTTTGAAGGTGCTTGGATGATATATAAAATGCTTGATAGAAACTTGAATTTAGCAACTTTCAAAATTCAAAGCTTAATATAATTAAGCTTGAAAAACGTTGACCGATAGGTTGACTTTGCACATATGCATAATTTGAAATGTTTCATTCCTTCGAATGTCAAAGCGAAAATCCAGGAAAACGGTGGCGCTTCACTATATATCTTTTTCCATCTTAAGAGTCACCGCGGTTAATTTATGAAAATCAGGGAAAAAAAAACTTATTAGAGAGTAGGGTTTAGGGTTTAGGGTTTAGGGTTGAGGGTTTAGGGTTTAGGGTTTAGGAAATGATATGAAAATAGAAATTCATGAGTAGCGCGGGAATTGCCTCCAAAAACTAATTTTCTATGGCGGTTCAATCGAGAACCCGCCGTAGAAAGTATTTTCTACGGCGGTTCATGTTTGAACCGCCGTAGAAAGTTTCATTTCTACGGCGGTTCAACCTTGAACCGCCGTAGAAATCTAGTTTTTGGAGCCAATTCCCGCGCTACGTACGTACGCATGGATTTTCTATTTTTTGTACCAAATTCAAAAATACATTATATATATATATATATATGAAATAATTATAAAAGTTGTCTTAAAGTATTCAATTATTCAAATGAAAAAATTTTATTTATGTAGTGGAAATTACAAGATATCGAGAGCATAGAGGATCGAGAGAGTTGGATATATATGATGTGCATCAAGAGGGGAAAGGAGAAAAGCGAAAGGTATATATATATATATATATATATTTATATATATATATGTATGTATAAACATATATGTATGTATATATATATGTTTGTAAATTAATGAAATCCAGTGTTTATTTTATTTTTTCGGCCACATAACTAATATTAATTACTTTTTATATTACTATACGTACCTATTAATGCATTTGTGGAAAAAGTAGATATTTAACGGAACATAATGAAGCTTATTATTTTATCGTCTCTTACATGTGTTAAATGTACGAAATTATTAATTTCTATATTTGACCTATAATTAATAAATATACACAAACGGGTATGTATTATTAACTTACAAATTTGTGAGATTAGTTATTTGAAAAAATGGAAAAAAATAAATTAATTTTAAAATATGCCCCGGCGGGAATTGGCTCCAATTTTCTACGGGAGACCTTTCAGCGGCGGTTAAACATTGAACCGCCGTTGAAGATACACTTTCAACGGCGGTTCACCATTGAACCGCCGTTGAAGTTTAACTTTCAACGGCGGTTCAATGTTGAACCGCGTTGAAGTTAACTTTCAACGGCGGTTCAATGTTGAACCGTCGTTGAATATACGGTTAATTAAAGTTCAAAATTTTTGAACGTCCTTTCCTCCCTCATTCTCTTCCTCTCCACTCCCATTTTTTCCCCTGCATTTCCCTGTTCCCGAACCCGCTGACAAATAATTGATAAAGAGTTAAATATAAAATAAAAACAAAATGCACTGCGTATAGATTTCCCTGGAAATTTTACCAAAGTACTACTCCTTGGAAGAAAATAATAATAATAATACAAGAACATTTATTCATAAATGAAAAAACAAGGAAATCTATTTTCCGGAAAATTGACAAAGTCTCCCTATAAATGTAACGTACTCCCTGTAAATTCGATGCACATATACTTCAATCATTCACTAAAATTCCAACTATTTCGAATAATACGGAATTCAGTTTCAAATCACTTCAGACAGAATCTCCTCTGCTTGTTTTTTACCAAAACACATATGCAATTTAAGATCAGCACATAAGCTTCACACAATTTCAAAAAATAACATATTCATTTATAAACAGTTCCGCATATGAATTCCCTGGAAATTTGTCCCTTGATTGCGCGGCTTCATCCGAGGTGTGACCTGTTCAATCCCACAGTACGAAGGATAAGAATAAATGTTGTTAAAAATTTATTGAATCCTCTCTTCATTAAAATCAAAGAAACATATACAAATACACAAACAGACATACACACCCACGGGAATGAAGTTTAATAAAAACAAACAATATACCTGAAAATGATTCTTAACTTATTCTCTTTCTCTTGTGGGACACTTGATCCTCGAACCATAATCCTTCGCTGTGGTCATCACGAAGTATGTATTTATCAAGTTCCCTATCTTCCTCATCTGCTCTCGGTTCAGGTAACCCACTAGAGAAAGGGCCAGCCTCATGAAGCCCTTCTTCTATATCTTCCTTCCACACCGTGATGTTGTTTACCATGAAGAACAACAGACCAATGTTCGTCGCAAGGATCGTGTGGATAAAAAAACTTGTTTCGCCTGCGATCAAGTATAAATGGTTCCCCCTTGAAACCCTCCCGATTGAGTTGACCAAGGTAAAACCCAATGGATCATCAGTTCGAACCCCACTATTATTATCAACCCACTTGCAGCGAAATACAACTACTTTGAAACAGACATAGTCAATCTCCCAAATATCTTCGATCTCCCCGTAATAATCCATGCTTGCATACAATGGATTTTTATCCTTCCTGCTAGAACATGTAAAGCCTCTGAGATTAATGTAACACCACTGTTTTGTGCCGTACTCTTCTCATCTTGTCTCTTAGTAGCAAATGAATATCCATTTATGTCATAGCATGAAAATGATCGTACCGCAGGGCTGGGCCTAAATGCCAACCATTTCAATGTCTCCGAAACGTCTTTGCCCAGGACAGCATTACCAAACCAATAGACAAATGTCCGAATATGTTCATTGAGCACACGTTGATCCGTCCCAACCAGGATAAGACGTTCTTATTGACTGGTATGTGGTCTGTCACATAGGGCGCAACTTCTCAGTCAGAATTGCGCAGATGTATGTAGAGATGCGCCTTCATCAATTCAACATTAGACGGCAAAAAAAATTTTTCCCCTTCCTCCTTCTGCCCATACCTGTAATCCTCCCATCGTGCCGATTCTTAGATATTCCAATAAATGCGTTCTCGGCCAAGTACTCAGTGCAAAACTCAATTACCTCCTCAGCTATATAACCTTCAACAATACTAGCATCAGGACGACAACGATTCTTCACATACCCCTTCTATACTTTCATATATCGCTCGAATGGGTACATCCATCGCAAATGAACAGGCCCGCAGATTTTTATCTCTCTGACCAAATGAATCACCAAATGCAACCATAATATCAAAGAAGGCGGGTGGAAAATACATTTCTAATTGACAGAGGACAACAATTATTTCATCTTGTAGCTGATCAAGTCTTTCGCGCGCGATAACCTTGCTACATATAGCATTGAAGAAGAAACAAAGTCTTGTTATACTGGACTTAACATGCTTGGGCAATATCGAGTGAATAGCTACAGGCAACAATTGCTGCATTAAGGCATGGCAATCATGAGACTTCAAACCAACCAGTTTTAAATCTTTCATGGAAACAAGTCTGCTTACATTTGAAGAATATCCAGATGGAACTTTGATGCTACGCAAACTTGAACACAGTTGTTTTTTCTCCTTTCTGGACAAAGTGTGACAGGCAGGGGGTAGATATGTGCGTTGTCCTCGAGCTACCGGTGCTAAATTTGCTCTTATGTTCATATCAACCATATCAAGTCTCGCGTTATAACCATCCTTAGTTTAACCAGGGATGTTCAAGAGCGTACCTAAGAGGCTTTCGCAAATATTTTTCTCAATATGCATAACATCGAGACAATGTCTGACATCCAAGTTCTCCCAGTATGGAAGTTCAAAAAATATGGATTTTTTCTTCCAACAACCTGTATCATTGTTGCTGGACTCCGAAGTTTTAACCAAACTCAACATTAATGTCCGTCACACGAGCTTTCACCTCTGGCCCGCTCAAGGGTTCTGGTGCTTTTCTGAACTCTTGGAATCCATTGAATGCTCTTTTCATACGGCGATACGATGAGTCTCGGGAAAAATCTGCGATGCCCAAGGTATACTGTCTTCCTCCCATGTTCAAGCTGACAAAAATCTGTACTCTCCTCACATATTGGACATGCTTTATGCCCTTTAACAGAGTACCCAGACAAGTTTCCATAAGCAGGTGCGCCTTCATAATGTGAACATTTCTTCACGATAGGCATCAAACACAGGTGCGCCTTCATCCCATAACTTTTTCAAGTCTTCAATAAGAGGAGCAAGATACACATCGATGTCATTTCCTGTGTTTGTCGTGGGCCTGAAATCATTCGAGACATAAGTATGTACTTGCGCTTCATACAAAGTAAGGCGGCAAATTGTAAATAACCAACATCACCTGGCCATGAGCTATGTCTGCTACTCAGACTGCCAAACGGGTTCATTCCATCAGTACACATACCAAGCCTCAAATTTCTGGCTTCTCCCCCGAAAGAAGGATACATTGAATCAATCTTTTTCCACTTATCTGAGTCTGATGTATGCATTATCACCTTGTCATCATCACTGGGAATACACCGATCTGAATGCCATTCAATAGTTTTGCATCTTTTTCATTAGAGAACAACCGTTTTAAATCTCGGTATTATAGGAAGATACCACAGAACCTTAGCCGGCGACCCCTTCTTTTGCGCATCAGAACTGTCTTCAACAGCATCACACAGCTGCTTGTTTTTGTATCGGGGAGTGTTACACTTAGGACACCGCAATAAATCCTTATACTCATTCCTGTAGAGGACGCAATCATTTGGGCAAGCGTGGATCTTCTTATACTCCATACCCATTGACACACAACATTTTTCTCGCCTCGTAAATTCGATCTGGAAGTTCATTATATTCTGGGAGCATATCTTTTCAATAACACCCTCAATAAGGCTGTAAACTAGTATCTGACCACCCATTGCCGCTTTCAAACTAAACAACTTCAAACACTAGACAATCGTGTATATTTACTGCAACCCTTGTATAGAGGCTTCTCATTGTGTCACGGGGCGCCAATTTGAATCACCAAAAAGAGCGCACCGTGAGGCAAGCAAGGCCCCGAATCACCGGATAGCCAAGCTTCCGCCATTTCCTGAAGTACTTGTAATTGAGCCTCCCGAATAGATGAAAATAAACAAAGGTAACTCATAAGCCAAAGCTTGGTTTTCATTAATAAAAGAAGGAAATTACAAGAAGTAGCCAAGAGCTTAAGTGGGCGGTGGGAACCCAACTCCTGCTTCAGTACATCACCCCACCAACAACTAGGAAGGCTAAAAATTAGAAGTGCCCCGAGGGGAGAGCAGGGCGTACAAAAGGGTGATGTTGCAAAAGATCACCAATCTAACTAAGACTAACATTTCCCCCTACTTTACTAACTATTACAAGGTAAAGAAATAATACAAATGAATATTTACAAGGTTGGGCGCCGTTGGATTCGGAGTTCGTGGTGCTGGTAGCTGGGCGCACTGGTAGCTGGGCGCGCTTTGGGCGCACTGGGGGCGCGCTGGCGCATACTGAGGCGCGCTGGGCGCATACTAGGGCGCAGGCTGGGGCGCAAGGGCGCAGGGGCGCTGCGCAGCAGGAGGAGGGCGCTTCGAGGAGCGCTGGGGCGCAGGCGCGGGCGCGAAGGAGGCGCTGGGCGCGCGGGCGCGCAGGAGGCGCTGGGAGCGCAGGGGCTCTGGGCGCGGCGCGCAGGCTTAGGGCGCAGGGGCGGGGCGCGCATGCCTGGGCGCGCACGGCTGGGCGCGAGCGGCGGTGCGCATGCTGGGCTGCACACTGGTGCTTGGCTTGGCGCGCTGGGCTGGGCTGCTCAGCTGGTGCGCGCCAATGGTGCTGGACTTGGGCGCGCGCTAAGGCTGGGGCCTGGGGCGCGCTTAGGCATTGTTGTGCTGCACCATGTGTTGGGCACCCAGTGTTGTCCGACATATGATGCGACGCGTAGTGCGACGCTTTGTGCCATTCCGCTCCGTCGGATCTCAGCTTCAAGTAAGAGCTGCAACATGTCCTTTTAGGCTCATTGGGCATCGATATGGTTGCGGGGCAAGCACGGGAGGTGCGTCCCGTAACATTCTCCCCCACTTGATTTGGCGACGTCCTCGGCGCCATCAATATTTTTCTTGACACTTCACCACTGGGAAAGCATCGAGGTTTCTCGCCTTGTGCCCACTTCTGCTTATGCATCTGTGCCATCCAAAAGGATTAGCTCATTGACCACTCACTCATTTTTAGTTTGAGTTCATGTTCAACAAGACCAAAAGTTCTGCTTGGTTGGCTTCAGCGCACATCATGTGTTGCAACTGGCTGCACTTCAAAATATCCCGTGTAGGAGAAAAAATTTTCCAAAGTGACGACTCAGTCTGAGCAGTTTTCCTTCGTTTTGCCACAATATTCTTCTCCCCCACTGTGAATTCTAACCCAAATCATCATCGCTTCTGCTGGAGTGCACCACCATTTGGGACAAAGTTGGTGGTTTCTTCTATTCTGATGGCGGGCGTTCCCTGAACGAGACATACAAATTCAACATTCATAACCAATCTCGAACTGGGTTTGGGAAGTCCTGATCTGTGCCAACTCAATTTCACCAACAATCTTGCTATTCTGGGGCTCTACCCATCTTCGCTCAATCATTGGCTTAACCGATTGACTGTGCTTCTCAAATCTCCCACTTCAGTGTGCTGGACCGGTCGGGTGTGGAATGTTCTGAATGTCGACCATCTCAATCTCACCATACATCTTGCAAATAGGGCTTCTAACCATCTCTGCTTGACGAACGGCTCAACTGATTAGGGCGTCGTTTATCAATCTCCCACAAACGAACACTGGACCAATTACCATTTTGCCGACTTAGTTTCACCATGAGTCTTGCACTAGGACCTTTTAACCCTCTGTGCTGGACTGCTGGCTTGACCATTATTCTCGGCTTCACGTACCGGGTTGCTGCAATAAAGAACAAGGCTTGTGCCACTAGACTTCAAGCAATCCCGAACAAACTTCATGCCACGGATCGTTACTTTTCCACTCTGTCTTCACGGCATGATCAATAGCTTCTGGGGTGGCGGTAAGGAACAAACATGTCCATGTATCATAGCGACACTCACGAACAGTTGTCCACTGTAGTTCTGTCCATGCCTCAACTCACGAACAGTTACACATTGCAGTTCTACACCTCCCTTTCTGCTATCACTTCTCAACATGAAACCAAGCATCCCTACCCATATAGTTGTGCAAGGCTCCATTGTTGACCATCAGCTAGATGGATTTTTGATTAAGCTCTTTGCCACATACATGTTGTCACCGCTGCATATCTACAACGAAGGTATGTGAACTTCTGAACACGAAACTATGCATCCCTACCCATATAGTCGTGCATAGCTCCAATGTTGACCATCTCCGACACCTTTATAAACTGCGATAAGCCTTCGCAACCAAATTACCCCCATCCGCGGAAGAATTGTTGCCCTTCAACTTACCGACTACAAACTGTGCTTCACATCTCAGCATAAGCCCCTTTACAACCGTTTGCTCCACTCCCGGAAGAAACATTGTCCTTGAACTTAGCATCTTGAATCAACACAGAATTTTCACCAACCCGCAAGTTAGCGTTTGTTGACCTGGTACCACGACGCATCCAACTTGAGCCACACAGGGACTCAACGTGCACACATACCATTCAACTCCGGAACACTTGACTACCTCCTCTGACGCACCAAGTCGAACCGGCGATATAAGCGCAACACGCGCGATTGTTGACCTGGACTCATGAGCGCATCCACTTCATGCCATTCAACTCTGGAACACTTGACTACCTCCTCTGACGCATCAAGTCGAACCAGCGAAATAAGCGCACACACGCGCAATTGTTGACCTGGTCCCATGAGCGCATCCACTTGAACCACGCAGGAATCAATGCTGCACATCATGCCATTCAACCCTGGAACACTTGACTACCTCCTCTGACGCATCAAGTCGAGCCAGCAAAATAAGCGCACACACGCGCAATTGTATGTTTCACTTCCGACCACTAGGGCACCTGTCCACCAAGTCAAACCCGTAGCAGAACGGACAACGCCACGGCCGATAACTGGAGAACCTGTTCAATCAAGTCGAACCCACAGCAAATCGGACACCGCAACTCTTCACTCCAAGTACTCCTTGAAGCATTTTGATCTCTGATGATAAGGGCACTTGTCCACCAAGAACCCACAAAGCAAATCTCGACCATTACACCAGGGGTCTCGCTCCCTGGGTTACTGCTAAACCGCAACTCAAGGATGCTATCCTCGAGAGTCTCCAACTTGGGATCCGAATAATCACCACACTAAGATCCAACGTTCACGGTGGTAGAGCTTGATTGGCCCATCCTAGGTATAAGTTGTCCCTTCTCAGGTCACCACTTCCGTCCACCGGGGGTGTACTCTGATTGGCGTACACACTCTATACGTAGATCGCCTCTTCTCAAGTCCCCTGATTGGCCCATCCTAGGTATAAGTTGCCCCTTCTCAGGTCACCACTTCCGTCCACCGGGGTGTACTCTGATTGGCGTGCACACTCTATACGTAGATCGCCTCTTCTCAAGTTACCATTTCCGCAAATGTAGATGAGCATGGGTCTGTCCCTCAAACCAACTGTCATTTGAACCCAGTCAGCACTGCGATCCAAACCGTCCAGTCCATCCAATCCCGTCTCCAGACTCTGATCTCAACTTGGACCACAATCGCCCGATAGGTGACTCCAAGTTAGACCTATCAGCTTGCCACCTACCAGCCTTCACCAAGGATTGCTCCCCTCTTGGAAGAACCATGGTCTTTCGGTCTGCGTAGGCGTCCCCTACGGAGAGTCACGCTTCGTCACCCTACCCATAGCGCACTAGGGTAGTCACGCACGAGAGGCTCGGGGCTCTTCCATAGCTCTGATACCAACTGTCACGGGGCGCCAATTTGAATCACCAAAAAGAGCGCACCGTGAGGCAAGCAAGGCCCCGAATCACCGGATAGCCAAGCTTCCGCCATTTCCCGAAGTACTTGTAATTGAGCCTCCCGAATAGATGAAAATAAACAAAGGCAACTCATAAGCCAAAGCTTGGTTTTCATTAATAAAAGAAGGAAATTACAAGAAGTAGCCAAGAGCTTAAGTGGGCGGTGGGAACCCAACTCCTGCTTCAGTACATCACCCCACCAACAACTAGGAAGGCTAAAAATTAGAAGTGCCCCGAGGGGAGAGCAGGGCGTACAAAAGGGTGATCTTGCAAAAGATCACCAATCTAACTAAGACTAACATTTCCCCCTACTTTACTAACTATTACAAGGTAAAGAAATAATACAAATGAATATTTACAAGGTTGGGCGCCGTTGGATTCGGAGTTCGTGGTGCTGGTAGCTGGGCGCACTGGTAGCTGGGCGCGCTTTGGGCGCACTGGGCGCGCTGGGCGCATACTGAGGCGCGCTGGGCGCATACTGGGGCGCTGGGCGCATACTGGGGCGCAGGCTGGGGCGCAAGGGCGCAGGGGCGCTGGCGCAGGAGGCGCTGGGGCGCAGGCGCGGGCGCGAAGGAGGCGCTGGGGCGGGGCGCAGGAGGCGCTGGGGCGCAGGGGCGCTGGAGCGCGGGGCGCGGGAGAGCGCGGGGCGGCGGGCGCAGGGGCGCGGGCGCGCATGGCTGGGCGCGCACGGCTGGGCTCGCACGGCTGGGCGCGCATGGCTGGGCGCGCACGGCTGGGCGCGCAGGCTGTGCGCATGGCTGGGGCGCGCATGCTGGGCTGCACACTGGTGCTTGGCTTGGCGCGCTGGGGTGGGCTGCTCAGCTGGTGCGCGCCAATGGTGCTGGGCTTGGGCGCGCGCTAAGGCTGGGGCCTGGGGCGCGCTTAGGCATTGTTGTGCTGCACCATGTGTTGGGCACCCAGTGTTGTCCGACATATGATGCGACGCGTAGTGCGACGCTTTGTGCCATTCCGCTCCGTCGGATCTCAGCTTCAAGTAAGAGCTGCAACATGTCCTTTTAGGCTCATTGGGCATCGATATGGTTGCGGGGCAAGCACGGGAGGTGCGTCCCGTAACATTGTCACCCAAAATCGAAGCAAGAACTTCCGGTTGATCAGCAAAATCCTCGGCCACATCCTCAATCATGGCATCTAATCGATCTCTAGTAATCGCATCATCTCCTTTTGCATGAGATTTTCTTTGCTCAGGTAAACCATCAATACTTTCACCATGCCAAATTCACAGTTTATAAGAAGGATCAAACCCGTGTCGATATAAATGGAATCTTATTGTATCTGAGTTATCAAACCGCGCCCCATTTTTACAAGATTTGCACGGACAATGAACGTACTTTGTATTCTTATAAGCGAATTGAATGAAATTCTCAACTTCTCTCGCATAAGAATCGGAGGTCCGATCACCACAGAACAAGATATTTCGATCCATGTGTAACTAAGACCTTGAAATAATTAAAAATACCAAATAATAATTCAACAAAAAATGTCACATGTATCAAGTTGCATGCTTGTCTTAGCACATGTCATAATACTTATGTTAGTCATATATGTGCAAAACTACTATAATACCTCAATGAAAAAAATAATGCAATGACAACACATGCGCAATAGACATAATCGAATGAAGATGAAAAGTTTTTCATTCATGCATTTCATCAAACACATAAAATGCATAAAAAAATAATACACACTCTAAGTAGGGCTAATTATATGAACATCATCCATCAAAAATCAAACACTATAAATCAAATTACATCGCCGAAAACTACATAGTATATAACTAAATAAGGTTCCACACTACTAAGGTTCGCCACATACATGGAATATATGCAACTTTAATTTTCAGCCATGCAGCTACGATAAATAAAAATAAATGCTATAGGATGACATATCTAGCTAAAGTACAAGCATAAGCAATTACTGGAAAATTTTACAAGTTTCTAACCTTTAGGTGGTAAATTTTAGCTCCAAATGACGATTCTTTAGGTTCAACGTGCAAAACCGTAGTAGAAATTTGGAGACAGACACTCTCGGGCGCGATATGGGAATACACGGTGTTATTTAGGTTTTAATATATATATACGTCAATACTACTGCGGAGAACATTAAATCGCCGTGGAAGGTGGACTTTCCACGGCGGTTGGAAGGTAACCGCCGTGGAAAGTGGACTTTCCACGGCGGTTGCCCTCCAACCGCCGTAGAAAGTCCCCTTTCTACGGCGGTTTGTCCCAACCGCCGTAGAAAGTCCGTTTCTACGGCGGTTCATTTTTAAACCGCCGTAGAAAGTCCTGTTCTATAGCGGTTCATTTTTAGACCGCCGTAGAAAGTCCGCATTCCATTTATTACTGCGGTTTTCTATTTTCCGCCGTTAATTCGCAGCCGTTAAAGCTCCGTTTTGTAGTAGTGATCCACTATGCCTATTTCCCTAACTCACTCTTTAATCACATGTAAATATAGGTTGGCGATTTGAAACTGTGCCAAAACCTTAGTATTCAATCCAAACAAAATCCATAGTGATTGGCAATTGAATTTTGTGAATGAGGTCAGCCAAGAAAATAAAGGTCCCACGGCAAATGATATTTTTCTGTATCTTGTGCATCCTTATGGATGCCAAGAACAGAACAATTATTATTCACCTAACAAGAACAATCATTAGACAATATATAATTCAACATCTTCTAAGTGAATGTCAAGAAGTACATTAGTAAAAAGTCCCATAGGAGGATTATACGATTATTTTTTCTTGCATACACTAAAGATAACTGAACATCAACCAGCTAAGTTCACAAACAAAAGGCAGAACGATATACAACAAACAAAAAATATGGGGTATAAAGAAAATCAATTGAGGATAAAGGCACATACCTAAACTCTTCAACTTATATATTGTCTCGACCGAGTAACCGATTTGAGAGAATACATGTGTTCCTGCACAGAAATAAAATCAAATATTGATGGACATTGCTATAATCCAAGTAACAATAACAGTATGATTGAAGCAAACCTTCCACTGCTCCTACCAAGAAGGTAGAGCACCACAACCCTCAATGATTAAAATGATTTCTTGCTCAGGTGTAAAGAACCTTACTCGAAAACATAGTTCCCTTGCCCCAAAAAGAGTATCATGCAAAAATATTATTAGGATTTTGAAAGATTCAAAACAATGATGAATGCTAAGTTCACAATATTCTCTATAATATGAGGAATGAAATCTTACCCTCTTTCCAAAAGCTTACATTTGGTTGCAAATGCCTGACCTTTTCCCCTAAATAAATAGGAATTCTATGATGTATTTTCATCTTTTACAAATGATAAATTGTGATCCTCTGTTGCGTTCAGAATATGAAAAGATTTCATCCTATTGAATGCAAAGGGAGGCGACTGTCCAAGAAAAGAAGTTAATAAATGGGGAAAGAAAATAAAATTAACAAGGGGTAAGTTTTCCCTTCCATGTGCTGCAAACGTAAGAAGATGAAACCATCCAATCCTTCAATGCTTGGGTTGTGGAGAAGATGGTGAGTCCATCCATTAAATTATAGAATTATAGGTAAATCCACGTGGCATGTACAGTTGTACACTAAGTGATTATGTGGCAGTTTTGTCAGCTTTAACATTATTAAATGTTAAGTATATGTGGCAGCCACATGGCACTCTCAAATCAAGTTTATATTAATTTATAATATATAGGGTAGATATATATATATATATATATTAATTAACTTGGAAATATATATCAATGGTTTAAATTTGCATGTGGTTGCAGGTGGAGCTTTTGCCTTGTATTCTTTACTATATATGTAGGAATATAAACATCAGTATCCTTTCCTCAAAACAATTAAGTGGAAGTGGAACTGTCCTAAAGCCAACCAGACTTGGAAGATTTTTTGAAGAGAGCTTGTTTGCTAGGAGATTGTTGCTTTTCATTGCAATTCTAGTTTTGTGCATGTTGATTGGTGATGGGGTACTCACTCTCTTCTTGGCTTAATTACTTTCATGATCCCTGAATTCATTTTTGATATATACCACTGCTAATTGGTATTACTTTATTATCTTTTTAAATTTACTTCCTAAATTGACACTATATTTTGGATGACAATATAGTAAATTGATCCCTTAGTTTAGACTGTTATCTTCATTTGATCTCTTACTTGGAAATTATTTCATTTTTAACTCCAAAATTATCCCTAATCCACATTCTTATCATATTAATTTGAGTTATTTTTTAATAGCATGTGAGTTGTTCGATCATATTAAATTAATGGGTGAACAAAGTGATTTATCTTTTTTATTTATTTATTGCCCCTATTACTGTGAGTGAATCTCACATGTTAGTCGAAAATAGCTTAAATATTGTCAGAATTGGGGCTCAAAACCATCTTGGAACAAATTTTAAAATTAAGAGATCAAAATGAAACAATTCCAAGTTATGAGATCAAATTTAACAACATTCTAAATTAAAGGACTAATGAAGTGATTTAACCATGAAAAGTCATTAGGTTAAAGTATTTAATTAAAAAAAATTTTTCTAAAATGAAATTGTTTAATGGAGATTGAATTTAAATTTTGTTCTCAGTGTTGTCAGCAATGCAAGGCATTAGGGCACGGTTTCCGTCTCTCACTAATTGTAGGTATAATATGCACATTAGTTTATTATGTAGCTCTAAAGTTTTGTCCAGAGTTTGCTTTAAAATTTACAAATCTTGTCAGATGTGTGATTCAAATCCTTGACCTCACGATCTGTGTACAAGTGATTTACTAGTTTGGATAAGAATGATTTACACTGTGTACAACTCTAATTATGTCCATGTTGAAAGTCAGATAATTAATAAAAACTTAATAACACAGGGATATATTGTAATTATATTAATATCACATTATTGATCAATGACTACATGTCACGTCATTTGTTATAAAAAGTTACGATAAATTATAGTTGTAACGAATATCATTTCTCATATATTTATCCTCAACGTACGGCGACATGAAGTTTTAAATTTGGGTTTGCAGCAATGGTGGAAGGTCTCTCAGCAATCATTTTGATTGGTTTATTCTTACCCCAGAAATTTGGGACCTCAAGAGTGAGTTTCTTGTTTTCTCCTATAATGCTGGCCTGGACAGTCACTACTCCCCTTCTAGGAATATAAAGAATTGTAAAGCACTACCCCACTATTTTCAAGGCAATATCACCACATTATATCTTCACCTTCTTCCAAAGAAATGGGAAACAAGGATGGTTATTGCTTAGTGGAATTATCCTTTGTATCACAGGTAAGTCTCTAATTAATTTCAGTACTTTAATTAATTGAGTAAATTGATTGTTAATTCCGTTTGTCGTACAATTTTCTTTAAGATTCAATAACCCCCGTGGTTTCAGAAACTACTGAAGAACCCCTCCGTGGTTTAGAAACCACTAAAGGACCCCCCGTATTTTGTCCAAAACCATAAAGTGGATGGAAAATTAACAGCAGGGATTAAAAAACAATAAAACTAACAACAGGGAATATAATGTAATTAACTTCAGGGAAACAAAATAAATAAAAGAAAAATTCGATGAACATTCACTGTTCATCGTCTTCTTCATTCTTTTTTTTTTTTTTCCTTTGCCCACTATCTTCTTCAGACCCCAAGAACAGAACAACAAGAGCTCAATATAATCAAATATACTTTGTGAAATTAAAGGTTGGTTGTTCAGATAGAGAGACCAGCGAACAGCAACTCTAACTCCTCCTCCTGTAAGGCGGTTCTCTGCAAAAAGCGAAGGGAATATGAAACAGAGTCATTATCATTTAGTGATTAAAACCTACGATACGACATAGCTTCACTTCGACCTAAACGATAAAGAATCTAGTTAACGGAAACGAACGACAAACCCTATTTTTCCATCGAAGGATGATACCTGACTGGATAGGAGGTGAAGGATTTTGTTCAAGACTCGCAATTGATGAATGGCGTAAGTGCTGTTGGAAGGGAGTTTGCTCATCCTGGACATCTCTTCCTTAACGGAAGCCTTCTTTTCTTCGAGAACCTTCTGATTCCATGGTTTACCAACCCGGTTGCCGTGGCCACTGGTGGCGGCGGGCTGATTCAAATTTGTGCCCCTTAATCCCTCGAATGAATCCATTTTTCCAGATAGGAATCAACACACAAATGGATTCTTAAAACGCAAGAAATCAATCACAGCATAAACGAGAGATCGAAATAAATTTAGGACGAGAAAGACGAAGTTATCAGCTCCGAAGAGCGGCCAGCGTTGGTAACAAGCCAACTGCTTACTCTACAGTGCGAGTATGTGACGGAAGGAATCCAAAAGATTGCAGAACTTCGGTAGACGGCAAAGAAAAGAGGAAAAAAAAAAAAAAAAAAAAAAAAATGAAGGAAGAATGAAGAATGAAGAATGAAGAAGACATGAACAGTGGATGTTCATCGTATTTTTCTTTTTTTTTTTTTTTGTCTTTTCCTTTATTTATTTTGTTAGTCCCTGAAGTTAATTACATTGTAGCTTGTAATTTTCCATCTACTTTGTGGTTTTGAACAAAACACCGGTGGGGGGGGGGGGGGGGGGGGGGGGTGGGGGGTGGATCCTTATAACATTTTTTATACGTGAAGTAGTCAGAAACGCTACATGACAATTCATCTTCTTATGCTAACAATAATTCAATAACCGATCTCGTCATTTAAAAATAAAATTTTTTATAGTACATTATAAAATATGCACGTTTGATGTAACACAAAAATATAAAATTTACAAAAGATTCCTACAACACCATTAACTATCGGTTTGATCACTTAAAACGGATTATATTTGTTTCTTGTTGGACTTCAACTCCATCATTGTGGATCTTGATTGATTCTTACTCGAATTCAAGTTCTGAGGCGATGTTTGCCGATCCTGGTCATTTTAATAGGAGATCAATTCAGGTACATAACTGATATTTGGTTGGTCATCTTGTACATTTTGTTATTTTGTTTATACGCATTATTAGTACCACTTTTTTTAAAATCATAACATAATTTAATATTTGGGTATTGAAATATAACTCACTTTGAGCTGCCTAAATATAGTCCAAATTAGGGGACTAATGAGAATGAAACTCATATTGAGTCTTCTTGGCTAATGGATATGGACTTAGAAATAGTATTTTCATATTCAAAAACTTTAGAAACGCATTCCCAACTAATTTAGTGGGTTTCGTTCTAAAAATCTATCTCATTTTCTGTCAAATCCATTTTCTATCATCTCACTTTCGGTCTGCCATTATTTGTCATTTCGTTTTCTATTTCTTCTCTTTCAGCGTTCTCTCTCTTCTCATTTTCTCACCCAACTTTCTCTCTCTTGTCCTCTCTCTGCTCTTATTTTCTTTTTCCTCATTTGTATCTCATTCCACTATATCTCTTCTTCCTTCCCTCCCATTTCTCTCTCTATTAATTTTATTTTTTTTAAGCTAATGTGGCATATAATTATTGTAAGGCCAAAATAAGAAATTAGAATATTTTCAATTAGATAGAAAATATTGTACTACCAAGGATTCATTTTAATAATTATTCTCAACAACTAATTGTACCAATTCTCATTCCAATTCCATATATTACTTTCAAAGACATTCCTGAAAGGTGAACCAAATAGCCGATAAGTACTTTTTTCTTTAGAAGTAGAAGTATGTTTGAAAAAACTAACAATAGCGGGCATATGAATAAAAAGTAAACAACGCAACTACAAAGAGACACCACAATTAATATTCAACTTAACGCGTAAGCTATTCTAGTACAATCTAAAAGTTTGGCTTTTCTTGAGTAAATCTAAAGATTAATGTATGTTTTCTTAATATTCTCATTGTTGTTCTAAATTGTTAACCTTCAACGACTACTCCTAACTCCAATCTTTTTTAAAGATGGCTTTCCTTTATACAATATATCCATCCCTTTGTCTGACATACGCTGGGCAGACTGCTTATCTAATAAAGCATCCTTACGATATTTCTAATGGATTCTACAAGTTTATACCATCTGCTGTTTACTGGCCTATGTTTGTGATATCCACACTGGCAGCCGTTGTAGCAAGTCAGTCGTTGAGTTCTGCAACATTTTCAATCATTAAGCAATCGGTTGCTCTTGATTATTTTCCACGAGTGAAGATAGTCCACACATCAAACAAGCAAGAAGGAAAGGTGTATTCTCCAGAGGTCAACTATATTCTCATGGTTGTTTGTGTTGCTGTTATATTAATATTTGGGAGGGGGCAAGCTATTGGAAATGCATTCGGTGAGATCATATTTTGTTCTTTACTCCTTTCTTATTTTCCTAATGGGTTGGCAAGTTTCTATAATTACTTTTTTTGCATTAAATTAAATTGGGAAAGAAAATATCATTTTATATAGAATGATACTTGAAACAAATAAGAGTGTTTTAAACGACGCCTATCATGAAAGGAATTGACAATTTGGATTAGAGAATCTCCTGTGGGAATTGGGATCAAACACAAATGTGAATGCATGTTTCTTCATAAAGATACAGATAGCTGGGATAGAGAAATGATTGACAATAATTAGGATCATCTATTCCTATTTAAAGTGCATTGTCCTAGGTTTTAAAAAAAAATCTTAGCATGCTTTTAGCATTTATTGTAATTTATCACTCATTTATATAGTAAATTTTGGAATAGTTGTTAATTGAATGACACATTTTACTAAATAAATGACATTTTTAAAAAATTTAAACTTGAAATTACTTTTTTGCCATTCCCCTTTCTACTTCCTTCTACAATAAAAGTAAGAATAAAGCAAGTTTTAAAAAGAATCGCCCCATCCGGGCGATTCTTTATAGAATCGCCCCAAACATGCAATTCTATGGGAAAGAATCGCCCGGAGGAGGCGATTCTTTCCCATAGAATTGCCTGGTTGGGGTGATTCATTTTAAAATTTGTTTTCTTCTTAATTTTACTACAGAAGGAATGAGATGAGTGAAAGAAAATTTGAAAAAATTGGAGTAGAAGAATGAGAGTGAATTAGGGCCTGTTCTTTATGATGTTTTGAGAAGAGGTTTCAAACTAGTTCTCACCCAAATGGGTTTCAGCTCATTTGTAAGAAACAAGATTCTGAGAACTGGATTCAAACCAGTTCTCAACCCATGGTAAAGAACATGGGTCTTAGTTCAAATTTACTTCAAAAATTTTTCTCCCTGTTTTTCAATCTTCTATTCAAAACATCGGTTTCAACCCAAACCACCTAATTCTTTGACTGCTGTAAAACAGTGATTCTATACTAACTTTCATCTAAAAAGATAGCATAATCTCACTTGTACAACTCCATTCATATCAGCTACGACTGATGTTGAATATTATTTTAAAAATCCTTTGCCAAGAGAAGTAAAAATACATAATACGTATCATTCATTTTTTACAATGGCATCAACAAAAGCCATCCCTCTAATTTAGTATGTAATTCAACTGTTACATAACACTACAAGAAAAATGACTTTTGGTGACAACAGCAATATGGTCACCAAAGGCTGAAATTTGGTCACTTAATAGTTTCCGTGACTAGAAAATCGTGGTCACCGTTGCCCCATCACAAAAGGTATTGGAGACGCCGATTTAAATTTGGTCGTTGGTGACCAAAACCTTTCTGGTCACTAATTTAGTGACCAGTATAGTGGTCACCAAGATGGTCACCAAAAAAGTAAATTTTGGTCACCAAATTGGTATGTGTTGTGACCAATTTATTGACCAAACATGTGGTCACTATCATGGTCACCAAAAGTACTCCGTTATGTTGTTAACGTCATTGGTGAGGTTTGGTGACCACAAAAATTAGTCACCATAATAAATTAGTGACCATATTTTCTCGTCACAAAAATGGTGAATAAATTAGTGACCAGATTTTTTCGTCACCAAAAATTAATAGTTTGTGACAAATTTAGTAGCCAAAACAATGGTCACCATTTAAAGTCAAACATCTCATTTTGGTGACCAAAGTTGCGGTCACCTATTTTAGCCATCAACGCAATGTACAATAGTAGTTAGTATAAAAATTGAATGACCAAATTTGTGGTCAATACTAATGTTGGAAATGAAAATATGCTAAACAAAGTAACACAATAGCTTCACATACATATCCAAACTCATACACATCCTATTCAAGTCTTACAAGTTACACAATCAACTATGTTACAAACCCATACACATCGCACTCTATATGTGCAGATCAACTATCAATAATAGATCATACAAATTAGAAATTGGTTCCACAATATCACATCTCAATGGCAAACTACTTGAATTCAAACAGAACACAAACAAACCCAACTTCCATGTGTAGCCTTGGACGCAAACCTTGATACAATGAAGGATCCTTATTCTTCCAATTAGCCAAAGTAATATAGTAATTCAATTCCAGTCACTTGGCTCGTGACAAAATCCCGAAGCAACCCACAGATAAAATTTTATAAAAACAATTGTAACTAAACGATTATAATTAAGAACCAACATACTAGAGTAATTATAGGTCATCACCTCTCTTTGCATCATCCCTTTAAACAAGCATCAGGCAAATTTGCAGAAGATAGATGGTTAAGGGTGTGCAACACCATAGCATTTCTTCACAAAATTTTAAGGCAGACCACTAACATAATATGAATTATCATAGATTAAAAAAATGTCAACTAAGTCAACTTTTTGATATGAACATTCAGTCATGGCTGCTGGAATAGAAGATTCCCAAAAATTATACTAAATAAATGACAAACTCCCAAGTGTTGCATCAAAAATAAATTCCAGCACTCATAGCCAAAATCCAGCAGTCACAGCATTTAGAAATAGCCAAAACAGTCCGACCCAATTAATACAAACTCTACCAGAATTCCAGCAAGCAGTAAATTTCCAGTGAAAATGAAGGGTAGACTTCAGCAAATAATTTCTAGCACATACAGATTCAATTCCAGCAATCTACTAAAATTTATAACACACAAAAGCTGGTAATTCCCTGTAGAATTCCATTTCCGTACTGGCCGACGTCAAAGAGAAAAACAGTACCAGTCCAAACAGAATCTAAAAACTATTACTAATGATCCCCAAACTTCAGAGTTAATTGTTTCAGCCATTCTGCAATAGGTCATGTGGATTAAATAGGAGAGGATCATTCTATAAAGCAGGATATTCATAAATGCTTATTATTCAGAAAAAGATAGAGCACTAGGAATGCCTCCAAAAGACCTTCCACCCATAGCTATAGAAATGCATATATTTACCTGTTTGCTTCTGAAACATATAGCCCCCATAGTGCACCAGCGGCTCTTTCTTGAAGGGCAGGAGAGGAGTTTGCAAAAGGAATTTGCAAGGGCAACCTAATAAATGCATAAATTTATTCATTAGCAGAAAACTTCCAGTGCACAAAAGTTGAGCCATAAATTTCAAAATAGAATGTTTATTTCAAATACTAAAACATCTAAGACAACAATATAAATAGAGCATCTAGAATGGAGTAAACATGAGCAAAAGGAACAGGTAAGAAGTATCTTGTCATACTTAAAAGAGTTCCAGAGAAAAGCATAGGAAAAAACAATGATCACAATGAAAACAGGTGCTAACAATGGCTTCCTTCAGCATGTTGAATGTAATCCAGGTAACAATCACCTTTTATACAAATACACATGCTTTATGAGAAAGGGTCGAAACAAAACCATGTGGTTTTGCTTGAATATTCCACAATTTGGTGTGTAATCCTTATCATTACACAGCAACAGTGTCATCCTTTATCTCCAAATCTCCTATCACACCCCTCGTCCAGCCAAAGTGAAGGAACACATAACCGAATGTAGTTTAGAAAGTTATGAGTGAACCTAACCTATGATCACAACGGCCAAAGGCGTAAAGGAATGGATATCACAAAAGTACAGTAGCAATGTGCAGCTCATCAAATATGCTCAAACAAAATCTTTTTCTCATTTGCAGCTCGATTCAACCAAAAAGATCAATTGCAATAAAGAAGAGAGAAATATTTTAAGGAACTCGCAGCGTAAATGAGTACAACTTTATGTGGATCAACCAAAACTCTCCATCAATTCAACCTCTAGAAGATGGAGAACAAAATCACGTATAGCTACCACTCACAAGAATGCTATTAGTGCTCAATCAGCTTTGATTCCATAACCAATCAGCCAACCTACTGAACCTTCAAATTTCTTAATTCATACCATATATCTCAACAACAACGCCTTTATGCCAGTGTGGGCTCAACTATTGTATATGGATCATATCTCGCCAAGGCACATGATTTCATTTATATTTAAGTATGAGAGTCTATTTCAACTCCGAAAAAAATCTCACCAAGGCTTCAACTCCTCCAGCCACTGCAATTGCTTCTCGATTTCTATTATCAAAAGATAACTTCCACAAAGCCCAGCAGCTTCTTGCCTAATGAAACATGAATAAGCATAATCAGGTGAGGCAGAAAACCAAATACAAATACATCTGCTCACTGGCTCCTAAAGTTTAATAATGGCCAAATCCAAAGTACACTTGACCGAAGGAGATTGAGGAGCTACCATACTAGTATACAAAAGAAACCGCATGTGCAATTTGTGATATCTTTATATATGTTAACCACTACAAGCAACGATGCACCAAAAATATTTTATCAGCAAGTTCCAGAAAGCACAACCTGACACCGTCATGAGAAGATTGAGTAAGTTGTACAAGAGCTTCAATAGCTCCAGCCTCTTGTCCAACAGCGGCATTATTAGTGTTGCTATCTCCATGAGAAGCCAAATTTGCCAAGGCTCGAGCTGCCTGAGAATAGCATGCGACAAACAATCAAATGTCAATGGAGAACTGAATCTTGATCCGTTGATGCATAAGAACATTAGCACAAATATCAAAAGAGACACAATAAAACACACACAGAACAACAAAAACAGAAACTTTGCACACGTAACTGCACTATTAAGATTACCAAAGGCATGAGAACATCAGTTGAACATTTCAAAGCTAAAACACTGTACTAAAATAATACAACCAGGCTTTTCTGTGGATCTGTTAATTGTACCACATCAGCATTGAATGCACATGAACATTAGTTACCACGTGCAAATGTTATATGGGTCAAGAAAACTGAGATTACAGTGAGAAAATTCTTGGCACATGAACATCACAAAGAGTGAGAACGAGGAGTCTCAGATCTAGTGTTTGACAATCTTAGCATGATATATAAATACACACACACACACACACACATAAATATATGTTCTGAGCCCTAGATTTTCCGGATCTTCTGCACAAATTCTATAAGAATTAAAACTATCGACAACAAGACTTTGCCTCAATCATGGCAAAAATTAGAACTTCTACTCTTTTCTTCCAAATTCTGACATGCAATTTACAATAGCAGAGCCAGTACCACACAGGAACCTTTGAGTCTTTGACGGATATCATAATCATCCGATAAATAGAATTTGGCATTCTCAAAAGCTTAAAAAATGAATACCTGCTCCTACACACCATCAACTTTGCAAGTACGTGCTAGAGTTACCAACGCATGAACTCCACCTACTAAGGCAACTTCCATGCTACACTTGTCATCTGTAGCCAGATTTGCCAATGCATCAGCAGCACGCTCCTGGAAGCAAATACCAAACTCATTATCTACTAAAATGCATTAATTGCCAAAATTTGCATAAACAAAACATTTTAGAAAAATGAAGATGTGGCGAATATTTGTGTGTTTAGATGATCTGATGCACAATGAAAAAGGAACATACCAAAACTCCCTCATCACCATAGGACCATTTGAAAATTAGATCAACTAAAGCTTTGACCCCACTGGCTAAGGCAATGGCACCCTGCAAGGTAAACTTTGATCAGAAATCATGTAACTAGAAGTCTAGAGCCATAGAACCAAAAAACATAATAAAATAAATAAATAAATAAAACACAAACCTTATGCTCTTCACCAACTGAGAGATTACAAAGTCCTCCAGCAGCCTCTTCAGCAACCAACCTATTCATAGACCTAGCCAAATTTACAAGAATATCTATACCTCCTTCCTCAGCCACAGCTTTTGCTACATTGGTGTTGACTGATAAATTTGCAATAGCCTATTGAAACACCAAATCAAAAATGAACTCAAATTTCTAATATAGAAAGCCATAACGAATCTTAATTCACCTTCATTAGACATGAGAAAGGAAATTATAATTATTCTAGAAAAGAAATAGTAAAAATGATTTAATCAGTATCTTAACAATAAAGCTGCAATCTAGAAGCCTTAGCACAACGAGCTTAACCTATACCTTTGCAGCTTCTGACTGAAGCCCTTCCTGCCATGATTTAGCAAGATTTAAGAGGAGTCGGATGCCACCATCTCGGAAGTTTTTATTCATACCAAACAGTCCAAAACAGAACCAGAATTCTTCATCTCCCCGATTCTTCACCCAGTCCAAAACTGAGAGCTCTTTCTTTTCTGTACAAAATCTAGCAAATACTTAGCTCGGGTTGAAAGATTTAGCAAATGACGGCAATGCGGAAGAAGAAACTTGGCGGCAGCACTCATGACAGCATCCAAGCAGCTTCTCTATGGAAGATTGTGCTCACAACGACGTATACACACCTCTGCTGCCGATTAATTCCACCACTACCATCAGACCCATTGAAATTTCCTCCAAGTGCACCAGAAATTGATCCATCGGAAGTAACTCCATACGCATCTGGTGAAGAAATTCTGCCAGCGAGAGCAAACCCAGATCGAATTATTGGTACGAAAAGGCTTCGTCTTTTTCAGATCAACGTTCATTCCCGGCGCTAGCCCAAACCCAGATTCGAGCACTTTGCACAAACCCGAGAAGACTCCATCTTTTTGTTGTGGAGGAATTTGCGGTGTGTGACTGAGTGTGTGCAAGGGTTTTGGGAGGGGAGGCGGACAAGGAAAAGAAAATAGGGTTGGGAGAAAGAGTGAAAACTTTAGGCGTTCCTTTTAGAAAATAGAAAGAAAAAATAAATGGCTCCTATTTTTCCCTCCATTCTCAAAAAATTTCACTGAATTGTTCCCTCTTCTTTTCTTTTCATTTTTTTACTCAAATATAATTCCTTTTTTCTTTATCATAATTATTACTATTTTTTTCATTTTATTTAAACATTATTATATTTTGTACACTATATGATTGTTGGAACATTTATTTACGGTCTTTAAAATATATATCTACAATTTAATATTTTTGGAGTTTAATTTGTTTTCTTATTATATATATATATATCATTTATTTGTTAATTTTTAAATACATGTAAATGGTACAATTATCTATATTTCTATTCATTAGCTATTTTTTATGCATTATATTACAAGGGTCCACTTTATAATATTATTTTCATTATTACAAAGTGAACTATTTTACTGTAACGGATGGAGTACTAATTTCTTTATATGTCACATAAAATTAAGCTACAACTACGTCTCAAAAAAAAAAAGTTCACTTTGTTGAACTAAAACAGTACAACAAAATTGACTCTTCTAATAGAACAAAGAGAGTAATACATATTCAAATGTTTTATTATTTTTAGATAGTAGTGTATTTCAATGCGAAGAGTGTATCTGGGTAAAATTAGAAAAAAA
This sequence comes from Leptodermis oblonga, assembly GCA_016801395.1. Classification (NCBI taxonomy): domain Eukaryota; kingdom Viridiplantae; phylum Streptophyta; class Magnoliopsida; order Gentianales; family Rubiaceae; genus Leptodermis; species Leptodermis oblonga. Next base: position 19,005,493 of record CM028751.1, on the reverse strand, counting down.
AAGTATGACATATTTATATATATATATATATATATATAGATAGATATTTAGGTGCAATAGTATAATTAATCGAAATCATTAGCAACAATATCAATAAATATAGTTTGGCTCACAAGCCAAATGGGGTGTGTTATTAAGATTATTAAAAATTATAGACTAGAATAAAAATATTAGGGTGTCATGGTAGCATTATTTAAAAGTTAAGATACCCAACACAGTTCTTATTTTCCTATCTTATTTATGCATAGAAATTAACCCATTTCTAAAGGAGTTCTATTACGTTAAGTAATGTAATAAGACATTTGAAACTAAATGTCTTATTAAGGTGTCTAATGAAACTCTTATAAGTGTCATATTATGTTTGTTTGTGGGACTCATTTAGTAGTCTTATTAAATCAAGTAATAAAACTCTTTTAAGTGTCCTATCAAGTTATGTAACATAATAAGACCCTTGTAACTAAGTGTCTTATTAAGGTATATAATGGGATTCTTATAAGAGTCTTATTACATTTTCTTTGTGAGACTCTTATATTAGTCTTATTAAATTATGTAATAAAACTCTTTAAATAGTCCTATTAAGTTATGTAATATAATAGGATATTTGAAACTTAGTGTTTATTAAGGTACATAATAAAACTCTTATAAGAGTCCTATTATGTTTTCTAATGTGACTATTTGAATAGTCTTATTAAATTACATAATGAAACTCTTTCATAAGTCCCATAAAATAATAGGACTTTTCATTAGAGGGTCATATTATTTGTATGAGATAATGAGAAACTTTCAAAATAAGAGTTTTATTAGGTATAAAATAGGACACTAAAATAAGAGTTTTATTAGGTATAAAATAGGACACTTTCATAAAAAGTGTCTTAGAAAAGAATTCTAGCAGGCTGGTTTTATTGTAGTGAATGTTAGAGGTAATGAAATGTATAGTGATTAATTTGGTTTGTATAAATGATCCATTCTTTATTTTCCATTGAATATAATTACTAATAAAATGTTCAAAGTTTTATTTTACTGTATGAGTCGTGACAGATGAAGTACTATATTAGAGTCTTAGTAAGATTAATTTAAATCACGAGCAATAATGTTAATAAAATAAGTGTGGCTCACTAAGCCCAACATACTATCATATTAATATTATTAAAAGTTATAAACCAAAAAAATATTAGGGTGTTTTAGTAACATTATTACAAGTTGTGGACTAAAAAAGAATAGTAGGGTGTCCTAGTGACATTATTAAAAAGTAAAGAGTTTTACTGCAATACTTTTGTAATTTTTATAATTAGACAATAAAAAATAGTTTATTACCCCTAAGTTGTTGTAGTTAGTTGGTTTGAATCATGTGTACTAAGTCAAAGGTCCAGAGTTCGAAACTCTCCATGCATAAAACTTGATGATTATTTATTAACGCTTTATTAATTTTAACATCCCAAATTTCTCAATAAAATATGTGTAGATGTAGTGGTAAAGTATCAGAGTGTATAGCAGGGAGGGAAGGAGTTCAAATCCTTTCATGTTGCATAATTTGACAAGTTTTTGTTTGCTTTAAATAATTATAATAATAATGTTTAAATTTTTTTTCGAAAACAGTGAAGAAACCCAAAAGAAAAAAAACTGAAGAAAACGATTTCCTGGAAATTGTTTTCTTCAGAAAGCAAAAAGAAAAAAAAAAAAGAAGAAAGGAAATCGTTTTCTTCAGAAACCAATCGATTTCCAGCACTAAATTGCAGCCCCGATTTGAGCTCTATAAATTGAAAACTGGGCAAATGTGTCTCCATAAAAGTTATAACCCTATGTTGGAACTTTCCATAGCATCAAGAATCATCCCATTTAGACCTGTGTAGCTCCATATATGCACTTATAAAGTTGGCTCTGCTGCATTGGGAAAAATCCCGTATGCAACTTTCAAGCACTATATTTTGGCTTTGTTTTGAGCTTTGGGAAGCCAGAATTGGGAGAGAGTATCTGAATAAAAGTTTTAACCCTTTGTCCAAACTTTCCATATCATCAAGAATCAGTCAATTCGGAGCTTTGTAGCTCAAGTTATAGTTTTCCAAATTTGGCTGGAAAACGATTTCAAGGAAATTGTTTTCTTCAGAAACCAAACGATTTACAGCACTAAATTGCAGTCCCAATTTGAGCTCTATAAAGTGAAAAATGGGCAAATGTTTCTTGATAAAAGTTATAACCCTTTGTTGGAGCTTTCCATAGCATCAAGAATCATCCCATTTAGACCTGTATAGCTCCATATATGCACTTCTAAAGTTGGCTCTGCTGCATTGGGAAAAATCCTGTATGCGACTTTCAAGCACTATAGTTTAGCTTTGTTTTGAGCTTTTGGAAGCTAGAATTGGGAGATAGTATCTGAATAAAAGTTTTAACCCTTTGTCGACACTTTCTATATCATCAAGAATCATTCAATTCGGAGCTTTGTAGCTTAAGTTATAGTCTTCCAAAGTTGGGCGATTCTTTTGGTTTCTGAAGAAAACGATTTCCAGTTTTTTCTTTTGGGTTTCTTCACTGTTTTTGAAAAAAAAAAAAAATTGGGAAGATGAACAGTGCTGGCGATGTGCGAAATGATGAAATTGCTCCTGAGTTTTTTGCCCCGTTAGTGATATAACGACTGAACCCGAAGGAGTGTCATTTTTTGAGCAGTTTTGAAGTTAGGTGTCTAAAAAAGAGCATTTTTTTGAAAGTGTCATTTTTTGCAAAAGTTCATAGTTAAGTGATGTTTCGTGCATTTCACCCTTTATATAATAATTACTTTAACAATAAAACTTAATTTTTGCTCAACTTAAATAAAATTAATCAATTGATAAGCTTTAGACCCATGTTTGTATATGGAAATTAAAGTGGAGGGAACTTTCTCGCCAAATTTTTTTGGCTAACCAAATATTTTGCACAACGGTAACCAAACATTTTGGTCACCAAAGGACTTCTAATCAAATATTGGTGACCACATACTTTCTCATTACTAAAGTGGTCACTATATAGTGTAAAAGTTGAGGGAAATTTCCCGCCACTTTTTTCGGTGACCATAAATTTGGTCACAAAAAATTTGCACAATGGTTTGGTCACTGAAGAAATTATGAACAACTATTGGTGACCACTTTTTTCTTGGTCAGCGATATTGGTCACTAATAAGGGTGAATTTGGTTGAAACATTTCCCGCCATGCCTTTAGTGACCAACTGGTGACCACTTTTTTCTTTGGTCACTATTTTTTCAGCTGTACCCAATATTTGTTGACCAAATATTTTTTGGTCACTAAATGGCACGTTTGGTGACCAAATTTTATTTTGGTTACCAAGGTTCTGGTCACTAAAGGCCAAATTTCTTGTAGTGTAAGCTTATTAGAATACAAAAAATGGTCCATTTAACAAATGAAATGAGATATGTATCCAAATGTTCCATTCTTTGGCCAATTCATCATGCACCAAAATGCAGCCAGGAATACCACTTGGAGAGACTTTTTCTTTCAGTTATTCAAGGATTATCTTGTGAACTTGTAAGGTGCTTACAGCAAAAGAGGAAAAACTCAAATGAATATCAAATAGGTCAACAGAGTCCTAGCAAATTCTTGATTTGGAAAGAAAAGTAACATTTCCTAAAATTTTGGATCAAAGCACGATCATCTTTAATTTTTATAATTCCATGTGTTTAGGTGTCCACTAAACCAGTAAAGGTTGAAACATCTGAAAACACAAACTTAAATTCTGATCAACTTTAGCACTGATGCTTTCTAGTCAAAGTAAGCTTAGAGAATACAGTTTTAGACTTTTGAAAGTAATCCAAGTTATAAGAAATGGATCAACTGTCATAAACGCATAATATCTTATTAGCTTCAAACTTTCAAAAGGACATCATTTCCAACAACATAAAGAATCCAACTTTACTGATAGACTCAGCATCTAAAAGCAAGCATTCAATCCAACCAAAACAAAAGCACCAATTATACAAATACACAAAAGCGTAATTAAGCATTTATTATATCCAAAAAACAAAGCTGCAATTTGATTTCTATTCAAAAAAGAAATCCTTACCAATATATAAAGAACATCAAACAGTAGAAGCCCAGATAAACTAAAACCAAATATATAACTAAAACCTCAAAATGGATTAACATTCTTGACACAAAGCGAGGGCTGTGTCGTAGAACAAAGGTTTTGCAAACCAGATTATCGAGCAAAAATTGTGAAAAAGGCTTCAAAATAACCATCACACTAAACAACCTCTCCCTTTCAATTGAATTAACACGAGATAGAATACAGAATTGCATTCGAAGCAGAGTCGGAAAATTCACCAAAATTGTGGCGCAGGTTTTCCTGGAAAATCGGAGTCGTTTCGGGCGGTGCTTACCCTTTCCCGAAGAGCTTCTCTACGCCGTACTGCCCTTATCATAATCTACATTCTGACCTTGTCAATTTGTTCGATTTCGGTGAGGCAACAATTTTCCCGAAATCCCTAGGGTAAAAATCGGAGGTCACGAACAAAATGGGAGGAGTTGATGAGGACAACAAACCAAGAGAAGATGCCGGAAGGAGTACAACGGTCGTCGCAAATCTTCTGCCCGTTCGTTCTCGACGGTGATTTTGGCTGGATTGGAGAGACGGCGGAAATTGGGGTTGCGGCGTGGGTTCTGAAATCTGGGGGAGGAAAAACTTGGACAAGATAAAGAGGCACCCGCTTATGGGAGAGGGGGGTATGGTTTTGGGCTCAACACATGTTCTGAGACCCGGGTTGCGTATTTCCTTGAGAAACATGGGTTTCAGCCCAAAATCACCTAATTCTTGGTCTCAACCCAAAAAAATGCCCAACCCAGGTCTTAGAACATCTTAGGGCCTGTTCTTTACACTGGGTTAAGAACAGGTTCTGGCCAATTTTTGGGGTTGAGACCCAAAATTTTCCCAAAATGTACTGAACCCCATGTTTCGCAGAAGAAGACTCAACCCCGGGTCTCAGTTTTTGGGTTGAGACCAAAAACTGAGAACTCATTTCTTTCCCCTCTTCTTTCTTCTTCCTCCTTGACCGGCCCACTTCGCCCCTCAACATTCTCCAGCACAAATTCCACTTTATACGGCAAATTAGCAGAAATCTTCTTGCCTTTGTGCAGACCAACATACAGCTTCAAAAACCCAATTTTCCCGTCTAAATCGAGCTCGGGGACTTTGGGCACATGGTACACTTTCAATGGCACCTTCACCCGAACTCTAGCCCCAATTTTAGCTTGCGCTTCCGTTGCAATCTCATCATAAACAGCATCTTCTGAACCTGCAGCTGTAGCTGAATTCGAAGACGTCTCTGCTTCAGCAATTATGGTTGAATCCGAGGAGGATCTAACGGGGGTCAAAGAAACAAAGGGTGAACATTTCCTCTGCTGGGTTTTGATTTTGAACAACGGGGTGTCTGAAGATGAGATTCTGTGAGGTGGGATGGCAAAAGAATTGGATTTGGAAATGGGAATGTTGAGAATTGATGAAGAGCAGAAAGGCAAGGAGGTCATGGTGGCTTTGTGAGCTTCTTATATTTTTAAGGAACTTGTGGGGACTATATACATTTGTTTGCAGATCTGCCGGAATCGGGGAAGAAGGGAGGAAGCAAAAAGAAGAGAGAAAAAAAAAAATTACGAGGAAGATGCGATGAACCGGAAAAAATGGAAGAAAAAAAATGAAGATGTGAGAACCTCTTCTTCTTCTTCTACCAAGAGTTTACTACTGCCGTTGTACTCCCTCTTGTGAGCAAAGGTGAGAACAGGAAAAAATGGAAGGAAAAAAACGAAAGGAAAAAAAAAAAAGTTGGGGAAGAAGATGAACAGTGTCACCGACACTGTTCATCAAAGTTTTTGTAAATAGGCCCCTGCTATTTTCTGTTTCTTAAATGACAGCCCCAACTTATTTTTTTTTAAATTAAATATTAAACTATCTTAAACTAAAAATATTGTGTAAACTTAAATATATCATTAACATTAAAAACAATTACTATGGACTGAAATATTATTATAATGTAAAAATTAATTTTTGGTTGAATATGTAAAAAATGAAATATTGGGGTTTTATCTGCTAATAAAAGTAAAATTTTTGAAAAAAGTATTGGAAAAAATATTGGGTTAAACCCAATGTTTTTTAGCTTGGGCTGAGAACTGGGTTACAACCCAGTTCTCAGAACCTTATTTCTTAAAAATGGGCTAAGACCCAGTTGGGATAAGAACAGGTTCTGAGACCTGTTCTCAGAACTCCCTAAAGAACAGGCCCTTAAAGAGTGAAATGGAGAATTGAAGAGGAAATAAGGGTGTAGGTAAAAATATTTATGATGGCAGAAATGTATAAGGATATTATTGTCTTTTCACCACTTAAAATTTTAAAAGTGTTATGTGTTTAGTAAAAAATGTCTTGTAATTAACATGCCCCTTTTTAAAACTCAACTCATTTAAAGCTACAATATTACTTACATAAAAATATGTGTAATATGTTAATTTTATCATTAAATAAGGTTGCGAAACTCTATATTCAAAATAAAATGTGTTAGCTTTATCATTAATAAGGTTAGAATATATATAATTTATAATAGAGTAAAGTCGTCATTTGGTCCCTTACATATTGCTTAATGATCTTTTTGGTCCCCTACATTTTAAAATCACCTTTTGGTCCTTTACATATTGCTTAATAATCTTTTTGGTCCCCTACGTTGCAAAGCGATCTTTTTGGTCCCTTACTTTTATTTTTTGAACTATTTGGTCCCTTGGCCGTTCAACTCGATGGAAAATATTAATGTCAATCACGTATCGTTCACGGGAATCCGTTAGCGAAGGGAAAACTTGTCCAACATAATTATTGGGATGCTAAAAATGATGTTGGGACAAGTTTTCCATTTATTGATGGAGTCTTGTGAATGGCACGTGAATGAAATTAACATTTTCTGGTGGGTTGAATGGAAAGTTTGCCCTTTCGCTAATGGAGTCGTGCGAACGACACGTGAGTGATATTGATATTAATATTTTCCATCAGATTGAACGCTCAAGGGACCAAATAGTTCAAAAAATAAAAGTAAATGACCAAAAAGATCATTTTGAAATGTAGGGGACCAAAAAGATTATTAAACAATATGTAATGGACAAAAAAGATCGTTTTAGGGGACCAAAAAGATCATTAAACAATATGTAAGGGACCAAATGAGACTTTACTCTTCATAATATTTTGAGATAATCAAATAAATTTAATAAGGTTAACAAGATAATTTGATCAATTTCCTTGCAATGTATGCAACAAGCTAAAACATAATATTTTTAAGAACTGATAGAGTAATAATTAACAAATTGATGAGGGCATCCAAAATCAAGCAACAAGTCAAAGTCAAGATGCAAGTAATTCCGGAGAAGCTGAGGAGGATGTTCGAGTTCTACATAGAGGTCCTACAATGCTTCAGGATCCAAGTCCGTATCAGAGGGATCCACTTGTAGACATTACTGGGCCCATGACCAGAAGCAGAGCGAAGAAGGTTCGAGATGCACTCAACAACCTTGTTCAAGCTTGCCATCAGGATGCTCAGTTAATTCTAGAAGCCCACGCCTTGGAGGAAAATGGAGGAAATGTGCGATTTGCAACTCTTTTAACTATCTTTGAAGAAGAGGCGCAAATCAACAAGTCCCAATGAAGAAGAAGGCTGTTTCTTGAAGTCTTGAAGATGCAGGAAGGTTCTTGGGCTTTAAAGAAACAATTCATGAAATTCCCTACACGTTGGGCCGACCCAAACTCATGGACCAGCCCACAAGTTTTGGCCAGCCCAAGAAGCAACAAGAAGCCGCGCGGACAAGCCCATAAAGCAAGCCCACACGGTTCCTTAAATTAGTTAGGGTTTTTTCGGATTTAATTAATTAAGTGTTTTATTTCTTTTAGTTAGTTTCCAAAAAGGGTTCTTTCTTGATCTCTTTTTGGGAGTAGGATTTTTATTCTTTCCTACTCGTTTTCGAATTAAGTTTCCTTCTTGTTTTGGTAGTTGTAAATTCGGCAATCACCCAATGATGAGGTGACCGAATTCTTCTTTCCTTTTCTTACCATTCCTACTTCTTTCCGGGTTTGGTAATTGTAAAAGAAATTAACCTCTTGGTTAATTTCCAATTCTAATTCTTTCCTTCTTCTACTTCTTGTACTAATTTTCGGCTGCCTCATCCTTATAAATAGGCACCGAATTCATCAATAATAATTAGCGTATTTCAGATCATAAACTTAGTGTTTGAAGTACCTCCTTTTATTGCTTTATGTATTTGCATGTCGTAGTTTACATAATTGCATGAACTTAGCTAATTAGGTTATTTGCTCTACCTAATTATTCGCATGTTCAAAACTCTTTTCTTACACTTGGTTCGAATCTAAAACAAAAACAACTAGATTAGGTCTTTTTGTTTCTCTGATTTCGAAAGTAAGTTAGAGTGTTATACGAGCTCGCCGCTTAATCACAAGGTCCTTGGCAACATTATCCGCATGTGTACAACCGTCCACATCACAAATTCTATGTCTATCAATTACAGGAGTTGTTGTTACAGTTGTCATGCTTATCACAACTATACTGTTAACCTTAGTCGTGGTTTACGTTTGGCGAACTCCACCTTTACTAGTCACACTTTTCTTTGGTGTATTTTTCACAATGGAGGGAGTCTATGTTAGTTCCATTCTCACAAAAGTTCCAGATGGGGGCTGGATTCCATTCGGCATTTTGCTTGCTCTCGCATTCATCATGTTTTATTGGTTCTACGGAAGGCAAAGGAAGATGGAGTACAAGTTAGCTCACAAGATAGACTTGAACAGACTTAAAACACTAGTTTCTGATCCAAGTGTTCATAGAGTTCTTGGACTTTTGTTTTTCTATTCCAATATTCAAGATGGCCTAACCCCTATTCTTGGCCATTACATAAAGAATATGAGGTCCCTCCACAATGTCACTATTTTCGCCACTCTTAGATATGTGATGGTTCCGAGAGTTGAACCAAATGAGAGATTTATTGTCAGAAGATTAGGCCTCAAAGGGGTTATGGTTGTTTAATTCAGTTTGGCTATGCAGATTCTCTAAGTCTTGGAGGGAATGAGTTTATTCGTCAAAACTGATAACTTACATGCTTATATATCTAGCTCATTGCCTAATGATGTTTTGCCAGCAACAACTTCCACCACGGATGATGAAATTTCAGACATACAAGAGGTTGCACTTGCTGGTTTGGTCCATGTACGTGGGAAGATGAGGTTTCATGTTGGTGAGAATTGTACATGGTTTGATAGGACTATGCTTGCATTTTATGAAAATTTTTCATAGTAATTACAGGTTAGCTTTACCTACTTTGGGAGTGCCATTGCCAAATTGTATAGAAGTTGGAATGCTTTATCTAAGATTCACCTATAATGGGGCTTGAAATGGGAGGTGGTGTCAACCGAATGAGGGTAAAACCGTCCAAGGATGACAAATTTGAGCTGCTCACCTTTCAGTTGCTACCTGGTGTTCGGTGATTGGATCAGCATTTTTATATTCTAATTCGGTTTTGCTTCAAAAGACGTCGTTTGGGTCCTCTTTTGGGCCAAACCACATCTTTTTTAGAGAAGAACCAGGTTTTTTTTTTTTCCTCCATCTTCAAAATCCGCGCATTCTCTCTCTTCCTCGTCAGCTCTGAATCGGCTCGGAGGCCATTTCCTATGGTGAGGGTACGAGCCGTCCATGGAGGAAATTAAAATCCTTTTTCTTTCTCCTTCTTGCCCGGTCCAATGTTTCTTTCAGATGCCTCGAAAGCTTCGTCGATAATCTATACTTTCAGAGCGATGGCTTCCATCCACAAGTTCTCTGACAACGCCGATGCTAGGGTTTGTTGGAGACACAAGAAGATGGTTCCCGCTTCAGCAAGCATCTTCAAATCTGGCAATTGGATGCTATTATCTAACTGCTAAAGTTGCTCTTTGTAAACCATTCATGGATTTTAGCTCTGATCTCAAATATTTTTAAGATCCTCGTAAAAAAAGGTTGAGCCTTTCTTTTATTGTGGTCATTTTTTTGTGCTTTATTTTTGCTAAACTCCTTCGTCCTAATCTTTTTACTATTTTTTTTCAACAGATCTGAAATTGTTTTTAAGTAGTCTTTTGTGCAAATGCATTAGCAGAGTCAAGAACGGTTTGCGTAATGGAGTCGAGAGGGATCCGTCTTTGGCGGGGGCTAGACAATTGAGTACCGCCAGCGTAAAAATCTGTTCACGGTGAAAGGTACTTTTTCATATTTTTTATTCACCTTTTTTAGATTTGGTTTTTGCTGATGTTATTTTAGTCTTTGATTTTTGTGTGTGTGTGTGTGTATCTGTGTGTGTGATTCTTTTCTTTCTTTTTGAAGAATGAAGGAGGAAGGATGAGATTTAAGAAAGCTAAGAAGATGATAAAACTCATAGCTTTACAAAGGTACTTTGTTTCGCTGCTATACATACATCTCATATGTCCTTTCCTATTCTTTCTGATTTGGTTTTTTTTTCCCCAGCCATTTCTGATTGAGTTTTCTTTCGTTTCATTATGACACTGAGGTCTTCACATTTTCCTTTTGATTCAGTATTTTTATTTCCTTGGTTTAGTGGTATTTTTTATGTTGTTGATTCTGTTATGGTTTCGGAAGGATGAGAAAGTAAGAAAAGAGGATAAAAAACTCACATGTATTTTTCCACCTTTTAGCTGATTCCATCTTTTCCACTACTCTCTTGATGGAACTTGTCTTCCTTCGTTCCTATTTGTTGAATTTAAGATTTTATTGTTGAGCATTACTCTATGTAGATCCTGCTTTTGGTGTTTCCTTTTAATAAGGAACAGAATGCCGAATTGTCAAAACCTTCTCCAAGGTAGTTGGAGAACTTCTCTGAAATTTCACTCATCTAAAATTCAACTATAATGTGGCTTCATTGCAACAGTTTGCTTCATCTTTTGGCCGGCGTTGTTTAGGTCATGGTGCCTTCAGCTGCTCCGTTGCTGCTAGCTATGATGGCTCAAACCATCCAAAGTACTGCCCTACTACAATGTAAGCCCATCTAAAGGTAGCTGATTTTTTTTACACTATGTTTTTGCCTTCTTTTAGTCTTCATAAAAATGTATTGATTTGCATTTTCAGATGGGAAACTTTTTGGCTTTGTGGGTTAACTAAGAATGAAGACTCTGTTGCAGTCTGCTCCATCCGGTCATGACCGACGTAATGCGGTGGAAGGTCAATTCTTTATAGATTACAACCCATTCTGACCTATTCTTTTTTTTTTTTTTTTGTTGTCTATCTTATGTTGTTTTTCTTTCTTCTTTTTTTGTTGTCCAAAGGATGAGAATTTCTGAAATATGAGAAAGCTGAATAGTGGATACAAATTATCGTTTTCATTTTTTCCCTCTTGCTAAATGTAAAATTTGGTCTCTTTGCTTCCTTATATTTTTTTATTTTATTCTCTTTCTTTTCACCTCATAGCGTTGTCTTTTTCGTTTTTGTTTTGGTGGTTGAGCTGAGAAAGTGTTAGGCTTAAAGAAGGGAGTAAAATGGAAGATGATGAGATGTTAAGGAAAGAAGAAGAATAACGCCATTGGCAAGAAAGGTTTGCCAAAGAAAATAAACTATTAAAGAAAAATCTTGTGACTTTTTGAGTAATGCTTTCTTTACATGGCTTTCCTTCACAACATAATGCCTTCTTCTTTTTTTTTTTTTTTTTTTTTTCCCTTTTTTCTTTTCTTTGGCATAACAATAGTATTTCTTATTTCTAGAATTCATCTATAAACTTTATTTTTGGGATTTCTATGGAGTTTTGCCATGGATTATCCCATATTTGGTCTATTTGAGGGTCTTCATGGCTATAATAGTCAAGAAAATGGTATATACTGGGTGACTTGAGTATGATTTTAGCTTGGAGTAACAATGGCAAATGTTTTGAGATTTTTTTCATAAAGACCGCCATATCTGTTTTATAGTTTTGATCTGTTAAATATTACATTTTTCTGATTTTGTGTATGTTCTGTGCAGTTGTAGGTTGTGGATCTAAAGAAACTGATTTTGGCTCATGTTTCTATATAGGATCATATAAATCAGAGGCTGGTGTTTAGGTTATTTCTAGAGAGGATCTTTCTAAGTTAGTATGCTTTCTTTATTATTAAAAGTAAGATAACAATAAGTTGCAGGCTCAAATTGGATATCTTGTAGCTCTTTATTCTGTTACTCCAACTCATTCATTTGGGAACTCTGTTTTGCAAAATCATTAGAATTTGATTACAAGATTATGTATTTTTCTGTCAAATGAAACTTAATTTTTCTAAATTTATAGGCCTGCTCTGATGCTTCCTGGTTCCACCATACCTTTAGTGGCTGTGCGGTTTTGCCCTATGGCATTTAGCTTGGGGGGACTTGATTCATATACTCTTTTAGCAAATTGATGTTCTAGATTTTTATTGTAACACAACTTCTATATTCTTATGAGAAATCTCTCTGCTGATGACAACTGCCTTCTTCGGGAAATGTCTGCCACATTGCCTTATTTTAGCAGTGGCCACCCTTGAACTTTTTATATATCTATGATGCATAAAGTGTTGAATCAATAGTGATCATAACAGGAATTCATTATGCAGCAATAAATGACATTTCCTTGTACTTTGTCATTGTTTTTGTCAGCTTACTGCCTAAGTTATCTGTAGATCTGATAAGTTGAGTACATCATCCTGAGATGCGTTGTTTAAATTTTCACTTCTTAAATCTGTTCAGGTCATTTGATGACAAATTTTTGGTATTATCCGCACAAGATAGCTATTGTACTCTCCTTGAATTTGAAAACGAAGAACTGGGATAAGTATCCCTATATCTGGTTTTTTTTTTTTAGTTCTCAGTTGTGTGTGCGCTTATTTATTTACACTTATCTGTACCGTTCTCTCAGGATTCACATTTCAATATAGCCCTAGATGCATCATGAAACTAACATAACAGTCTCCAGACAAGGAAGGTAAAAATTTTCCCTCATGTTTAACGTTTTTTTTCCTAACTGATGTTCGTTTGGTTTATGATGTTGATTTTTTAATGCGTTTTGAAGGAATTCTTTGATGGTTTCTAAAAAAATGGAGAAGAGAATCAAAATTACTGACTGACATACTGAGGATAGCATGAATAAAGCAGTAGAGGTCTGTGAAGATTGATCACAATTTAGCTATGCTGGATTCCGTCCTAATTACCCTCTTTAGTAAAACCAAAATATATCTTTTTGTACCATTTATTTATTCTTCTTTCAGTAATTTATTAAGTTATTTATAGAATGCTATTTTTTGTGATTGATTGAGTTTTCTATAGAATGCTATTCAGTAGCTTTCTTATGTTGGTTAATGACTTGCTATTGATGGATTATTAATTTTTATGGTCAAGGGTGGCAGCTATGTACATGCAAGGGGACTTTTAACTCATCACACATTCAAGAATATAACGTAACAGTTTAACTACTATTTATTATTGTGTTTGCCTATTTTGCTCCCCTTCTTTGTTGGATAGTTTTTCTTGAGGCAAGCTTGGGGTTTCGATTCACCTTAATTTGATGATGGTATGTCTAAATATTGTTGTGTCACAGGAACATGCGATTGACCCCCAAGGAGTGATGTAAGACATCCTCGTGCAAGCTTCACACAAATGGAGCTACGTCCCCAATATGACATGCTTTATTCAAAAGAAAGGTAATTGTGGATCCCAGTTGCAGAAGATGTAACAGAAGAGAAGAGGCGGTGGAACATATCTTTCTAGAGTGCAAGCATTCTCACAAAATATGGAGGGACTTAAGATTGGGTTTAGATTTTCAAATTGGAAGTCCAACCCCATTTATATATTAGTTCAAGGATTGGATAATGACAATGCCAGATAGAGAGGTAATCATTGAATCATATTTCATTATTTGGGAAATTTGGAAAGCAAGGAACAAAAGCGTGTGGGAGGGTAAATTGGAGGATCCAATAAGGGAAGCGATTGAGGCGCAAAAGGGGGCAGCACTTTGTAACAGAGTTGGAAAAAATTATATGGGAAGACAAGAGTGGTTGGAGAAAAAAGAATCTGCAGAGGACGGAATAGCCGTAATGATGAAAGGAGAGATGGTGAATGGAAGGACTTGGGGTATGGACGCTCCTTCCATTGGTTAAGCTGAATGTGTTGCCGTAATGGATAGACCACATCAATTGAGCGCATGCAGAGGAGGAATTGGCTGGACAATAATGGTAAAGCGCAGGGAGCAAAGAAGGTAAACTCCATGTCGACAAATCATGTCGGAGGCATTGGTTTTACAAGATGTAGCAAATTGGCTTAAGGAATGTGGGTACAACAAGGTGATATTTAAGACGGATTGTCTAATGATTATAAATTATTCAGAAGCTCAAGTCAAGTGGACGTGGAGGTGGAAGAAGTACTTAGGGACATCCAGCAAAGTTTGGAAAGCATGGATTTATGTATCTTTGTATAAGTAAATAGAGAGCATGTCTCTGAAGCTCACAAGCTAGCAAAATATGCAGTATACTCTGTAATATGATATCTATTACCTACATAAATAAAGTTAACGCTTGAAAAAAAAGAAAAAGAAACTTGTGTTGCTTTATTAATTTATTTACATGCTCTTTTTATTATAACTAATAACATTCACAATCATAAAACTAGATGAGGATGGAGGCGCGATAGCGCAAACGAATCCCCCTAGTCAAGCATAAAACAAAAAAAGATCACTAAGAAAAAGTTGGGTTGGAGTTTTCAAGATGAAATCAACTTGCATACTGCAAAAATTGTGATGGATCTACGCTTGGAATTAAACTAGGGTTGGAATTCTATTTCCATATGCTTAGAGAGAATAATGGGAATGGATTTATGTGATTAAACTATTTGTAATAGTCGATCTACATTTTGTATGCCCATGGCATTTAATTGAGGGAATGTGATTCCTATCAATAATTTGGATATGATATGAATGTAAAAAAATATTAATGATGCCGATTTGATGTGTTTAAAAATAATTAATGATGTGTTTAATTAAGAATGTACTACATCTATCTCATTAATGTGAGAAAAAGGATTTTTCAATCCTTAGAAAGTTGCAGGAAATGTGATTGAATAGGCATTTGGTTGAAACGACACAATATGAAGTTACAACTTATAAGTTGCAACTTTTGAGAACTAATTGGATGCAACCTTTTGCTTGAACAGTCATAATTTAAACATGCAAGTTGATAATCTTTGATAACATCTGAAAGGATGCCGTGAACTCTATAAAAGGTCATCTTGGGGTTTAGATGCTGCAGAATTCAGATAAAACAAGAATCAGAAAATCTCTGCTCTCTGTGCTCGTCTTAAGGGATTGAGGAACTTAGTGCAAGAGTTCACTCTTTCAACTTCATCTTATCCCAAAGGAAATTCGTCTTGAATACTATTGCACATTATAGTGGACGAATTAAGCCTTAAGGAAAGTGTTGTACACGATTTGAAGTCAAATATATAAACTTATATATAGCCATCTTGCACCTTCTCTTTTTTTTTTTTTTCAACACTCTTAAGGCTTAATTAGTCACTTAAGATGGTTGGGTTCTTTACAATATTTTTCTTCCAATTTTATGAAAGTTGAGCAATTCAATGGAGGAATCTTTGTTCGTTGGAAGAAGATGGTCATTTTCTACTAATGGCTCTCAAAGTGGTATATGCATTTTCGACTCCAAAGCCTACAAGAAGTGATGATGAAGAGTCTTTGAATGACTTTCACAACATGAAAATATGGGATACAAATGCTGAAAGTTGCAGAGGACACAAGGAAAGGTACATAAGAGAAACTTAACAAGTAAGAAATTTCTTGTCTCTAATATTTTCTACTGCAAAATGGTTGATGGTAAATCTGCCATGGGATAATGGGCTGAAAAATAAAGTGTGAAAATCACTTTAATAAATATAGCACAAAAATGAATGAGTCTACACTGTGTGATCTTGGGTTGACAAAATCCAACAATCATTCAATGATTTTAAAAGGGATCTCAAACATAGAAATGATGAGATTGCCCTTGAGACTCAAGGAAGAAAACAAAATGCTTCCATCAATTACAACATGAAAGGACACTACAAGTATACGTGCATGCTTCTAAATCAGAAGTACGATAATTCTTCCAATTATAATGAAAGTAAAGGTCTTGTGGTAATGATTTCTAAATTGCAAATCATGGAAGAAGACTTTACTTGATGGATTGATTCTGGTTCAACTATGTGTGCATTAATATTTCATTCGTAATGACATTGTATCATCAACTTAAATGTCATACATAAGTAAATTAGCAGTATTATTTGTTTGATGTTTGCACAATTTTAGGGCATGTTAAACTTTGACATGTTACTTACATGAAAGTTATGCCATGATTAAAGTTGACTTTTTGTTTCAAAATGGATATGTTTCAAATAATAATGAGAAATGTGAAACATGCATATAAGCCAACATAAGGCAACTAGTTCAGAAACTGAAAGAATGACTAACAAGTTATATGTTATTAATTTATTGATTTTATGCATAGTGATCAATCTTTATCACTTTTATGATACACCTCCTTTATAATGATATCAATGATCTGCGAGATGTATTGATGATTGTACAAGTTTTATGAAGTTCAATTTTTGTTGCAATTTAAATGCCGAGCATTGCATGCTTTTAGATATATAAAAATGCAGTTGAACTTACGTAAAATATTATGATTATATGCTCAAAAACTTGTCTTAATGGTGAGTAGTATAATAGAGGATTTTTCTGAATTTAATGTATGAAACATGACATGGGGTGAAGTTGTTATTAACAATGTATTACATGTCTTTTATTCAACCACATCTTATGAGTTTTTGTACAAAAGAAACCAAACCATTGCAAAGGTTCTTGAAACCTGTTAAATGAATTTGGGTAAAAGAGGTGTCAAGTGCATTTTCTTAAGATATACACAAAATGGCAAGGCCTATCATTTTGAGAATAGAACCTATTGATTTGAATCAAGAGTTGCTATTTTAACAAAGAACAAATTCACCTCAGTACCTAAATGGATTGAAAAATGGTTTGAAGAAAAATGAGACAATAATTGAAAAAATACCAATTATTGGACCATGGCATATACAACATGGTGGTATTTGATCATCAATAGTATGATAACTATTGATTTTGTAAGATCACAAGGAAATATGTTGATCCTTTAATAAAAAGACACTTACAAGAGATTTGGTGTTAGCAATATCAAAAGACATGGGATTGAAGTCCAATTACTAAAATCACTCACAATGGAACCTCAATTTAACACTAGTTACAACGACTAGTCTTGAATTCAATGTGTCAAAGTACATTGGCTAAGTGATTTGAACACTACAAAATGATGACAATGGTGGTATTGTTGGTATTCCCGCTAGTTAAAGAAGGTTGAACGTTGAGTTCTTAACAAGTTTCGGATAATGCTACTAATGGCGGGGGCATTGAGAGCTTGCTTATATGGGTATTGGATTTCTGGTATCCACTAAGGTTTTGGACTTAACCTTGGAAATACTCATGAAAGGATATGGATACATGACCAAATGTATCGTACAAATGGCGCAATTGAGATACATTGTGAAATTGTGTATGAGAGTTTACATGGCTTGTTAAATGGTTATTTGGTTCAAAGCTTGTCTACCAAATGATATCAATAAGTTATAAATAACTTTCACTAAGATAGTGGTTCAATCGAAAGACACCATTATTGACGCACAATTTATCAGTGATTTTTAGTGATCCAAGAATACTTTCAAAGTATTGAAAAATGGCAGGGGATTGTGAGAAAAAGGATTTTTCAATCCTTAGAAAGTTGCCGGAAATGTGATCGAATAGGCATTTGGCTGAAACGACACAATATGAAGTTACAACTTATAAGTTGCAACTTTTGAGAACTAATTGGATGCAACCTTTTGCTTGAACAGTCATAATTTAAACAAGTTGCTAATCTTTGATAACATCTGAAAGGATGCCGTGAACTCTATAAAAGGGTCATCTTGGGGTTTGGATGCTGAAGAATTCAGATAAAACAAGAATCAGAAAATCTCTGCTCTCTGTGCTCGTCTTAAGGGATTGAGGAACTTAGTGCAAGAGTTCACTCTTTCAACTTCATCTTATCCCAAAGGAAATTCGTCTTGAATACTATTGCACATTATAGTGGACGAATTAAGCCTTAAGGAAAGTGTCTTGTACACGATTTGAAGTCAAATATATAAACTGATCTACAGCCATCTTGCACATTCTCTTATTTTTTCCAACAATTAAAAGAGGAATGCTTGTAGATAACCAAAATTATTATGTTTTTCTTCATTTTGTTTTTGCTAGAATTTATTTCATCAGTTGTGGAAGAAAAATAGCGATAACAATAAGATTCATTAAACAAGTGTAACATTAATTATTTTCAGAGATAGCAAGGTGGCAGCATAAGTACTTACCTCCAGGGGGCCATCATATATTAATCAAACAAGTGTTGTCCGCAATTCCTAACCTATACTTGGGCAGAGTTGGAACATAGTTTGCAAAATTACGATCCTACATGGGATCGATTTTGGTGCATGATAGGTATCGATAGGATTAGATCAGAAGATTCTACACAAAATGTGCAATTGTAAAATTACTGATAAATTATAGAAACTACTCTTATTTGAGTCATTTTAGCAAATTTGTATAGGATCAGATAAAATCAGAAGTATGATCGATTTGGTATTTTGGGATCGTAGTATCGGATGATCTTACGCTACGTATCCCGATATTGCAAACTATGGTTGGAACCTCTAAAGTCGGGACCAGATTCTCTGTCTATTTTTTCTCTATCTTGTCATGTCTACTGAAAGCAAAGTCAACTTACTTTGCCACTCATTCATATTTCATCAACAAATAAGTACGAATGAGTAGAAAAAATTAACGTTACTTTGCTCTCAGTGGACGACACTACAGAAAATAAGTGAAAGGCATTAGGCATTGTGCAAGTGATATGCATTTTAAAGCTGCAAAGAAGATCTTAAAATACGTGAAAAGTACTATATATTTTGGTTTCTTTTCAAGAAATATGAAATGATGAAACTTTATTATTTTGTTGAAAGTGGGCCGGATGCTATGATGATATGAGAAGTAACTCAAACTATTTGTTTAGTTTTGGTTCTAGATGTTTTTGATGGAGTTCAAGGAAGCAGGATGTGGGGCATAATCAACAGCTAAAGCAGAATATGTGGCTGCCTCTGAAGCAGTTAATCATGTATTATGGTTAAGGAAACTGATGGTAGACTTGAAAAGAGACCAGAAGGAAGCAACAAAGATTTTTGTTGACAATGAACCAACTAAATCCATTTCCAACAATCCAATATTTCATGGCAAAACTAAGCATTTCAAGATCAAATACTATTTTCTTCGTGAAGTCGAAAAAACTGGAGAGGTTACTTGATATGGATTAATTCTTTACTCGAAGAGTGTTTGAGAACTGCAGTGTTTGAAAAATGACCAATAAATCCCCAATTTGACCAATAAATCCCCAATTTAATATGTCTAGTTACTTTGTCTATGGATAAAAAGGATCTAATATTGATATAAGAAAGCGTCGTAAAGATCGATTCGCCGTTTTAGGCCAATACAATAAATATTGCCTACTACTTATGTCAGGATCATAGGCAAGGTAAAGTTTTTTACTTGAAAAAAGTAAGAGAGATGAAATTGACTTGAAATAGTGTGCCCCTTAGAATGTAACGAAAATAGGAAGTCCAGGAGAAACTACTTGTTATAGCATAGCGAGCCACGAATTGATCATAGAATGATCTGGCCTGGTCGACCCAATCATGATATTGAAGAATGGGGCCTTTTCTCGAAAAACTCCGGATCTCGATAAGAGTTGAAGATGGTGCAACATCGAATCCTGTTACCTTACTTCGAATGGAATCTTAGCCCGCCTCACTTTCTTTACTGCATAAGCGAAGTCAAGGGATTTCCGTCTAACTAGTGGCTGAGAGTAAGCAAGCTACCTTCATTCAACAGATTTGTGGTTGAGTCAATAACATGCCTTAGGTCGGGACTCTTAGATCACAGTTTAATTCCTTCTGACCTCAACCACTACTTGCATTTAATAGTAGAATCAAGTTCTATTTAAACTATAAACCAAGCAACAAATTGAAATGAAAAACTAATTTAATTAGGTGAAACTAAACCCTTATTAACATGCAATTCTAAGACCTAAAAAAAAAAAAGTTAACATGTAACTGACAAAAGTCCAGTGAATAGAATTCGAAAAATATAGGGTAAAACCTTATGCCAATTATATCACATATGAATTCTCTGAATAAAATAGTTGGCAGACAACCTTTATATAGTGGTAAGGTTGGCCGAAAATTGGAATAGAAATAAAGAAGAAATAAGAAATAGAAATTGGAATTCAATTACAATTGGAAACCTTATACGACCAAAACCTAATGAACTACATAATTGGCAAGTGAGAAATTCAACTATCACTTGTAAAAGGCATTCCATTAAAAACATAGGAAAAAAGAACTTAAAATCATACTAAAAATATTAAAGGGAAATTGATGAGGTCATCCCTAGCTCAAACTTGCCAAGTCAACATCTGCTGATTCAACCCAAAGACATACCTTGGATAGACGTATTAAGAAGGACAAGTGGTTCACCTCTTCACCATAATTGGAGCCATGGGACCTACAAATCCCTCTCGACAAAGTTCAAGGCATTTCTTGAAGTCCTGGAAAGCTTTCTTGAACTTCTTGAAACATTTCTTGATAAATCTTGAAGTTGTCAAACTTCTCGGTTTAATATGTTGGTTACTAATTACGAATCTTGAAGAAATATGAAGAATCTTGATTTTCTTGATTTTCGGCATTTTCGACGGGTTCAGAAAGCTTCTCATTGTGTCCGAAACAGTCTGAACTATTTGGTGAAGTTTTCCTACTACAAATCAACAAAGTCATGCTACGCCATTCATTGGGCCGAAACCATCTAGCATCCATGCTCCATCAATTCGGCTAGCCCACTTAGAAGGCCCATAGCCGAAACCCTATTCCTGTTAGGGCTAGGTTTTGAGGTTCTTGAATTGGATTAGGATTTGTGCATATTTCTTAGTTCTTTTCCTTGTTAGTTTAGGATTAGTTAAGGTTGTTACAAGTTTGTTACAACTTGACAAAATCCAGGAGTTAGTAATTTCCAAAAAGGGTTCACTTCTTTGAATCCTTTTTGTGATAGTTTTAGAAGTTCTTTTTATTCTTTTTTTCATGGGAATTTCATGCACCATACTTCCATAAAGGTGACAAAATTCTCTTTCCAATTCCATGCTTCTTTTGGATTTGGAGTTGTAAGGAATTTCCAATTCTTATTGGTATCCACTTTTCCCAAAAAGGTTTCACTTCTTGAAATCCTTTTTGTATTAGTTTTGAGTAGTTTCTTTCCTTATTTTTAAAGGTGAATTTCGTGCTCCCTATGTCCTAGGGCAGCCGAAACTTAACCAACCAATTTCCATGCTTCTTTTGGAAATTGCTTTGTAAGGAATACCAACTCTAGTTGGATTCCACTTTTAGTTGTTTCCTTTTCTCTTATTTTTTGATTGTAAAAGGCACACAACCTCCTTCCTATATAAAGGGAGTTGGGGTGAAATTTATCAATAGACAAATATTATAATTCAGATTATTATATCTTGTGAGGTTTATTCCTTAGCTTTAAAATTGTTATTTTGCAGTTGTGTAATTTGCATGTTAATGTTTAGATAACATAAGCGAGACTATAAGGTAATTAGGTTTCTTGCTTCACCTAATTTCTGCTGGTTTCAATTTGTTTATTCTTGCTAGGTTATAGCCAAAGTAGTTTATCTTACTATATGCCTTGCCTTGTATGAATTTCGAAACTTAAGTAAGTTAAGGTGTGCCCTTCAACGATCCACTTTCCTAGGCAACATTCCGCATGTGTGATTTGTATAGATATTTGTTCCCACAAATTTGTTGATTCAATTTGTGCGTCCGATACCGATCAAATTTTCAATCCAAAGCATTAATTAAATGATTAATTTGTCGAGATTGGCGTGCTGCAATTTTTGTTAATTTGATTATTTAGATTGGAGACATCAATTGTTTTTTTTTTAATAATAAATTTTATATTTTATTACTCAAAAGTGAATCAGTCATACAACCTGATCTGATAATAGTCAGGTACAAACAATTGAAAATAAACTAAATCAAACATATACAAATCTTAACAAGTAATAATCCGTATAGATTTAAGTACAACAAAAAATCGCCATTGCGCTGGACAAATCATGTACCGAAGTATGAATCCGAATATTCTTATGAAAGCCCCAAACTGACTAAATCTTCACTTGATAATAATAAAATATACATCTATTAATATGGAGTAGAAACTCAAATTTATTCGGGGAGACGATATCTCTCACTATGAGATAACGAAAAACTTCCATCATGAAGAAGAAGACAAAAATAAACTAAATAAAAAATAATAAAAAAAAAATCTATTTTCCCCATCTCCCATGAAAGAGAGATGAGGAAAAAAAAATTAGAGAAGAAGGAGGCTAAGGTTTGAGAGGAGACATCAATTGTTTTTGACTGGGCTGATCATGTACGATATAAAAAATATATCTAATAATATAAAAATTAATGTACAACTAAATAAATTGTTAGTAGAAAAACAAACAAACTGAAAGAAATGAAATCTTCACGAACGCAAAGAAATCAATTACTGAACGAAGGGATTTCTTTGATCAAACGGGGTCCACGACAATATTATTAAACAAGAAACAAAATAAACAAACTATAAAGAAAATCAACCTTTCTTCTCACAACTAACCTCATCGCTATTTGTAGCCTAGCCTTTCTTGGCTTTTACCATTCCTTTCTTAATCTCTTGTTGAAGGGACAAGCAAGGGAAAAAGGGGAGTTTTGAAGAAAGGGAAAGTCTTGAGTAAGACATAAATTCTTGAGAAAGATTACACTAAATATTCGTTTCCCAAAATAGTTGGAATGTTGACTAAGATCCAAAGTGATGCAGATTCTCTACTCGAAGAGTTTTGAGAATTGCAGTGTGCAAAAAATTATCAATAGTACTCCGATAAAAAGAACACAGTTTAACCCCTTAGTCCAACCATTATTGCATTCGATAGAACAATTAAGTTGTTTTTAAACTATAAATCAAGCAACAACTTGAAGCAAAAAGCTAATTTAATTAGGCAAAATTAAAACCTAATTAACATGCAATTCTAAGAACTAAACAAAAAGATTATCATGTAATCGACTAAAGTTCAAGTGAGAAGAATTCAAAGATATATAGGGTAATCTTACACCAAATTATATCATCATCAATGAATTTTTTGAATAAAAAGGCTGAGGAGCATCTCTATTTATAGATTATAGAGATGAACGAATTTTACAAGAAAATGAAACAAATTTTTGAAAACTAAAAAGAAAAGGAAAAGAAAAGTCTTTGAAATTACCTATTAAAACTATGACAATTTCAGCTATAACTTTTAAGGGAGGTAGCCGAATTCTCTTCCTAGAAAACAAGAAAAAGGAAATTAAAACCCTACTCAAATTATTAAAATGAAAATCTACTTATTCCTAAAAGAAAGCATGTAAGAATTCTTAATTTTCATAAAAATCCCAATTAAGAAATAATTAAAACAAAATAAGGAAGGAAAATAAAACACACACAAGTACACTTAAGAAATTATCCTTTGTATCACAGGTAAGTCTCTAACTAATTTCAATACTTTAATTAATAGAGTAAATCGATTGTTAATTCGGTTTTGACGGGGTCGTACAAGTTTCTTTTTTCCTTTAAGGCTCTGTTTAAATAGTTTGGACTTTTAGACATTTGATTTACGTTTCTATATAGTTTTTAACTCATTTAAATAAATAAATATATATATATATAAATATATATAAAACATTTTTTATACGTAAAGTTTGGTCTCTTTACATTTTTAGTACCAAATATTTGTGTAATTATCAAATATCTTACTTCCTCCGTCCCACTGAAAGAGCTCACTTTCAAAAAAATTATTGTCTCATTAAAGGAGTGCATTTTGAATTTGTTTACATTACATACCCTTACTAATACAATAATACGTGGTTCACAATTGGCCCTTACTAATACAATAATATTGTACTTCATAACCTATAATAAGTTGTATAATTTTCAAATTGGACTCTTTGAGAGGGGTGGAGGGAGTATGTTTTTATGTTTATATTTCTTTGACACTTTTGTCTTAAAATTAGCTCTTACCGGTTTTAAAAAGTCAAACTAGTAGTCAAAAACGCTACATGACACTTCATCTTCTTATGCTAACAATAATTGAACAACCAATCTCGTCATTTAAAAAAAAAAAATTTATAGTACATTATAAAATATGCACATTTGAGGTAACACAAGAATATAAAATTTGCAAAAGATTCTTACAACACCATTAACTATCGGTTTGATCACTTAAAACGGATTATATTTGTTTCTTGTTGGACTTCAACTCTGTCATTGTGGATCTTGATTGATTCTTACTCGAATTTAGGTTCTGAGGCAATGTTTGCCGATCCTGGTCATTTTAATAGAAGGTCAATTCAGGTACAGAACTGATAGTTGATTGGTCATCTTGTACATTTTGTTATTTTGTTTATCATCATTATTAGTACCACTTTCTTTAAAATCATAACATAATTTAATATTTGGGCATTGAAATATAACTTACTTTGAGATACCTAAATATAATCCAAATTAGGGGACTAATGAGAATGAAACTCATATATTGTCTTCTTGGCTAATGGATATGGACTTAGAAATAGTCATTTCATATTCAAAAACTTTAGAAAGATAGTTCCAACTAATTTGTTGGGTTTCGTTCTAAAAATCCATCTCATTTTCTGTCTCATCCATTTTCTATGATCTCACTTTCTGTATCTTACATTATGTGTCATTTCATTTTCTCTCTTCTCTTTCAGTGTTCTCTCTCTTCTCACTTTCTCACTCAATTTTCTCTCTCTTCTCATTTTCTCACCCAACTTTCTCTCTTTCGTCCTTTCTCTATTCTTATTTTCCCTGTCCTCCTTTCTATCTCATTCCACTTTATCTCTTCTTCCTTCCCTCTCTTTTCTCTCTCTAATCATTTTATTATTTAAAATAATGTGGCATATAATTATTGTGAGGCCAAAACAAGAAATTAGAATTCAATTAGATGAAAAATATTGTACTAACCAAGGATTCATTTTGATAATTATTCTCAGCAACTAATTGTACCAATTCTCATTCCAATTCCATATACTACTTTCATAGACATTCCTAAAAGGTGAACCAAATAGCTGATAAGTACTTACTTTTTTAGAAGTAGAAGTATGCTCGGAAAAACTAACAATAGCGCTCATATGAATAAAAAGTAAACAACGCAACTATAAAGAGACAACACAATTAATATTTCACTTAACGTGTAACTTCTATTCTAGTAGAATCTAAAAGTTTGGCTTTTCTTGAGTAAATATAAATATGAATGTATTTTTTCTTAATATTATTATTGTTGTTCCAATTATTAACCTTCAACGACTACTCCTAATTCCAATCTTTTTCACAGATGGCTTTCCTTTACACAATATATCCATCTCTTTATCTGACGTACGCTGGGCAAACTGCTTATCTTATTAAACATCCTTATGACATTTCTAATGGATTCTACAAGTTTATACCATCTCCTGTTTATTGGCCTACGTTTGTGATATCCACACTGGCAGCCATTGTAGCAAGTCAGTCGTTGATTTCTGCAACATTTTCAATCATTAAGCAATCGGTTGCGCTTGATTATTTTCCACGAGTGAAAATAGTCCACACATCAAACAAGGAAGAAGGAGAGATGTATTCTCCAGACGTCAACTATATTCTCATAATTGTTTGTGTTGCTGTTAGATTAATATTTGGGAGTGGACAAGCTATTGGAAATGCATTCGGTGAGATAATTATTCTGTTCTTTACTCATTTCTTTTTTTAAAAATTTTTTATAAGTCGGCGACAATTACTTTTCTGCATTAATACACAATACAACCTCCGTCTAATAGTAAGTGTCATTTTAAAGACTATTATTTGTTTCAAAATAAGACTCATTCTTTATAAAATGTACATTTTCTTTCCAAATTTAGCCTTTCCCCATTTAATTTAATTACATCAATCATTAATTATCTAGTATTCTCCCACATAATTAATTCTTCAAATCCCCCATAGAAATTACTACTACGAATAATAGTCGCTTTTATTTCTTTTTTAAATTAATCCAAACTAAAGTTTTACCCACAACATTGATAACATTTAGATTAGTTTAGCGATTTTGGGAGTTGATTTTATCAATTGAGAGGGGATCCTTTATCTAATTTAGACTATCTTATTCTTTTTCTATTCAAATTATTGAAACGACCTGACATGAAACTATCACTACTACAAAAAATGACTTTTAACGACGGTTTGTAAGGGTTTTTAACGGCGGTTTTCGGCATTTTTGAACCGCCATCTATCCGGCAGCCGTAGAAAGTTCGGACTTTCTACGGCGGTTCGATTAGGAACCGCCGTTGAAAGTCTAACTTTCTATGGCGTTTTTTTTCAAAACCGCCGTAGAAAGGACTTTCTACGGCGGTTCCTAAGCGAACTGCCGTAGAAAGTTAGGCTTTCTACGGCGGTTTTGAAAAAAAACCGCTGTAGAAAGTACCAAATTTGTAAAAAAAAATTTTAATATTTCATTTTTTTATCTCTGCATTCAAAATATATATATCAAAAACAGCAAGAACAGCCGTAGAAAGTTTTTGATATATATATATTTCAACTTTATTCAAATATATATATATATATATATCAAAAACTTCCATGCTAATAAACCGAACAACCACCAAACTTCACAAAATTTTTGCGTGCATCCATCAAATTCTAATTCATTTAATCATTAACAGCAAGAACAATATAATAACAACATAATCCTGAATTAAACAGCCAATATATATATACAAAAATCCAATCTCAACCTAATCAATTTTGAGAATAAATCAAACCAAAATCAGTAGGAAAATTATAAAATGGACATACAATAAACCACCTATTTAACACTAATCAAACCCGAATTTAATCATTCATCATCTCACCAAATCCGAATTTAACATTAATAATAAACCCTAGGCCAATCGCAATAATCAAGTAACAATAAATTTGTAAAACTTAAATAAAGTTGAAACTATTCGATATAACATTTTTTATGATTTGAAACCCACAACAAGGATCGATTGTGGTGAAATTATGATGGGGATTAACTCCATGTGGTGGGTGATGGCCGATTAAGAAACCATCTCCGGAGTTGGGCGACAGCGGATCTTGCTACTCCGGAAGAACGGCTTCGGGGGAAGACAAGAGAAAAAACCGACGGCGAGAGGATGGGCGCCGGCAACGAGAGAACGGCTTCGGTTTGCTAGAGATGGAAACAGGGGGAAGCCGCGGTTGGCTGGAGATGGAAACAAAGGGAAACCCTTAAAATTCAAACAAAATCAAGTTTCTATGGCGGTTTTAATTACAACCGCCGTAGAAAACCGCCATAGAAAGTAACTTTCTACGGCGGTTTTAATTACAACCGCTATAGAAAGCCCGTAATCGTGAATTCCCGCCCGTTCCTCTATTCTTATTAATTTCTATTTTTTCTTTTTTGTAAATTAACCCCCAAATTTTTTTAAATTTAATAATAAATATGTAATTTACTATTTATCGATTTTTATAGTAAAATTCATCATATTTATTAATTATACGGCGGTTTTACTTTCTACGGCGGTTAGAAATAAAACCACCGCAGAAAGCAACTTTCTACGGCGGTTAGAAATAAAACCGCCGCAGAAAGGGACTTTCCAAAACCGCCGTAGAAAGTAGGGAACTTTCTATGGCGGTTTTCCGCCGTAGAAAGTCCCTTTCTACGGCGGTTTTAAAAAAACGCCGTAGATAATGTCTTTAGAATCGCCGACTTTCTTTTTAATGACGGTTTTGGTCTTTCCGCCGTTAAAGCACCGCTGTAGAAAGTCCATTCTGTAGTAGTGTATACATCATTCTAATAATTAGGTAATAATTAATTAAGATGGGATAATTAGGATAGAGAATCTCATGTGGTAATTGGGCTCAAACACAAATGTGAGTGCATGTTTCTTCACAAAGATAGCCGGGATAGAGAAATGATTTACAAAAATGAGGGATAAACTATTTCTACTTTAAAAGTGCATTTGTCCAAGTTTTTTAAAAATGTTAGCATGCTTTTAAGTGGGATCGACTCTTCATTTAATCCCAGTTCTTCATTAACTGTGTGATATTTAATAATTACTTAAATTCTATGTCTATAAATTACAGTAGTTGTTGTTACAAGCGTTATGCTTATTACAACTATACTGTTAACCTTAGTCATGATTACCGTTTGGCAAACTCCACCTTTACTAGTCACACTTTTCTTTGGTGTATTTTTCCCTATGGAGGGAGTCTATGTCAGGTCTGTTCTCACAAAAGTTCCAGATGGCGTATTCGACTTGGTATTTTGCTTGCTCTCGCGTTTATCATGTTTTGTTGGTTCTATGGAAGGCAAAGGAAGATGGAGTACGAATTAACTCACAAGATAGACTTGAACAAACTTAAAACACTAGTTTCTGATCCAAGTGTTCACAGAGTTCCTGGACTTCTGTTTTTCTATTCCAACATTCAAGATGGCCTAACCCAGTTCTTGACATAAAGAATACGAGGTCCCTCCACAATGTCACGATTTTCACCACTCTTAGATATGTGATGGCTCCGAGAGTTGAATCACATGAGAGATTTATTGTCAGAAGATTTGGCCTCAAAGGGGTTATGGTTGTTTGATTCTGTTTGGGTATGCAGATTCTCTAAGTCTTGGAGGGAATGAATTTATTCATCAAATTACCGACAACTTACAGGCTTATATATCTACCTCATCGCCTAACGATGTTTCACCAGGAACAACTTCCACCACAGATGATGAAATTTCAGACATACAAGAGGCTGCACTTGCTAGTTTGGTTCATGTACAAGGGAAGACGAGGTTTCATGTGGGTGAGAATTGTACATGGTTTGATAGGACTATGCTTGCATTTTATGAAATTTTGCATAGTAATTGCAGGTTAGCTTTACCTGGGAGTGCCATTGCCAAATTGTATAGAAGTTGGAATGCTTTATCAAGCATAGAACAAGAAAAAGATCACCAAGAAAAAGTTAGGTTGGAGTTTTCATGATGAAATCAACTTGCATACTGCAAAAAATGTGATGGATGTACACTTGGGATTAAACTAGGGTTGCAATTCTCTTTCCATATGTTTGGAGAGAATAATGGGAATGGATTTATGTAATTATGCTATTTATAATATTCTATCTACAATTTGTGTGACCGTGGAATTTAATTGAGGGAATGTGATTCCTATCAATAATTTGGATATGATAAGAATGAAAACCAAAATAGCTATTTAACAAGGGAAAACGATAGAGTCAAGTCACTAAAATTGACTTGATGTTAAGTCGATTTGATTTGAACCATTCTATCAATAATCAATGGTTGAAAGTAAATAAGGTGCAAATAGGTTTAATGGGGCATAGATGTAGGGGATAATAACCAACATAATTGGTAACTGGTTACTTGATATCCTAAATGGTAACCGGTTACTTGATATCCATTTAATTTGGAAAGTAAAATAACATGCCAAAAAAAAAAAAAAAAAACCTTCCAAACTAAAATATCTTTTGTATTAATTATCGTTACTTAAGCTATGGTATTGGTATAAATGTCCTCAATTTGAGCTATTGCTATAGCCATGACAAAGATTAAAAAATGTCATATCTATGCAATACCTTTAAGCCATGACATTGTATTAAAGTTTTTTTTTTTTTAAATATCCATAAACATATTAAAAAAAATTCCAACCAGTGCCTTAACGTAGAGCGGTGAAATTTATGATATAGCGTACTTTGCCCATATTAATTAAAAATATATATTTTATTTTCCTAGTTATTACACACAGGATATTCACAATTAAACATCCCAATAGTCGATCTGTATATACACATTATTTTAGTTTACTAATGTCAGTTTTTCCAATATATGGGCGGGGTACGATAGTTATTAATTTGTTGGGGTACATTATGCACGAAAGCGGGGTATAATTGCATTTCATGTAGGGTACAATGTTCAACTTAATTATTAAAAAATTATTTTTCTGTCGGTTTTTTTCCCCAATATTTTTATTGGGGCAACTAATTACCAAAATACACACAAAAAAAAAAATCATTCCCATTCTATAGAAAACGAATTTGCCAAATTCGTTTCCTTCAAGAATTAAAAAAACAATCTTCTTGAAGGAAACGAATTCATGGAATTCGTTTTCAGTTTTTGTTTTTTATTAATTTCATTAATCTTGGAGAAATTAATTGTTTCTGAAAACGAATTCCATGAATTCGTTTCTTCCTTTTTTATTAATTTCATTAATCTTGGAGAAATTAATTGTTTCCTTTTTTGTTTTTTTATTAATTTTATTAATTCAAAAGAACCCCCGTAATTCATTTTTGAGTTGTTATGAAAAAAGGCAAAATAAAATTATATAACTGAAATTTTAATTTTAATTTAATAAAATTTCAGATGAAGTAATTTACGGCATTTCTTGAAATGGTGGTCAATTACCTTTGTCTTCTTTATTTTGTAATTCAAAACGAGTTCACTAACATCGTTTCTAAGCTTTTATATATTTTGAAATATAAATATTATTTAATGTAAAACAAATTATGGTCATTCGAAATGGACCCCCGTAATTCGGTTTTTCAGTTTTTATGAAAAAAAGACTCTTGTAATTATATAACTGAAAATCTAATTTGTAATTTAATAAATATTTTAAGTACTTTTTATTTTGGTTTTTATTTTGTTAAATATTTTTGAAAGAAACGAATTTAGCTTAATAAAATTAGATTTTCAGTTATATAATTAGCTCTTGCCTTTGCTCCCCTAAAATTGAAAAATGAATTACGGGTGTCAATTTTGAATCACTATAATTCGTTTTACATTAAATAATATTTATATTTAAAAAAACATAAAAACTTAGAACCGAAACGAATTCAGAATTTAAAAAAAAAATAATAATAATTCCCTACTGGAAACGAATTCTTAGGAGAATTCGTTTCCAGTAGAAAACGAATTCTGGGAATTTGTTTTCTATTGGAAAATTTTTTTTTCAACAATTTTTTTTTTTTGTTGTTGAAGAAAACGAATTCCCCGAATTCGTTTTCTATATTTTGGGAAATAAAATTCAATTTGATTTGTTTTGGTATTTATATCCCCCCAAAATGAATATTGGGGGAAATAAATCTTTTTCTGTCTATAATATATATATGGTGATAATTAACCCTCAGGGATGATAAATTAAATCGTAACATGTGAGGTTAATAGAAAATTATAAATTTCAAACTAAGAATTTTGGACAAGGTGCAATAGTTTTAAATTGAGGCACATTATTTTAAGTATTGGGGCAATGGTTTTATATGGCGTATTATACCGATATTAATTTTAAAAAATATTTTATTTCATTTTTCTAATTATTTTCGAGCAATTATTACACCTGGAATATTCTAAAATAAACATCCCATTACTCAATCGATTGGTATATACACATTATTTTAATTTACTAATGTCAATTTTTTCCAATATATATATCAGGCAGGGTACAATAGTTATTTGTTGGGCATATCGTGCAAAACAATTGGGGTACAATTGCATTTCATAATGTACCCCAACAAATAACTACTGTACCCCGTCCCATAAATATAAGAAATTGATAATTGTAAATTAAAATTTCGTGCATATATACCGGTCAAATTGAGGTACAATTGCATTTGATATAGGGTTCAATGTACAAAGTAAGTGTAAAAATTATTTTTTTAGCATATATATATATATATATATATATGATGATAATTAACTCCCCGGGATGGTAAATTAAACCGTTGTATATGAGGTTTTATAGAAAATTTTAAGTTTTTCAAACTAAAAATTTTGGCTGGGGTACAATAGTTTTTAATTTGGACACATCATTTTCAATATTTGGGTATAAGGATTTTATATGGATTAAAAATATATTTATTTATTTTCTTAATTATTTTTCTAACAGTTATAATACCCAAGAAGTTCTAAATTAACCATCTCAATATTCGATCAATATATACACAATATTTTAATTTACTATTATAAATTTATCCTCTTATATATTGGGCGAGGTACAATAATTTTTTGTTGGGGTAAAATATGCTCAAAGCAGGGTACAATTGCATTTCATGTCCGGTACACTGCTCAAAGTAATAATAAAAAAATATTTTTATTTGTCCCAAATATATTTCGATCAATAATTAATGCCTAGGGATGGCAAATTTAACTGTAATATGAGGTTCTACATAAAATTGCAAGTTTCAAACTTAGGATTTTGGGCCGGGTACAATTATTTTTAATTGAGGAACATTATTTTCAATATTGGGGTACATTGGTTTTATATGGTGTATTGTGGCCATATAAATTCAAAAAAAGTTATATTTATTTATTTTCATAATTATTTTTTGAACAATTTTAACACTGAGATGTGCTAAATTAAAAAAAATCTCATTACTCGATCGGTGTATATACAAACTAATTTAATTTACTAATATCAATTTTTCTCAGTATATATTGCATGGGGTACAATAGTTGTATGTTGGGCACATTAGGCAAAAATTTAGGATACCATTGCATTTCGTATAGGGTACACACTGCCCAAAGTAATTGTAAACATTATTTTTCGGGCCAAAATATATTTATGGCAATAATTAACCCCCGGGATGGTAAATTAAACCGAAGTATATGAGGTTCTATAGAAAATTTTAGGTTTCAAACTAAGAATTTTGGGTGGGTACAATAGTTTTTAGTTGGGGCACATCATTTTTAATATTTGAGTACAATGATTTTATTTGCTATATTGTGCCAATGTTAATAAAAAATATATATATATATATATTTTTTTTTTCTTCATTATTTTCTAACAATTATAACACCCAAAATATTCTAAATTAAATATCACAATATTCACTCGGTATATATACAGTATTTTAATTTACTAATATCAATTTTCCTTATATATATATATTGGACTGGGTACGATAGTTATTTGTTAGGATACATTATGTGCAAAAGTAGGGTAGAATTGCATTTCATGTAGCGTACAATGGTTAAAGTTATTGTGAAAAAAATATTTTTCTGTCCCAAATATATCTTTCTATAAGTAACTCAGGGGATAGTAAATTAAACCGTGCGTAGTATATGAACTTCTATAGAAAATTGTAAGTTTAAAACTAAAAATTTTCGGGGGTACAATTTTCTGTAATTGATGCACATCATTTTCAGGATTGGGGTACAATGATTTAATATTAGGTACTCAACATTTATTACATAAAAATGTATATATTTATTTTTCTAATTAGTCTCAAACAATTATAACACCCAATATGTTCTAAATTAAACATAACATATTCGATCAGTATATTCACAATATTTTAATAGTTTTATATCAATTTTTCCTCTTATATATTTGGCCGGGTACAATAATTGTTTGTTGGTGTATATTATGCACAAAAGTAAGGTACAATTGCATTTTATATAGGGTACAATGATCAAAGTTATTGCGAAAAAATATTTTTCTGTCCCGAATATATTTCTCACCATAAGTAACTTGGGGGAAGCTAAATTAAACCGTAGTAGATGAGGTTCTATAGAAAATTGTAAGTTTAAAACTCAGAATTTTCAGTATTGGGATGCAATCATTTTATATGGTGTACTCAGTCTATATTCATTAAATATATATGTTTATTTTCTTAATTATTTTCAAAAAATTATAACACTCGAGATCTTTTAAATTAAACATCCCAATATTCGATTGGTGTATACACAATATGTCACTTTACTAATATAAAATTGTACAATAGTAGTTTGTCGGAGTACATTATGCTCAAAAGCCAGGTATAATTGTATTTCATATGGGGTACACTGCTCAAAATAATTATAGAAAATATAATTTTTAAGCTAGGGTTTAACTATAATATATGACGTTCTATGGTAAATTTAAGTTTCTAACATAGGATTTTGGGCGGAGTACAATTATTTTTAATTCTGGCACATCATTTTCAGTATTGGGGTACACTGGTTTTATATGGTGTATTGTGTCCATATTAATTAAAAATATATTTATTTATTTATTTTTATAATTATTTTTTGAACAATTATAACACTGAGATTTGCTAAATTAAAAAATTCCAATTACTCGATCGGTATATATACAAATTAATTTAATTATTAATATCATTTTTCCTTGGTATACATTGGACGGGGTACAATAGTTGTTTGTTGGGTACTTCGTGCAAATATTTGGTGTACAATTGCATTTCATGTAGGGTACAATACCAAGAGTAATTGTAAACATTATTTATTGGGCCAAACTATATTTATGACAATAATGAACCCCCGGGGAAGGTAAACCGTAGTATATTAGATTCTATAGAAAATTTTCAATTTCTAACTATGAATTTTGGGCAGGGTATAATTATTTTTAATTGAGGCAAATCATTTACAATATTTGGGTACAATGATTTTATATGTTGTATTGTTTCCAAATTAATTAAAAAATATATATATATATATTTGTAATTATTTTCAAATAATTATAACACCCGAAATGTCCTAAATAATACATCCTAATATTCGATGGGTATATACACAATATTTTAATTTACTAATATAAATTTTTCCTCTTATATATTGGGCGAGGTACAATAGTTGTTTGTTGGGGTATATTATGTACGAAAGCAAGGTACAATTACATTTCATATAGGGTACAATGCTTAAAGGTAATTGTAAAAAAAAATATTTTTTCTGTCCCAAATATATTTCTCTTGATAACTAACCCTGGGTATGGTAAATTAAACCGTAGTGTATAGAAAAATGTAAGTTTCAAAGTATTGGGCGGGGTATAATAATTTTAATTTTGGCACGCCATTTTCAGTATTGGGATACAATGATTTAATATTGTGTACTTAGGCTTTGTTAATTAAAATTATATTTATTTTTTAATTATTTTCAAACAATTATAGCACCCAAGATGTTCT
This sequence comes from Leptodermis oblonga, assembly GCA_016801395.1. Lineage (NCBI taxonomy): Eukaryota > Viridiplantae > Streptophyta > Magnoliopsida > Gentianales > Rubiaceae > Leptodermis > Leptodermis oblonga. Next base: position 18,970,279 of record CM028751.1, on the reverse strand, counting down.
AAATTAAACATCCAAATATTCGATCGGTATATACTCAATAGTTTAGTTTACTAATATCAATTATTCCTTTTATATTTTGGGCAAGGAGCCATAGTTGTTTGCTGGGGTACATTATGCACAATAGCAGTGTACAATTGCATTTCATATAGGGTACAATGCTCAAAATAATTATAAGAAATTTTTTTTTCTATCCCAAAAATTAAACCGTAATATATGAGGTTCTATAGAAAATTGTATGTTTTAAAATTAGGATGTTGGGAAGAGTACAATTGTTTTTAATGGAGGAACATTATTTTCAATAATTGGGGTACACTGGTTTTATATGGCGTGCTATGCCCATATTAATTAAAATATTTTTGGTTATTTTCATAATTATTTTCGAACAATTATAACACAGAAATGTGATCAATTAAAAAACGCATTACTCGATCGGTATATCTACAAACTAATTTAATTTCCTAATATCAATTTCTCCCTATATATATGTTGGGCAGGGTTCAACAGAGTTTTGTTGGGCAAGTTGAGCCAAAAATTGGGGTACAATTGCATTTCATATAGGGTACAATGCCCAAAGTAATTTTAAAAATTATTTTTCCCTCCAAACTATATTTATGGAGATAATTAAAACCCGGGGATGGTAAATTTAACCGTAGTCTACGAGGTTCTATAGAAAATATATGTTTCAAAATTAGAATTTTGGGCGGGGGTACAATTATTTTAAATGAAGGAGCATTATTTTCAAATTGGAGCACACTGGTTTTATATGGCGTACTATGCCCATATTAGTTAAAATAATTTTTGTTATTTTCATAATTATTTTCGAACAATTATAACACAGAGATGTAACAAATTAAAAAATGCATTACTCGATCGGTATATATACAAACTAATTTAATTTCCTAATATAAATTTCTCCCTATATATATGTTGGGCGAGGTACAATAGAGTTTTGTTGGGCAGATTGTGCAAAAATTGAGGTACAATTGCATTTCATATGAGGTACAATAGGGTACAATACCCAAAGTAATTGTAAAAAATATTTTTTCACTCCAAAATATATTTAATTAACCTCCGGGGATGGTAAATTTAATAGTAGTATATGAGGTTCTATAGAAAATTTTAAGTTTCAACCTAAGGATTTTGGGTAATATACAATAATTTTTAATTGGAGAATGTCATTTTCAATATTGCGATACAATGATTTTATATGGTGTACTGTGCCCATACTAATTATATATATATATATATATTTATTTATTTTCTAAGAATTATAACACACTAGATATTCTAAATTAAACATCCACTTCTATATTAATACACAATATTTTAATTTACTAAGATTAATTTTTTCTATATATATATTGGGTAGAGTACAATGGTTATTTGTTGAGGTACATTGCATACTCTATTAGTATTTCATACTAATTTTTTAATCTTATTTTTATAATAAATAAATAATTACCACCCTTATATTCACTAAAAAATAATAACTTACCTTTTGATAATCTAAAATTAAAAATTAATAAATTTTTATATGTTAAAATACTTTATAATTTTTTTTAGGCAAAAATATATAATTGTTGTAGGTGTAAATATAACTTGTTACCAAATATTAAAAAAATAATAATAACTTGTTACCTATTGTTATAACCTTACATGTATTTAATGTAATAATTGTATGTGATGCACCTCATAGTAACAATGGTTTAATGGCAAGTCAATACTAAATAACTTGACTCTAGCATTTCCCTCTAACAAGAAGATTCATTAAACTAGTGTAACATTAATTATTTTCAGAGATAGCAAGGTGGCAACATAAGTAGTACTTATCTCCAGGGGGCCGTACAGAGGAGACATGCATGTTTGATTAATATCCGATGCTGTGAAAAAACATAATTTTCCATACGTTATAATCATGTATTAGTTCAATGCATGACTATGAATATTCTAAATTTGTATTATCGTTGTCCAATATAACCTTAATTGTTATTAAAAGGTACTGTCAAAAAAGTTTAAAAGGAAGCTTTATATTATTCTAGAGTGTAATATTAAGTGGTGTTATCAAATAGGCTTCAACAATCATCAAAGTGTAATTTTTATATAAAAAAATAAAATAAAAATTGTAATCTGAGATAGCCTAGGGAGTAGGAAGAAGAAAATATGAGCTAACCTAAACTATAGCAAGGTAATTATCGGGAGAAAAAAAATAAAATTAAAAAAGTGTAATAATTAGTAAATTTGTCTCACATGGAATAAATAGTGCAAACTAGAGCGGCTGATATTCTATAAATAAGAAGGATGGACAATGAGCTGAAAGAAAGAGCATAAGACCTAGTGCAAATTAGGCTTTTTAATTTTTAAAAAGAGTAAAAGATGATTCTAAATTAAAAGCTTTGACAACAAAAGTAAAAAAAATAAAATTCGGGGTGTTTTCCCCTTTATTGGAAGGAGGTTGTAGCAAAACCCTCCTCCACAAAAGGGGAAAAGGAGATGGGTTTTTGTGCACTCACCTCCTTTTCTCCTCAAAAAAATTCCTTTATTTGAGGCGGGCTGTAGCAATACCTACCTCCACAATAGGGGAAAAGAAGTCAGGTTATAGTGCACCCACCTCCTTTTCTCCGCAAAAAAAAAAAAATGGCAAGGGAGGCGCGTGTACTAAAACCTGCTTCCTTTTCCCTTTTTGGAGGCGCATTGTAGCAAAACCCTCCACAAAAGGGGAAAAGGAGGTAGGTTTTAGTACACCCGCCTCCTTTTCTCAGCAAAAAAAATGACAAGGGAGCGGGTGTACTAAAGCCCGCCTCCTTTTCTCCTTTTTGGAGGCACGTTTTTGGATCACGACCAATATGCACCCCATTATTTGTAAGGCCCGCATCGGATACGCTAGCTACTTTCCAATACGCGCATCAAATGGCCACAAAAACCCGCGACCAATAGGCCATTATGTAGTAGTGTAAAGGACATAGCCGAATTTTCCATTAAAAACAATAGGGAAAATGAACTTAAAATCCTACTAAAAATATTTAAGGGAAATATACCTATTCCTTAAAAGAAACATGCCAGAACCTTTTAAGGAAATTCCCAATTAAAAAAAAAAAAAGAAGAAAAACCAAAACAAGGAAGGAAATTGAGGGCCTGTTCTTTTCACTTGAAACCAAGTTTGGAAAATTTTTTAAAACTTTTTGGTTTCAAACCAATTTAAAGAAACATGGGTTTCAAAACAAGTTTTAAAAAAGAAAGTTTTGGGCAATTTTTTTTTTTTTTCTCTATCTCCTCCCCCTTTCACTCTTTCTCTATTTTCACACCTTCCACCACCACTTGCCCCGTCGCCACCCCCTAAACCCTAAAATTTCAAATCCCACCTCTGGCAAAGAAGAATAAGAAGAATAAGAAGAAGAAGAAGAAGAAGAAGAAGAAGAGGAGGAAGAGGAAGAAAAAGAAGTTTGAAGAAGAAGAGGAAGAGGAAGAAGAAGAAGAAGAAGAGGAAGGAGAAGAAGAAGAAGAGGAAGCAGAAGGAAGGAAGGAGAAGAAGAAGGAAGAAAGGAAAAGAAGAAGAAGTGGCGGCGGCAGTGAAGAAGAAGAAGAAGAAGGAAGGAAGGAGAAGAAGGAAAAGAAGAAGAAGAAGAAGAAGGAAGGAGAAGAAGGTTGTGGCGGCGGGAGGCGGCGGGAGTGAAGAAGAAGAAGAAGAAGAAGAAGAAGAAGAAGAAGAAGAAGAAGAAGGAAGGAGGAGGAGAAAACTTTTTTTCCCTAAAGTTTCAAACCCAAAACTTTTTTTTTACAAAAAGAACAAGGTTTTGTGACTTTTTGGGTTTGAAACCCCAAACAAGTCTCAAACCAAGTTTGAAAAGGGTGAAAAGAACAGGACCTAAAACACACACACTAGCACACAAGGGAATTTTGGCTGCTCTATTTCTCAAGCCTTAGCTGTCTTCATCTTTTGGGTAAGTGTTCTCACTTTTGTATTCTTCCTTCAATTCTAGAATCTTTCGGAACAAAATAACTCAAGAATACCTTAATAAATCATGAGAATTAATGGACTTCAAGATTTGTTAAAAAATACTCAAGATCTTCACCATTTAGCTTTGAACTCCACAAAATAAATAATCCTCACATGAACTAGAGTGAAAAAGACCCTTTTACCCTTGGCAGCCTTGTGGACTTCTTGAAGTTGGTTCTCAGCTTTCAACACCCTTGGAATGCCCTCGCCTTAGCCCATTATAGATAAGTCTGTACAACTCTTGTAAACTCGGATGAAATCTTCTTTTAGGCACATTTGCTTTGGCATTCACTTTTTGGAACACTCAAAACCACATCGAGGACATGGATGACATGCATCTGTGCTCTGTTGTAGGGATGACCTCATCATTGCTCTTGTCCATTGTAGCACAAAGAACCAACTTGCTGATATCTTACAAATGCTTCGTTCAAAGGAAGGTTTGAAGAGGCGAGGAAGCAAATTGGAGTTTGCAGCAAAAGTTTCAAGGAGTGTTAAGCTAGTAATTTTTTACTGCATAACTAATTTTTCAGTTTACAAAATTTTAGACTTAGTTTTTTTCAGTTAGATTGGTTGTTTGCAGACTTAGTCTTTTAGTCTATCTTTATCTGGTGAAATTTTCAGGAGATTCCTCTGAAATCAATTACTTGTATAATCTATTTAAGTGATAGCTACTGCAAAATAAACCTTGAATGAGAGTTAAAATTTCTTGCATATTTCTAGTGTCTTTTGTGCTCTGTTTTCTTAACAAATATTAATTAAAGTTTAGCATAAAATATGATAGTGGTGCCAATCTCATCAAATTTTTCGCAGAGATCCTTCCAATACATGGAGGCATCTTCTTCAAGCAAGTGAACCCATGACCCAACCCCCTCTCTGAGAAAAATCCCAAAGTGTGATGAAAATAAAAAGGGTAATAAAAAATAGGATGTTTTTTGTTTTGTGGAAAAAAATAGGGTTGTTGCATTCAGAAAATGCAACTCTTTATATAAAGTTGCATTCACCAAATGCAACTATATATTTTCACTTCTTAATTATTTAAATGTGAGATATTAATTTAAAATGTAAAAGTTGCATTTGCATAATGCAACTTGAATTAGTGTTTTTTTCTGGGTTTTGTTTGACAGAAATTTTGAACTTGACAGAAGTAAGATCAAAATTGCATTCTTTAAATGCAATTTTAAAGATTTTGTTTTTTAATTTTTTTTAAGAAAACGTATACACCAAACGAATAGATTGGAAAAAGCCCTAAAAATTAAACAGGGTTTGAGATTTTCTTTGTCTAGAAAATTTTCTCCCAAAGGGAAATTTCTAGTTCCCACAAATTCAAGCTGAACCACAGATTTCTACGAGAAAGCTGAAGATTACCCATTCAAATTGAAGTTATTCTAGCTCCTGGCCGAATTTGGTTTTTGGTGGTGCTGCATAGTGGCTTCGGCCTTGGCGGGAATTTGGACTGCCCATCCCATTTTGATGCATATTTTGAGGAGATTATGATATCTCCAATCGATTGGGAGAAATTCGTGCTTGGAAGGAAAGCAAAAATTGAAATCGGGATATTCCAATATCTAGGTTACGAGATCTACTGTTCACCGAGTTTTGGATGGTGGAAATTGGCCACTGCTGAGGCAAATTGGTGCACAAAAATTGGAGGATATACTGGGCTATGAAAACCATCCAACCCAGTGCCGGAATTAGGAACTTTTGGTGGCTGAATTTAACTTGCCGTATTGGGTTGCCGGCGCGACTGGACTGCTGGTGGTTCTGTCGGCAGCCAGTTTTAGGGGCTGTAACAAATGCTGCTTACTGGGCTTCAGTTGCTGAACTACATTTCTGGTTTTGGTTGCTGGAATCGTGACGGGAATTTTTAGAACTGTTCTGCATTTCTAGAATTTCCTTGCTGCATTTCTGGTCTGAAATTCTAGATTTATGGACTGAAATTGGTTTGCATTTCGGTATTTGACTGAAATTTTGGACTGGAATTGTGGCTTAAACTTTGGACTGCATCTTTTGCTTGATGCATTTCTGATTAACCGAACTGCAGGTTAGTAATAATTGCTGGTTTGTCTGTTTTTGGGCTGCCGATGTTCATGCCCTGGGTTTCATTTCTGGATTTGTTAAAAATTACACAGTAGAGATGGACTGAAATTTTAGTAATGTTCTTGCTGTTTTATGTAATTTCTGGAGTTGGTTTCTGCAGTAATTTGTTACAAAATTTATCTGCTGCTTGGGATGCTTTCTTGTCGGTAATGCTCTTGCTGTTGAATTGGCATTTTTTTCGGAAACAAGGGAATCCAAAATAATGATGGGACAACATTTGTTCCATGCTGTTTTAAATTTTTTCTGGACCGTTTTTTGAATTGGAATTATGTTTCTGTTCTGTTTTTTTTTTCCTGGATTGTTTTTTAACTGGAGTTTCTGTTATTTGTTTTTGCTCTGTTTTTTGGTTTTCTGCGCAATTTTTTGGCTGGAATTCTTACATCTGTTCTTTTTTTTTTTTTTTTTTTTTTTTTTTTTCTGTTTTGTGGACTTTTTAAATTGGAATTCTTACATTTGGTGTGTTTTTTTGTTTCCTGGACTGTTATTTAATTGAAATTATTACATTTTGGGCTCTTTTTATGTATTTTTCTGGACTGTCTACGGAGGATAGCATTTTCGGAATAATTACGTAGTGACATTATACGGTTGTTGCCTTCTTTTATATTGCAAAAATGTTGGAGTTGTATTGTGAGTTAATTTCTTGTATTCATGTGATCAAAGGGTTATTTTATAAGGTCATATGCCCCTTTATTTTATTTTTTTTACCAGCTGAGTTTAGTTGCAATTCTGTGATTATTTCTACGTTCATTTAGTTTTTGACATTATAAGGCACATGTAGGCTTCCTGTGTAGCAGAATTGTTTCTTGAATATATTGCTGAAAGTGACTCAACTTACTCTTGTGATGTTGAACGTGGCTATATCTGGAGTGAGGATAATAATAGAATTTGTTTGGGCATGTGTTTTATGGATAAGAAGCAGCTAAAAAATGCGATAGGTCTATGGTCGGTTCGTCAAAATAGGGAATTCAAAGTTGTGGAGAACAAGTTGAATATGTGGGTTGCAAAATGTAAGCTACAGTTTGAAAGGTGGGAAGGGGAGGCCATTTGCCGAGGCAGATCAAGTTGTTTGTGGGTGGTTCGCTCCGTTTATAAGCGTACACATGGAATGTGGGAAATTACAAAATGGGTGACAAAACATAATTGTCTTGGTGTCAATCAAACAAGTCATCATTCAAACTTGACATCTGTTGTTATTGCTACTCATATCAGGCACGTCATAGATGGAAATCCTTCATATGTGGTTAAAAGTATTCAAAAGGATATTAAGAATGATTTTGGTGTTGATATTTCATATAAAAAGGCTTGGCAACGTCGGCGAGCGATCGAACTTGTGTATGGTACATGGGAAGAATCTTTTGCAGATTTGCCAAAGTATTTGGAAGCCTTAACTCGTGAGAATCCTAGTACGGTGGTTCAGTGGCATCATCACCCAAGCAGCAATAGACGTTGAAAATATTTAAATATGTATTTTGGGCATTTGGTCCAGCAGTAAAGAATTTAAGAAATGTAGACCCGTGATAAGTGTTGATGGCACACATTTGCTAGGCTCTTATAAGGGAAAATGGTTGTGGCAGTAACACATGATGCAAATGAATGTGTTGCCTTTGGGTTTTGCAATTGTTGATGAAGAGACTACAGAGAGTTGGAGTTGGTTTATGGAGCAATTTAGATTATATGTTGCCATCGATAGGAATCCTTTGTGTGTTCTTTATGACAGACATAAGGGCTTAGTAAACGTTATGACAAACATGGATGAGTGGAAGGAACCGTTTGCATATCAGAGATTCTGCATGAGACATGTGAGGAGTAATGTGACCAAGAAATTTAGAGATTCAAAAGTGAAGAAACTGGTTTGGTCCCTTGGTTGTGCTACCCAGAAACGGAAATGGAAATTGCTGCGAAATGAAGTAAGATCCTTCAGTGAAGAAGGTTAGAATTACTTATCTGAAATTGATCGAAAGCAATGGTGCATGCCTTGCATATGATGGTAATCATAGATGGGGTATTTTGACTACGAATGTGTCTGAGAGTTACAACAATGTATTACGGGGGGCGAGGGACTTACCGATTAAGGCTTGTATTGATGTTACTTTTCATCGGACAGTAAAAATGTTCACTGATAGATCTAATGAGGCCACCAACTGTAAGTATGATTTGCCAAGAAAGATTTGGAACAGGTCCAGGAAAAATGGCATTGCATCAAAGGGACATGCACTACTACAAAACGGAGCTTTAATGGCGGTTATAAAGGGCTTTTAACGGCGGGGTTTAGCATTTTTGAACCGCCATCTATCTGGCAGCCGTTGTAAGTTAGCGGACTTTCTACGGCGGGTCGAACCGCCGTAGAAAGTGTACCCTTTCTACGGCGGTTCAACCTTGAACTGTCGTAGAAAGTGTACACTTTCTACGGCGGTTCGACCTTGAACCGCCGTAGAAAGGGTACACTTTCTACGGCGGTTCAAACCTTGACCGCCGTAGAAAGGGTACTCTTTTTAACCCGAACCGCATTAAAAACATTAAAAACCTGCTGCTAAAACCTGGTTTAAAGCAAAAACCTGCTGCTAAAACTTGAAATTTAATACAAATATCACCAATATAGAAATGAAATCGCTTTTATAATACAGCGTATCCAAAAAATATTTGTACAACTCTAATATGAACAAGGTAATTAGTATCCTACAACTACGGAGGATGCTCCAAATATGACGAGCGCATATTTTCGCACTGCATCATCTCCACATTGCTTAATGGAGTGCGGTCGATCTTGAAGTGTTGTGCAACAGAGTTTTTGAAATTAAAAAGTACCCGAGTAAGCAAAATGAAAACAATCAGTTAAGTAAGTAATAATGAGAATATATATTACCTTTTCAAGTGCAAATGTGGATGATTTCATTGCTATTTGGTACATGTAGTGCATTACATAGTACCCACACTCCCAATTGCTCATTTGCTTTTTATGCTAATGAATTAATATATACGAGTTAGAAGATCATACAATTAATTGTATACAACACAACGTTGAGTAAAAAATTTCTATGAATATTCATAACTTCACTCATATTAATCTAATTAATTAAATAACTAGGACTTACTAATTTCTACTGATCGAAAAGGCAATTGCATGCATATATTAACTAACCTACAGTACTGGACTCACGGATTGCATGCATAAATCAAATCACTCAATAAATAACGACGTGACTAACTAATATATTAATTGACTAACACTACTAACTTATGCTACTAGACTCACGAATTTAATTAAAACAACTAACACTACTATTGCTTAGGCTACTAGACCCACGGATGTAATTAAAAAATTTAATAAGAACCAATTTAATTTTACTTAACTACTATCCACGAAGGTTGCATATGCACATTTCTGGGCAATCCTAAGAAAGCTTGATAGTTAAACATCACCCTATAAAAATGAAAGCGGCACGAAAATAATTAGCAATATATGGATATATAGGCATTCTAAAAGTTGTTAATATATATAACTCACTCGTCTATAAGCACCACCGCCTCCTCCTTCTGTGGATTTTGTAAAGAATCAAACTAGTATACAACCTTTTCTACTGGTCTAATGGCCATTAGCATCCAATGTTCACTGCAAACAAAAAATTAATGCCGTACGTCAGATCTTTATATCAGTGTTTCTTAAATATTAGAGAATCGCTTACAGTGTCACTTACCCCTAAAGATAAGGCACCAGATACATTTCTTTATTCCTATCTTCAAGATTCGCGCAATGTAGTTTACCATAGCTTCAAGCGTATTTGTTACGGGTGTGACATGATCAGCCGAGAGGAAACCTATCCCCTTTCTCCCATTCCTTTCAACTAACTCATGTAAAGCTCTAAAGAATTTACAAAAAGGGCTTCATTGGTTAGCCTATGCACATGGAATGCATACTATATATAACAATAATCAGCAATAGGTTATAAAATTAAGTGGAAACTCACTTGGTGAACAACTACATCAAACTGTTTGAGACCTGGCTTTCTCTGGTCAATAACTCTGTGAGATCCGCTCGATCCATCAGATTAGGCAGGTCCAAACCTATGACTTCTCTTGTCATTTGAAAGAAGAAGCCATTGAAGTCCGAATCATTATCCATTCGGAGCTGTAACTCTTGCAATGGATCAGATGTCGATGAGGATGACTCCTCAGTCGGAACCGTCGCCGAAGGAGATGTCTTGTCATCCATAGAACTCATCCGGCCTTTTTTCTTTTGGGCACTTTATCCACCTAACATCATTTGAAATAACATTAAATATACAAAACGGTATTAAGTAATACACAAATAAATGAAAGAATATACCTTTGTTACCTGAGCCGGCTGGATAATTTCAATCAACTCTTTAGGCCATTCCACGAAAAAGGACTTGGCCATTCCCACTGTTGCAGCCTCTTCCTCAGGAAATGGTAGCGGGGCACAGTCATCATAGGAAATTTTAATTGTGACCCTCGCGCAACCTTTCCTAACCTCGCGCCCGTGGTGCTTGCTTTGCTTATAAATATTTCCTTTTGCCACAAGCTTACGCCGCTTTTGCGAATCCTCAGAGAGGAACAGATGGCATTCACACCCGTCCTAAGATAATAGGCAAGCAAATGAACATTAGTCAACTATTAAGTCTAACTTAACAAAGCACTGTAATAATGAAAAAAAAAATTTTGAAGTATTAAAAGAAGCCGTCTAATTTTATTTACCTTGTATTCGCCTAAAGCACCGCCGTCAGAGGCTTTGATTGGGTCCGTAGGTGCAACATGTAGCATCTCCAAATCGGGCAACCTTGTAGGTATCAGAGGAGAAACAGGGCTCACAGGGGATATGGGGACCGCTCCGGAGGTCTCTGGGGGCAAGCTCTCATCTTTGGCACTATTGATGACGGTGGCTTTTAATGTATCATAGTCGCTTCCCATCTTACCACATAAAAAACCCATCATCATCTTCAGATGTGTCTGACATTCATCTAGTTGGGCAGTGGTTTTCTGAAGCTGTCGCTTAGTTAAATCAAGTTCCTCTTTAAGCGACGACTTTGTTTTCTGTGGGAAAACCTCTGTGATATGTGCCCTGGTAGAATGGCCGCGATAACGACCAGGGTGATCGCGCTTTCCCGTTGCAATGACAAGAATGTCATTCCTACCCTCTGCAACGGTCTCCCCTTGGGACTCGCGGGAACATAGATTTTCCTACACATTTTGCCAAATATAGTAAATGTAAATAGATCAATTAAATATAAATAAATACACATATACAGAGATTATTCATTTTTGTATATAAATTTTAAATATAAAATTGATAACCATAATTATAAAATATAAATAAATACACATATATACAAATTAGTCATTTATTTACTTTACAGTGACAACTAGATAATTATAATTGCGATATAAACATTTAATGACAACCAAATTATTTATTAGCATTTCATCATAGATATCTAGTAATAAATAATCAGTTATAATAAAAAATCTATACACATAGACTTTAATATTAAAAGAATTGAAACATAAGAAAATGTATGGTGCAAAACTTACAATTTCCATCGCTACACGCCCAGCCTCTGGCGTGAAGTATTCCCCTTTTTTGTTCGTGTGGGCCTGTCTCCAAAGGTGATGACGGCCTGGCCCTGAATCAGAATCTTCGCTGTCTTCTCCGGACTGACCCTCCTCTGAAGGCTTCTTTCCGGATGCACTCACCTCCTCGTCATGCAATTACTGCTTCAGCAGTCGGTAGCCACCGCGAGATAAATTATGGTAGAAAGCATTTAAATTGGCATTCTTTTGCGCTTTTCCACGAATTGCCTAGAGAGAAATATAATGAAAAATTATTATCCCTAAACTGAGCAATTTCAAATATCCAAAAAGAAGAAGGAAATCAATTTTTAAAAAATATACCTGCCATTCTTCTGTCTCGTTATAGCATTGAAGAAGAAACAAAGTCTTGTTATACTGGACTTAACATGCTTGGGCAATATCGAGCGAATAGCTACAGGCAACAATTGCTGCATTAAGGCATGGCAATCATGAGACTTCAAACCAACCAGTTTTAAATCTTTCAAGGAAACAAGTCTGCTTACATTTGAAGAATATCCGGATGGAACTTTGATGCTACGCAAACTTGAACACAGTTGTTTTTTCTCTTTTCTGGACAAAGTGTGACAGGCAGGGGGTAGATATGTACGTTGTCCTCGAGCTACCGGTGCTAAATTTGCTCTTATGTTCATATCAACCATATCAAGTCTCGCGTTATAACCATCCTTAGTTTTACCAGGAATGTTCAAGAGCGTACCTAACAGGCTTTCGCAAATATTTTTCTCAATATGCATAACATCGAGACAATGTCTGACATCCAAGTTCTCCCAGTATGGAAGTTCAAAAAAATATGGATTTTTTCTTCCAACAACCTGTATCATTATTGCTGGACTCCGAAGTTTTACCGAACTCCACATTGATGTCCGTCACACGAGCTTTCACCTCTGGCCCACTCAAGGGTTCTGGAGCTTTTCTGAACTCTTGGAATCCATTGAATGCTTTTTCATACGGCGATACGGATGAGTCTCGGGAAGAAATCTGCGATGCCCAAGGTATACTGTCTTCCTCCCATGTGCAAGCTGACAAAAATCTGTACTCTCCTCACATATTGGACATGCTTTATGCCCTTTAACAGAGTACCCAGACAAGTTTCCATAAGCAGGAAAATCATTAATGGTACAGAACAACATGGCACGTAATGTGAACATTTCTTCATGGTAGGCATCAAACACAGGTGCGCCTTCATCCCATAACTTTTCAAGTCTTCAATAAGAGGAGCAAGATACACATCGATGTCATTTCCTGGTTGCCGTGGGCCTGAAATCATTAGAGACATAAGTATGTACTTGCGCTTCATACACAAGTAAGGCGGCAAATTGTAAATAACCAACATCACTGGCCATGAGCTATGTGTGCTACTCAGACTGCCAAACGGGTTCATTCCATCAGTACACAGACCAAGCCTCAAATTTCTGGCTTCTCCCCCGAAAGAAGGATACATTGAATCAATCTTTTTCCACTGATCTGAGTCTGATGTATGCATTATCACCTTGTCATCATCACTGGGAATACACCGATCTGAATGCCATGTCAATAGTTTTGCATTTTTCATTAGCGAACAACCGTTTAAATCTCGGTATTATAGGAAGATACCACAAACCTTAGCCGGCGACCCCTCTTTTGTGCATCAGAACTGTCTTCAACAGCATCACACAACTGCTTGTTTTTGTATCGGGGAGTTTTACACTTAGGACACCGCAATAAATCCTTATACTCATTCCTGTAGAGGACGCAATCATTTGGGCAAGCGTGGATCTTCTTATACTCCATACCCAGTGGACACAACATTTTTTTCGCCTCGTAAATTCGATCTGGAAGTTCATTATCTTCTGGGAGCATATCTTTCAATACCCTCAATAAGGCTGTAAAACTAGTATCTGACCACCCATTTGCCGCTTTCAAACTAAACAACTTCAAAACACTAGACAATCGTGTATATTTACTGCAACCCTTGTATAGAGGCTTCTCATTGTCACTCAAAATGGAAGCAAGAACTTCCGGTTTATCAGCAAAATCCTCGGCCACATCCTCAATCATGGCATCTAATCGATCTCTAGTAATCGCATCATCTCCTTTTGCATGAGATTTTCTTTGCTCAGGTAAACCATCAATACTTTCACCATGCCAAATCCACAGTTTATAAGAAGGATCAAACCCGTGCCGATATAAATGGAATCTTATTGTATCTGAGTTATCAAACCGCGCCCCATTTTACAAGCTTTGCACGGACAATGAACGTACTTTGTATTCTTATAAGCGAATTGAATGAAATTCTCAACTTCTCTTGCATAAGAATCGGAGGTCGAAGATATTTCGATCCATGTGTAACTAAGACCTTGAAATAATTAAAAATACCAAATAATAATTCAACAAACAATGTACAAAGTATCAAGTTGCATGCTTGTCTTAGCACATGTCATAATACTTATGTTAGTCATATATAATCAAAACTACTATGATACCTCAATGAAAAAAATAATGCAATGACAACACATGCGCAATAGACATAATCAAATGAAGAAGAAACTCTAAGTTTTTCATTTATACATTTCGTCAAACACATAAAATGCATAAAAAATTAATACACACTCTAAGTAGTGCTAATTATATGAACATCATCCATTAAAAATCAAACACTATAAATCAAATTACATCACCCAAAAACTACATAGTATAACTAAATAGGGTTCCACAATACTAAGGTTCGCCACATACATGGAATATCTGCAACTTTAATTTTCAGCCATGCATCTACCATAAATAAAAATAAATGCTATAGGATGACATATCTAAAGTACAAGCATAAGCAATTACTGGGAAATTTACAAGTTTCTAACCTTTAGGTGGTAAATTTTAGCTCCAAATGACGATTCTTTAGGTTCAACGTGCAAAACCGTAGTAGAAATTTGGAGACAGACACTTTCGGCCGCGATATGGGAATACACGGTGTTATTTAGGTTTTATATATATATATACGTCAATACTACGGCGGAGAAAATTAAACCGCCGTAGAAAGGGGACTTTCTATGGCGGTTGGAGGGCAACCGCCGTGGAAAGTCCACTTTCTACGGCGGTTGGAAGGTAACCGCCATGGAAAGTAAAGCGTTACTTTCCATGGCGGTTACCTTCCAACCGCCGTAGAAAGTCCGTTTCTACGGCGGTTCATTTTTAAACCGCCGTAGAAAGTCCCGTTCTACGGCGGTTCATTTTTAGACCGCCGTAGAAAGTCCGCATTCCTTTTATTACTACGGTTTTCTATTTTCCGCCGTTAATTCGCAGCCGTTAAAGCTCCATTTTGTAGTAGTGCTGAGGATTTGAATTTTGACCACAATTCCGGAGTGTATAAAGTGACAATTCGACGTCATATAGATGGTTCAGGTGGACATGTTCATACGGTGAAATACTTTAAACATTCTTGTACTATGAAAAGTGGCAAATGTATAGACTACCATGCTCACATGCATTGGCCATCTGTCGAGTAAGGAAAGCGATCCTTTATCTCTTGTTGATAGTGTTTACACTGTTAGTACTTTTAAGGCTCAGTATTCAGGGAAATTTGTCCCTATTGCGTATCCTGACTACTGGACTGATCCAAGATGGACTCTTCAACCAGATATGAGCATGTTTAAGTCACTTAGACATGGTCGAGTACGTGCCAGTCGACTACACTATGAGATGGATGAGAGACTACCGGGTGATTCTCCTAGGTGTAGAAATTGTCATCAAGTTGGACACAACATGAGGAATTGTCCTAATTCTCAGCCTACAGCCTATGTATGCATTTGGTTGAATATTATTTAGACTTTCGTGTTAACATTTATTGTCTTTAGAGTTCTGAAATTATGACTTTTCCGTGTTTGCATATTATTTCATTTAACTTTTGAATATATATTAATGATGTGGAGGTCTCTTTTGAGTTTATGTACCCCTTATTGTTTTGGTTTCTTTTGTTATTGGTTCATGACCAAATTGAGATGATAGATGTTATTACTTGGTCCCTAATATATATTAAACATCTTTAAGGGGAATTATGTCTACATACATCAATATTTTTTTAAAAAAAACTTAATAATTTACTACCTTATCAAATATTTTGTAAAAATTTATCAAACTTATTAATTTACTAGCCTTATCAAATATTACTAGCCTTGTAAAAAGTTAAAACTTATTAATTTTACTTTCCTTTATAGTGTTTTTTTTTTTAAAACACCAACGGTCTTTAATTTTTTTTTTCTTCTTTGTAATACTCTATGGTCTTTCTCCAATGTAAACCTGTATTCTACTAGGTGAACAGTGTATAGTTGCCATGGCTATCAAAAAATATCAAGTACCAATTTAATATTGTTAAATATTTATAAGACCCTACTAAAGCCCTAAACCCCCTAATAATACTTTCATTTTCCTATAAAAAGCTAAATTAAGAATTTCTAATGTGAGATAAATATTTTTAAATTGCATAATGAGAAGAAAAAAAATATTAGATACATTTAGTCCATTTCTTGTTACAATATTTCATATTTACAATAATAAAATTAGATATGAATAAATTTTTGAACATTTTCAAAAATTATTTTAAAACATATACCATGAAACTTGCATTTGTAAAATGCAAGCGCTTTCCTCAGAAAATGCATCTTGCATTTCCCTCAATTTTGACAGGAAAATTAAATTTAATTTCAACAGTTGCATTTGCCAAATGCAATTCCAGCCTTTAAAAATAATAGCTAGTGAAAAAAACTAACATTTCTGAAGTTGCATTTGGCATCCTTTAAAAATAATAGCTAACATTCTGTAAACTTTCGTCAATTTTGACGTCAAGATTCAATTCTTTAAAAAAAATACAAAATAAAAAATTCATATGTTGCATTTACAGAATGCAATTCCAGTATTTTAAATCAATATCTAGGATACAAATAATTAAGAAGTGAAAATGCAGCGTTGCATTTGCCAAATGCAACTTCATTCGTGAAGTTGCATTTGGCAAATGCAACTACCCTATTTTTCCCACAAACAAAAAAGTATCCCATTTTTGTCCACCCTTTCCATTTCCATCACACTTTGGGATTACTCTCCCCCCTCTCCACAACTAGTACTCATCGGGATCACAAGGTTCTTGAAAGGAAATGTGGAAGGGCGCCCCCACACAGGCTTTCCCCAACCATAGTCCACTTCGTACATGGGAAACCTGCAACAATTAGTAAAACAGCAGAACTCTGTTTTTTCCGTCAATGCTAAACCCGCTGCGCTATTCATGAGAGAATTGAAACACTCATCATCATCTCCAGTACTTTGTAGTTTATTAACAGAATCGCCATTAATACTCCTTATTGCATTCCTCAAGTCGCGGACCAGGTCAAAAAACTCCTTTTTCTCACCCTCATGAGCAACAGGTACTGCCACAGCATGCATATACAGGTTCCCAAAGGCGTGATGTGGAAGAGGTGGATCCATTCTAGGCCTCAAGTTCACAACGTGGACTGCGGGGACCGGTTTTCGAAGCCTTTCGCCTTTGATACATCCATGAAATACCTCCAGAAAAACGCAGTAACAGCCTCCACACGGGTCGGATCCTTCACTTGGGAGGATGAGGATTTCACCACCTTTAGTTTTGCCAACTTTTCCTTGTAAAACAGAAGGTGTTTCAGCACGATCTTTTCTGCCCTGCTAACCATGCCGACGGACGAGTCAAAACTGGAGTTGGACAAGTCTTTGGGTGGGAAAAGATCGGACAAGTCGAACCGGGGCAGTAAGTTTTCGCCATGATCATCACCTCGGCATGCTGCAGCCCAAACATTCATGAAATTCAAGAAAGAGGCTGTATCAGCTATGCTATGATGCATTTTAGCGGCAACCGCAATGCCTCCACAGTCAAAGAAGCTAATTTGTATAGCTAGAAGGATAGTGTTTTGCTCAGCACTGGTAATTGGTCCAAGAGGCAGATACTGTTCCATTTCATCCATGGTTGCGTCTTTGTCAACGTCCAAGAGATTGGCATGAACTTTAGCCTCAACAAACGAAGCTCCAGAATCGTCGCAAACAATGGTGAAATTTTCCCTGGAAAGCCTTCCAGCCAAAGGATAATACTGAGTCAAAACATTTGATAAGGATTCCTTTAGCAACTGAGAAACTTGGGCAAGCTCTTTGTTACTATGCAATTCGTTGGCCTGGTAGAAAAAAATCATAGGGGGGGTAAATTGGAGGTGCGATTTGGTCGAGGAAGGATAGTTTGAGGTTTCTGAGGTGATGGGGTGTTGGAGATGATGGTTTAATCATCTCTTTTGGTGTAATTATCTCCACATGATGATTGGCCACCATTTTTACTACTCTCAAAATGTGGCTTTTGAACTATAAGAGTGAGATCGAATCCCATTGGCGTTCCTTACTTATAAGAAAGAATTACCAATGCACTTATTGCCCAAGTACAATTGAAAACATTATTGTTATCAGTATTATTTATATTATTATCAGTAAGTACAAAGCGAAAAAACTACCCAAAAAAAAAAAAAAAAAAAATTCCGAGGTTTGTTATCACTATTATTTTTACAAGAATTAGAATTCTCAATAAGGGTGTTTAAGTTTTAAAATTCCTATTAAAGGCATAATAATAATTATATTGCTACTGTTAATTTAATTGCAAAAATTATCCTTCTCTAAATTAAAACTTTTTCTCTATCGATCTGTTGAAAAATATTCCTCCGATAGTCCCTCAAAAATGGTCATACTGCTGCTGTAGACGGGTTCGGTGGATTTTGCATAATATATTAGGCGTTCTATGTTTTTCCCATGAAACCCCAGATGAATTCCTCCTAATCCAGTAAGAAGCCCTGCCTCATGCCTATTTTCCCAGAAGAATATGGCAATGGTTATGATGCTATTGTAGACGGGTTCGATCGGTGGATTTTGTTCAGAATATGGATTTTGTAGACAGGTCCATGCAGAAATATGTTAAGTTTTATCTTTGATGCCAATCAGGCAATCACGGATCGTAAAGAGCAAGAGGAGGGAATCACCAGATGTGGGTTTATGCCCAGGAAAAAAAACAAAAAAAAAAAGAAGAAAAAACCAGATGTAGAAGCCGGCGGTCCTGTTTATGTTTAGGCTGTTATAATACATACATACATACTCATAGGCTATAATGATATAAAGAGGGAGGAGCATGCTTATTTCCAGTAAAAATAAATAAATAATAAAATTTACTCCATTGCTTATCACTTAATATTCCAAAAGATAAAACTTCTATGAAGCCTTTCTTTTTCTTTTTTTTGGCATTGTTGGGAGGATTTTTTTCTCGTGGCCACTTATAGTTTGGTGAGATGGTATTTTAGTTAAATCTTGTCGATTATGTTGTCTGGGGGTGTCTAGCGCAAGAAATACTTTATTTTGTGTCATTAAATAAAAATTGATGATTACTAAAGTATCCAATTAATAACCTTAATAGATTCTTGAATATTTACAGTTGACGAGGTAGCTCTAATATTCCATGAATAGTTTCTTTTACTAATAATACATGAAAGTGGACATTGACCTCTTGATGGGGTCTTTATGTTGTTTATTTTTAGGCTTTTATTGTCAGATCTTATGGATATTTGTAGTTGTTTTTTATGATTAGTATAGAATTTGAGAACGGGCCAAGTAAAGGAAGAATTATTGCAAAAGATGGGAAAAAAATGAAGGTCCACTTGCACAAATAGACGATCAATGCAGTAGAAATCTGGAACTGGAGCATGCTGTAGAAAATCCGTCTGAAGAGGGTTTGTTTGCCCAAACGGACGTCTGTGAACAGTAATTCCCCGTGAACATTGCGGCATGAATAGTGCCTCGTGAACATTAACGGCATATTCTAGAAGCGGAGATTTCCGTATTGTGATGAAATTCTGAATTGTAATCTTTTGCAATCTTTTAAAAAGTGGAATCTTATTCTTATTAGGAGAACTTTAATTATGTAGTCTTCTTCTATTGCAAGTTAAGCAGTTATTTCCTTTTCCTAGTCTTTCTAGGGAGCATTATGTACGCTTAAATGCAACCCTGAATGCTTCCCGGTAGGGAGCTCCCTACTTCCTCTCTTCCATTATAATATTAATTTTTTTCTTTATGCTAAGTTTATTCTTTTATTTAATTAAGTTTTATTACTTTCTTTTCTTTTCTAGTTGAAGTTTGATCAAGGTTGTTCTTACAGTTGTGATATATAAAAGTATTCTCTAGATAGTATGTATGCATGAATTTTTTATTATTTTTTGTGCATAAATCTTATTTCTGATTTTATTTAGGAGTAGCTAACTTGGGTTTAATCGGGAAAATGCCAATTAGTTCCCCCAATACATAAATGTTGGAAGGGCAAAATTGTGGCAAAGCTACCGTATCACTAGTGCGGGTAATGGGTTAATTATTTCTTATATTGCGCATTCAGATAAGTGTATTAAAATCGAATTCCCCTAATTTTTAATGCTGTTAGTACACTTAATTGGGTGTCAGCGCGAATTTCAGCATAGTTAATTTATGTATTAATTAGAGAAAAAATTATGTCTATACGGATTCACGGTAATTGTAGATTACATGAATTTAACAGAGATTATGTTCAACTGTGTGTTTTTATATGTTTTATTTTACGGAAGAAATAAAATTACTAGTCACTGTGGAGACGATCTTGCTTATTGCTATACTAGTTTTGAGTAGGTTTTATAAATGTTTTTCGTAGCTGAAACGACCACTATCACCTCTTATAGAAATCTCTTTAATGTTGAGGAAATAGTTCTAACACTTGATGTCTTATAGAGTAGTTTTTTAATGTTGAGATGAAGTAACTCTATTACTCCATGAGGAGTCTATTTTACTTGGGCGAATGACATTCTCCTCCCCCCCTCGAGATTTGGCTAAATTACAGAAGTACCCTCCTAGTTTGGTTAAATAACAAAAACCCCCTTTGACTGGCGAATGAGTTTCAATTTCTCCTTTGAGGTTTGAGTAATATTACAAAATCACCCTACTAGTTTATTAAATAATAAAAATCCCCCTTGATTAGCAAGAAAATTACATTTCCCCCCCTAAAGTTTGGAAAAATTACAAAATGACCCTCCTAATTTGATTATAAAATTGACCCATTTAAAAATCAAATTATGACATAAGCATTATATGGGAAGACTAAATTGTCCCTAACTTAATCTATCTGAATTTTAAAGATCAAAATGTCTGTTATAAAGACACAAAATGAACTTTAAAATTCATGATTTATTATGCCAAAAGAAAATAAATCTTTTCCTATTTTCAAACAAACTCATTAATGAAGATCATTTTCAACCCTTGAAGAGTCGGTAAAAGAAGATAATCTCAACAAAATTTTCTCTAAACATTGCATTATTATTGGCTCCTATAACAGATTTGCGGTTGCACAAGATAAATTTGTCGAAAAAAATCCTCACTTATGAACACATCTAGAATTTAAAAAGCAACCATCAATGATGTTTTCGTTTGTGAAATAGAAAAAGCTTTCTTTTCTCTTGGCATAGTAAATCATGAATTTTAAACACTCATTTGTATCTTTGTGAAGTGCATTTTGATCTTCAAATTTCAAATAGATTAAGTTAGGAGTACTTTATTCTTCCCAAGTATATAATGTTTATGTCATATATATTTCAATTTTTAAATGAGTCAATTTTATAATCAAATTATGAGGTTCATTTTGTAATTTATCCAAACTTCAAGGGGAAAATGTAAATTGTCTGCTAGTCAATGGGGATTTTTGTTATTTAATCAAACTAGGAGGGTATTTTGTAGTTTTCTCAAACCCTAAGGGAGGAAATTGTAAGTCGCCTGCCGGTGAAAGAGGGTTTTTGTTATTTAACCAAACTAGGAGGGTGCCTTTGTAATTTAGCCAAGCCTCAGGGGAAAAAATGTAATTCTCGCCCATTTTACTAATTAGCTCTCATACCACATGAAAGTGACATTTGACTCTTAGAGCATCTCTAAGGCTAATTAGCTCTGATATTCCATGAAAAAGTCGCTTGACATCTTATAACGTATCTATTTAATGTTGACAAAATAACTCTAATATTTAATGAAGAGTCTCTTTTAATAAATACCTCTAATACTCTATTAAAGTGGCACTTGACCTCTTATCTAGTATCTCTTTACTGTTGAGGAAGTAATTCTACTACTCGACGAAGTTGTGTTTTTTTTTTTTTTTTTTTTTGGGTAAAGAAAATGACACGAATGCATACTACAAAATAAAATATTAAAAAAACAGAAGATGCATATATACTAGATTCATGCAGGCGAGCTAGGAGGTCGCATGCATGAATATGATTTATGCAAGATTATCCCTAATCACAATCAGTTTTATAGTATAGTTTCTAATTAATAATTTCTTGTTTTGGTTTAGTATTTATTTTGGGCAATCTAGATGTATTTTTAGTAATAATTACAATTAGATTCACAGTAGAATTCAAGAATGTTTTAACCTATAAGAATTTTTTGTTTTTCGGATGGAAACTTTTTTGAGGGAATTATTTTTTGAAAAGTTGTGTAAGAGAGAAACAAAAGGTAATAATTTTGTTATTTTTGTTTTGAAAAAATGTGAGTAAAGAATTCGAAGAAATTTTAAAATTTGAATATAATAGAAAATGAGGTTCTTTAGATATGTAAAATTTTTGAGGAAAAAGTAATTATTTTTTCAGAAAGGAACGAAAGTAAGGAAAACCTAAGTGCGCAAGTGTCCAGCAAAAATAAAAATAAAAATAATAAAATACCTACTGGCCGGCATGGATCAGTGCAGGCGGGGCATCTTACTAGTTATTAATTAAATGCAATCCAATTTTGACAGAGCTCACACAGATCGAATAGCATTTCCACTTTCACCAGATGCTAACAAATTTATGAAATTAACGGAACATTCATGACCTAGTTGATTTTAAAATAAATTTTACTTTTTCAAAAGAAACCATTTTTTTTCTTTTTTTTTTAGAAACGAAAAAAAAAACCTTGATTAACGCGTATGTAGAAGAGGGCACGTACGCTACCGACCACATTTGTTCGTAAATTATAATTCTTTTTCCTTGGAGACAAATTGGCGCTGGGAAAGATCCTGTATTCTTAAAATTTTCGAGATAAATGTCCCACTAAAAATCTAGCATAATTGAGAGGTGGCGGTGGTGGGATGAAATTGAAATTCTAAGTTTACCTTTAGAATATATTAAATTTTTAATGGAATAGGAATGTGATATATTTTTTTGGGACTAGACGGTTTTCGACCAATTGCAACAGGGCCTACAGAACTATTTTCAGCGACCAATTTTCGCAAATTATTTTTATTAATTTTTAATTACTTAACTAATGAAAATGACAACAAATGGGCATTTCATCAAGTAAAAAATTATAATACACGAAAACACTAAATCAAGGATAAAAGCGTACAAACATATATATTTTCTTAAAGAGAGTTTATTTTGAATATATAGTACGTAGTACTTACATTCAAAATTTCCTTCCCAAACTACATCTGGAAGTCTGCAGCAAAACATTTAATGGGCGTAAGAATGATACATTCAAACATAAAAGTGGTATTTCAGATGTAAAAATGATTTTGTTAGAAAAATTAATTAAACTTAATTTCAAATATTAAAGTGACACTTTCAAGTATAAAAGTTATACTTCAAGACATAAAAGTGATACTTCTTGATAACTAACTAGGAAGAATTTATTTTGGAAAGTAATAAAACTTATGCTTTTAAGAGAAAAAAGTAAAACTTTTGGAAATTAAACTTGTATATACCTTTGTTGAAATAAAGAAATTTTTTTTTTTTTGAGTGTAAATAAAAAATTTACTTTAGAAAGCAATACTTATACTATTTGGACAATACAACTTTGGCTAGTCAATTTTATTTACATATTTATTTTTATAACAATTTTACTATCAACTATTTAAAATGATCACTTTTAACTATTCAATGAAATTAAGTCATTCATGCAGTCCACCCAATTTTGGTTGTATTCATGAAAGTTTCAAGACTATAGTAATTAATCCAGAAAGTACAACCTTGAAACTATCATACAAATGCATAATATTGCCTACAAAAACATAAAGCCAAAGGACCCAATCAACAATTTAGTGCCCACTAGATTCCTTCATCACATCAACAATAATCTTTGGATTCCCGCAAAAGTTCATCCTCACTCCACAACAAATTGTAAGGCTTCTGGTTAAGATTTTGAAAAGTAATTTCTCTAGTTGCTAGGGTTATTTGCAAAAGAGTACACCTCATTTTTTAAGTTAATTCTTTTTCCACCTCCACTCCTATGTGTCGAATTTTTATTGGTTAAATCCATCTCAATACTGTTGAGCCAGACGTCATTAACGACAATTAAGTAAAAATATGATACAAGGGCTATTTTAATCCACTTTTGAAAGTAAAAAGTCTATATTGTCGCTAAAAAAAAAAAAACTTGAGGGGCTTATTTGGTCCTTCGATCCAAAATCATAGGGGCTAAATTGCAACTTGACTCTGCTATAAAATGACTTCTATCTGCAATCAACTGAATGCAAGCTAACCTCACTTCCTTATGGGGCATGTTATTTACATGACCATTTAACTATTCACAGGATATTTTTTAAAAAATTTAGTATTGAAAAGACAAAAATATAATTACCTATACTTTGGAGAAAAACTACCAACATAAAATTTTTACCTACCTATTTTCACTCTCTACACGTGAACGATACACGTAAACGATCCATATTTCAAGGTAAGTAAATAATTTACACATTTTTTTGCTTATAGTTGGAATTTTTTGAAATTTACTGCCCGATATACAATCTCGTTCGGCAAAAGCGACATTTTTAGAAAATCTCGCCAAATGACACCAATATTTTCTCAAAATCTTGCTTGTTACTGGCTGGATTTTCTAAAAATGTCGCTTGATCCTGGCGGGATTTTCTCAAAATCTCGTTTGCTTCTTGCGGGATTGTCTGAAAATACCGCCACACGACACCAACATTTTCTCAAAATCTCGCTTGTTCCTAGCGGGCGACATTTTTAGAAAATCTGGCCAAATGACACCAATATTTTCTCAAAATCTCGCTTGTTCCTGGCGGGATTTTCTAAAAATACTGCCACAGGACACAACATTTTCAATGGTAAAAACCCTTCACAGTTAATGAAGGGTACTTGAGTAATTTCACACCAAAATGTTCCTTTGAATAGTAAAATGTGTATTTTGAATTATAATTTTATTATATTGCCTATAAAAACATAAAGCGAAAGGACCCAATCAACAATTTAGTGCCCACTAGATTCCTTCAGCATATCAACAATCATCTTTGGATTCCCGCAAAAGTTAATCCTCACTGCACAACAAATTGTAATGCTTCCGGTTGAGATTTTGAAAAGTAATTTCTCCCGTTGCTAGGGTTATTTCCAAAAGAGTACACGTCATTTTTTAAGTTAATTCTTTTTCCACCTGCACTCCTATGTATCGAATTTTTATTGGTTAAATCCATCTCAATATTGTTCAGTCAGACGTCACTAACACTATGGCAAAAAGTGACAAAGGAGGTGGGTTATTAGGGCCTTTGGAGGCGGGTGTTGCGGCTGTGCACCCGCCTCCCCTGTGGGCGCCTCCAATTGGAGGTACCCACACACCCGCCTCCATTAATCTTGTTATTGGAGGCGGGTGCAAATAAATAGTTTTTGAATAGCACCCGCCTCCAATTACCAATTTTTTTTTTGAGGCGTTTTTTTCGCCTCCAATACTCTCCAGTACAAAATTTAATTTCGTTTTCTTCAATTTATGACTTCAGTAGGAGTCGAACTTGCGCCTGCAGAATCACTTGACTCTTGCACATTAAATTTACCACTAATTACTTATGTATTTAAAGTTAAAATTGAAAGGATATATTTCTATATTTCCTTTAAAACTTGTGATTTTTATTACATATTAATTTATTACCTTACTCGAATCTCGAAAAAATTTCAAAATTATTTTCAAATTTTAACAATCCAGAAAAAAGAAATTTCTAAAGAGTATTAAAATATTTGTTACAATGCTTTGGAAGCGGGTGTATATTGCACTCGCCTCCAATAGATAGCTATTGGAGGCGGGAGCAATATACACCCGCCTCCAATAGATAGCTATTGGAGGCGGGTGCAACATGCATCCCCCTCCAATAGATAATTCTATTGGAGGTGGATGCATGTTGCACCCGCCTCCAAAGTTATAGCTATCTATTGGACATGCACCCGCCTCCAAAGGCTTTGACCGCCCCTTTGGAGGCGGGCGTTTGTATGCTCTTATCCAAAGGGGCGCCTCCTTTAGGCATTTCTGCAGTAGTGTAACGACAATTAAGTAAAAATATGATATAAGGGCTATTTTAATCCACTTTTGAAAGTAAGAAGTCTATATTGTCGCTAAAAAAAAAATTGAGAGGCTTATTTGGTCCTTCGATCCAAAATCATAGGGGCTAAATTGCAGCTTGAATCCGCTATAAAATGACTCCAATCTGCAATCAACTGCATGCAAGCCTAATCTCACTTCCTTATATGCATCTGATTTCCTGTGGTTCTTTCTCTTATTACTAAGATCGATGGAACCATCACACTTGTGGTTGTTTATTTTGTTACTAATTCCATTTTTGTATCTTTGTCCTCAAAAGCTTAAGCTGCTGGGAAACAAATCTTCCAGCATAGGCTTCCACTAGGGAGAACAGGCCTTCCTTTCATTGGTGA
Organism: Leptodermis oblonga; assembly: GCA_016801395.1. Lineage (NCBI taxonomy): Eukaryota > Viridiplantae > Streptophyta > Magnoliopsida > Gentianales > Rubiaceae > Leptodermis > Leptodermis oblonga. Next base: position 18,943,870 of record CM028751.1, on the reverse strand, counting down.
AACTTTGAGTCTTTACCTCAAAATACGAAATGGGGTTCAGCTCGAATTCATCACAGATCGAGTGCACAAATATTCGTCCAGGATTTTCCGGACATCATTGATTGGAGAGCGGATGGTGGTGCTTTACGACGACGCCGAAGCCAACAAGTTTCTGTTCTCTAGTGAGAACAAGTCGGTTCAGGTGTGGTTTCCAAGCAAAATCGATAAAATTTTTCCCAGGACTGATAATAAACCTACCCATCTGCACTCGAAATGGATGCGCAATATCATGGTTCCGTTGATTCTCAAAGCCGATGGGCTTCAATGGTGCATAGGCGTGATGGATGCAGTAATGAAACAGCATTTGGAGACGTACTGGAGTGCCTGCAAGATAAAGAATCAGGTGAAAGTAGCAGACATTGCAGAGAATTACACTTTGGCTTTGGCATGTAATATTTTCTTAGGCATGAACGACTTAGAAAAAATCGAAAGCATCGTCGAGGGGATCAAAGCAGTAGAAGCTGCCTTTCTTGCCTTGCCCATCAATCTTCCAGGCACAACCTTGAATCGCGGCCTGAAAGCATCTAAGGCCATGCGTTCGAAAGTTGAGGAAATGGTTAGGGAGAAAAGAGGCAGAATATTAGTAATCGTGATTCAAGCCACCCTGCAGCGAAGGACTTCGTCGCACACATGCTTTCGGTTGTAGATGAGATCATGAGAATGGTGAGCTGCTCAAGGAAGAAGACATTGCTAGTCATTTGGTAGGTATTATCGACTCAGGGTATTTGGGTGTGAAGACCACAATTACAATGCTCATGAAAACTCTTGCTGAGCTCCCTCATGTGTATGCTTCCGTCCTCAAATATATACACATCTCAACAACTAATAATCCATATAGATCCATCTAATAGAACAAAAAATCGCCTTTGCGCTGGACAAATCACGTACCGAAGTATGAATCCTAATCTTCTGATGAAAGCCCCCAACCGACTAAATCTTCACTTGATAATAATAAAATACACATTTATTAATATAAAGGAGAACTCAAATTTATTCGGGGAGATGATATCTCTAACTATGAGATAACGAAAAACTTCCATTATTGAAGAAAGAAGACAAAAATATACTAAATATATAAAAAATAATAGAAAAAAAATCTATTTTCCCTATCTCCCATGAAAGGGTGATGAGGAAGAAGATTAGAGAAGATGCAGGCTAAGGTTTGAGAGGAGACATCAATTGTTTTTTACTGGGCTGATCATGTACGATATAAAAAATATATCTAATAATATAAAAATTAATGTACAACTAAATAAATTGTTAGTAGAAAAATAAACAAACTCAAAGAAATGAAATCTTCACGAACTCAAAGAAATCAAATACTGAACGAAGGGATCAATATATATTTTCTCGAGAAAATTTTCAAAAAGGGTAGTGGAACTTTTAAAATTTATAAGAAGGGTGTAATTTTTGTATAATTTCTAATAGGGGCAGTGATTTATTAATTAAATATAAAAATATGTTTATATGAACATATACGCCCTCGTCTTCTCCCAAATTATTCTTCTTCTTCTCTGGGGAATGCAGCGTTTTTCAGTGATCTACATAATCCGGGTATTTTATGGAGTTTCTTCAACAGGCAGAAGACATCGACAACGACGATTCAGAAGAAGCCCCCTTCCAGCCCTAATTCACCACCACTGATTCTATGCATAGATTATTCATGCTATACAGACGGATTGATTTTAGTTTGCTACAAAGGTTAGTTAGGGGCAAATCCATCTTTACGCGGAGGAAGAATGCTTCCTTCCCACTTCCGCTGCCCCCGGAGGTTGACACTTCCACCAGAGTTCTGATACCGGCGGTAGCGGATGGGGAAAATGTTAATCATGATTCGATCGTTGTTGCGGGGCTTGGGTGGTGATACTACTAATGCTGGCAAGGCTCTGGTCGGGAAGAAAAAGGACGGTGGGGCCTCCAGGTTGTGGAAGAGGTTGATCAGACAGACCAGTGGGAGACTAGTGTGATAAAAACGTCATTATTAAAGGCGCTTCCATACCTGCAAATTCTCAGACCTATCTTTTCTCATTAATCATGTAGCATTATTTCTAGGGGAAAGGCAATGGTTGCAATTTGGAGTATATAAGAGTTATAATTACTGCAGAATTGCAGAAGAGGTGGTGTTGCTTGATGCTTCCTCTAATCCTCTGCTGCAATATTTTCTTCAAGAATGGAACTGGCCAAGTAGTTGCACATGATGAGAAGATGCATCCCTCAGGTCCAACCAATGGTTGCCCGGAGAAGCAGAATTATTTGGTAGAAGATTAGGTTTTTATGTCCATACTAACAAAATTTTATATTTAAATTTTTATTTAGTATATCACTGCTCTTATTAGAAATTAAACAAAAATTATACTCTTCTTATAAATTTTAAAAGTTCTACTACCCTTTTTAAAAATTTTCCCTATTTTGTTTGATCGAACAGTGGGGTGGGGGGTTGGTCCTAAACAATATTATTAAACAAGAAACAAAATAAACAAACTACAAAGAAAGTCAATCTTTCTTCTCACAACTAGCCTCACCGCTATTTGTAGCCTAGCCTTTCTTGGCTTTTTCCATTTCTTTCGTAAAAAAGGGGAGTTTTGAAGAAAGGAGAAGTCTTCAGTAAGACATAAATTCTTGAGAAATATTAGACTAAATATTAATTTCCCAAGATAGGTGGAATGTTGAGTGAGATCCAAAGTGATGCAGATTCTCTACTCGAAGAGTTTTGAGAATTGCAATATGCGAAAAATTACCAACAGTACTCCAATAAAAGCAACACAGTTTAACCCCTTATTACCCCAACCACTAATTGCATTCGATAGAACAATTAAGTTATTTTTAAACTATAAATCAAGCAACAACTTGAAGCAAAAAGATAATTTAATTAGGCGAAATTAAAACCTAATTACATGCAATTCTAAGAACTAAAACAAAAAGATTGTCATGTAATCGACTAAAGTTCAAGTGAGAAGAATTCAAAGACATATCGGGTAACCTTACACCAAATTATATCATCATCAATGAATTTTTTGAATAAAAAGGCTGAAGAGCATCTCTATTAGTAACCTAAGAGAGGGAGGGGGTGAATTAGGTTGTTGGTAAATTAAAATTCTCTTTTGAAAAATTTTGAAAAATCCCCTTTTCGAATTCCTTGAACCAAAGTGTTGTTTGAAAAGTGTTTTGAAATGTTTTGAGCAAAGTAAAAGGAAGACAAAACACAAACGATTTAGAGTGGTTCAGATTCCCCTTGAATCCTAATCCACTACCCAAATTCTACAACTTGGGATTTGCTAACTATGATACCACTACTTCCCGAAGCACGTCAAAACGTGGAGGAATGACAATTCCTCCTAGTTGAGTTGATTCACTTAGATGAGTTAGTACCTTCTATAAACTATGATCAGTATTAAATTTTATAAGGTGATTTGAGAATTATATTAATGAATACAAGGTTTATGATCTAATAATAAGATTAGTTTGACAATTTCCAAATCATACTAAAACTAAAAGATATAGATTTTTAATTTCAACGATAGTAATTGTCATAATAATTATAAGCCTTAAAATAAAATTAAGTCTAGTTTATAACTAAGAAAATTTGAAAAGAAATAAAGTTAGTGACTAAACATTCCAATCATCGTAAACTCATTAGATGTAATTTTCAAGTTAATGTGTAATTAGTTCTTTAGAAAAGAGAGAAATTAGGAATTAAGAAAATAAGTCTAATTAAATACACTACTACAAAAATGCTCAAAGGAGGTACCCCTTTGGAGGCGGGTGATGTTCCAAAGGGGACGGCAAAGCCTTTGGAGGCGGGTGAAACATGCACCCGCCTCCAATATTGGAGGCGGGTGCATGTTTCACACACCTCCAGTAGATAATCTATTGGAGGCGGGTGCAACATAGCTCTTTGGAGACCTCCAAAGCATTTTAAAATTTTTTTTAATAGTGTTTCAAAAATTCTCTTTGTTTTTGACTGTTGAAAGTTGAAAATAGTTTTGAAGTTTTGTCGATATTAGAGCAAGGCGATAAAAATCACAAGTTTTAGAAGGAAATATATAAATATATCCTTTATATTTTAAATTTAAATACCTAAGTATATGTAGCCTAGTGGTAAATTTAATCTGCAAGAGTCAAGTGATTCTACAAGGCGCGGGTTCGACTCCTACCGATGCCATTGAAAAAAAAAGAAATTAGATTTTGTACTGGAGAGTACTAGAGGCGAAAAACATCCTCAAAAAAAAAAAAAATGGTAATTGGAGGCAAGTACAGTTTGCACCTGCCTCCATTAATCTTGTTATTGGTATTGGAGGCGGGTGTTGTTTTGCACCCGCCTCCAATAACAAGATTAGCCTCCAATAACAAGATTAATGGAGGCGGGTGCGGGCCCCTCCAAAAGGAGGCGCCCACACTGGAGGCGGGTGCTGCCATGCAGTACCCGCTTCCTAAGTCCTTTAGGACCCGCCTCCCTTTGCCATTTTTACAGTAGTGATAAGTCCCATAAGTTTGTAGGGCTAAACTAACAATTAGTTTAATCTAAAGGGGAGAAGGAGAAATTTGGGATGCATCATGCAAGCCCTTAGGTGTCATTACTAGACTTTGCAAGGAGACAAATGTAAGAAGGGAAAGGAAAATGTTGAAATTAATAATCCCAAATCTGAACCCATGCCCACCCCACTTTCTTTATCTCTCACTCTCTACTAGAGACATGAATCAGGAAAACTCATCTTCTTCCCTTCTCCCTCGACAATTCAGTGTAGGATATAAAATATTCCTATTATCCAAAGATATTAACGCGTAGTGGAATAATCAAAACAAACAACGAAACAAACACAATATAACGTGGTTCGATCTTTAGACCTACATACACAAAATCCACTAAACCAATCAAAGGCGGGGCAAGCCGAAAGCTTTTACCTACACACCTATTACATCAATAAGCCAACATCATAGGCATAAGCAGGAATCACATATCTTATGACCTAGACCTCACAACATCAAATAGCCAAAACAGGCTCCCTCTCACAACACCTAAGACAGAGAGCCGAAAGGCTCTGACTTTCAAACTCTCAGCTCAACTGAAAACAATACCCCATAGTTACCCGAATCCTTCTCAAAACTAGTTTCCCAAAACAAACCAAATCTAAATTGGAAACAAACTAAACAAGTAATTATTAAGAGTAATTATAGATTCAGAAACAAATCATAGCAACTTTTTGATAGCAACTCATGTGTCATGTATTTATTGGCTAATTATGTGATATTAATAAAAATGTAACCAATAAATGCATGACACATGAGTTGTTATCAAAAAGTTGTTATGATTTGTTGCTGAATCTATCATTACTCAATTATTAAATCCTACCAAAATTAGAATTTCATAATTAAGCTTGATTTAATTTTCCGAACATTCAACAAACCTCATCGTCGCCCTCTTTCCTTTCATTCAATCGAAACCCGTCCTTTTCCTTTCAAACATCTGGAAACATCTTCTCACATAGCCACTGAACCAAAGATTAATCTCTCACTCTTACCTCCACCCAAAAGCAAAATAAAAGAAGCCAAAAGGAAAAAGAATCGTGGTTGAAAGGCAGAGATTGTGATCATCACAAGGTAGCAGCTTTTTAAAGAATTTCATTTTTTGGTCTGTTAAAAAGGTGAGAAGACCCATTTATTTTGGAGTGGAGCATGCATGCATTTGAATTGTTATGGGTTAATAGGATTGATAAAATTAGGAATGCATATGTTGGATAGATTGAGATTTGACTTGAAATTCATGATTAGAACTTGCTTATAAACTGTTCGTAGAAAGTCCTCTCAGAAATTTAAAGTTTCATGTTGAAGGGTATTCAACTGAACTTGGAATTAATCATGGATGGATTATTCGAACCTTGACAGGAAAGATGTTATGTGGCTGGACTTGTTGCTGCTCTTACAACCTTAAGAATGAGTAAACTGATTTAAAAATTAGAAGGTTCTTCTGAGCATTGTTTTACATAGACCCATGAACCTAAGATACTGTAATTCTGCTATGTTTTCCCCTTTACTAGAATTAGTGTTAAATGAATGTTCTGTTTTAGCTTAAACATGAGTTTGAGCTATGTTTTATGTGATTTTTAAAAGCTAAATGTATTTCTTGTTTTAACATATAATTAGGAGTTAAATGTGTGATATGTTGGATATTCTGAACAACAATGGGATTTTACAGCACAATAAGAACCAACTAAAACAAACTTTATTTCTGAAAGAAAAAATCTAATCTATTACACTTGTAGAAAGCAGAAAGTGCCTCTTCAAATCGTGCAAATGCACTTTCCTTTAGGCTTTATTAGTCTCCTTATGTGTGCAAGGAGTTCATAACTAATATCCTTTTGAGATAAGATAAAGATGATCGTTAGAAGTTTGCGCTAACTCAAACGAACTACAGAACAAGTGTGAAAAGTGTAAGAATAACTTGTAAGATGAGAATGATTGCTTATGTCTAAACCATCGTCCTAAGGAGTCTATTTATAGACCTCCAAAGGGTGTTATTCAATAGTCACACCTCTTAGGAAAAGGTAGGAAGAAACGGAACTCAATTCGGATAAGAATTGAATCCAGAATCACACTTTTCGTGAAGAGGTGCAACACTTTAGAACTGAAAAACCTCACTGGAGCTCGTCCTAGTACACGTCCTAGTCGGGCGTGTACTCTATTCCACATCAGAAGCCTGCTGGAGCTCATCCGACCACACGTCCGAGTTGGATGTGTACTCGCTCAGCGCTTCTAGAGCTTGTCCGAAAACCTGTCCGACTCGGACAGGTGCTCTCACACTTCTAGTTAACTTGGTTTAGTTACTGGACATAGTCCGACTTGTTGTGCGATTCGTATGCCTACTCGGACTGCCAAACTTCAGTTTTTTCCTTTCTTCCTTAGCTAATTATTGGAAAATCTCCAACATGATATGTTTTAGCTTAAACATGAGCTTGAACTATATTTTGGATCTGATTTTAGACATTAAAAGTCTTTCATAATTTAGGATAATTAAGAGCTATATATGTACTCTGTTTCGGTTTGAACCTAAGCCTGAATTGTGTTTCACATCTAATTTTTAAATGTTAAAAGCCTTTATTGTTTTAAAGTATGCTTATGAGCTAGATGTGTGTTCGGTTTTAGTTGAAACATGAACTAAAACTTTATTTGCAACTGATTTTAGAAGTAAAAGTCTTCTTTTGATTTAAAATATAATTAGGAGCTAAAAGTGCTACTTTGTTTTGGGTTTATGCGTGAGCCTGGGATTTCAAAATTAAAAAAAAAGAGTTCTCTCAGTTTTGAAGTATAGTGAGTGTTCTGTTCTAACTTGAAGGTGAGCTCGAGTTAAGGCTTCTTGTAGATTTCAAAAGTAGAGAGTCTTCTTTGTTTTAGAATGTAATTGAAGTTGAAGTATTATGTTTTAGATTGTCGAGAGAATGCTAAGGGTGCAAGTTTACATCTTGTGTCAAATGTTTGTGGTAGACAAAGTGAGCTTTAAATTTGGAAGATTGTCATTGATAAAACTTGTTTAGTTAGATTGAATTCTCGTCGGTGCTTTTAGTTGGTAATATACCTTCAAATTATTGTGGGCTGTAGTTTATCAGGAGGAAGAATGTAATCTTTCCCTATTTTCAACCTAAGTAAAACATACATTAGAGATTAAAAAGACTAATTTAATTTGACACTTGCTAGATTGTTAAACCTCTTTTCTTTTAGAATACTTTGAAATATGTAATGAGAGAACGATCGAAGTCCTTTATGTTTTACATTTTTATATACTATAAAGCTTCTTAATCAAGTCTCATGAAGAACCCTCAATTACATACAAAGAAGTAGGAATACGGCTTGAACACTTGAGGTGGTAAACTCTAAGGACAAAGGAATTACTAAGACAATAAACACTACTTACAAACGCAGTTTGATTTCAGATTACAATTTTGAACTAGGAATTATAAGTAAAGGTTGTAAAATAATAATAATAATAATAAATACATAAAAACAACAATGACCAGTTATACTAATGGCATTATTCTAAATTCGCAGATTTTCAAGTAACCAAGCCAGAACAACTAGGTAAGTGTTCTCACTGACTAAGAAGAACCGTTTTAATTGCAACCTTTAATCATTAACCAGTCTACTGTTTTCTTATTATGTTTTCGGCTTTTCGTTTGAAAATATGCAAGTTATGATTAAATGAACTATACTTTGGTATATGTTATGTGTGATACATGCTTTAGTTCATTGTAAAATGTGAACGTTATTCATGTTAGTAAATGAGCTTACTTATTATGATTATATTGTGTTTGAAAAGTTGAAAGGCCGGTTTTGTACTTTATTGAACCGGACCAAGTAATTGCTCATTGATAGTGTGGATTAATCTTGCTATTGATCGAGTTTGAATTGCTGTGAATATGAAATTGATGTTATACTGTTCTTTGAATATTGTACTGATTGATAAGGCCGACTGTGTACTTTATCACACTGGACCAAGTAAATGTTAAATGTTTCAAAGTATGCATGTTTGTATTGAATTCCCAAATCGGTTTTAGTGTTTGGTATCGACGCGAGATAACCTGGGTCTGAGTGTAAGAACCTTTTGCTACTCGGTTATTTGTTCTTTAACCGGTTTTAGCTGTTTGGTATCGGCGCAATATGACTCAATTAGGGTATGAGCGTACGAACCTTCTGCAACTCGGTAGTTTGTTCGTTAACCGGTTTTAGCTGTTTGGTATCGGCAAAAGATGACTCAATTAGGGTATGAGCGTACGAACCTTCTGCATGACTCAATTAGGGTATAAGCATACGAACCTTCTGTTACTTGGTCATTTGTTTTTTAACCAGTTTTAGCTGTTTGGTATCGGCGCAAGATGACTAAATTAGGGTATGAGCGTACGAACCTTCTGCTACTCGGTCGTTTGTTGGTAATCATGTGGTAAGCCGGGCTTGGTGAGATCAGAAAGGAATGAAATATGACGGGCGTTGTTAACAAATCCTAATTGAGTATGGAAACCAAATTCGTTTGTTAAGAAATTGAGTCTTTTGAATATGCCTTTCTATACTCAAATGGAGTCGATTGGTTTATTCTTTAGACTCAACTGTATCCTTCATTTATTTATAACATTGGGTTTGCCATTGTTTGAGATTATAATGTATGTGTTATTTGCTCATGATCTACTTGTTACTTGCTCTTGTTTCTATCATTGTTTAATGTTTGGCCTAATTACTCAATCGGTAACTTTGCGAAAACAGTGAGACCTCACTGGGCAAGGGCTCACTTAGTCAAATTTAATACTACAGGTAACCCTTACGAGTGATTGATCAAAAAGTGTTGGAAGCATGTTGAGATGTCTTGGTTGATTTTCTTTTGATGCAAACCATTTGGTGTAGCTTCTTAATGGAGCATTATAACTCTACTTTTGGATTTGTATTATTATTATGAATCTTGTATCTTTGAAAAATCTTATATGTATTAAGTTAGGATGATTGTAATTGAGCTTTTGAAAAATGTTTAGTGGCTTCATAATATTAGTATGGCTTGCTTAGGTTCCGGAGTTTGATGGCTCATAACCCAACTGACTTGGGACTTATATATGTATAGTCTTAACCTTAAAAATAAAAAATAAAAAAATCCAACAAATTGGGAACATTTTATTAAGATTCCGCTATTGGTAATGACAATTTTGATTATGAAATAAGGTAACATTAGAATTTACTTCTTAAAACCTAAGAGGTGGATTTGGGGTGTTACACTAACCCTCTCAAATGAATCACTTAAAGGTGTAATTCAAACCTTTACAAATGCCAAAATTCTAACTCTAGAACTTACGACTTTTCATATTTGCCCAACTTAGCTCTAAGTTAGGTCTTCATACAAAATGCCTAATTTTACTCTAGACTTAGGATTTCACACAAATGCCTAATTTAACTCTAGACTTAGGACTTTAACTATTCTTCTCCTTCTCTTCAATCTCCCTCTTACTCCATGCCTATCTCATCAACAAGAGATTAGGACTTTTACAAATGTGCATCAACTAAACAATAGGTTAGGACTTAAACAAGGTTTACAAAGTAGTTCTTGCACTAAACAAGTGAATACTAAAAGATGAGTGATGAAAATACAAATAGGCTACGACAATTTTCTTTTGAAGATTGCAATGCTTTGATTTTCTCTCTAGAAATGAGGTTGGATGTTACTGATGAAAGCTGAACTCAATTTGGCATCCTTGACCTTGAAATGATATACTTGAAATGTTTATAGGACACCTTCTCTTTCTTTCCAGCGGTTATAAAATTAAGGTTGAAAGTGATGGTTCGAGACCGAGCTTCAACATCGAGACTCAACTTCGAGGTCTTCACAGATTTCGAATTCTTGGCTTCAACTGCTACTTGATTTGGCGCGACTTGCAATTAATGCTTTTGGCGCTTTCTTTGTTTTCACTTGTTTCGACGTCGAGAGCCTGTCGATCTCGAGCTCGACACTTTGGTTTTTCCAACCCGAGAGCTTCACTGTTGTCGGCTGCCTACCGACTTTGTAGAAGTCGACACTTTCTGGGCGAGCTTCGATGTCGAGGGCTTGTCGACTCCCGGTGTCGATACTTCAATTGTTTTATAGAATTTTGAGTTAATTCGAAACCCGAGAGCTGAAAGGGTGTCGCATGCATGTCGAGACTTCGACTTCGAGGGTGGCTCGACTTCGAGAGCCTGTCGAGACTGGGGTTCAAAGCTTTTTGGGCTTATCTTTGAGTTCGAGAGCCTGTTGAACCTTGGCCTCGAACATGTCTACTTTCTGCATTCTTTTTCAAAGCTTATTAAATTTCCTTCTCATATTTGTTTGATTATCATACAAAACTTAGGGATTGAGACCATGAGTCTAACACTATTTATATATTATAGAGATGTAGGAATTTTACAAGAAAATGAAACAAAATTTTGAAAACTAAAAAGAGTCTTTGAAATTACCTATTAAAACTATGAGAATTTTAGCTATAACTTTTAAGGGAGGTAGCCGAATTCTCTTCCTAGAAAACAAGAAAAAGGAAATTAAAACCCTACTCAAAATATTAAAATGGAACTCTACTTATTCCTAAAAGAAAGCATGTAAAAATTCTTAATTTTCAAAAAAATCCAAATTAAGAAATAATTAAAACAAAATAAGGAAGGAAAATAAAACACACACATAATGATTGTGGAATGCTTCGTTCAGTTATATGCAAACTCAATGATGGGCAATACGTCTTCCCAACTCATTAAATTTTTCTTGATTAATGCACGAAGAAGAGTGCCCACAGTTTTGTTGTTTACTCCGATTTGGCCGTGGGTCTGGGGATAAGCAGTAGTTGAAAGTAACAAATTGGTACCTATCTTGCTCAATAACGTCTTCCAGAAGTAACTCAAAAGCTTGATGTCGTGGTCAGACATGATGGTGCCTGAAATCACGTGGAGCCAAACTATTCCTTGGAAGAATAAGTCTGCCACATGTTTCGCGTCATCTATTATCCTGCGAGGCAAAAAGTGTTCCATTTTAGAAAAACAATCAACCACAACAAAGACAGAATCATTGCATTTTTGCATTCATTGCAGTCCTAAAATGAAAGATGTAGAGATGATAGCTCTTCAGTTTGGCATTATTGGTATTCAAATGAAGTGCTTGGAATATTTATACAACCTCCAAGGCAGACCTTCAATGGCTCTTTCATTTTCAAGCTTGCCAGTGTTCCTGTGACATTACGTGTCATCGTATCAGACTCATAAGTTTGAAGATCTGAATTTCCAACGCTTCTGCGCACATTCAATGCTTCATCCGTAGTTCGTGCAAAAGCTTGTGTGTGATCCGTACTAGTCTTCGTACCTAACTCATTCTTTTTGGTTTGCAAATCCTCAACGGCTACTGACTTTTATAACTTGCATTGATTGCTTAGTCCGTAGCTCATACTACTGGTTGGGCAATTCGTACAACTTTTCACAGCCTTGCCGCATACTTCTCTCTTTCTTTTTGCTTGGACATTTCTTCTACTGGATGTTGTACGACTGGTTGTGCGATTTCGTACATTGTGTCGTGCGAGCAATTCTTGAGCTTTGAGACTTCCTTTGTTTTCTGGGCATGTTCTTGAGGTATGATCGCATGTGCAATTTCGTGCAAGGCTTCACACGCCTCCCAGTCAAGCTTTTTTCTGAAACTTTCTTTTTCATTCATTAGCTCAATTATTTTTTGTATTTTAAATCATCAAAACAAGTATGATTGAGACCCTACGTCTAACAAATCTAGATTCGAGGACGAATCTTTCCCAATCGGGAATGATATGATGAGGACAACCAGACCAATGAAGAGACAAGCACGCAACCCAGTCAACCAAATGGATCAAGCACAAGCTCGAGTTAAGGGGAAAAGCCTCCACGACAAGCCCTTATTAAAGCGATCCATTAGTTGACCTAATGAGGCATGTCCCTTGGAATCAACAACGAAAGATAAATGAGGCACTCAAAGCCTCATAATTTTAAGACTAGTCCAAGCTCAAGAGATTGAATAAGGCAAGGCCTTGGAGGAACGGATAAAAAAGGGCAACATGGTCAACATCTTTGCCATTGAAGAAGTTGTTCATCCTACAACCTCTCAATCATAAAGCCCGAGCTATTTCTTGAAGCTCTTAAAGGAATCCAAAAGATTCTTGCACTTCTTGAGACATTTATTGATCAATATCGAAATTTTAAAACTTCTTGATTTGTCAAATTGTTATTGTTGAAGAATCTTGAAGAATGGAAAAAATCTTGGTTTTCTGCAAATTTCAATTTTTGACATTTTTGAAATGATTCTGGAAGGTTCTAGAAGACTCTAGAAGGTTCTGGAATATTTGAAGAAACTTCGTTATAAATATCACAAGCATGCAACATTACAATGGCCAGAACCCTACTCTCCATCAAACTCCAAGTTCAGCCAACCCAACAAAGTAACATAACCGAAACTACAAAGTCCAATTGTAATTAGGTTTAGCTTTCAGAATGTGATTAGGATTTGTACATATTTCCTAATCCATTCCCGAGTTTAATTAGAAGTTAGTTACACTTTAATTAACTTCTTAGTTTCCAAAGGATTTAACTTGTTCCAATCCTCTTTGTTAAGGGAATCCTTCTTTGTTTAGGTTTTTAGAGGATTTTCCTTCCTTGTTTTGGTTTCACAATTTTGGCTACCTTATTAGGTACATTGTGAGCGAAATTCCCTTCTAATTTCATGTTTCTTTTGGATTTGGACTTGTAAGAAATTACCAACTCTAGTTGGTTTCCCTTTTAATTTTATTTTCTTTTTCTATTTACTTTGAAATTGGCTTCTCTATTATCTAAAAATAGGCGCCATTAACAATTAATGAGTGAACTGCCCAAAATGTACCTTTACTTTCTTACCCTGTCCGGTTTGGTAACTAAACTTTTTTATTTCCCAAAAATGTCACCATACTTATTTAAACATGAAAAAAATGTCATATTTGACATTTTCTCCGTTAATCTTAACGGAAAGCCCAATTTGTGTAAAATTTTTAAGGGCATTTTTGTTCATTCACTATTAAAATATTTTTTAAGCATTTTTTTCTCCCCTTCTCTCCTTCCCCTTCCCTTTCAACACTCTGCCACCTTCCCTGAACCCAGCAGAGGAGGAAGGAGGAAGGTCGAGGAGTGTTGAAAGGGAAGAGGAAGGAGAGAAGGGGAGGAAAAAATGCTTCAAAAAATATTTTAATAGTGAATGGACAAAAATGCCCTTAAAAATTTGACACAAATTGGGCTTTCCGTTAAGGTAAACAGAAATAATGTCAAATATGACATTTTGGCACGTTCAAATAAGTATGGTGACATTTCTAGGAAATAAAAAAGTTTAGTGACCAAACCGGACAGGGTAGGAAAGTAAAGATACATTTTGGGTAGTTTACTCACAATTAATTAATAAAGTAGAGAATTCATATGAGTTATATCTTGTGTAAGATTTAATCATTAACTTCAAAAGTTTGTCTTTGATCTTGTGTATTATGCATGTTATGTTAAATAACTTAAATTCGAATCTTAAATATAATTTATGTTACTTGCTCAACTTTCCATTGTTTCAATTTGATAACTCTTGTTAGGTTTTAACTAAAGTAGCTAGTCTTACTAAATTTTGGTTAAGTACTTTCGAAATTCTAAAGAGACAAGTTTGTGACCCGCACTGTTCAATCTTCCTTGGCACTTTCCGCATCTGTGAAGAACAATTCACATCGATCCTCCTCCAAATAAAACACGATATAAAATAATCTTAGATTGGTTTTCTTCTAATTTTATCTTCGACTTTTCAAGTTCCTTCACAGGTTTTTCAGGTTCAATTCTTCTCATATGGCCTTAGATTACTTTCAAGGCCATTTACCAGTTTGGCCTTAAGTCCGGACACGTGCTAAATTTTTAGTCACACTTTTGTATTTTCTTTAACTATAACATTGTTCTCCCTAGATCGAATGACCGAAAGAATGGAAGAAAAAACATGACACTTGAGCTGCCTCTGGAAATAATGGGATGAACTGAGTGGAAATAGTACTTTTTCCACCCACTGCACGTTCAACTTAACAATTAAATAGTAAGAAACTGAAGAGAGATTAAAACAAATTACTGTTCTAAACTCTCTTTCGCCAAGTTTTCAATCAACACCAACCACCAATTAGTCCAAATACACGCACAATGAATAAGGGTGCAATAATAAGATTGTGCCTTGTGAGATATAAAAATACAGAAATACACAATCACACGCATAAAACCCCAAGTCGACTCGCACTATAGGGTAATCGAATCGCACAAAAGAATAGTACAAGAAGTCTAAAAATTTACATAAATGTACATATTCAAAAATATCTTTAAAAGATAGGCATTCTACCATAAATTGGTTCTAAACATTCAGAAAATTTTATTTGAACTTAGCTTAAAAAAATATGGCATTACAACATAAACCGGGTCTTAAAGTTTACAAACACTTATTCAATCTAAAAGAAAGTACCATAAAAAGAACGCAAAAAGAAAAAGAAAAAAAAACTAAACTAAACTAAACACAGAGAGAACAATCGAATAGCGCTTCTGGGATGCCAATTTGATCTAGAAACAACATTATAAAAAACTAAAAAATAGTACCCTAAAAACAATGGAAAAAAACACAACCTAACATTATCACAAACCTTGGTCTTTGACACTAGTTATATTGGTTTTACAAAATTTTTAGGATGGTGCGAGAGGTATGGGGTGTTAAAGATTTCTGGTCTTTAACACTAATTTTCACAAACACAGTGTAAATGTCTGCACCATCTATTTGTTAAAACTGATGTAAACTTTGAAAAAAAAAATTTAATTTACACAACGCATATAGTAATTAAAATAAAGAGAATATATTATACAAAGAAACTGTGAAAAAATAGTTCAAAACCCTGTTAAGTAGATAAAAATAGTTCATATATGCAATTCAACTTTACGAATTTAGTTTTTACATCAAATTTGTCCTATATATAACACAAAATGCTATAAATCTAATTAGACAATCTATGACAGTTCTAATCTATGATAGTTTTTTCAATATATTATAGTTTATTACAAAATGCTATAAACATAATGATATATAGTTTCCTATTTTCATCCTCCTCTTCAAGTTGATCTTAGGTTCCTCTCGAACAGCTTCCATATTTTCTTCATCCTCCTCCAAATCAATAACTTGATCAATAGCTTTATATTACATTTGAACCAAGCTTGGTCCTGAAGCAGGGCAAACCTGGACGACGACATAGGGCCAAAAAGTTTTACAAACCATTATATATATATAAGTAATTTAATTATATTTGGAATCAAATTCATAAGTAATTTAATTATGTTTAGGCTCAGAATGAATTTTGAATTTTGAGCCTTGCTAGGTGTTGGATAATGGATTAATGTCGAAGTAAATAATAATTGACATCGACCTTGGCCAATGTCAGGCTCAAATCCAGGAATGCATGCCATGTGGCATATGTGCCAGATGGTGTAATAACAGGAAGGGTGACATGCGTCAAAGCTAAAGATTGACACAACATCTTTTCAACCTGTCCCGCTTACTTCTTTTCCCACTATAAATACTCATTCCTCTCCTCATTTGAAAGGTATTGAATTCTTGTTTAGCCAATCTTATATCAGTTTCTCTGTATTCTAACTTAAGAATCAGAGTGAAATTTGGGATTCATTCCCAAAAGCACGGAAACAAGAAGGGAAGGTCGACGTCTATGGGGCTCTTTTGAACAAGAAACCATGGCGCAAGAAGGAGCCCAAGTTCCGCTAAGGACGAAAATCCCGTTAACTGAAGAACAACAAAAAATTATGGATGATGTGATGGTAAACTTTGGGGAATATAGCCAAATGCATCATGAGTAGCTGGAGAAAGCAGCAGAGGAAAGGGCTTGAAAAGGGAGCTCTTGTTGATCAAGCCCGGTCACCCTCTCACAGGAATGATATTATGAATTCACCTGTTGAAGTCACTTCTGGTCGTCGGGAGCGTGAACCCTCGATACATGATCATGTTCCCCTGTATAGAGCCAATCATCAGCCCCAAAAGGCGTATGCAGCTATTCCATTGCAGTATGAACTCCCTATTGGAGCTGATTATTGGAATGATGTTCCTGAATCACCGTTTGTCCCAGAAATTGAAGCGGCTTTGTTTCCACCAAATTATCGAGGATGGCAGAATATGGAGCAGTTTAATGGCTGTGGTGGTCCACGAGCTCACTTATCTCATTGCTGCACCAGTATGAGAGTGGAATTTTTCAAATGCTAATAAATGTATGGCGTTTCCCTTAACTTTTAAGGATGTAACTCAATAATGGTATACCACTCTTCCACCTAGGTTGATTAGTTCTTGGGACCAGTTTGAACGGATGTTTTTGGCAAACCTTACAGGTAGTCAATTTATCGCAAAAGGTCCCACATACCTGATGAACCTGTTTCAAGAGCGGGATGAACTGTTGACAGATTATGTTACCAGATTTAACAGGGAATCGGTAGATGTGATGAACAAATCTGATACGTTGATGATGACAACTTTTATAAATGGTTTAAGATTAGGTGATATGAGCAAGGAGGTATCTACCACCACCTCAGCTTTGTTTACGAAGTTGATAAGAATCAGTAATCAACATATTAGGGTGGAAGAAACGCAGTTAATAAAAAAAAGAGAGGGAGTTGGACCAGCTGAGAGTTTGCAATAATAGGGGCCAAAAAGAAATTGCCCAAAGATTGCAGGGCCAAGGTGGATTTCTCAGCCTGAACTACTTTTTGTCTCAATCAAATCAAAGCCGCCGGGAGGCTCGAAGGAATGCTTATGTAGCCGATGTTAACTCTTCCCAGAATCAATCACGGGAGCAATGTTATAACTTAAGTTCTGGAAAATGGTGTACCACAAGTCGGCTAGACAAAACATTAAGGATTGTTGGGGGGTAAATCAGCCCCCACCCCACCCCACCCCAACCAGGCGCCGGCCGAGATGTAGATAAAAAATAGGTTACCCGACGTGAGGGAAAAAAAGATACACCAGTAGTTGTGATGGCCAAAGATCGGAGTATCGAAGTCAACCATATCAACCTTGTCAACAAGGTCTTGCACCTATGGTAGCGTCAATTGAGCCTAAAAAAGAATATGGTAATTTCTGGTACAATTCATGTCATAGCAAGGGTACCAGAACGTCAGATATGCATGAGGGATGGACAAGGACTATTGTGAAAGAGAAAAAGCCTACCGGCCGTGCTCCACATATAGTTCGGAGATATGAACTTTTCAATATATGGAGATATGGATGATCCCGTGGTTATTGAAGCTATCATTTCTAATAATCGAGTGTTGTGAGTATTGGTTGATACTGGCAGTTATGTCAATATATTGTTTATGGATGTTTTTCTTGGATGTAAACTGAAGAAGGAATTTTTAGAACGAGTTCGAACTCCCTTGGTCGGCTTCAGTAATATGACAGTGTACCCGACAGGTAAGATTCGCCTTCCGGTGATGTTGAGAGATAGACATATGTCCAGGACGGAGACTTTGGAATTTATGGTGATTGATGAAGTGATGGCTTATAATGTGTTCTTGGGACAACCTAGTTTAAATCAATTCCAGGCAATCTGACGGTGCATCAAATGGTTAAATTGCCGACGTCGGGATGAGTGGCCGAGCTCCGCAGCAACTTGATCCAAGCTCGTGAATGTTATATGGCCTCCCTGAAGTATATTGAATCTTCTCCCGGGGTGTGTTGTGTCATGGATTTGGAACCCCCTATGGGTGAATCTACATCCGTTATGGAGGCCGCTCCAGCCAAAGAAGTCCAAAAATAGCTGAGCAGAAGACAGTAAGGGTGAGGCATGATTTGCCGTGAGAACTAGAACTCTATTTAGTCGAGATGTTAACATAATTTATTGATGTATTTGCTTGGTCTTCAGATGATATACTAGGAATATCGAGGGAGGTGATTGAACATCGTTTGAATGTTAACCCAAAGGTGATGCCTGTAAGATAAAAGAATATGAGTTATGCCCCTGATAAAGCGGCAGCGATGGATGCCGATGTGAACAAATTGTTGCATGCTATCCTGATTCAGGAAGTTGATTACTCCAAATGCTTGTCAAATCTTGTGACGGTGAATAAGCCTGACACTTCATGGAGGTTATGTGTAGATTTTAAAGATTTTAATAAAGCTTGCCCCAAATATTTCTTTCCAGTTCCCCGGATAGATATCCTTGTAAATTCTATTACTGATTTTTGCTTCTTATATTTTTTGGATGCATATAAGGGTTATCACTAGATATTCATGTTCAAAGGAGATGAAGAAAAGACTTCTTTTATCACGAACAAAGGAACGTATTGTTATATGACGATGCCGTTTGGGTTAAAGAATGCAGGGACAACATATAGAGATTGGTGAATAAAATTTTTAAATCACAACTCGATAGGAACATGGAGGCTTATATTGATGATATGTTGGTTAAAAGTAAGAACGATGTTAACTTCTTAGCTGATGTCAGAGAAACATTGCTGGTGTTAAGGAAATATAAGTAGAGGTTAAACCTAAAAAAATGTGTTTTTGGAGCCTCCTCTGGAAAGTTTTTGGGTTATATGGTGTCTGAAGAAGGAATTGCTCCTCAATCGGAAAAGGTCTGAGCTGTGATGGAGATCCTCCCACCGGCGTCAGTAAAAGAAGTTCAAGGTTTGACTAACCATTTAACAGCATTGAACAGGTTTTTAGCTAGGTCTGCCGAGAAATCGTTGTCGTTCTTCAAATTTCTTAAGAAAGCAGATAAGTTCCCGTGGACAGAAGAATGTCAAAGAGCTTTTGACAAATTGAAGGCTTATCTGGCAAACCTGTCGCAGCTAACCATGCCAATGCCAGAAAAGAGGATTTATGTGTATTTGGCGTTTACCCTATGGCTGTGAGTGCTTTCGCCCTCGTGGAAGGAGAAAAAGTGCAAAGACCTGTATATTTTGTCAGCCGAGTTCTGCAGACAGTCGAACATAATTACACCTCTGTTAAAAAGTTGGCTCTTGCTCTAGTAGCAGCATCCCGGTGATTACGGCCATATTTTGAAGCCCACCCAATCTCAGTGCTCACTGATTCTACATTGAAGCAGATCATGGAACATCCAGGTGCGTTAGGGCGAATAACTAAATGGGCAGTAGAGCTCAGTGAATACGGAATTGAGTATGAACCTTGCCGTGCTATCAAAGGACATGCGTTAGCATATTTTTTGGCTGAAGGAATTACTGTTGAGCTATCTCCAGCAAGTGCGGCTTAGGTCGATAATTGTACCTGGGCTCTGTTCGTAGATGGAGCTTCCAGCAAGCAGGGTTTTGGAGTTGGGATCATGCTCATAGATCCCCGTGAAGAGCAGTATTTAACTTTTGCTTTGCGATTTGAGTTCCCTGTTTCTAATAATGAGGCCGAATACAAAGCTTTAATAGCTGGATTGGAGTTGTAATGAGTATGGGAATAAAATAACTTAAAGTTTGTAGTGACTCGCAATTGATTGTGAATCAGGTTAAAGGGGAGTATGAAGCCAGAGATCCAATAATGAAGAAGTATTTGGATAAGACCAAGCAGGTAATGAAGAAAATTTCTAAAGTATAGATCATACAAGTACCAAGTGCAAATGCGGATGCATTATCCAAACTCACTTCGTTCATATATTCGTATTTGCCTAAGTATGTTCTGGTTAGCAAGTGGTTGTATGAAGGATAGATAAGGAAGAGGTATTCCCGGCCAGGCTGTCACCTGGGGATTGGGGAAGTCCTATCCTAGAGTTCCTGGAAATCAGCACTTTACCGCCAAGCTGAGCTGAAGCTCTGAAAGTTAAGAATCAAGCATTAACGTATGAAATCGTGAATGATGTGTTATATAGGAAATCGTACCTCTTCCCTCTTCTCAAGTGTGGAACCAGGCGAAAAGTTATATTGGCCGAAATACATCAGGTACGTTGTGGCAGTCACGTCGGCTTTCGTAAATTTGGCAAAAAGAGCCATGATTGATGGGTTTTATTGGCCAACTATGTTTAAAGATTCAGAGGAGATAACGAGAGATTGTAAAAAGTGTAGGTATATGCTCTGGTGATGAGATTTCCGCCAGGATAGATATTATAAGTCCCTGGCATTCGCGGCCTAGGGAATTGACCTAATGGGGCCTTTTCCAAAAGCAGATGGTGGAGAGAGATTCTTGGTAGTGGTGATTGAGTACTTTACCAAATAGATAGAAGCAAAACCGTTGGTTGAAATCACAGGAAATTCTATAGCCCGATTTGTATGGAAACATATTATTTAACGCTTTGGAATTCCGCATTCCATCATTTTAGACAATGGTGCGCAGTTTAATAGTCCTAAATTCTTGAAAACATGTGTTGATAATGGAATATAGCTAGGAAGACCTCAGTCAGCAACCCAAAAGCAAGTGGACGTGTAGAAGCGGTCAACAAGGTAATCCTGCACGGTTTAAAGATAATAGTAGGAGCTCATCGGTCTCTGTGTGTAGACAAACTACCATTAGTAATCTGGTCCTGTCAGACAACTCTAACCACGGCAACCGGACGAACTCCATATAGTCTGGTGCATGGAGTAGAGGCTGTTATTCCACCAAAAATTGCTTTCCCATCAGCCCGAATTACGTATTTCATGAAAGGAGATAATGATGAACGAATGAGACTGGCTTTGGATGAGATTGAAGAAGCAAGAGTGGCGGCCGATCTTTAGCAAGTTGGTCGGAAAAATGCTATTAGGCAGTACTATAATGCGAAACTTTGACCTAGATCTTTTGTACCTGGCGACCTCATTCTCCGTCAAAATGAGGTCAGTAGGGAGATGCCAGGAGGAAAATTAAGTCCTAATTGGGAAGGTCCTTATTATGTGATTGAAGCTCGCTCCACGGGAAGTTACAAGCTGGCTTACATGGATGGGGGTTTGTTGCCTAGTATTTGGAATGCTAGTTATTTGAGAAAGTTTTATCCATGATCGTATCCAGGGTGGTTGTTCAATCATATGGAATCTGTGCGTTCTTGGATGATTCTTGTAAGATGTGTTTTCTCTTGTTATTGTTGTGATAAATTTCCAAGTGATCAATGAAAGATTTTGAAACGTTTCTTGTAAATTTTATTAAGGGATTTATTTCTTATGTTTTGATAATTGTTACATCCAAGGTTAGACATGACCTTGGATAATTATATGAAAAACCCTTAGTCTATTTTCATAGATTTTCTAAGGTCGGTGACGTCAATATCGTCATTAAAATTGCTTAAACCCCTTAGTCTATTTTCACAGATTTTCTAAGGTTGGTGATGTCGACATCGTCGTTAAAGTTGTTTAAACCCCTTAGTCTGTTTTCAAAGAGTTTCTAAGGTCGGTGACGTCGACATCATCGTTAAAGTTGTTTAAACCCCTTAGTCTGTTTTCAAAGAGTTTCTAAGGTCGGTGACGTCGACATCATCGTTAAAGTTGTTTAAACCCCTTTGTCTGTTTTCACAGATTTTCTAAGGTCGGTGATGTCGACATCGTCCTTAAAGTTGTTTAAACCCCTTAGTTTGTTTTCACAGATTTTATAAGGGCAACGACGGTGATATCATAAGGAATCGGATCTTAAGAAACATTGGTGCAAATGTTGAATCGAAATTAAAGTGCTAAAAAGACAATGTTTTTAAAAGCCCTTATCCCAGTCTATTACAAAGGACCAGTGTTTTCCACATGATCGTTAATCGAAGCAGTGATGGAAGGCTCGGTGGTAGGGACTCCACTTCCAGCATTCCTGCTGAGTTGCTCGCTCGTTCACTTTGGCATAGTTGTAGCCATTGGAATCTCAGTGTCATTTTGGGAAGATAGAGTTAGAATAAATTCTGAGGGAACTTCGACGTAGAGCTCAAGATCCTTAGCCAAATCAGGAACTACAAGGTTATTCAAGCATTCCTCCGAAGTCGGAAGTGGATCTAGACCTTCGATAGGAGAATCCTGTGGCAGTTTAGCCTCAGAGCAGATAGGGGCACCAGATATTCTTAGGTTCGCTAACCTATTTCTTGGTTTGAAAACCTCCCAAAGTTGCTCAGAAGGGCTACAGCGATCCAACAACATTTGACGAGCTGCAGGAACAGTGGATGACCCAACCCTATCATTGTAGCTGGCTTTCACGGTAGACTTCAGTAGGCTGCCGAAAAGTTTACCCAAGCTTGCTGACTTGTGATAAAACTCTTGAGCTTCGCGACGGTGGTGCTGGATCAGCCATGGTAGCCAGTCACTATTGAGCACAGCTTTCCCTCCCTTGCGAAAGTAGATGGGGGCTGCCGTGATTAAAGAAGTGGCCCAACCTTGGCGAAAAGTTTCGGGAATCCAACCTCGAAGATTTTGCATCTCTTAGAGGAGCTGAATATTTTCTTGCTCAGCACAACGCAGCTCGAAGGAAAGTTGAGTCACCTCGGCTCAAACTTTAGCTTTATTTGCTTCGTGGTTGGATTGAATATTTTGTAATTTTTGAAACTACCCATAGTTTCTCAAGAGCAGAGTAAGCCTTGTCCCTATCCTCTTCGACTTTACGTTCTTTTCACAGAGACTTAATTCTATCCTCAAATTCTTGATGCCAAAGCCTAGCCTCTTCCACCTCGGCCACCGTTTGATCATGGGTGGACTAGAGTAGACCAAAGTGAAAGATGGGTTACCTTCAGTTCTTCTTTGAGCTTTCGTAGCTCATCTGATTCAGTCGAGCTGGAAGGTAACGCTTGAAGTCGACGTATTTCAGCTTTGCACTCCTGGGCGTAGTGCTCCAAAGCGATGATACGCTTCAGTTGGGATGACATCAATTCTCCTTCCTATGATTACAAGAACAAGTTAATATATAAAATGATATGATTGAAAAAGAAAAAGTTATATGAAAAGGTGAGTATAGGTGGAATACCTGATCGAGAAATCTTTGAGCCCAGTTTAGATGGGCATTGAAGGCAGCCTTCAGCTTGGACTCCGTGTAGTCATCCCTTAGTTTTCACCTTGTCTTTCAACTGACAGGCACAAAGTTCAACGTTTTTCACACTGGGAAAACACCATCTTGACTCACCCCAAAAAGTGAAGGGAGGAGCGTCTTCACGTTCGGTGGTTACAGCTTTGGGAGCTGCCGTAGCTTGAGAAGCTAAACCTCGACAAATCCGACATAGTGCCACTTCTTGTTCAGGTGATTCAACCCGACTTTGATTGGATTGATGCCGTGAAGAACGACGGGGAGAATCCTTTGGAGGGTGGCTCCCTTTAGACTCTTTGGTTAGAGGCTCTTCCATCTCGGAAGCATAATCCCGGGATCGCTTTCGAGTATCACGGGCTGATCGAGAATCTATGCAAAATAAAATAAGTTTTCTGTCAGGCAGGATTTAGTTAAATTAGTAAAGGATTGGGGAGACACATGTTGTTGGCCGAGCTTGGGCCTGGGAACCTGGTTCTCCAACATGGACCCTGGCATGGAGCTGAATTTTGGAGGAGGTGGTGGCAAGTCTTTGGTCTTCAAAGATCGGCTTGGCTACCGATTTGCCTTTGTCTTTCGACTGACTTGAAGACGACCGTGAACCAGAAGGATGCTTGATCAAGGATTTGCCCGGCGAAGGAGGTGGAGGTGGATGTGTAAAAGATGGGACACTGGTATCTGTTCCAATGACATCTTCCACCTCGAGGTCAACAATGGTAGCTGATGACCTCGGCCGTTGATTGGCCATCTCACTTAAAGCTTTAGCCGCTGCTTCTGGCCCAGAGCTAGCACTCATTGAGCTTGTTGAACTATCTCCCGAAGTAGCTAGTGGGATTTGTTGCAATGGTGCGACGTCCAAAATGGTTCAGGACCGGATGTTTTAAATGGCTCCGTGGCCGGAGTGGAATCAGGAATGGCCGCCCCTTGACTAAGGAAGTCAAAATCTTCGTCTTCATCTAAATTCAGGATCGGACAAGGTGTCGGACTTCTTGCCATCCTGCTAATATCGGCGCTGTCCTCCCTTAGAGGAGATCCAGTTGCAGGGAGTTCCGAGACCAGGGTGGAGGTAGAAACATCCTTTTCAACTTTGTCCCTTGAGCTGAGATCGGCTTCACCTATTGTGGGATTTCTGGAGGCATCAATCACAGGCTCCTCTGGAGCTAGGGTGGAAGCCTCTTCAGTAGCTCTAGCTCCCTGGCTCGAACCAACATCACCTGTAAAAAAGCAAAGGAAATGTTAGCTAAAATCTGAAATAACTTGGAAAGACAAATTAAGAGATGATTGTTATTGACTTTGGATGGGAAGCTTTTTTAATACCTGACGTCGGTTGAAGTAATAATGTTGACAAAAGACCAGCTTCGCGAAGCTGTTCATTGGTAGGAAAACTGTTGCCGGCAATGGTGAGACCTCGTGTCTCTATGTGGCCTAGGATTTCAAGGAGCTCGGGGTCTTCAAGCCGAAGTCCTAACATAACTTTCCAGTTGCGGGGAATACAATTGACAGGGAGCATAGCGCTTTAGATCCGACAAAGAAGAATTTATTTTTCCATCCGTGAATGGAAGTGTTTGACTCAAAGATCAGAGATGGTGTGTTGGTACACTTAGTGAGGTAATACCAGTAAGAATTTTGACCTTCTTTTTTGAACATGAACATGCTCCGCAAGAGTCTCTCTGTTGGCACCACCTTGACTTTGGCACAGAGCTGATAAAACCCAACTAACATCCGGATAGCATTGGGAGTCAGCTCACAGATGCTGAACCCATAGTGGTTCAACCAATCGGTGATACCTTGAGGAAGGGGGAACCTGAGTCCGGCCTCCAGATGATGTCGATAAATAGCAACCCAGCCGTCTATTGTCTGATTGGGGTCCAACTATCGGGTCCCTCTGACAAAGCAACTATCGGAACGAACTCTGGGATCTCGAACTCGTGACAGAGTTCAGGCAGGTCTTCACCTCGAAGAGTACTTGTAATATTTAATATAGTGGGAGATCCATCCAATGAAGTATTAGCAACCGGAATGTTAGATCCAACGGCTGTAGTGGCGGAAGAAGTTGCTGCCCGCGCCACTGGATTCACCGAAGTTTCGAGTTCTACCATAGCAGAGAAATCAAAGCCTTCTTCTTCATCTTGATAACTTACATGAGAGACATTCTCAGAATCACCGGATTGAGACATAGTGAAGGAAGGAAGAAAAGTTGTAAGGGAGTGGAGAGAAGAAAAAGAGCAAAGTGCAGAAGTGATAGAACTAGCAGAAGAGCAGAAGTCGCGAAAAATAGAAAAGGATACAGATAGAGGGTTTAAATAGAAAAGTTGAGCGGAAAAAGGGAAGAAGTGGAAAAGAAATCGTGTTAAAGAAGGTATTAAAATTCGGAATTGATATTTGCAGCGACGGTTTCGATATTTGCAGCAACATTTTTGCGTGAAAAGACCGAAATGCCCTTGGGGTAAAAAAAAATTAAAAAAAATTTAAATTTTCCAATCTGCTTGAATAATTTAAAAAAAAAAAAAAATTCCAGAACCATCGTCGGTCGCCGGCGATGGTTTTCTCCAAAACCATCGCCGTCGCCCGGCGATGGTTTTACACAAAACCATCGCCGGCGACCGGCGATGGTTTTGGAATTTTTTTTTTACACTTTGGTTTTTTTTTTTTCTTTTTTTATGTAGTTTTATTAATTATTTTACTTGTATTATGTCCGAATTTATTAGTAGTTTTGTCAAAATTGTGAAATTTTTTACCGGAATGGAGAAGATCCGCCCGGTGGTCGCTGCAAATATCAAAAATCTCAACTTAAGGGGGGGGGGGGGGGGGGGGGGGGGGGTGGTTACTACCATCGCCGGTCGCCCGGCGATGGTCTTGGAGAAAACCATCGCCGGCCGGCGATGGTCTTGGAGAAAACCATCGCCGTCGCCCGGCGATGGTTTTACCCAAAACCATCGCCGGCGACCGGCGATGGTACTGGAATTTTTTTTTTTTTAAATTTTTTAACAGTAGTAGACAGTAGGAATAGAAAATTTTAATTTTTTTTCTCTAAGGGCATTTTAGTCTTTTTACAAAAAAATGTCGCTGCAAATATTGATTCCGTCACTGCAAATATCATGCCCCTTAAAATTAAAGCAGTTAAGAATTAATTGACTGATGGACGTGGGACACGATGTGAAAGACCATTATAACGTAGAAAGATGAATCGCAAAGAGGCTGTTCAATTCACGCACCGTCTAGGTGCTACGCGTTCTTGAAAAGTGATGGGTTTTGTCTTTGACAGCAGCCTCATCACTTTGGGGGCTATTGTTGGATAATAGATTAATGTCGAAGTGAATGATAATTTATGTCGGCCTTGGCTGATGTCAAGCTCAAATCCCGGAATGCATGCCAGGTGGCATATGTGTTAGATGGCGTAAAAAGAGGAAGAGTGACATGTGTCAAAGCTAAAGATTGACACAACATCTTTTCAACATAGTCCACTTACTTCTTTTCCCGCTATAAATACTCATTCCTTTCTCATTTGAAAGGTATTGAATTTTTGTTTAGCCAATCTTATGTCAGTTCCTCTCTATTCTAACTTAACCATCGGAGTGAAATCTGAGATTAATTTCCAAAAACAGGAAACAAGAAGGGAAGACCGAGCTCGACGTTAAGTAGGATTCAACACTAGGCTTGCTTTTTTATTATTATTTTACCATGATGCATGCCCTGTTTTAAAGCTAGAAAAGAAGGGGGGGAGGAAATGCAGCCCAATCATCCAAAGTTACATCCATCTTCGGCCCTTTCCTTTTCTTTTCTTTTGGTTTTTTCTTGTTTCTCCTTCCTAAAATCAAATTAATTAACCTGATGCTGTTTTCTCGGCCCCTTTTTCTCTCTGACTCCTTCCTGCCGTTCTTACGATGGCCAACTTATGACAGTGACAGAGCCAGAGCTCAAAGAAAGCAAACCAAAGACCCAAAAATTAGTTAAAAATTTTCTCCTTACTTAAAGTGAGTATGTTTCTTTCTTACCGTTATGATTAGTAATTTAGTTATTAACTATGGCCTTTCTATTGTTAGGTTATACTATTTCAATCCCTGGTCCCCTAATTCCCTATTTTGAGCATCATTGTTTTTTTCACATCATCTACAGTTGTGTGCTTGCTACTATTACGAATTAGAAATAATTCATTTTGCCATTCAAGTTCATTTGTTCTATTCATTTACAACCGTGTGCTTGCGATTCTACTATTACAAATTAGAAGTAATTCAGTTTGCTATTTAAGTTCATTTGTTCTATTTGCCATTGTTTAGGTTAAAACTTTTAGCTTTGGCTTTGGCCGTTTTGTGTATTGAAAATAATATTTTGAAATTTTTGATACAAACATTATAATCGATGAGTTTACATTTGAAAAGACTCGAAGAAAGCATTTATAGATTAGTATATGTAAGGCCCTTTTTATTATTTTGTCCGGGGTCTCCTAAGTTTGAGGACTGGTACGGTCTGAAGCAGCCCGCTTCCATATTTTCCTTCTCCCTTCCAGATCAATAACTTTAATAGGCATAGGTTGCTTTTCTTTGGCTTTTCATGTTCAATCATGGGCTTTTCTGTTTAACTCTTCCCTTATAACCTTAGGTTCCCTTATAACCTTAGGTTGCTCTAAAGACCATTCACCAATTTTGCCTTAGGTGCAGACACACACTAAATTTTTTATTAAACTTTCATATTTGCTTGAACTAGAAACATTGTCCGCCCTAGACCGAATGACCAATAGAATGGAAGAAAAAGCATGACATCTGAGCTACCTCTAGCAAGAATGGTATGCAATGAGTGGAAACAACATTTTAAAACTTAGGTTAATGCCTTGCATAATAATTTAAAATGTAGCCTAGACCAATCAACAGTTTCATTCTTTTCTTATAACTTATATATATACCCAACCTAGTAACGACAGCCATCAAACCTTTGGCATTGTTGTCAAATTTAAAAAAATTCTTAGACCGCCATTGTGTCAAAACTATTCAACATACTCCATACTTACTAAATGGATTATAAGTATAGAACATACAGTAACATATAAAACAAAGATAGAGCCAACATGTACAGTGATCACAAGCGCAGACATGATAGAAAACACGACAGTTTATTCAGAGTTTAGGGTGCATGACGGAAAGAAAGCCCACTTGGTGAATCAATTCTGACAAGGTGTTCATCCTCAGCGCCAGATTCATCGCTTGTGTCATCCCTCAATGGATTCTCTATCGAACCTAGGTTCGGAGTTTGAAAGTTTCCTTCTCTAACTTCTACCTTCTTCATAATGGACCCCTCTGATTTGGCAGCGACAAGAGGCCTCACACGATTTGATGGAACCCGTGTATACGAGTGATTATGTGGTGGCTGTGATTTAGCTCTCCCAACTAAACCTCTAGCACGCCAACCGGCATTAACCTGATTCATGTGCAACAATTCAGCAAGTATGTAAGTGTACCTTGCTGTGAGGTATCATGTAAGATGCATCCAAATGCAATTCAACTAAAGGCCTAATAAAACCATATTGGCCACCTAAAAACCTAGAAAAATTACTCAGATACGATTTCAAACGGATCCACAAAGATTCTTCTTAATGACTCTCAATGTATACTTGTCAAATTTAGTGGAGAGAGAGCAGCAACAAAAACTTAAAAAGGCATTAACCAATTTCTAAATTTCCTTCTCCATCAATCTATAGCTGAAGATTAGAAGAGACTAGCACGAAATAAAGATCTCTTAACTCTCAGGTTCTGGTAAAAGGCCATGAAATTTGACCAGAAAGAAAAGGGGAGGAATAAAAAAAAGAAACCTGTCTAAGGAAGAATGTGATAAGATAAATAATCGAACCTACCATGCTGCCAAAGATGCTCAGCTGCATAGCTCGAGCTGATAAGTTGTTTTTCGGTTCATTTGCCATTTCCAGATCATTCTTCTGTTGCCTTGAATCAGTAAATAGTTCAGGCCAACTCATTAGACCACTATGCGCTCTCGCTAAAGATCCAGAGGGATGATCAATTGAATGAGATATAAACGATGATGGTCTCCTCTGAAGTGTTCTATTGTCTTCAAATCCTGAAATATCACACAAAATGACCCTTGCCCTTGTCTCAACTTGGTACCATGATGCTTCATGAGAAAAACTGGTGGCTCCGGCACCTGATTTTACATGGATAGAATGTCAGCAGAATAAAGGCTTTATTTCCAAAAAAACTCCAGACTATGAAAGGTATGAGCACAGGTTAGAAAGTCATTAATAGCTGTATCATCCCAAATTCCGCAGCAATTTGAACTACTGAAGCAATTTGAGATCTTCAATTCAAAACTGTGTGCTAATTCAACATCCAATAAGACGTAATATAAATAACAAGAGCAATTTAAGAACTTGCAACATAAAACTGCAACCCAAAATGCAGTTGTAACACAAATAGTGTTGTCCGGCACTCCATTAGACGAGTTAAAATATATCAGCATTTCTACATCATGAAATTCTACGAGCCGATAAATACCTGATGTTTCAGATATCCGAAGGCTTTGATTAAAATGTGATGGACATAAAGCTGCAGGAGATGTAAGCAGTTCTTCTTGAAAACCTTGAGATTTTACAAAGCCCTCCAACAGAAACCCCACAGAATGCTGGGGAATTTCAAATGTTTCTCCTCTAATGTATATACTCATACTTGACCTTTCTGTAATAAGACTTCTAAGTTCATGCATTGTTACTTTCTCGAAGACCTGGGGAAGCAAGATTTTGAAGAGAATGATAGTACTTTCCTGCAGAAAAAGAGGAAACATATTACTGAAGCACAAACTTCTCAAGAGAAAACAAGAATCATGCTATAATGTGTTTTACTATGAAATTATAATTGATGAGACCAAAAACATTCCAAACAGCTATATCTTAGGCCACCAAATTATAATTGATGAGACCAAAAACATTCCAAACAGCTATATCTTAGGCCACCAATAATGCACTAAGTCTTTGGAGATTCAAATCTGCATAAAATGAATGTTCAATTGTTTTATAAAAGTAACTATATGCGTGAGCATAATAACATTAATTACAACTTGACAATATATGTATAATATAATCACCAGCTTGTTAAATTTATATTACTTGAGAAAGCCCCATAAGTTCCATAAATGAGTCACAAAATGACAATGAACACCAGCATGCTTCTTCCTCATCAAATATGAAAAGATGCACTATCAACAGCTTCATTTGACAAAAAATGCATAATATATATCAAATCCTGTCGTAGAGATCTGTGGACTTCCAAAAGAACTAATGCATCATCTTACCCTCCAAAAGAAATCTTCTACAGCAGGATTATGTCTGAGTGTTGTGTGTATCTTTTCAGCTTCTATAGAGACACAGAGAACCACAGAATCTGTGACAATGTCACATATGTATGGCTTTCCAGCAAGGACTTCATACAAGCCCAAAGTGCTCCCATGCGTAAATGTTGGATGCAACAAAGGCTTATTTCTTGTGCTCTTACTTGACCACTGAAAAATAAACTCTCGAATGCTAAAACCACATTGATGATGTCTAAAAACCATTAATGGAGAAATTACAGTTCTAAATTCGAAAAGAAAATTAAAGCTGTTCATTACCTTCACTACTCCATTTGAGATGAGCCAAATAACATTAGGCTTGGATCCCTCCTTATAAAGTGTTGCATTGCGTAATTTCATCATTTCTTTAGTAGAACCAACAAGTGTCTCACGGACTGCCAAAGGAAGAGCCCCCAACAAGGGATTAACATTGATCAAATCACGTATCTTAGGTATTTTTACAAGAGGAGGATTTCTTAGGAGTTTTTTCAAGTCAGTCTGCATAACAGAACACAAATCATTAATGTCAACCACTAGGACACAAGTATTTTTAAAACATTAACAAAGAAAAAGTAAATTACCTGGACAGCGTCATGAAGATGAACCATTTCTTTCTCTTCTAATAAGCCAATTTTCTCAAGCTTTTTGACATAATCAGATAAGTGACTCAACATTGAATACGTTACTTGCCTAGTTTTCACAACACACAGCACCTGAAAACATCAATAACTGAGAATGCTCAATGCTTTTAAAGCTGCAGTACAGACCAGTCCTTCCTCACAGTAACAGTAACTGTTAACTGTGTATAAACTACAAACATTAGATTAAGAGGAAGTCCAAAATATATTTTTAAGATGAAACAAGAATGAATAATAAACATGACATGGTAAGTCAAATCATATTCTAAATTCAAAAATAAAATAAACATAGGATTATGATTTAGAAAAGCACCAACCTGAGGAAAAGAAACACGAACTTCTTCCAAAAACTTCTTTGGCTCTTCTCCTTCTTCCTCACTTTCCTTGATTACAAGGGATGCAATTTCACTATCTCCTACAATAATGATGAATACCCAAGATATTTGAAAAGCTATAAAGCTATATGTTTACTGAAATAAGTATTATAATGGGAACAAAAAAAAATATCGATGATCCATCAAGCTGAGGAAGAAACTAATAAGTCAGGAGTGATATCTTATTTTCCGACACATTTAATCTTAAGCAGCTTGGACCAAATATGTCAAAAAATGAATCATGCTCTAATTAAAGTGTTTGTTATCTTACTAGACTAATCCAAGCAAATAAAATATTGTCATATGCGGGTGAAAACACAACAGAGGATTAAATAGGCTTTGAATAATATTCATCCACAGAAGAGAGACAGAGTCAGAGCTTAAGCTTGGCAATTTAAGAATTAAGTTTGCTCAGCTGAGAGCAGTAGTTGTAGTGGGATATCCATAAATGTAACTGAACCCGTGCTTAAAACCATTAGTAGGAGTGATCAATCACATCCTGTGAACACCAAATGCTACCATTACATTGTAACAATAGTCGCTGGGGTTTTACCTATACTTGAAATGACATGTTATACTTAAATATAAGTGAAAAAATGAGTCCTGCCCTTACAGAATGGTGAGATATGATTCATATAGTTGACCGAAGTTTACATTTGATACTTCATGGTGGAAATTAGTTTTCAGAAAACAGGAAATGTTGTTGATATAGTTATGACGAGATAATACTAAAGCACAAAATACAACACACAGGGAGGGGTTCGTGTTGGGTGGCATGGAGTGAATTAGCAATCATCACAATCCAAAATCTTCAACATTAACTTTTATTGCTCTACAATATTAGGACTATAACAAACTATTCCTAAAATATCCTTCTGACAATCGTTGGTTTCCATTATAAGAGTTCTTATACATAACAGGTATTATTGTTGTATCACATGACGCAAATATTAAACTTCAGCTTCAATATTAATTTCTCTCAACCTTTGGAGGGATCCAGGTTTGAGTAGCATGGTTGCACATTCAGTCTCAAATATACACGACGGTGAAACATGATCCATATAGCCAAGCCCTCATAGTGGAGTAAAGACTGTGTTGTTGTACTATTAGTTGCTCTAGCATATTAGGACTACAAAATAATGCAAGTGTTCTTAGAATTGTTGGTCTTCATTTAAGGGTTCTTATACATGACCGGCATAATACATTGGCCCTATACTTTCAGATACTTGTTTCCCAAAGGTGACTCATAACAGATAAAGGCAGATCCCAATGTACCAGAGTCCTATAAAGCATTTAAGTCATCCTATAGTCAAGTAGATCCAAATCTGAATCCAATAAGACAATGCTACAAAGAGATGAATGACTTGAAAAGATGACATATATGATGCACAAGACCAAAGATGGTAAAAAGCTGCAGCTCTTGCCAGCAATTATATCTGAATGATTATGGCAATAAATGGAACGACTTCCTCATCTAAATGTCCAATTGAGTAGTGAGAGTAATATATTTCATTAAATTCCCCAAACACCCACTCATGCGAACAACCTTCACGGGATACGAAAAATGAATCTGGGAACTTCACTCGCTTTATAAGACATAATACATAGTATGTCCTTGCCAGGGGAGGTACTAAGGAAACTATAGATTCTTGCTAAATCCAAGTTTTACCGCTCCAACCCTTAACATTTCCTCGAGCTTTTTATTATCTTCAAGAGTAACAATGCAGACAGCCTTTCATAGCTACACTTCAAAATGCAACTAAGCTAGTTATCGTAGTTCGCAGGTTCCATCCACACCCATGTGGGCACTTGCTTGGACAAAATGACGACGACTAAGCACGTATCCCACTACATGGGATCAGCTATATGGATCAATCTCGCCATTAAATTCCATCAAAACCTTACAAAATATTTCAGCCTGCTCTTGAGGAAGCATACTAATGTTTATCAAGCAGCATACTAATATTTCAGCCTTACAAAATCCTGGATATTCTACATTCAGGATTTTAGCCTTTGAATGAGGTGATAATTCAGGCTATCAAACCAGAATATGTGACAAATTGGAGGTAAAGCAACATGTTATTCAAGACAGCGTAAAATACATACCAATGAAGTCATGGAGTTGTTGCCGAGCAATCCTATGGGCACGGAGAAAGGCAGCACAGATGTAGCATGCAGATTCCAGTCTTTGAACAATGAAATTAGTAACAAGCTTTTGGGGCACCATGCTTGTTTGAAGAAATTTGTGATAATTGGGAACATTCACATAAGAACTTAAGCCTTTCCAATCACACAAAGCCTCATGAGATACCAGATCAAGGGCTTCATCAACAGATTGCATCAGTAAATTTGCTGTAGTACGAGTGATCCTTCCTTCATCAAGCATCACCCAGTAAGCAGCTTGAACACCTGTAGTAAAATTTCATTCAATTCACAAATGGGAAAATTAGAATTCAGCTGTTTACACGTTAATACAGCAATAAAATAGTAGAGAAAGAAAACAACATTGAGCTATTTACAAACACAACAGAAAACTAATAATAGAAAAACAGTTCTCAACATGTCTGAATGTAGTGTTGAACTTGGAAAGGTAGATCATTCAACTTAAGAAAGTGCAGACAAGTTCACCATCGACAATGATTTAGAACAACAATTAAGAGATTCAACAACTGTGTTGCTTGAGAAAAAGTCTGACAGTATCCTTATTAGTTTTAAAATTTATATACCAATCCCATCCCATACACAAGAATTTCAATTACAAACATCAAACTAAGCATCTATGTCATCAGTGTGAGGACATCAAATTGACTACCACGGTGGACTTGTATTCACTTTATAGCACAATCATTTGAGATTTGTGTCTTCATTTTCAACTCCATGCCAATTAAGCAGTCAACACCTCAGAAAAATATGGGTTTAATCGACTCTGCTTCAAGTGACTCTTTCCTGTATACTCACTACTCACTAGGCTAGGCATCCCAGTTACATATAACCATTATCAGAAGCAATTCAAACGACTGCTTCAAGTGACTACTTCAAGCATACTGCACTAGGCTACGGATTCCAGTTAGACAGTTTGCATTGTTATACTCTTTCTGTTTTGGCTTAGGGCACTGGTTCCTCAATATCTCAACTCAATGCCAGGTAAATGGCTTAACCTAATCAATCCTCGGACCTAACCCCCTGTTCATATCAGATCACCTCTTTTAATTCCATCAGTGGTCATTTGATCGTTAATATACCATCTCCGACAAATATTCGTAGAAATTGAATTAAACAAAATGAAAAAAAAATGTTTTCTCTGGGAAACTGAACCAGCGAGCTCTGGATAAAGGAAACCCTGGTGGAGGGTCACACCTACATTATACAGCATTCACCTCCCAAAGCTGTCAGCAGCACAGTGATGGTCTTATCAACTTTATTTTCCCACTATTCATTCTTAAATAAAACCTATTTCCTAGTTCCAATCATTTATTTTTTATTGCTCTGCATGCCAAAAACGGAAGATATGA
Source organism: Leptodermis oblonga (assembly GCA_016801395.1). NCBI lineage: Eukaryota > Viridiplantae > Streptophyta > Magnoliopsida > Gentianales > Rubiaceae > Leptodermis > Leptodermis oblonga. The sequence continues at coordinate 18,908,508 of CM028751.1, read as the reverse complement.
TTCCCATACACAAAACGAACTCTCTTTACCAGTACATATGAATGATTTATGAGCTATGTTCAGATCAAGTGGTAAATGCTGGGGCTAAAAGAGAAGCTTTTGATGTGTCAAACAGTTTTGGTATCATGTCCTGGAGAATTATTCAACAGAGAAACAATCAAATATTCACTATACATAATTCTCCAGCACCAATGATGCTAACTGAAACTATTACCAACAACTGAATACCAGTGTCATTCTGAATAGCCTAATCATGAAAATCAACCTTGATGATTATTATTCAAAAACATGCTAATACATTACAAACCTCAAAGTCAGCGCATGCTTTTGCAAATTAGAGAAGGTAGGGTTTCGAGTAAGTCCTGGTTTAACCTTTTTGTAGATGATCCCAACTATGAGTTTCATAAATGACTGACAGGTTCTTCAATTATGTTCTCTAGTTTGCAGGTTTTCAGAAAATATAATGGCTTGAGAGAGAATGGTCAAACTTATAGTTGAATATGTTATAAAATTGCTCCACATCTATGCATACTGTCAAGAGGACAGAAGCAGAATATCATAATTCCCATAACACCAGGCTTCCTAGAGCATGAAAGTTCACCATATCCTGAATGCTAAATTTTGACAAAAATAAGTAAACAGAAAGAAAACTTAACAAGCGAACAGACATAGTTGATGAGAGACAAGAACAATCTCAAAACTTGCATTACCATTCAAAAAACGCACTCGGATATCTTTCAAATTCATAGGGTCTAAATTATCACCGCCTTCAGATGAGTTATGTGGGTGAATTCGTTCACTATCCACATCATTTAAGCAAGAAATATGTCTTTTGACAGAAGGCCAATCAGTGGGTCCGAGTTCTTCATCTTCACCAAGATCACCAAATGCCTCTAAAGCATTGTTCAGCATTTCAAATTTTGTATATTTTAGTATGCGCCTCTGCAATATAAAAGGAAACTCAGAAACCTTTTTCTTGAGAAGCAAAGACACATCAGTAGATTGAGAATATAAGGATATGGTTATATGCAAAACAAAGTTTGCCTTCAAATATTAGTAAGGTAGAAGAAAAAAGATAAAATATGCCTAGAGAACTTCTTTCAATAAACAACTTTTCTATATTTTTATATGTTCATCGGCTTATAAAAGGAGAATCATAGCCATTTGCTCGAGAACCAAAGACAGATAAGTGGATTGTGAACCTACAGAAATGCTTCCATGCAAGAACAGGTTCAAATCAAATATGATAAAAAGGAGGGAGAACAACATATAATTTTCCAGTTAATAATGTCGAATCAAATGGTCAAAACTATTATCAACTCAAAGAATACTAGAAGAAAAAATGCAATGCCCTCTGTTCGAGGTTTTTTCCCCTCAATAATAGTAAAAAGATGGAAATTACCAAAATGAGGGTGCTAAAAAAATATCCCATTTTAATGAACTTGAGTTTGCCAAACCCACCTTCAGTACATTTTCCTAAAGAATAAGAATAGACTTACGCAGCTGAGGGTCTGTTATTTGCTTCATAAGGGACTGAAGATTTTATTTCTTTTCTTACGTACCGAAGGCAACAAACTCAACTTCTTTTTTTATTTTATTTTTTTTGGTATCACTTAACATACTGAAGGCAAGTGTTTTTTCCTTTTTTAAAAATGTAGTGAGGGTGAGTTTGCCAACTTCACTTCAATCTATTCTTATTCTTTAGGAAAAATATACTGAAGGCGAGTTTGGAAAACTCAACCTCATTATAATTGGGGGGGGGTGGGGGGGTGGTGGTGGTGGGAAATTAACACCCATATATTGCTAATTTTGATTTCTTTTAGTATTATTGGGGGGAAAAAAACCCATGTCAAATCTTAGTCAGAAGTTTAGGATATTCCTGTGAATGAGATCATTTGAACAGTTTTAGTTTCACCAAAACTGGCCAAGAATATGTTGGATATTTCTGAACAACAATGGGATCTTACACCACAAAAAACCAACTAAAATAGAACTTTATTTCTGAAAAGAACAACTAATCTAATAAAATTGTAAAAAACAGTAAATGCCTCTTCAAATCGTGCAAATGTAGGCTTTATTAGTCCCCTTATATGTGCAGCGAGTTCAGGACTAATATCCTTTTGAGATAAGATGAAGATGATCGTTAGAAGTTTACACTGACTCAAACGAACTGCAGAACAAGTGTGAAAAGTGCAAGAATAACTTGTAAGATGAGAATGATTCGTTGTCTAAACCATCGTCCTAAGGAGTCTATTTATAGACCTCCAAAGGGTGCTATTCAATAGTCACACCTCTTAGGAAAAGGTAAGAAGAAACGGAACTCAATTCGAATAAAAATTGAATCCGGAATCACACTTTTCGTGAAGAGATGCAACACTTCAGGATAGGAAATACCTTACTGGAGCTCGTCCGATTACGCGTCCGAATCGGACGTGCATTCGACTCCGCATCGGAAAGCTTCTGAAGCTCATCTGAGTACACGTCCGAGTCGGACATGTACTTCCTCAATGCTTCTGGAGCTCGTCCGAGTACCGAGTCAGACAGGTGCTCTTACATTTCCAGTTAACTTAGATTAGCTACTGGACCCAGTCCGAGTGGTTCTGCGACTCACATGGCCACTCGGACATCTGCTCTTCTGTTTTTCCTTTCTTCCTTAGCTAATTATTGGAAAATCTCCAACAGACCCCCGACATTTTCCAATGATTTGAAAATTTGCCTGCCTCTCAAAGTCAAGAACTTTTCTTGATAACTTACGCATTAGCTATGGTGTCTTTCAATTGAATCAAAGCCTTAGTGAATACACCTTGCAAACCAGTCGAACTAATTTGGTAGACAAGCTTTGAACCAACAGTCCATTGACAAGCCTTAATGTAATCATACACCTCGTTGTCGATCTCCCACTTGTGGCGCTTCCTCATCTGCAAAAGGTTTCTTCTTCTTCAACTAGTGGCTTGGGTGTGTTAAGAACACACACTACCCTCAATGAAACAAGAAGGAAGTGTATCCTCTTCTTCCATCTTGTGAAATTCCCTCCATCGGACTGATCTAACTTGACAATGGCTGATGTCAAGTCCTTCACATTGGTACCCATTTGTGTGTAATAAAGCCTAAAGATAGTTGGATATTTCTGAATAACAATGGGACCTTACACCACAAAAAACCAACTAAAATAGAACTTTATTTCTGAAAAGAACAACTAATCTAATACAATGGTAGAAAACGGTAAATGCCTCTTCAATCGTGCAAATGTAGGCTTTATTAGTCCCCTTATGTGTGCAACGAGTTCAGGACTAATATCCTTTTGAGATAAGATGAAGATGATCATTAGAAGTCTGCACTGACTCGAACGAACTACAGAACAAGTGTGAAAAGTGCAGGAATAACTTGTAAGATGAGAATGATTCGTTGTCTAAACCATCGTCTTAAGGAGTCTATTTATAGACCTCCAAAGGGTACCATTCAATAGTCACACTTCTTAGGAAAAGGTAGGAAGAAACAGAACTCAATTCGGATAAGAATTGAATCCGGAATCACACTTTCCGTGAAGAGATGCAACACTTCAGGATAGGAAAAACCTTACTGGAGTCGAACGTGTACTTCCTCAATGCTTCTGGAGCTCGTCCGAGTACCTGTCCGAGTCGAACAGGTCCTCTTACATTTCCAGTTAGATTAGCTACTGGACCTAGTCCGAGTGGTTGTGCGACTCGCATGGCCACTCGGACATCTGCTCTTCAGTTTTTCCTTTCTTCCTTAGCTAATTATTGGAAAATCTCCAACAGAATATCAACTGAAACAATCCCTTTCTTATTGTTAAGGGCAATGAGAGGCGGGGCTGGCTGAGATGGTGTCTCTCATTGTTGAGTGAAGAAAAGGATGCCAGCAGAATATAAAGCAAAGAGTTTCTCTCCAGTAGGAAATGGGAGGAAAAGGTAATTCATGGCTGCAGGTTGAATATGAAATAGGCAGCATCCTCCAGAATATAAGGCATGCACTAATGTGCAAGATTTGCTTGAGAAAAGCTGGTTTTAGAAGCAATTGGAGCTTTGCTTCATTAAGAAAATTCAACTAACCATGAAAACTAAGGTATGAAGTAAATAACATAATAATCTTTTCTCCCAACACAAAAGTCCAGTTTTGATCTTTTTGTCCCAACACAAAAGTCCAGTGTTGATAATGTATAAGTGTTATTATGATTTGAGGTATCACATAAAATAATCTATTTTACTTTTTTTCTGCTAATACCTCTTACTTTTCAAGTTTAAAACCACATAAAGTCACATTAACGAGGGTAATAAAGGTAAAGGGTAAAAGTCGGATGCCACAAAGAAATGTTTAGAAATAAGACTCTTCTATTGGGATGAAGGGAGTATAAAATTATGTGCTTTTTCAGTTGTGATCATCCTTTTCTTATAATTTCTCCCTCCATAGGTTAAGAACAAACCATTGCTTACCTGCACACTTCAGCCACGGCAGAAATTCATGTATAGAAGTTATGTTTTTATAAGTGTAATTAAACTAACAAAGATTTTTACCCCGTCACAAGCTAGTTAAATAACAACAATTGAAAGTAATGTTTCTACTGAAACTGCCATAGGTATATGATTGTGTTCTCTTAATGCCATGATCATCTTGTTTTAAGATGTATATATCCCGGAGGTTAAAAATTACCCATTACTTAACTACTTCAATGACAGCCATTAATTCAGGAGTCATGATAGACAGATGAAGAATAACCACACCTTTGCTGCTGATAACTTGTCCATGTTTAGAATTTGCAAAACAAACTGAGTAGATGACCCATTCAGTATAAGAGTAAGGAAAACTATTCCACCAGTCAAGAAGACAAACTGCAAAACATAAGAGCATCATCCCATAAACGTGCCAAAATGGTCAGAGTTGATATTTTTCCGTATTCTTTATCCTAACAAGCTCATTAAACAAACATTTGGAGATTGTGTTCACGTAACATACCAGAGTTCCAGTGTCAGAACTGATGAATGATGAATTATCACTGCTACGCTGAAAAGGCAATAGAGGTGCAACTTTTAGACACAGGACAGAGTAATAGAATAGCATGCATACTTTAATACTAGATCAAGAAGTAAATAAGAAAATAGGGAACTAGTAATCGACTGTCTTTACTCTTGTTCAATTAGGGAAATTAGGAAATTAGGGAACTAGTAAATGATTACTCTTTGCCTGGAAACACCTAATCTCAACAAAATGAAACTTTCATGAATGAAACAGAATTTAATGAAGATATGTAATTCTTGAAGATAACCATGAACAAGTAATACAAATTCACAACAATAGAAATAAGAAAGGGCAAACAGTAAACCTAATAAGAACACTGGAAAAACAAACTCGGCTGAGTAGCAATACAACAACAAGAAGCCTTTATCCCATTATTTGGACAGGCTATATGGATCATACATCACCATCGTGTTTGATTGAGGCGGAGTGGCAATGCGTAAAAGAAATTAGACATCACATGCCAAATGGTAGTTTGGCTAGTATTCTACAGTAATCATTACAAAATAAGCTCCAGGAATAACAGGCAAAGCAAAACAACAGTTAATAATTCAGAAAAGAGAACTAAAGACAAGAATGATGCAGAGCTTGCCTTGACCGATAAGGAAAGAGATAATGCTACGGCCCCTCGTAAGCCAGACCATCCAAGGATAATAGCTTCTTTCCAATCCAGACCATAGCCAAAATACTGGAGAAAAGGAAACAATACTCCAACAACTACAACTCGAGAAATTTGGACAAACACATAGAGGAGAAAGAGGTAACCCCAGGAATTTCCTGAGAATTATTAACTTCTGTTAGTTCGCTTAATAATTATTACATAGGATGAAATTTCCAAAATAACACAGGCTAATATAATCTACCATGGGTTTTGAGTATGCCGTCACTTGCAAGAACACCTTCAGCTATGACAACTCCACTGCAAAAACAAGACATACAAGAATGCAGATTTACATGAATGCTTTCAGTAATTCACCGTAAATCATTGAAATGATTACTAGTTCAGAACTACAGATGCAGGACTCAAATACCATTCAACACAGACTAGTTAAACTTTCAATCAGATTCCAAGAACCATTCTTGTGATAACCTTACTGGACGGACCAATTCAACCAGTTGAACTGTAAACCGATAAGTATTTTGGTCCAGTCTATTTGCAGAAAACTCTGGATGTTGGAAAACTGATCAAATCCAACTGGCTTCTACCTGCCAAAACCAGGATTGACCTGTTTGACCTCCTTTCCCTCTCTCTCTCATTTACCTACGTGTCTCTGGGCCGTGCACCTTAGACTCTATGATCAAAAAGTACCACTAGAATTGAAAGGATATTTTATAATCTAATAAGACCTGCAATACAGGCAAAATCATCACCAAGTTTTACACTAAATCCTTTATTCTTAGCCTTAAAGGTCTATTTATCATCTAGTGAACATACAATAATTTCTGCTTCATAGTTTAAAAAACAATCAAGTCACATAAACCTTTCAAGGACCAAATTGTGCTTCAATCAAAACAAAGCCTAAAAAGTACAGTAAAGCATCATCATTCCATTTTACTCCTTGATTTTTTGACAACAGCAACCCTCTTTTCTAGCCAAATACAACTATATTTGCATCCCCCTTCGCAGTCCCATTGCACATCTGGCCACCTTCTTGGTAACCCAGATATGCATCCTATGGTTTCCTGAGTAGCAAAATATGAACATGCATATATCACTTTTGCTTATTATTTATAAGAAAACATGCACCTTTGCCCATAAACAAGATGGAAAATATGAAGGAGAACACAACACAGTTTGAAATTATCCTATAATTTAATTAACAGTTACTGAAACTCCTCTAGCAAAGTGAGCTTTGTAAAATGACTAAGCATAGTGAAGTTTCTGTATAAGCGCCAAGACAGACTTTCTCATTTTTCTCCATTGTCTTTGTTGTTGTACTTCATTGGTCTGGATAATAACATGGGTAGTCAAGGGAAGAGGCATGCAGTACAGATAATCATCCCCAACTTTCAAACGACAATGATGGCAATCAGACAAGGACAGAACATTTAAAAGTGATAATTTATACCAGAATAGATGCCAACATATACTATTACCTCAGGATAAAAATAAGTGTGTTAGCAATGTAAGCAACCATCTCCCTGAGACAAAGACAGCATGATTTATGAGAAAAGCATATGTAAGACTTGATCCCATATCTACATTGAAGTGTAAAATAAATCATTTGAGAAATACTTCCGAAATTGAAGACAATGATAAGAGAATGTCGAAATATTGAAGTTTTATTTGATGATAACATTGAGAATTGGATTGACTTTCAACACTACTGCACAATCCTGATACTAAGATAACTCTCTTTCCAATCAAAAGAAGCATCTTGCTGATAATAACTACAAATCCAAACTACTCGGTGGAATAGTCATTTCATTTGGCAAACAACTTTACATGGAACTAAGGATTCATAATAATGCATAGCACCAGTAAATTTAACAGAAATTAAGAGACTTGAAATTCAAAGGAGAGACTTAGCATAGTGGTAAAAGTTATAGCTATGTTACTTGAGATCATAGATTTATGCCACAGAAACAGCCTCTTATATAGAAAGTAAGGCTACATACCTTAGGTCTTAACAGCCTAACCCTTCCCCAGACCCCTCACATGTGGGAGCTTCACCCTTTGGTTTTTATTTTTTTAAATGAAAATTGACATTTATCATTGAATGATCAAATAATTTTACACATTAACTCTAGAGAAACAAACTATAATCAGTTCACTGCATGAACATGAAATTATCTACCTTCTCACTTTTTCTCTCTACTTCTCCCCAATCACTTTTTCTCTCTCCACCTGCTGTTCTCTATATCCCTCTCAGCACTCACTTTCTCTCCTCTCTTTCTTCACTCTATCTCTCCTCTCATTTTATCTTTATTTCTTTTTCTATCTTCCAATTTTCTCTCTTCCTCTGCATTTATCTAAAATAATGTAAAAAAAAAAGAAGAGGTTAGAGGCAAAAAGGGTATATTGGCTCATTCTTATTAGAAAATGTTCAATCAACCAACATTGATTTTGATGATAATTTTGATGATTATACCCAATGTATAAGGGTTGTTACAAATCGAGCTGAGTTCGAGCCGCTCCCAAGTTCTAACATTATGAACTCGTTGAGTTCAAGCTCAATTACATGTGTTTTAGATCAAGTTCGAGTTCACAGAATGAGCTTGACTCGACTCGAATACACCCCTACAATGCATAGACCAATTGCCATTCCATACTACCACAGTTCTGAAATTTAAGTCTCAGAACGAAACACTCCTAGTTGAAGAATCCTAATCCATCTTTAATATTACTGTGCACCTTTCCCCCAAAACCAAGCTTGTTTAGCAACAAGACAAGAAAGAAAGATTCAGGAACGAATGTTTATCATGATTTCTCATTTCCAGGGAGAAAACTATGAGTGCATACATGAGCAAAAGTAAAAGATGCAGTAAAATTTATTGAGATCAGTACATCACCAGAAATTATGTAAGCTTTCTTGACTTTCACCCTTAAAGGCTGTCTTAGCGAAAGCAGAGTAGAACCTGTTCACACATGTAGTATCAGGAAAGCAGTATCTAAAAGCAGCAGGGATATTCAATTGAATCACGTAGAACTTACATTCCAATAGTCATTACAGTCAAAACACCAGAAACTTCAGCCCCTACTTGAGCCTGCCACATGATAACTGCCTTAGCTTTATCAAATAGCCAAAACATAGAATATTACATGGTTGAACATGCAAAGAATTTAAAGACAATCCACAGGCATTATACAATTCAGGACTAGAGTGAAACAAGTGCACCCTGAAGATTTCCTCCTCCTCACTCCACTTATTAATAAATTCTACCCTCTATTATTTTAGTTTATCTTCTTCAAAACATTGCACTCTTCTTAAAACATTTCCTATTTTTCACCTAGAACCACATCTTTACGTTAGATCTGTCACTATCTCCAATTATGAAATTATCAATTTGAAATAATCTTTTCTCAAGCAAAGCTATCTTAACCAAAGAAACTCTCTCTGTTAGCTACCATCAGAATATTGTTTACCAATAAGTTTAAGTCTCGCTGTTAAAAACCATGATGCTCTTAGAATTATAAGTATTCCATCACAGCATCTGTTTTACTCCACTATTAAATTCGATACCTACAGATAACCTGGTTCCTTGGTTTTTTGAGTTAAAAACTTTAAATTCTTTCCTCCAAAGCCAATTCTGAAATGCCTAATCTTGTTTTATATGCCAGTAGGTGCCATAAGTTATTTGTTTTTTAAGTTTTTCTTTCTTTTCTTTTATTGTTTAATTTTTTAGTGTTTGAATATTTCAAGTTACAATTTACTCCATGATCAGAACTATATTTAGGCCCTCACCACACTGGCTTCTTTATTTCTTGAATGAGAAAGCTATATTCCTTTCAGTCTAAGATGTCTTCATAATTCCAGAACTCATTTTAAATGAGAGAATAGGTGCTGCAGGTTTTATACGTTTTGATTCTACCCTTTAAATGTTGAAATTACAAGTTTGTTGGACAATATCATATTAAAATCCAAACATCACAGATAATTGAAGAAAAGCTCAAGAAATTGCAATATCTTCAGACTACATGGAATTGTAGCAGCATGTGTAATGTATCAACAAAAGCGATGAAGCAAACATGAAACACTTTATGGTGCTAAGGTTTTGATAGGTGCATACCGTAAAGTAAGCAACATAGCTCACAGCAAGGGTTAGTGTAATTTCAATCACAGTGTCATTGAAGATAAATCCAAGCCACAGAACAGACACAATACCGAAGGCGAGACCAATCCCCAACCTGTACCACGCAGGGAATTTAGTGAGACTACTAATGTTTGTCAAAACCATAATTACAAGTATCAAAGTACATACGCTCCAAGAGAAACTTGTGCCAAAAACTTTATTATTGCCCCCCAGTCAAAGGTCCAACCAAGAACCATACGGTAAAAGAGTTGATAAACCACTATTGCTGTCCTGAATTCAAAGTTTCATAAAAGAAGTGAGGATACATTAACAAAGCATTAAAGGAGTGAGGATACATTAAAGAAAAGAAGTATCGCTCAGACTGCAACCAACTTTAGTCAACACACAATCCAAACAAAGTTCCTGTCAACACTCTTTATCATAGATAAGTTCTGACAAAATATTGAAGACAGAGAGGTAACCATACCCATCATTCATCAAAGATTCTCCTTCAATTATGGTGCTCAACTTTTTGCTTGCACCAAGATCCTTCATAAGGGCTACGACTGCTACAGGATCAGTGGCACTAAGAAGGCCCCCAAGCAATAATGATGTTTTCCAGCTCCAACCATATGGAAAAATTAGCTGCAGTTTGTTACTATTAAATGTTAATGTTAAGCAAAACTTCCACAGATGGAGAAGGAAAATTCGCTCAACCTTTAAAGCAGATCCCAGAAAAAAAGTTGATATGAGCACACCAGGCCCAGCAAGAAGAAACATTTGCATCATACACCTCTGCAGGACAAATAGTTACTCATGTTACTAAAACTTAAATATTGGTCAAATGACATATTTTGCTAATAGCGGCACAGACAAGGACCTCAGATTGTTCATTTAGGATGACATAGAAAAAACATGAAAAGCTAGAAATCGTGCGTTCAGAAACAAGAATACAAGCTTGATTTTGAATGTTTTTTGTTAAACCTATGGTCTCAATCATTGTTTTAATGATGAGTCACAAATAAGTGATTTGTTATATGTTTTGGAAAGTTAAAGAGTCTTTGTAGGGAAATCATGAAAAATAAAGAACATGACACTTCGATATCAACACGACATCGGAACACAATATCAAAGCCAAGCAATTTTAAATAAGGATAAATGACCTTTGTGGTCCAATAAGTTGGGAGTGCAATTTTAATTGGTCTCCTATCTTCAAAATAGTTCATTTTGATCCCTTAACTTGATTTTTTGTTTTTAAATGGTCTAGTATTCAATTCCGTCAGAAAGTTCACGGTCAGTGAAAGCCTCTTTCATCCCACTGAGATTGCCAAGAGCAATTGATGGAAGAAGGAAAAAAAGAATTGCTGGTATAGTTGGGAGAAATCAAGAAGAAATCATCCATCCCAAAATCCATCTTTTTCCTCCCCCTTCTCGATGAAATCTACCGTTCAATAGAAGGAAGGAAGAAGGAGGATCATCATCAAGAATATTTGAAGTCTTACAGAGAGAAAAGCAGCGTTTCTGCTAAAAACACGGCGTTAATGGAGGAAAAACAGGGAAGGCTGTAGAAGATGCAGAGATGGCGAGCGTGAAAAGGGCTTGCTTGATTGAGAAATGGATGGAGAAACAATTGAACGATAAAATCTCAACTCGAAGAAATCTCGATTACAATCATCATCTTTCCGCATTCTTGCTTCTGGATGACGATGCTCTGTTTTTCAGAAGAGTTCGAGTTCTTCTGATTCCAGTTCCGGCGGGCTTTCGTCATCTTCGGAGACCAAATTTTTCGCCTCCTTAAAATCCAGCAAATCTTGCTTCGGCACAATCAAGAAGCCTAAACCTGTTAAAACAGCGTTCCTCCGAAATCCAGAGTAAAACCGATGAAGAGGATCTCAAGGCTAAATTCAAAGCCCTGAAGATTTACGCCAATTTGAAGAAAGTGAAAGAACCGATCTCCGCCGGCGGAAAACTCATCGCCGTCAGCAACAATCTCAGGTTTTGCAGTACTCAATTTCTATGGATTTCACTCGTAATAAGAATATCTATGCTTTGAATTTGAAATTGAATTTGAATGATGATATATTTTCCAAACTATTTCTGATTATTCTTACTGCTTAGCCGGTGGAGAAGCAAATGTATACCACTTGAATTCCAAGAAAAACATCTCTTCCGATCCTACGAGGAAATTAAATGTATACCACTTGAAATTTTTTCATTTTCTTCCATCAGTTGCCCTGGGCAATCTTATGTGGGATGAAAGAGGCTCTGACCGGCCGTTAACTTTTTGACGGAATTGAAGATTGGGGCTGTTTGATGACAAAAAATGAAGTTAACGGACCAAAATGAACTATTTTGAAGCTAGAGAACCAATCAAAACTGCACCCCCAACTTATAGTACAAAAAAAGGTCATTTATCCTTTAAATAATTATCTCTCCACAGCAATTCCAACATCTGAACGACATAGCGAAGTCGCAAGATAACGGTATTTCAACCGAGGCAAGAAGAAGGCTTTATATGCTAATTCCTTGAGCTTCATTGTAAACTCCAAATTGAGGAGTATTTCTTTTGTATTCTTAGTTGAGAAGTCCTAATTACCTTGGTGGTAATTTGGGCAAGTAGAGAAGAGATAGAAAGAAAAGGGAGGTGTGAGAAGCCACAGCTCAAGAGTTTCAGTTGGGCAATTGTAAAAGTCCTAATGCTAGGCATTAGGGTGAAGTCCTAAATCCAGGGATTGGATCCTCTGGTCCAATAAAAAATTGGACCAGAGGGTAACCCTTTCCCTTTTGAGTAATAAACCAGAGGATATCCATTTTCCCTTTGAGTAATAAATCACCACCGAACACCCCTCTCCTGTTTTTTTTCCCCAAAGTGGAAAGGGATATGCTTGGTCTAATTTTTATTGGATCAGGCAATCCGGAAATCCCAAGGGGATGGAATTTCAAAGACAGGAAATTCAAACCACTATAAATTGTGGTGTGTTGTTCTTAGTGTTCTGATTTATCAATGCATCTCACACACACCACACATTGATAGGATTTGAAAAAGAATTTTTTAAACCTAAAAAGTTTTCAAAAAGAGCAAAAAAATTTTAAATAAGCGTTAACCTAATTCACCCCCATGGCCTCAGGTTGCCCAACCGAGAATTTCTGTTTTTAAATGATAACTACATACAAACAGAAAAATATTAACTACTCCCTCTTTGCCTACAGCAGCAGTGTTCTGATTTCTGCATCTAACAACGGCTCTATGAACTATCCAAAAGCCAGACATGCATGGTCACACTCAATATCTTTCTCACTGCGGTGATTAAAGGAAGCACCCACGGAGTTGAGAGGCCTCTTAAAATGTGAAAACTTGAGAGGTGAAGTTGCATCCAAACAATAACTCCATTCCTACGAGAATCCATCTCCTAACTTTCATACTCCAACAAGTTTTTTCCATGGTTTATTTATACCCAAAACTGCTGAGTTCTTTATTCTACCTATAGGTACTGCATTCATCAATAGCCTCACAAGTTTCTCAAATACATCATCATGCTCACAACCAAGCCACCAAAACCTCTCTAGCTCTCTTCCTAAACAAAACAAACACAAGCACAGAAAATATACACATATTAAGCACATGCATACACCTATTTGATGAAACAGTACCACCTTATGTAAGTGTCCGCCATCCTAGCGTTTTGGAAGCTCTATACCGTAGCTATGGATTCATTTACGGCAAGAACTGAGATATGGCTGATGGCCTAAAAGTGCAACTTTTACTAAAAGAGAATAGAGAACAAATAGCATGAAAGTTCTGATTTTAAATTGTTCAGAGAAAGTTTTTTATTGGTGTGTTGCTTTGCATAAATTCCACATCAAAGTAGTTCTCCAGATACATTACTGTTTTATCCAAGTCCTACAAGAATTTTACCAAAAGACAACTGAAACAGGTATACTAGGAATGCATCTTTCAGAAGGAATTTTTTTTCTCATCAATGCAATGTAAACAGATTTTTGGAGTTATTCAAGCATGCCAACTGGTAGTCACCATAACAATGAATTATTAATCATACCACTGATACCAAGACCTCCCAAAAAAGTTAAGCAATTGACTATCACACGAAAAGATACATGTCTATACAGGACCTACACAACTGTCAAATGTTACATGGCGAACATGGTAAATGAAAATACAATTGAGCACCTAGCACTGTCTCTTTCTTTCATTGTATAGTTCTGGTGTTCCTTTCTAAAACTGGATGTTATGGATAACACAGTATGTGCAACTTCATTTAGAGTGGAAGTAGGACAATGCCTTGGGAGGAACTGTAATTGGATGGTCCCATGTTTAAGACCTTGCACTACCAAAAACTTTTTTCAAAATTGGGGTAATATATATATGGTTGAGGCTAAGGTAGAGTGAAGTGCATTGCTCATCAATCAATATCACATAGCCTTTGTAGCACGAATAAAGCGACATATGTAAAGTAGAAATTCAATGTTTCTCTAGTCACTATGGCTCATTTATAAGTTGCATGTAACTCTCTATTCATTTCTGTGACATTAAGAGATCAAGAGAATGCTGAATAGCAGTCAAATAAACATTAAGTCCAACACAGTCCCTCCATCCCCAAATAGAGTCTACTTTTTTATGTGTACAACTTATTATGAGTTTTAAAGTATAGCACATAAAATTTACTACATAATTTCCACTTCCGCCCCTACAGACTGGTTCTGAAGCACACATAATCATATTAATGAGAAAAATGAAAAAGAAATTGAAAGTGGACTCTTTATTGGGACAGAGGAAGTATAGCTTTCATCAGTTTAAATGATTATCAATTCACATTTCAAGAAGTTAAGGTGACATGAAAAGAAAGACAGGAAAGAGGAGTAGAGAAAACTGATTCTGCAGCTAAACCAGAAGCGCAGAACCTAAGGAAACAACATATAATCTAAGGAAACAACATTGTACAGAACCTTTATCTGGTGCACTTCCATAGAAAAAGAGCTCTCAAACAGAAGCGCAGGAAGGAACACAGCCAAGAGAAGATCAGGATCAATATTTGCCCCTACAAAGAACACGCATCAATATTTAAAATAATAATAAATAACATAAAATTCAAAGATAAATTAACTTTCCATAAAAAAAACAAAAGCAAATGGAAAGAAGAAGACACACGAATAGAACAATAAGATAAACTGAAACAGAACTTACAAATACGAATGCCATCCCCAATCCGACCCAGCCGATGCTTTGTTCCATATTCTGTATTTGGATACATCAGACAACAAATTAAAAACAGGAACCTTGCCAATAATGAGTCCAAAAATTACTGACTAGAGAGTTCAGTTAATGAATGCAAATGAAAGTGGTATTCAGACTAGATCTCGTAGAGCCCAACCATAAGTTAGTCAAGTTAATCACCTAGAATCTTTCGGTTACATCTTGTTTTAGTCAAGTTTGCTTGCAAGTAGAAGTTGACAACAAATACTTATCTCAAGAGCACCAACAAGCTATCTTGAGTATCATGCGTTTTCTACAAACAATTTAATCAACATACTTTGCTTGCTAGATTGCCAGCACCATTTGCTTAGCTTGAGTCTAATTCACTAATTTGTCTTTTCATCCGATTGAATAAGATCATGAAACCAAGTGCACAGAGAGCTTAGGACAAGGTTCATGCCTTGGATGTAAGCCCAATTAGAAACCAAACTAATAAAGAAAGCATCAGTAAGGAACTTAATAAATTTGGCAAAAATTCTTCATCAGCTCATATTAAGTGAACTTCTATGTTTGCCCATTAATTATGGTTGGATCTTGAACTATAAATTCATCACTATTAGATTTTCAACACAGTTATTCATAGTTGCAGCCAGATTCATGTAACTTGCTTTATTTATCACAGAGAATTTCCACAAGTTTGATAAATCTAAAAAAGATAATATTCTCGGGAAATTGGGTGACTCATAACCATTTGTATTTATGCTTATTCAGATTCCATTTCAACACTAATTTGCTGCTTTAATAAGCTTTAGTGATTATTCTGATTATTCGGGTCCAGTCAGAGGTAAAAACTCAACCAGAAGAAAGTCAACTTTTTCTTTCTTTTGGAGATTAAACTACTATTCAACCATTGATTAACTGACGACATATTCCTAAAAGAGCCTACTCCAATGAAAAACTTAAACTATCAAAAATGTTAGCTGGTACTTATTTCTTACTTAAACACCTACCAAACTAGCGTACGACCGCTGAATTTTACCTCTTAACAAATATTGTTATCATTTTCTCAGAAAATAAATAAATATCATCATCACTCAAACCCAAAAAGTAACCAGTAACTAATGATTATTCATCGATTCAATAAAGCTCTTACTCAACCAAGTCATGATCATTGCAATAATATAAATTGATACTTTGAATTTATAAACTCTTTCTATCCCTTCGAATCAAAATATAAACTAACTTCAAAAACTCACCCAAAACAAAAAAAAATTTGAAAACCACTCAATCACGCACGCAATCAACTTCATAAATCATTGCGAACCTAAGGATCCAAGGCCGATCCCGAGAACAAGCAGCGCAACCGTATAGGGAACTCTGGTTCCCCGGAGAACATGGCGGCATGCAATTCCCAAAACCAAACTAATCCCGACGAAGATAACGGCGTCGGTCGGGTCCGAAGATGACGACGGAGGTGGCGAGGCATTTTCTTCCAGTATTCTGAACGGCGGCAGGACATCCGCCGCCGCGAGAATCGATGCCATACTCTGATATTATTCTCAAGCGAACTCAATTTGACTTTTGAGCAGAGCAGAGAGAGGAAGGCAGGTGGAAATTCTCTGAAACAGAGAGAGAGAGAGGGGCTTTCGGGAGGTTGATTAAAGAATAAACTAGTGTATAGTGTACGAGAATATTTATATTTGGCCGAGTAATAGTATAGTGTGATTCTGGAGAACAAAAGTGACGCAGTCGCAAATGACCATCCAGTATAGTGTAACTGTAACTGGAGCAAATGAGGAGCAACGTCTTCTCCACTAGATGAGACTCACGCACTTGTCGAACTTTTATTTATTTGTTTTTGTTTGGAGCGTACTACTGTGTAGACTTTATAAAAAATATCTGGAAAAGTTTTATATTCTCACTGTAGCCTATAAGACAAATCATTCCTGTCCTATTTGATCCTCTTTAAGTCAAGACTGAATAACTACCTTACGTGCATATTTAAAAAAGGGCATGATATTTGCAGCGACGAAATCGATATTTGCAGCGACATTTTTTTGTAAAAAAACTAAAATGTCCTTGGAGAAAAAAATTTAAAATAAATTAAATTTTCATTCCTACTACTACTAAAAAAAAAGTGCAAAAGTGTCCAAAATTTTAAAATAAATTAAATTTTCATTCCTACTACTACTAAAAAAAAAGTGCTCCGGCGACACTTTTGGCCAAAAGTGTGACCAGCGACACTTTTGTGCAAAAGTGTCGCCAGAGTCCGGCGACACTAACCCAGAAGTGTCGCCGGGCGACAGCGACACTTTTTGCACAAAAGTGTCGCCGACGACCGGCGACACTTTTACCCCCCCCCAACTTTCTTATTTGCATCGACCACCGGGCTGATCTTCTCCATTCCGGTAAAAAAAAAAAATTTTGACAAAGCGATGGTTCTGGAAATTTTTTTTTTTTTTTAAAATTATTCCAACAGATTGAAAAATTTTAATTTTTAAAATTTTTTTTTACCCCAAGGGCATTTCGGTCTTTTCACGCAAAAATGTCGCTACAAATATCAATTCCGTTAAAAAATAGTGTAACAAGTTAGTAATAAAATAACTATCATTTATGTTTATATTTGGTCTTCTTAGTGTTGAATAAATATCTAAGGTCTGGTCAAATAATAAGGCAACGGGTTTTTTTTTTTTTTTGAAAAGGAAAAATTTTATATTAATATCGTTGGAAAATCGTCCAACAGCGTTTGAGATACAAAGAGGGTATTCAGTACATTTTCTAAATGAAGCACATCCCCATTCCTTGCCCATCCTATCCGGGCCCCGACAAACTTTTGCCTTCCATTCACACCATTTTTTAATTTCATCACATCCTAATCTCCATCTCCAGCTCCGGCCGCTGCTTCCATCTCCGAAACAAAACCAAGCTCACAATCTCCATCTCCAGCCACTGCTTCCACCTTCCTCACCCACCTCCGTGCCGGCTCACCAAGAGCCTCCATATGCTTCATCTCCAGTCGCCGGCAACCTTCTCAGATACCTCCGAACAGGCACCTCTCCAAAAAAAACTCCCAAAAGGGTCCAAAAATGGGACAAAATACTCTCCCAACGAGAGACTTAATCTCCCCCAACGGGAGAATGGGACAAAATGCTCTCCCAACGAGAGACTTAATCTCCCCCAACCGGAGAAACTAAAGAAACAAACAGAAAAATAAAAGAGAAACTAAAGAAACAAACAGAAAAATAAAAAAGAAAGTAAAGAAAAACACAAAAATGTTCAGTCCCCCCTTCTCCCGAAAGGAAGAAGGGGGGAAGAGGAAATGGACCTGTGGCGGCTGGAGAGAAGGAGGAGCGCGGCTAGGGTTTTTTAGAGAGAGAGAACTTTTTTATTCATAATTCCCGCCCAGTACTAGATATAAGGCAACGGGTTTTAGTCCCACTACAGGTGTTGGAGTAATTCAAATCGTGGAAGGCTAAGACAACGCCTCCCAGGTGGGTAGCAAGAGGGCGCTTATGGGGCCTTATGGGGATGAGCACTTTCTTGAATTATGAAGTCTAGTATCTCTTGATAAAACTCGCCTTAATCTATTCTTTTTTTAATGTTCATCACCTTTGCAAGAAAGTAACATTTACCTCCAACTATATCTGGTTGTACCATTTTACATGGTGGAGCGAATAAGTTGTATAATCTCTCGTATCCAACGATCTGACGATCCGATAACGCACTTATCAAGTTAAACATCTCATGAAAAATCACATATCAAGGGCATGGTGGTTATATTATGCAAACACGAGTATTGAATTTAGGCCATGTTCGTTACCAAATTTTGAAAATATGATTTTAGAAGAAAAAAAATTATTATTAAAAAAAAATCATTGAAAATGTAAATATATATATATATATATAGTTGAAGAGTAAAACATGGTATTGGAAAGGATGAAATAATTAATATTATAATATATATAGAATTTAGTGTAGAAAACAAAAACAAAACCAATGAAAAAGAACAGGCCCCAATAACACTACTTAATGCTTAAAATTATTTGATTAAGAGATAATAACTTTTAGTGTATTTGATAACGAAAATTCAAACATCTTAATCATTTAACCAATGTTTATTTCCTTTACAAAAATTTAAGCGAAAAATTTGACTTATTGCTTATCTTTTTATGCTCTGCGTAATAATTGTTTAAATAATTCATATTTGATTTTCGAAACTATCCCTTTTATTTTATTTATATTGATTTAACTATAATTATTATGTTATTTTTTTCTTCATTAGCATACCACGTATTTAAACTTCTTTATTGTAATATTGTTAAATAAAATTTAATTTATTGTTTATTATTATATTTTGGTATCAAAAATTTATTTATAATAAACTATATCATTTACATGTTTTTATAAATCTCATTCATAAGATATGTTTTATATCACTTATATAATTTTATTAATTATATATGAATTTTATTGTAAAAATTTTAATTTCTTTTAGAATGTAATAATGGATTCATTTTTCATTTTTAGGGGTTTTAATAAATTGTAATTTTTTTTTGTATTTTAATCATTCAATTTAATGTGTTTTTATCTTATTTTGTTTCCTTATATTTTTTATTAATCATAATTTATGTTTTATTATAAAATTTGATATTTCGCATATATAAAAATAAAAAATTCAAGGTAACGGTAAAATGGTATATTTTTAAGATTTCAGTATTAAGATGAGCATATTTATCAAACAAGATAGAGTGATTAAGCATTATGATTCAGAGGTCCGGACAATATATTTTAGCATTAAGATGTTAAGTGTTTAATTAATTCAGCGTTATGGTTTCAACATTAAGCATTCAGATATAAGCATTAACTTTTATCCATTGGGCCCTTAGTCTTTCATTTACTTTATGGCGCATTGAGTTTAGTTTCAGATGTATTGAGTTTAGCTAATGTATTGCATATGGAATCTAGCCTCTGATACATCGCGTATTGATTTAGGTGATGATGTATTACGGTTATGAGTTTAATCTTTGATATATCGCGAATTGAGTTAAGTCTTTGATTAGTCGCGTATTGAGTTTAACATTTGATGTATTCAGTTTAATTGATGTATTATATGTTGAGTTTAGCTTCTAATATAGCGTGTATTGAGTTTAGATGTTGATGTGTCGCAATTATGAGTTTAGTTTTTCATTTATCATGTATCGAATTAAATCTCTTATGTATTGAGTTTAACTTATATACCAAGTATCGAAGTTAACCTCTTATGTATCACGTACTAAGTCTATGATGCATTGCACATCTGATGTTCTGACCATCTGACGGGAAACTCACTCTGTATTTGGGCTCGATTTGATAAACTAATTTGAGACTTAAACTTAATTAATTAAGTACTTAATGCATTAACACTACAGAACATGGGTATTTAACACCGGATATTTGACTCATTTATCACTGGGTTTACACATTATGTGTTCTGGTACTAGTGATAGGTGGTGTTGAAGATATTGGATTTTCAATACTAGTTATACAAAACGCATTGTTAAAAATTTTGGATTTTTAACATTGGTTATTACCTAAAACTGGTCTATAGAAAAACAAAAAATATATAGAATATTAATTTCACTGCATATATTCTCATCGTACAAATAAGAATAAATGTGCAAAAATATTTTAAAAATTCATCAACTAATTAAATACACCGTATAAAAAAAAATTTAATAGCACACAAACGGTATAAAATGCAATAATGTACATTAAAATTAATACCAATTAGTTTTACATATATCAAATTATGCAAAAAAAAAAAAAAAAAAAAAGAGTTTTACATATATCAGACTTTGCAATAATATTAGAAATACAATAATTTATATCTTGCGAGATCCCGTATTTTTCACTATAGGTTTAGCCTATAGAATTTATATTTTCTTATACAATTATGTTTTCAAAATTATTTTCAACAATTGTAAAGTTGTATGATTTTCATTGAGAATTTATAGTTATGGGTTTTGAAATTATTGTATTATAATATACTTTATGAATAAAAGTATTATCTATTTAATGATTGCTCTGTAAATCTTTATTGAGTTTTGGCACGAGTCAGACTGGCATCCCGGTCGCATCTCTCGCCTAAATAGGGAGATCGGGCTGGGGTGTCACATATGGTATCAGAGCCTTAATTATGTGTAATAGGACATGAATCTGTTTTAGAAACTTAGTTGTAGTGCTGGAAATTTGCTAGTGTGTGAGTTTAAAAATTATAATTTAGAGATTAGAAGGAAGGGAAAAAAAATAATAATAAAGGGCCTACATATGGGCTTTAGAAAAATTTTGTAAGTGTAATGTTCATTAATATTGGGGACATAACTATATTGTTAGGAAGTAATGAAGGATAAAAGGAGAAGATACAGCTCAGTAAACGGTATCTAATTTGTAAGTGAAAATTTCCTCTCTTTGATCAATCAATTCTCCCTTTCTGTTCTTTCCCTTCTTCTCTATCTCTCTAATTTCTTTCCTACATTCTTCATTCTTCACGCCCTAAGCCTGACAAATGGTATCAGAGCATCTTTCATCTGACCGTGGGAACAATGGCAGACGAGATTCAATCAAAAGTTCTGAAGGAACAAGTGAAGAACTATGAACAAATACTCTAGGAAATCGCAGACTCTCAAGACACAATGGGCAGAAACCAGGATCGCGCTACAGGCAGCAATTGATGAAGAATTATCGCAAATGGAAGAGAAATTAGAAGAAAACAGTGACTTCAAGATTGAAGCGGAGGCGACCAAGAACAAGGTGCCGGAGACAGTCATTATCGATCGAACACCCATTCTTCCGACACCGAACGGCTTCAAACGGTGGTTGAGGGAACCGGTCATAAATTCACTGGAGGAGGAGAAATACAGAAATTTCAGGCCAAAGCTACCAAAAATTGAGTTGCACAATTTCACAGGCGAAAAGCAGAGAGAAGGGCTGCGGAAGTGTGGTAAGTTTTTCTCCTTTTTATCAAACGGCGGAGCATATGAAGATTGAATCGATTGAGTACTATTTAGAAGGTACTGGGGATTTGTGGTTTCAGAGTCTTAAAATAGTTAAGAAAAAAATTACATGGATTGATTTTGCTGATGAATTGATGAAACGGTTGAGTGTTAAGAATGAAGTAAATGAAATTGATGGATTCGTCAAATGGAGAGATGCTAATAGTCAAGAAAAGTTCAATAAAAGAAAATCTGAGTCTCTTGAGTGTTTTGAAAAAATGAGCAATGATCTCAATGAAGATTGGGATGATGCTAAGTGTTTGAAAGGGGATAAAAATACGATGATTTGGAATCCCTGGAGTTGTGAGTACAATAGCTTATGGAAAAGATCCTTTGATGAGGATAGCTTAGATATTAAATGTGTGGAGTTGGATGAAAAGGGCAGCAGACATGTGCCTATTGTGAATAATGGAAATTTAGAAGGGTTTGATGGATTTTTGTTGTGTTGGTACATTGCTGGTATACTTCTATTTCTTGTATGCATTATTGGTTATGCAAATTTGGCTGTTAAAAGGATGATTTTAGAGAACAGGAGTATAGATATTGTGGCTGTACATGTTGACATATTAGAAGAGTTCGATTTTCCTAGAACAAGTGTGAGGTTGGGGAATTGTGTTGAATTTATAATTAATGGCTTATGCGAAATATTTGAAGTCTGGAAATATTTGGCTAGTCTTGACACCATGCAGAAAATATTAATACACCACAATCTTGGATGGTAGAGATAACAGGATTCAAAGAAGGTACTGGTTTTGTTCAAGTCCATAGTTCTTTTGATGATGCAAGTTTAGCTGAGATGAATTTGAAGAACAGAAGTACATATTTTTTGATTGTGAATGCTGAACGACTAGGAGTGTTAAGAGTCTTTCAGAACCTGTGCCTGGTTTGAGCATACTACTGAATTTGGAATTCTTGTGTTCTTCCTCAAATCTGATGTATGGGAATTCTTGGTTGATGATAGCATAATGGAAGCTCTTAAATCTTGGCCTGCAGGGATGTTAAATCTTAGAGGAGATACTAATCTGGAAGGGTTTGAAATATTTCAGTTCCAATACTTGCAAATTAGAGACTGTAGAATTCTTGAGCTGAACATTTTAGGCAAACTTGATGCAAAACCAAGTGCTGAAATGAGTTTGACAGGAAAAAGGCTTATCAAGATGATTACAAAGTCTTGGGTGCTAGTAGCAACAAGTTTCAGAGGAGGTACTGTATTTCGTGTGAAGTTTTATGCAGCCATCATTGCTCTTCTCACATCAGAGGTACTGTATTTTGTGTGAAGTTTTATGCAGCCATCATTGCTCTTCTCACATCAGATGTATCAAAGGTTCTTGAAGCCATTATTATTGATTCCCTTGCACCCTTGCATGGGTCCAGTCTTGAGGTATTTACTTTATGGTTTGTGGAGGAGATAGAAGTTGATGATGTTTACCTCAAAAATCAACATACTAAGCTCATATCTTATGCTCCTCTGCTGCTTCCAAGAACTGTTGTGCATGTGACCTCAATGAACATTCTAATGTTTGACATGACTGGAAGATGTATTGTTAGGGAATATGATTTTTGGATCAGTTACACTATGGCAAGTTGATTAGGATTTTTGGTAAATATTAGAATTAATGGTGGGGAATATTTTGGGATCTTAAGATCATTCAATGGTGATGCGGAGTTGAAGTACATTGAGGATGGAGGTGAGATCACTTTTGATACTCAAGTTTTTGCTTATCTGAGAACAAGGGGCAGCCTCACAAGATTGCAGAGATGGAACCTCTTTCTTGTGCTGGTTTCAGGATTGGTTTTTCAACTTGTGGCAAACACGAAGAACATGTATCAGTTTTCTTATTCCAGACTTGAGGACAAGTCTAGTTTTGATGGGGTGGGATTTGTCATGATCTTGGGGTTAAACTGTAATATTCATTAATATTGGGCACATAGGTATATTGTTAGAAAGGAATGAAGGATAAAAGGAGAAGGTATAGCTCAGTAAACGGTATCTGATTTGTAATTGAAAATTCCCTCTCTTTAATCAATCAATTCTCCCTTTCTGTTCTTTCCCTTCTTCTCTATCTCTCTAATTTCTTCCCCAAATCTTTCTTTTCTTCATTCTTTAGGCCCTAAGCCTAACAGTAAAGTTGAAACACAGTAATTTTAGCAAATTAAATTACGATTTTCTAGTTACATTATTTTTTTTAACTTCCTGACTTTTTGTTGTAGAATTAAACGATGGATAGAAATGAAGATCAAGCTAACCCTAGTTCTAGCCAAGCCTCTGAATTAGGAATTGAAAATTTTGCTAGTCAAGTGACCTATCTTCTCGATCAACTAGTCCAACAAACAATAGGACGACATGGGGCAAGGGCGAATGACCAAGAAGCACTTTACAGGTTGGCACAGAGGAGCTAGCCCTTGAGGGATTCTAAAAATTTAAGCCACCTAAATTCAAAGGAGGCCCAAATTATGAGGTAGCTAAAAATTTGTTACAATCCATAAAAAAAATATCTTTATAGCCTTAGACTACACAGGAGAGAGAAAAGTGAACTTTTATGTCTTCTAAATGGAAGGAGCAACTATAGATTGGTGGAACCTCATTCAAGCTAAGTGGGATATAGAAAACACAAAGGATTTGGGAGAATTTTACACTGAGTTTCATGCCAAGTACTTTCCCCTAGTGGTACATGAGAGAAAAAAGGAAGAATTTGTGAACCTAAAATAAGACTATAAAGATATTGGGTTTGAAATTTAACTGTCCAAATTTGCACCCAAGATGGTAGCCAGTGATGATGAGAGGAAAAGAATATTCATACATGGAACTATACTAAAAATCAAGTTGAGAGACCTAGGCCCTGTTTGGAAGGCTATCTTGAAAGATGTTTTGGACTGATTTTGGTGAGCCCAAAGTAAAATGTTGTTTGGTATATATCTTGTTTTATCTCATTTTAGAATATATTTTGCAAAGTCGTTTGGCATGGTTTCTGAGAGTTGGCCCAAAAACAAACCCACATCCGTCTTCATTCAGATTGGTCCAAATTGAACTCCATCTTTTTCACTGCTCCCACATTCTTCGATGATGTTAGTAATTTAAAATTATCTTTGATGTGTTTAAGAAAAAGAAAAAAAAACACCCGTGAACAGTAATTATGTGGTACTATTCATGAGTATCGGAATTAATTAATTCAGGTTTAGAAATAAATAATGAACCTAGAAGAAAAAAATCTCAAGTTTTGTATGTCACCGATGATGTTAGTAATTTAAAAATAGATGTGTTTCAAAATAAAAATTAAAAAAAATCCTCGAGAACAGTAATTATGTGGTACTATTCACGAGTATCGGAATCAATTAATTCAGGTTTAGAAATAAATAATGAATCTAGAAGGAAAAAAATCTCAAGTTCGTATCAACACCAATGATGTTAGCAATTTAAAAGTATCTTTGATCTGTTTTTAAAAAATAAAAACACTCGTGAACAGTAATTATGTGATACTATTTATGAGTATCAGTATTAATTAATTCAGATTTAGAAATAAATAATGAACCTAGAAGAAAAAAATCTCAAGTTCGTAACATCACCAATGATGTTAGTAATTTAATTAAAAGTATATTTGATGTGTTATTAAAATAAATAAATAAAAAAACTCGTGAACAGTAATTATGTGATACTATTCACGAGTATCAGTAATAATATGATAGAAAAACGATTTTAGGATGAAGAAATGAAAGTTTTGCAATGCCATACATTATCTTGAAACATATTTTAAAATACATTCCAAAATACATTATACATTTAAGATGTGTTCCAAACAATGTTTCAAAACGTCATTTGAAACATATTTTAAAATATATTCCAAAACATATCTTAAAAGGTGATAACAAAACAGGGCCCTACTATTTCATAACCAAGTTAGCAAAGTGGCACCAATATCAAGTCCTGGAGGTCCATCAGGTCAAAATAGGGATTCATGAACAAACCTTGGACGAATGAGGTGCAACTTTTGTAAAGAGGACTATTGGCTCAAGACAATAGTATCTTAAGTGTGAAAGCTCAGAACAGAAGATTCTGCAGTTCCCAAAGATAAAGGCTCACACAAAGCTTCCTCAAAATTAAAAACGTGGGTTTTAATGCGGCAGACAAGCCGAGAGTGCCAACTATAGTTTTCTCTATGGAAGTTGTTGAGCCTCCCTCCAGTCCAGAAACTCTAGAATGTACACCATACATCTTAGGGGTATTTGGTTCATGGGTTTGGGAATGAGAAAATAGAATGATAGAAAATATGACTGTTTGGTTGATGAGTTTGGGAATGACAAACTGTGAATGAAACTCAAATAATCAACAATCAATCAAATCCACAAGGGGGGGGTGGGTTTCATTCCCATTCCTATTACCATTCTACCCTACTACCAAACCCAGAACCATTCCCATTCCCCGACTTAAACCAAACACCCCCTTAGTTTTGAATATAAAAATTGTTGGTTTAAATTGTGATGCCCCAACCCGACCTTCTATCCAATACGGGGATCTGGCCGGACGCCTGCCTGGCTCTCGCAGGACTCAAGTACAATATCAGAAAAATATAGGCAAATAACGTAAATTAATTATTTACATTACCATAAATACATCTTTTTAGTTCTAGGACCGTGCCTAAAACACTATCATTGTAGTCTGATGGTGGGTTGTAACTGTAGATAGCATTTTATCATCTCGTCTGATATTGACACCACTAGTATGATCACTACTTTTCATTTCTTGAATCGGCTCTTTTACTTTGTCTCCTCGCGTACATCCTATCACTACTAGGAAAAATATATATACACAAAATGAGCTGACGCCCAGTGATGTTCTCTGTTTAAAACAATTAAAGCAGTAAAACAATCAAGATATCACAACAGAGAACACATAGCATACAAGTTATATAATTAAACACAAGTTGGAAAGCTGTAAAGCAAGTCGTAAAGGATACGTAGCAGTCTATAGGGACTAAGGCGATTCTACTAATACATAGATCACTTATTCTCCGAGACTTTTACGCACACACAGTGCTTCGGCAACAATGCCCACAGTTGACAACATTATAAGCAAGATGATGGCCCGCCACTATTGGGTCTCATGAGTTACCCGACTCGAACCAAGTCACTACTGATCGAACGCCCATGCCCCAGCTGGCAGGTTTATATACCGTAGATCATGGTTTTGTGGGATCCCAACATTATAATTCAAGCACAGCAACGCAACAATATTTCAATCATAATTAAGCGCAACAATATATTAATCATAATCAAGCGCAACAACGCAGCAATATATCAATCATAATCAAGCGCAACAGCGCAACTAGAACATCAATCATCATGTATATCATAACAATATAATTCAAGTCAGGAAAATAAATTACATCCATTATCGTTAAACATTTAATTTTTATTTCAACGCACTACACAAATCTTTAAGTTCATGTATCACATATCATCATATTCCATATCATCATATTCAACAAATCATATTATCTCTCACATCATCATACTTAGCATCAGTGACACATCTCGCCTATCATGATCATATATCGTGTATTCAAATTTATCCGAGTCGAGTGAAAAGTAGTCACTCGCTCCTTTTTATTTATATTCCAAGACTTCTAGAAATAATTTCACAAAGATGCACAAGTGTGTGTGTGTGTATATAATGCTTAGGCACAATCAAACAATTTCACGTAGCACGTATTTTTTTTTTTTTTAAAAATAGTTTGATGCGAAAGTAGTTTTAGTGAGAACACTCACCTGGATCAAGCTGGTCAGAATATACGAGATCAATGAAATCTAAAATTTAAATTAAATTGAAATTATTTAGTTTTAATTTCCAATAGAATATTATAAACAATTAAAACTGAGTCTTTTATCGCTGATTGTTTAAATTATCCATATAGTTCAGTAATACTTAATTTTAAGCCTAAAACTTAAAATAGAAAAGAGATTGCACCTCTACTCAGTTCTGAGTTATGAGTTTATTAATCATAATTCTTTTTGTTTATCATTATTGTCATCCTCATCAAATTTACTATTGTTTTATTATATATATATTTCCCTCTTCTATTTATTTTTCTTCTTTTACTCCAGTACCCTCTGTCGTTCCTCTTCCTCATTTTTCTCTTTTCTTTCCCTTCCCTATTCTCGGTTGTTGCCTCGTTGTTTTCTTGAAGAAGTTCGGCAATGACTGAACAAATTCAGGTTCTCACCGATTTCCTTCACCGGCAAGATCACTTAAAACCGATCTGATATTGGTTATGACCGATCAGACACAGAGCTACCATTGTTACACTTTGAAGCTTTGGTTTCTAAAACTTTTCCAATAAAATATGATTTCCAAAATCATGAAAAACTTATAGAACTCATTTTCAAAATGTGAAGAACACTTTAGGCCAGTCAAACATTAAGCGGACCGATTTTGATTAATCCGAAATCTCTACTGTTTTTGTGTCGATTTTTCCGTTGGTTCCGAAAACAGGTTTTTGAAATCATTAAAATCCTAGGCTTAGTATTTCTAGCATGTTCACGAGCTTACAATACTAAAACCCACGGTAATGTTTTCAAGCTAGTTTTCCACTTTTTTTTATTTATTTTCAAATGTTCAGAAAGTTATCCCGTTTGATGTTTTTAGGTGTTATGATTTCTTGCTAACATGTATTTTTGACCTTCTACACTAAAAGTGGAATGCTATATTTTCTGGAGAGTAAAAACATGCTTCATAAATCGGAACGATGACATTTACGGCATATTTTACGTTTTACTACCGCATACTTCTGACACAAATCGAATAGCTATGGAGGGTGTTTAAGTATTACCTAAGTTGAGTAAATCGAAGCCGGGACTTCGATGAGCGAGTGGGTGGGTTCAGCTCAGTCTCCTTCTTCTTTCTTCCTTCCCGATTTCCTTCTCCTTTTGCTCTGTTTCTCACTTTTCTTCCCATGTTTTCCTTTTCTGGCTAAAGCTCTCAGCTCCCTTATTTCCCTTCCTTTTTCTTTTCTTCCTGCGATTGCCTTCCCTCTCTCTCTCTCTTTCTGACTATAATTCTTAACACACACATACACACACACATATATATATATATATATATATGTGTGTGTGTGTGTATGTGTGTTAAATGAATGGGGTGGGCAGATTCAGCCACCCCGTTTTGATTATCTGGGGGACATGTGTTTCCCCTACCAAACCGCCTCATCCGTTCTTTTCTTCCTTTTTTTTTTTTTTTTTTTTTTTTCTTTTCTTATGTTTATCTTTTTATTTTCTTTGCCTCAGCAGCCTTCCCAAACTTCTAAAAGTTGTTTTCATCACTAATATGTGCGATTTGATATTAATTTTAGCTATCTAAATTTCTAAGAAACTGTCGTACCGAATTTTATAAGATAATAACAATCAGGTTATCTTATTTTGTCATTTTTCGCAATTATGAATTCAAAATTGTTTTCCATTTCCGTAAGTCCTAACATTCGCAATATATTTTTAATCTTTACGAAAGAGCAAAACCCAATCCTAGTCACATCTCTCAACTCTTTTTGATTGTAATTTAATCATAACTCTACTTTTTAATTATTCATGATTATAAAATCTTAATCATTTACACATCATTCAAATTTTATTACATATATAAATTAAGATTGAAAAGATAAAATTATAGAATAATATAAAATGTGACGGTTAAACTTAGTATAAAAATACGGGGTCTCACATTCCTACCCCTTAAAAGGGTTTGCGTCCTCGCAATCTTTATATGTGCCTAGAAAAATTTTCTGAGATGTTATGGATTTCTTAATGGGCTTATTGAGGAGAATGAGCTAATAATTCCTTAATAAACTAATTATCTTGTATAATTCACTCATTTATTTTGGATCATGTTTCTTTGAATTTATAGCTGGCGAGGAACAATGAATAATGGTGTCGTGTATACAACTTTTGTGTCCGCTTACTTGGGATTCTAATCTCTTCTTAAATCGCAACTTGAGGTTATATGTTCGAGCTTGCATCTTCATATAGTGATTAATTTGTAAGCCATAATTTCCAAATATCAACCTACCTACGAATACTTAAGAGTCCTAACATGATTGATGTTTTTAAAAGTCTAGTACAAGTACAAGCTATTAACTTTCTTTTTTCTTTTTTTAATAAAAATTGAGAATCATTGCGTTTAATTCTAAGTATGATATAAATGCTAGAAAAAGAATACAAGTATATATAGAGTAAGGTTACATCAAGATAAAATAAAGTTTAAGTGAACATTACATATGTAGGCTTATCAAACTATAGTTAAACTGATTTCTTTTGAATTAAGAAACACATACTAACATTTTGGAGGTTGGATGAAAATTAACAGCTCGAAAACTAATTGAGAATCATCTTCTTAACAGATAATACTAGAGTTTATCAATATAAAGTTTTAGATGAAATCATTTCTGAATAGAACAAATTTCGAAGATGAGTTTTCAGTTTCTGTAATTTTGTTGGCGTTATTTGATAAGGGATTTAGAGGATGTTAAATTGGTAGTAAACTCGGTTTCCTTTAAGGATAGTAAAATGTTTAACTGATTAATGATAATAATCTTTTGTGGTCTTCCTAAATTAGCAATATGCTCTTTTTAGAATAAGTTTTCTAGTCTTAATACAAAAAAACAAGGATAATGATTCTTTTCCTACTTTCCTAAACTTTAGGTCATTCTGGATTGTATAACCTAATTTCATAGTTTGACGATCTCATTGTGTATGATACTTTGGTAATCAAGGATAAAATTATTTTTTTTGTAGGCAGTGAGTTCAATTTCATCAATTAGTGTCTATCCTTAAGTTCACATACCCGATACACCATACTAGTGGTGTTTTTGGTGGAGTTAACTTTCAAAGTATAAGATAAAGACTCAAACTTATGGCTGGAGTTTGATTGATTCCTATTTCTTGATTTTGTCGATAGATTAGATGTTTGATAAATGACTTCTTTGGTCCCCTAAGTTGGATGTCTAGTTTTACTTTGTCCCCTATCTTCAAAAAAGTTTATTTTGGTCCATCAACTTGCATTTTCATTTTTAAATAGTTCTTTACTTAACTTCTCACCAAAAAACCTGCATTTAACAAGGGCATAGACTGGAAGAAAAAGAAATTGTGGAACCCAGAATTTTTAAGCCCAACCCAGCAAAAGCTCAATTTCTGGCGTGGCGCATAATGCAGAAGCGTGCCGGACGGAGGTTATTTGCAAGGATGTGTGGAATGAAGTAAGAGACTACATAGCATTTATTTTTAAATTGTGAGCACTCCATCTCTGCGGTTCAACTTCGACATAGGAGTCCCTATGCCTTTGAAAGCTTGGTTCCAGAAATGGACCAAGGAGTCCCCGGACAAGGATGCTATAAGTATAAGCATATCCTGCTTCATAATTTACATGATCTGGATAGCATGAAACCAAACGCTCTGGGAGAATCATTTTAGGCCAGGAATACTGCAGCCGTCGCAAACCCCACGGTAAAGAAAAAATTTAAAATTCTCATCAATTTAAGTGGAAACTTAAGCATTGGAAGTACTGCTCTTTAAATTGGTTTCTTCAAGCTTGTCAATATACTAAGTAAAGGATGGAGCTTGGGAAAGATAATTAATTTTTAGACATGCAAATCTTAGCCACCGGTTCTTTTGGTTTCATTCATCCATGCTTATGTTGAATTTTATGTATTCTGGAAAGACAAGGAACATTAATTGGGTTTTTTCCCCCAATATTTATATTGGGGTCAAAAATTACCAAAATAGACAATTTTTTTTTTCATTCCCAAAGTATAAAAACGAAGTTGATGAAAACGAATCTCCCAACTTCGTTTTCTTCAAGAATAAAAAAAAAAAAAAAAAAAAAAAAATCCAATTCGTTTCTTCCTTATTTTTTTTTTATAAATTTCAAATTAATTTTTTCCTTTTTTTTATTTATTAATTTCATTAATTCAAAAGAACCCCCGTAATTCATTTTTGAGTTGTTATGAAAAAAAGGCAAAATATAATTATATAACTGAAATTTTAATTTGTAATTTAATAAAATTTTAGAGGAAGTAATTTACGGCATTTTTTGAAATGGTGGTCAATTACCTCTGTCTTCTTTATTCTCTCCATTTTCTATATTATCGCGTCTGCCTAATCCCACTAGTATTCCCTATGCAAGTTCATTTAAACTAAAAACAATTAAAAATGGAAACATCAATATCGGTCTAATGTTATTTCTTTTTGAGAGAAACGAATTTATGAGTTTTGTTTTTAACGGAATTAATTATTTTTAAAACATAAATGCGTGACTAAATTTTCAAAGATAAATAAATTCCCCAAATTCATTTATACGGAGATTTTATGTATTTCAAAAAATACCGTAAATTACTTCCTCTAAAATTTTATTGAATTACAAATTAAAATTTCAGTTATATAATTATGTTTTGCCTTTTTTTTTTTTTTATAACAACTCAAAAACGAATTCCATGCATTCGTTTTCTTCGTTTTTGTTTTTTAGTAATTTCATTAATAAACGAATTCCATAATTAATTTTTTCTTTTTTTGCTTTTTATTAATTTCATTAAGAAACGAATTCCACTAAAATGATTTTTAAAATAAATAAAAATAATTATATTTACACGAATTTTAAAAAAATGAAATAATTATTTTCATTGAAAACGGTTCACCAACATGTTTCTAAGTTTTTATTCATTTTTAAAAAATAAATATCATTTAATGAAAAATGAATTTTAGGGCTTTCGAAACGAACCCCCGTAAATCGTTTTTGAGTTGTTATAAAAAAAAAAAGGCAAAACATAATTATATAACTGAAATTTTAATTTGTAATTCAATAAAATTTTAGAGAAAGTAATTTACGGCATTTTTTGAAATACATAAAATCTCCGTATAAATGAATTTGGGGAATTTATTTATCTTTGAAAATTTAGTCACGCATTTATGTTTTAAAAATAATTAATTCCGTTAAAAACAAAACTCATAAATTCGTTTCTCTCAAAAAGAAATAACATTAGACCGATATTGATGTTTCCATTTTTAATTGTTTTTAGTTTAAATGAGCTTGCATAGGGAATACTAGTGGGATTAGGCAGACGCGATAATATAGAAAATGGAGAGAATAAAGAAGACAGAGGTAATTGACCACCATTTCAAAAAATGCCGTAAATTACTTCCTCTAAAATTTTATTAAATTACAAATTAAAATTTCAGTTATATAATTATATTTTGCATTTTTTTCATAACAATTCAAAAATGAATTACGGGGGTTCTTTTGAATTATTTGAAATTAATAAATAAAAAAAAGGAAAAAATTAATTTGAAATTAATATAAAAAAAAATAAGGAAGAAACGAATTCATGGAATTCGAAACGAATTCCATGAATTCGTTTCTTGTCCATGGAGTTTTTTTTTTTTTTTGTTATTCTTGAAGAAAACGAAGTTGGGAAATTTGTTTTCAGATGAAAATGAATCTCCCAACTTCGTTTTTTATACTTTGGGAATGAAAAGAAAAAATTGTCTATTTTGGTAATTTTTGACCCCAATATAAATATTTGGGGAAAAAAATCAACATTAATTTATAGGTGAGGACATTTCTTATAGGTTTGTGTATGCATGTAAAGTGTTTGTGAAAAATACTTAATGGAACTATGTTCATAGCTACCTAGGACTAAAGATGATGGGTCCCACTAATCTTATTTCCATTTATACCCTTGTTAATTGCTGGTTTTGTTTGTTAAAATTTAAGTAAAGGACCATTTAAAACTAAAAATGCAAGTTGAGTGACCAAAATGAACTTTTTTGAAGATAGGGGACAAAGTAGAACTAGGCATTCAACTTAGGGGATCAAAGAAGTCATTTATCCTTTTGTGTATGGACAACTTTGAGGATTAAGGTTTTTAATTAGTTGATAACCATTTCTTATCTTTAATATAGGTTGTCCACAAAATTTATATTTGATTGGGTTATTGTTGGTTTTAGGTTTTGTAACTTTCATGGTACAATTTATGGGTTTAAGTTTCGTTATCATGTTATTAAAGATCTAGAGTTTACAACATGTCTTATTTCCTAATTCATACAACAGTTAAGGCAATTGACTTTCTCAAGTGGCATTTTTTGCTTACTAAACATTTTGGGTATTTTTAGTGGCTTTTACGAAATATCACTGGCATAAAACATCTGGTGCCTCTCGCAATTTCTGTTCTCAGTTCTTTTCTTATTCCTCAGATCAGTGGTAGAGACTAAGGCAAAAACATGCTTTAGTCAAAAATTATTATTGAACTAAGTACATTCAATATTTTACTTTACTTGAACTAAGTTCTACTAATCTCAACACCTTCGTTTCCTCAAAAAATGATAAGGTTAACGTTGTGTTCCTTACAATAATTTTAAGGTTCATAAAAAATGATTTTCATATTCTCCGATAAATCTTTTATGGCCTTATTCCTTGTTAAACTTTGAAGGTCACAGTTCAGAGAATTATTATTATTATTATTTTCAAGAGAAACGTCCTTAGTTTCTATCATCATCAATGTATTGTCCTTCCAACTAATTCCCATAATTCATTTCCTAGTCTATTTCCTTCCAAAATATCACTTCAAACATACTATAGCAGCTACCAATGGTATGTATCATCGCCTTAGTATTCAATATTAAATTCATATTCCTTTTTAAGAACTTAAACTTTACTTTCAATTATGGTTAGAATCCTGAAACGCTAGTTTATCTCAAGTGCTTTCCTAAATGGATTTTTTTGTACAAGAGACAAATTTGATTAATATATCTAAGCGTAATGCTTTTAATCCATCCTAATGGCTCTTGAGTTCAGGCTGATCCTTACCATTAAGTTAATGCAAGATTTGAATTTCATAGGATCTAAGTCTTGATTTCATCATCATAAGATATATTCTACCTATCTCTACATAATGTAAGAGAGTTCCACATGTCCGAACTTGATTCAATAAAATTTGTTCTCCTTGAATTCAACTGTTCATGAAGCTGACCTTCAAAGTTTTAACTTACACTGAGTTCTAGTATTTGCTACACAGTTCCAACTACATGCACTTTGCAAGCATTCATAATCTCACCCAAACGACATTGAGTTAATCACTTAAGAAAATCCTTTAATTTAATTTAATTTTTTAATTTATATGATTACTATTATCACTTCTTACTTCTTGAGACTTGGACTAGAAGTACTACTGATTAAAAGTGACCTGAAAATAATTTGGGTAATCAAAAGTTCACAAAGTTTTCAAATTTCAATCTTAGATGTAAGTATAAATTTTAAAGAGGGATACTATCATTTTTGACGTATGAGTAATGCTTTAACCTTCCAGAATTCAACCTTAATGAATATTCCATATTCACCTTACTTCTAGTTAAATCACTAAATTTTTATATTTAACTGCGACTTTAAATTTTTTCCTCTTTAATATTAGAGTTAGCTACATTCCAAAGGTTTCCTTCAAACATTCTTTTCGTTACGGGGGTGACAATATTATCTCATTTCATTTACAACGGAATTTTACTAAGTGACATTTGGGGGTTTCTCTTGTCACAGGTATACTTTCTTAGTTATGATCTAGTTCAAATGCTAATGTTTCCTACACAGCGAGTGAGTTGAGTCCCATATAGTGATGTGGACCGAAGTACACATGCGGAAAGAGTTGCCAAGGAAAGTCTGATTAAGCGGCGTAGCTCGTATGGATCTTACTCTTTACCCGAAAATCATAAGCAAGTAAACTAACCTAAGCTAATCTAAGATGCAATTATCGAACCAAGTAAAGAGAAGATTGAAACATGCGAATTAATTAGGTAGAGCAAATAACCTAATTAGCTAAGTTTCAAGCATTATGTAAATTACAAGGATGCAAAATACATAAGGCAATAAAAGGAGAGTACTCAAACTAATAGTTTAACGATATGAATACTGTATTATTAAGTTGTTCGAATGGCCCTATTTAGAGAGTAGGGGCAGCCGAATTTCTATCCTAAAAGAACTAGGAAAAGGAAATAGAATTGGAAACAAATCAAGATACTTATTTCTTTACAATACCAAACCTGAAAGAAGTAGGTAATGGTAATAAAGAGAAAAGGAAATTTCGGTTACCTTAAAGAATAAGGGCAGCCGAATTAAGCAACAAAATAAAAGGGAAAACAATTGGAAATCCTATTCCGAAAAGGAGATCAAGAAGGGATCCTTTTTTGAAACTAGCAAACTAGTCTAGTTGTAACAAACTTGTTACTAACTAAACCAGCTTGTAACAAACCAAGGGTAGGATTAGGAAACATGCACAAATCCTTATCCTTCCCCAAAGCCAAAACCCTTTGACCGAAACCCTAGATGGATAGGGCCTTGCGCATGGTTTTCTTGATGGGCTGGCCGAACTGATGATGTGGAATGGGCTCCATTGAGGTTCGGCCCAATTGTTGATGGTGCATGGTGACTTGATGTAGGGAGCTTTCGAAACCTTCTAGAATCACCCGGAATCATTTTGGAATCATGATTTTCAAGATTCTTCAAGATTTTGCAAAATAAGAAATTCAAGATTTTCAAGAAAATCAAGAACTTCAAGAAACGTCTCTTTAAAGGCAAAGAACCTTTCGGCGTCTTCAAGAACTTCAAGAAACAGCCATTTATTTATTGTGGAGAGTTGGGAGATGCATTGTCTTTCAAGGATAGCATGACTCTTCTACTTTTCCTAGCATTCTTCTCAAAGGCATTCGCCTTTGGGTTGGCTTTGTGGATTCTGACTTAAATTGTGTGTTGTTTTAGCCATGGATGTCCTCATCATATAGGATCTTTAGCCTTTTAATGATCACTACATAAACTTTGGTTGCTTTACTTTAAAAACTTACAATTTGTAGGTTCAATATCAATACCTCACCTGGCTCCTATTTATTTCCATCATCTCTACTCATTTATCCTTAAGCACTAAATCTATTTCTCCATTTGTTGACACATCTAGTACTTTTCATAGGATAAAGTCTCACCCTTATTTCTTTGAATAAACATCATTTCCAAGTAAACTCAATCAATTCAAGGAGATTTTCTTTATAAAATATTTATTGAGAAAATATTCCTTTTGTTTATCTCAAACGAAAGAAATTATAGGCATTCCGCTTTAGGCTGGCCTTCCCCAAAGTGAATCAACCGCAATTTCAGTCGATGGGCTATTAAATGAATATTTTACAAATTACTTGACTTAAACAAAAATATTTTTCACTTATAAATTTATATTTCCACAAAACAATTTTTTAAAAGACAAGCTCGAAAATAACATCAAAAGTTTCATAAAAGTGA
The DNA here is from genome assembly GCA_016801395.1 of Leptodermis oblonga. Taxonomy (NCBI): domain Eukaryota; kingdom Viridiplantae; phylum Streptophyta; class Magnoliopsida; order Gentianales; family Rubiaceae; genus Leptodermis; species Leptodermis oblonga. The sequence continues at coordinate 18,871,193 of CM028751.1, read as the reverse complement.
GAAGTATCCAAAACTAAGTTGTGGTACCAACTATCCTCAACACAGTTTGATCACTCGAACTTATAGCTTTCAGACTATATTTGATGAGGTCATCCCTACTACTAAACACAAGTGTCCGCCATGCTTAAGGTGTGGATTTGATTCAAGTGTTCAGAGGGTCAGGACTCAAAGGTCTAGAGTTTAGCCTGAGGCGAATCTAAGTCTATACAAGGGTTCTCCATTAAAGCCTCCAGCTAAGGTTCCAGCTAGAAAGACCAGAAGCCGAAACAAGCCAAAAGAAGCTCAAATGGCCGCCAGGGATAAAAGAGTTATTTTACCTCAGCACCTTCAAGGGTAATTTATTTTGGAGAGTTCTAGACTGAATTTTAAAGGTATTAATTGGAGTGAAGATTACAAGTCTTGAAGATCATCAGAGTTCTTGATTTGTTAAATTAATTGCACGCCATTGCTTTTAAGTTCTATCACTTTTAAGGTAATTACCAACTTATAGTTTTTTGAAAAGAATTCTTGCATGTTTTCTTTTAAGAAATAGGGATTACCTTATTTTTATATTTTCCTTTTATTTTCTTGAAGGGAATTTCGGCCACCTCCTTTTTGGAAGGTACCCGAATTCTACTTTAGTTCCTTTAGGTTTTGGGTTTTGTAAGGTTTCCAATTCTCATTGGTTTCCACTTTTATTTCCTCTTATTTTTCTACTTCTAAAAGGCGCACAACCCCTTGATTAAAGGGCTTCCATGCGCCATAATAAATCAGAGAATTCATACATGATATAATTTGGTGTAAGATTAATACCCATCTTTTTTTTTTGAATTCTACTCATTGAACTGTAGTCAATCTTGCATGATTTCGACCTATTATTTTATAAAATTGCATGTTAATTAGGTTTATAGTCTCGCCTAATTAAATTAGCTTTTCGCTTCAATTCGTTACTTGGTTTATAGTTTAAAAACAACTTGATTGTTCTATCGAATGCAAGTAGTGGTTGGGGTTTCAAGGGATTATACTGTGTTCTTTTAATTGGAGTTTGTGGTTACTTTTCGCACACTGCAATTCTCAATAGAGAATCTACATCAATTTGGTATCAGAGCTGTATAGTGTGCGACCTTGGGAGGAGCCAACCAATCAAAGGGGAGCGGTGAGACACACGGTGGAAGTGTCAATCCGGAGAAGGTTGTCGTTGATCTCTTTTGAGGTAAATTGCTCCTTCAAAAATATGTTACTATTTTTTAAAAATTATTGATCCTTAAATTTAAGTATCTTGAGTTTTAGCTGCTCTTTTGTGAAAGAAATTGAAAGAGTAGTTCGATAAAGGCGAAATCGGCTAAACAGAGCTAGGGTTTCAAAAGCCGCCAATTAGGGTTTGACGTTTTAAAAGGCTCCAAAATTTTTTTTTGCCCTTTTATCTTGTGTGATCCATCATAGGGTACTAGGGGAAGGTTGTGTTAAATTTTTGGAATTTTTGAAGCACTATAAGGCCTGTTTTGAATATTTGAAGGTTCCCGGGCAAAATACTGTTGAAATTCTGAAATCTGAAATTTTCTTACTAGATTCTTGGGCTGTGAATTTTGATCCACCTAGGGCACTTTTAGGAAGTTTTTTTTTAAATTTTGGTGGTAGTTTGAGCTCGTTTGGACTATTTTTCATCACGCCGAGGATTTTCAGGCCACGCTGGGAAGCAGAAAATTTTTCTTCGTGTACATTGCATGCAAGTTGCTTTCCTTGTGTCAAATTATGTGAAGATTAAGATTCTAAAATTTTTTTTCTGTTTGGATCTAGTTTTTACATAAAATCTTGATTCTGAAGTTGCCGGCAGATCTTGAAAAGTTGTCTGATTGCAAGGCTGCTTAAAACTGTGAATAGAATCGATTTTTGGGATTATTCTTGAATTGCCTATTGGGAAGGTTATTCTGTCCTTGGGTAGTTTCCTAATAATTCTTTGCAAATCTGCCATATCTACTTGTTTCTTGCAATTGCATATGCCCTGCCACATTGCCTAGTTGCCATGTTTGTGCTACCTGGACAATACTCTTTGAAATAGATTTGGATTTCCTAATTCGTACACTACTTGTTACTTTTTAGATTTTGGGAACTTATTTTCAAAATTCTCTACCTTGTGTACTTTCATATCCGAATTTATACTACAAATCTCTTTTGCAAAAATTGTTTTTACTTCAAAAGTTGAACCAAGCAATTCTTTTCTTCAAAAGATTTTATTGTTTCTTCTTTGTGATTCTGTGAACTTTAGTAAGATATTGTGTGTGATTTGGCTTGATTGTTCTGATTAGAATTCTTAAATTGGGTTCTGAGAGGAAAAAGGCAAGAGTGAATTACATTAATTACTAAAGGGTAGCCAACCCTAGAGAGATACACTGGGATGAGTGTAGACTACTAGGTAAACACTTGGGAGAAAAGGGAGTAAGGTTATTACTCACTGTTATTTGTCTTAGCAGAGAGTTTGGTTACTTTACTCGAACAGCAATTATTGTGACAATTGCTAACATGGAGCTATCAATGGGATCCTATTACACTTTATGGATAAGAAGGTCAGAGTTTGAACCTATTGGTAATTGTATGCATATCAACATTGAGCAAATTGATCCCTTACGGTAATTTGGTGCCTTTGTTGAAAGTGTCTTACTTGTTACAAATTATTAGGGTTCTAATCTTATTTGGTATGATACAGGTATGACATTGTGCAAATTGATTCCCAAAGGAAGATTTGGTGCCTTTGTTGTGCTTTCTTATGCTGATATTTTGTTGATAGTACGACACTGTGCAAATTGATCCCTCAAGGGAGATTTGGTGCCTTTGTTTTGCAGTCTTCAATTTTGGTTGTGAATTACCTTGTGCAAATTGATCCATCACGGAGATGTGGTGCCATTGTTGTTCACGCCTTTTTGTTGCTGTTACTGTTTTCTTGTATTGCTTGCACTAAAAGTTTTGGATTTAATGTTGTAAAATCTTAAACTAGGGCTAAACATGAATTTGTTTATGATTTTTGAGTTTCTGGGATATAACTTGTAACAAGAAACCCGAAACTAGGGTTCTTAAGGGTTAAGGGAATTTGATTAGGTCTTTGTAGGGGTTCGGTTCTTTTCTCTTTTGTGTGATATTGTAAAAAGGGTCCTATTGGATTCTAGGGGTTGGTGAGAGAAAAGTGAGACTATAGGTCATTTGTTGCCAATATTTGTATACGTACTCTTTTAAACACAAGTCCATGAATCTTACCCTTGCTCCTCTACTTCCGTCGGCAATTGCATCTGAAAACGTGAGTATGAGGGCTACTTTTGACAAATGGGAAAGTGGGAAGAAAGTACAGGGCATCGAGACCAAGAAATCTGCAAATCTTGGGATAGTAAGGAGGAACTTTCTGGCACAGAAGGTAAACTCCATCACTAATATTATTCCAGGATCGGTTAAGTGCAGGGAATAGGCGTCCACTCGTAGACCCTGAATGCAGGCCCGCAGCCTCGGATAGCAGGCTAGCCGCAGCAGCCGATCGCAGGCCAGCCGATCCTGCCTATTCTGCAGCACTTGATCACAGGCCAGCCGCGACTGATCGTAGCTCTACCTTGCTTGATAGCCAGCCATCCGAGCTTGATCGCAGGACAGCTGAAGCTGCTCAGGAGACTTCAAGCCTTGAAATTAACAAGTTCCAGGCTCTATCTTCTGCACCAACTGAAGTGCACCCTCGTCAGAGTTGCACAGTTTCCATTGAAGAAGTTGTAGAATCTTATGACCAGAAGCGGACTAAACTTGCAATGAAGAACTTGCGGCAATGACAAAGGGAAGCTGCACGCCAAAAGGAGATGTCCAAATTAACCCAACATGGCATGGATTCGAGGAAAAATCCTTCCCAACCGAGAGGGATTGATGAGGTCATCCCTACTACAGAACACAAGTGTCTGCCATGCTTAAGGTGTGGATTTGATTCAAGTGTTCAGAAGGTGATGTGAACCCCTGATCCCCAATGCTATGGAAACCAAGAACTCGATGCGGAAAGTGCCAAGGAAAGTCTGAATGCAAGACGCAACTCTTAACTCCTAGAATCCTTATCCTTAGATTCGGTAGACTACTAACTTACAAAGTAAATCAAACACGCAATTCGAACCAAGTGGAGAAAACTAGAATCAAAACAAAGCTTAGCAATAGACAGAGCAATTATCTATTAGCCTATAGTTTCTGTAGCTTTTAGCAATTAACAGACATGCAAATTACATAAGCCCAAAATAAGGTGAGTGATTAAAGAAGTATAAAACTATAACTTAAATCATTTAATCAACTAAATAATTTCATGGTTGGCACCCCTATTTATAGGTATGGGGGTGTCCAAATTACAATAGGAAAATAATAAGTGAAAGTAGCAAAAGTGGAAACCAATCAGAATTGGATTTTCCTTACAAACCAAGTCCTAAATTAACAAGGACAATGGTGGATGAATTAAGTCACCTTTATGGAAAGGGGTGAACGAAATTCTAACCTAATTATACTAGGAAAAGAATTAAAATTGGAAACCAATCAAGAGATTGCTTTCTTACAAAGCCGAAACCTAAAGTGATGTAGATCCTATCTCCATCAAGCCTCAACAAGAACCTAAGCAACACATGACTCGTCTTCAAACAAAGAAATTGAAGGAAGCAATTAATGGATACGTTGATCAAGCACTAGAGGACCGCAAGGTGGAAGAAGCAAAACCGTGGGTGACCATGATCACCATGAACAATCAGTTTCAACCATCAAATCTCACATTGGGACTACATTCTCGGTCAAGTGAAAGGATAGAAGGTCAATCTACCTTTGATCACAATTGGAAAGGTCAAAATGCATTTAAGGAGAAGTTGGAGGGCAAGATGCCAATTTGAGGGAAACCTTATTTGAAAATTCAATGGTGGAAGATATATAATTCTTGGCCAATAATCAAATCCACCAAAACATGGCAGCCAACTAATGATTTTCGGCCATGAAGAATCAAAGCCACAAAACATGGCTGAAAATGAAACCCACCCACAAAACATGAAGAATCAATCCCACTACTTTAAGTATTATATTGTATTTCTTTATTTGGTGTGAACTTTAGCTTTGTATGTCTTTATTTGGTGTGTACTTTAGCTTTGTTGGACTTATTCTTGCTGGCCTTCTATATAATGTGGTTGAAACTACAAGGAATCATGAACCTACATGAAAATTCAATCCAAATTTGAGAGCTTCTCAACTTCAATTCCAACTCCTTGGTGGTTTTGGTCATCATTGCACACTTGTGGGCATTGGTAAGAAGTTTACAAGTCTTCTTTTGAGTATTAGAAGTCTTGGTTAGCTTGGTTAATTTCAAGGTTTTGTAAGTAGCTAGGTGAATTTAATGACATATGTTCATTAGGGGTGCCTAGTCTAGATTCGATCTTGTATTGCCTTCGATAATACTCTTTGTTTCCATTCTCTATCTCTCCATCATTGTATCAATCTTGTTGTATTTTTGATAATCTATATGTGAAGTGTTTTCTTGTGTTCATCACTTTGCAAATCCATGATTATCATTGTTCCATTCACTAAACAACACCGAACTAGAGCTTGAATTCTCCAACTGTGTTGTATGCTCACTAAACCAATCTTGGGAACTTATTCAATTGCTTAAGAAATCTACATCATAAAGGAACTAGGTTTGGGTAGCTGCTGAATTCGTCTGCCACTTGGATTGGCATATGAACGAAATTAACACTTACAATAGGTAGGAAAATAAATATAAATCCAATCCAAAAAGGGAGATCAAGAAGGGATCCCTTTTTGGAAACTACCAAGCTAATCTAGTTGTAACAAACTTGTAACAACCTAACCAACTTGTAACAAATAAGGAGTAGGAATAGGAAACATGCACAAATCCTTATCCCTTACTATACCCTAAAACCCTTAATTCCAAACCTTACCATTATGCAAATTGGGCTGTCCTTGGCGGGTTGTTGGGCTGGCCGAACTTGGAGTTGTGGACTTCAAGGGAGGTTCGGCCCAATAATGATGGCGCATGAGGTGGATGATGTAGGGAGGTTCTGGAATCTCCGGAAATCATTTCGGAACGTCAAAAATTAAGAAGTTCAAGATTCTTCAATCAGTAAATTGCGAAATTCAAGATTTTTAAATGAATGCAAGAAAGTTCAAGATTCTTCAATCAGCTGGATTGCCTCAGTGCCTTCAAGGGTCATTTATTTTGGAGAGTTCCAGACTGAATTTTAAAGGTATTAATTGGAGTGAAGATTACAAGTCTTGAAGATCATCAGAGTTCTTGATTTGTTAAATTAATTGCACGCCATTACTTTTAAGTTCTATCACTTTTAAGGTAATTACCAACTTGTAGTTTCTTGAAAAGAATTCTTGCCTGTTTTCTTTTAAGATATAGGGATTACATTATTTTTATATTTTCCTTTTATTTTCTTGAAGGGAATTTCAGCCACCTCCTTTTTGGAAGGTACCCGAATTATACTTTAGTTCCTTTAGGTTTTGGGTTTTGTATGGTTTTCAATTCTCATTGGTTTCCACTTTTATTTCCTCTTATTTTTCTACTTCTAAAAGGCACACAACCCCTTGATTAAAGGGCTCCCATGCGCCATAATAAATCAGAGAATTCATACATGATATAATTTGGTGTAAGGTTAATACCCATCTTTTTTTTTTTAATTCTACTCATTGAACTGTAGTCAATCTTGCATGATTTCGACCTATTAGTTTATAGAATTGCATGTTAATTAGGTTTATAGTCTCGCCTAATTAAATTAGCTTTTCGCTTCAATTCGTTGCTTGGTTTATAGTTTAAAAACAACTTGATTGTTCTATCGAATGCAAGTAGTGGTTAGGGTTTCAAGGGATTATACTGTGTTCTTTTAATTGGAGTTTTGGTTACTTTCCGCACACTGCAAATCTCAATAGAGAATCTGCATCAATATTCCTCAAAAGACATTTCCCTTAAAGCTTAGAGATAAAGGTTACTCAAGGGAATAATTTATAAAGGTAAGAAGTATTTGGAAACTAAAGTGTAGCACTAACTATCATTATTCTAGTTTGATCACTTGAACCTATGGCTCTGATACCACTTGTGACGTCCCAACCCGACCCCCTATCAGATACGGGGATTCGGCAGGAAGCCTGCCTGGCTCTCGCCAGGACTTAAGTACAATATCAGAAAAATATTGGCAAATAGTGAAAATTAATTATTTACATTACCATAAATACATCTTTTCTGTTCCAGGACTGTAGCCTGACACACTATCATTGTAGTCTGATGGTGGGTTGTAACTATAGATAGCATTTGATCACCTTGTCTGAGATTGACACCGCTAGTATGATCACTACTTTTCATTTCTTAAATCGGCTCTTTTACTTTGTCTCCTCACGTACATCCTATCACTACTAGGAAAAATATATATACACAAAATGAGCTAACGCCCAGTGATGTTCTCCATTTAAACAATTAAAGCAGTAAAACAATCAAGATATCACAACAGAGAACACATAGCACACAAGTTATATAATAAAACACAAGTTGGAAAGCTTAAAGCAAGTCGTAAAGGATACGCAGAAGTCTATAGGGTCTAAGGTGATTCTATTAATACATAGATCACTTATTCCCTGAGACTTTTACGCACACACATTGCTTCGGCAACAACGCCCACAATTGACGACATTATAAGCAAGACAGTTGCCCGCCACTACTAGGTCTCATGAGTTGCCCGACTCGAACCAAGTCACTACTTATCAAACGCCCATGCCCCAGCTGGCACGTTTGATATAGTAGATCGTGGTTTTGTGGGATCCCAACATTATAATTCAAGTGCAGCAACGCAACAATATTTCAATCATAATCAAGCGCAACAACGCAACAATATATCAATCATAATCAAGGGAAACAACGCAGCAATATATCAATCATAATCAAGCGCAACAGCGCAACTAGAACATCAATCATCATGCATATCATAACAATATAATTCAAGTCACGATAATAAATTACATCTATCATCGTTAAACATTTAATTTTTATTTCAACGCACTACACAAATCTTTACAGGTTATGTATCACATATCATCATATTCCATATCATCATATTCAACAAATCATATTATCTCTCACATCATCATACTTAGCATCAGTGACACATATCGCATATCATGATCATATATCGTGCATTCAAATTTATCCGAGTCGAGTGAAAAGTTGTCACTCGCTCCTTTTTATTTCTATTACACAAATTCTAGAAATAATTTCACAAAGATGCATAAGTGTGTGTTTGTGTGTGTGTGTGTATGTGTATGTGTATGTGTATATATATATATATAACTTAGGCACAATCAAACAATTTCATGCAGCACGTATTATTATTATTTGTTTTTGAAAATAGTTTGATAGCGAAAGTAGTTTTAGTGAGAACACTCACCTGGATCAAGTTGGTCAGAATATACGAGATCAATGAAATCTGAAATTTAAATTAACTTGAAATTATTTAGTTTTAATATCCAATAGAATATTTTAAATGATTAAATATTCTTAATAATACTTAATTTTAAGCCTAAAACTTAAAATAGAAAAGAGACTGCACCTCTACTCAGTTTTGAGTTATGAGTTTATTAATCATAATTTTTTTTGTTTATCATTATTGTCATCCTCATCATATTTACTATTGTTTTATTATTTTATTATATATATATATATATATATTTCCCTCTTTTATTTATTTATTTTTCTTCTTTTTCTCCAGTACCCTCTGTCGTTCTTCTTCCTCATTTTTCTCTTTTCTTTGCCTTCCCTTTTCTCGGTTGTTGCCCTGCTATTTCCTTGAAGAAGTTCGACAACGACCGAACAAATTCAGGTCCTCACCGATTTCCTTCACCGGCAAGATCAATTAAAACCGATCTGATATTGGATATGACCGATCAGGCACAGATCTGCCATTGTTACACTATGAAGCTTTGGTTTCTAAAACTTTTCCAACCAAATATGATTTCCAAAATCATGAAAAACTTATAGAACTCATTTTCAAAATGTGAAGAACACTTTAGGCCAGGCAAAACATTAAACAGACCGATTTTGATTAATCTGAAGTCTCTACTATTTTTGTGTCGATTTTTCCGTTGGTTCCGAAAACAGGTTTCTGAAATCATTAAAATCCTAGGCTCAGTATTTCTAGCATGTTGACGAGCTTACAGTACTAGAACCGATGGTAATGTTTTCAAGCTAAAGATTCGGCAAGTTTTCCAACTTTTTATTTTATTTTCAAATGTTCAGAAAGTTACCCCGTTTGATGTTTTTAGGTATTACGATTTCTTGCTAACATGTATTTTTGACCTTCTACACTAAACGTGGAATGCTATATTTTCTGGAGAGTTAAAACTGTTGGTTTTATGTCCTAAAGCCAATTAAATTATGAAATTGCCAACGTGTTTTAGGAACCTAAAGGGTCACACACATAAGAATAACTGATTGGGTTAAAATGATATATTATGGGTTAATTTATTGGATAAATTAACTATAAAGACTTATTGATAAATATCTATTAATGGTTTCCTATTTATGTTAGGTTTCCTATTCTATTAGGTTTCCGACTGGTAATTGGTTTATACCATTCTGATATCTATAAATATAACCCTAGTCATTAGAATGAGATACAACACCTTGTATACAGTGATCTAGCTGTCAATCTTCTGATTGATCAATTCTTTGGAAGGATCCCAATTACGGTTGTTCGTGTGGATACCGTTAGAGGCCGGATAATTGTGCGGCTCGTGATCAGTTTCATCTCCATGCATATTGTTCGTGGATGCCCTGAATATTGCTGATGGATTCGCTCTCGAGGTAACATCTGATCTGGTATATTATTCATATGATTGCAAAGTGATCTTGGCATGTTTAATCTATATTTATTCCGCTGTGCATAGATTGATTAACTTACAAAAACATGCTTCATAAATCAGAACGATGACATTTACGGCATATTTTACGTTTTACTACCGCATACTTCTGACACAAATGGAATAGCTATGGAGGGTGTTTAAGTATTACCTAAGTTGAGTAAATCGAAGCCGGGACTTCGGTGAGCGAGTGGGTGGGTTCAGCTCAGTCTCCTTCTTCTTTCTTCCTTCCCGATTTCCTTCTCCTTTTGCTCTGTTTCTCACTTTTCTTCCCCTGTTTTCCTTTTCTGGCTAAAGCTCTCAGCTCCCTTATTTCTCTTCCTTTTTCTTTTCTTCCTGCGATTGCCTTCCTTCTCTCTCTCGTTCTGACTATAATTCTCAACACAAACACACACATATATATTGTATGTTAAATGAATGGGGTGGGCAGATTTAGCCACACCGTTTTGATTATCTGGGGGACATGTGTTTCCCCTACCAAACCGACTCATCCGTTCTTTTCTTCTTTTTTTTTTCCTTTTATTATGTTTATCTTTTTATTTTCTTTGCCTCACTAGCCTTCCCAAACTTCTAAAAGTTGTTTTGATCACCGCCTTAATTTTGTATATATATCTAATATGTGAGATTTGATCTTAATTTTAGCTATCTAAATTTCTGAGGAACTATCGTACCGAATTTTATAAGATAATAACAATCATGTTATCTTACTTTGTTCTTTTTCGCAATTATGAATTCAAAATTTGTTTTCCATTTCCGTAAGTCCTACCATTCGCAATATATTTTTAATCTTTACGAAAGAGCAAAACCCAATCCTAGTCACATCTCTCAACTCTTTTCGATTGTAATTTAATCATAACTCTACTTTTTAATTATTCATGATTATAAAATCTTAATCATTTACACATCGTTCAAATTTGATCACATATCAAAAATTAAAATTGAAAAGATAATATTATAGATTAATATAACATGTGACGGTTAAAGTTAGGATAAAAATACGGGTTCTCACATAAATGCGTTCCATGAAAAATAGGTATAAGGCCGGACAACCCAATAGGAATACATTAATAATGAAGGATTGAATTCTAAGGACAAAAATTTTTTTTTTAGTCGGGAAGATTGTAATGTCTCGTCTCTAGTAAGCACATAATTCTATGTGTTATAATAAGAAAATTTAGTAGTCATATATTGTGAAGAGACTCCATTAAGATAAAAAAAGACTTGTAATTAGAGAAGATTGATAGCAAACTAGAAACATGATAAGTTTAAACCACATAGAAATATAGCAAATGACACATAAAAGGATTGGAATAGGAATTTTGAGGGAAAAATCTTCTAAAGGGGAAAGGATGTCAGATCTCATATTTTTCACCCCAGGTTTAACCTATTGGATTTATATTTTCTTATACAATTATGATCTTTCAAAATCAATTTTGTACAATTGTAAAGTTGGGTGGTTTTCCTTGAGAATTTTGATTATGGGTTTTGAAACTATTGCATTATAATATACTTTATGAATTAAGGTATTATCTATTTAATGATTGTTCTGTATGTCGTTCACTACTACAAAATAGAGCTTTAACAGCTGCGGATTAACGGCGGAAAATAGAAAACCGCAGTTATAAAAGAAATACGGACTTTCTACGGGGGCCTAAAAATGAACCGCCGTAGAACGGGACTTTCTACGGCGGTTTTAAAATAAACCGCCGTAGAAAGGGACTTTCTACGGCGGTTGGGACAAACCGCCGTAGAAGGGGGCTTTCTACGGCGGTTGGAAGGCAACCGCCGTAGAAAGGGGCTTTCTACGGCGGTTGCCTTCCAACCGCCGTAGAAAGCCCCTTTCTACGGCGGTTTATTTTAAAACCGCCGTAGAAGGTCCTTTCTACGGTGGTTTAATTTGTACCGCCGTTGTATTGACGTATTTAACCCTAAATAACAACTTGTATCTCCATATCGCGGCCGAAAGTGTTCTTCTCCATTTTCTACTACGGTTTTGCACGTTTGATGTAAAGAATCGTCATTTGGAGCTAAAATTTACCACCTTAAGGTTAGAAACTTCTAAAATTTCTTAGTAATTGCTTATGCTTGTACTTTATATATGTCATCCTATAGAATTTATTTTTATTTATGGTAGAGGGCTGAAAATTAAAGTTGCATATATTCCATGTATATGGTGAACCTTAGTATTGTGGAACCCTATTTAGTTATACTATGTAGTTTCTTGGTGATGTGATTTGATTTATAGTGTTTGATTATTAATGGAGGATGTTCATATAATTTGCACTACTTAGAGTGTGTATTATTTTTTTATGCATTTCATGTGTTTGACGAAATGCATAAATGAAAAACTTATGGGTTCTTCTTCATTTGATTATGTCTATTGCGCATGTGTTGTTTATGCATTATTTTTTTCATTGAGGTATTATAGTAGTTTTGATTATATGAGTAACATTAGTATGACATGTGCTAAGACAAGCATGCAACTTGATACTTTGTACATTGTTTGTTGAATTATTATTTGGTATTTTTAATTATTTGAAGGTGTTAGTTAGACATGGATCGAAATATTTTATTGTATGGTGATCGGACCTCCGATTCTTATGCGAAAGAAGTTGAGAATTTCATTGAATTCACTTATAAGAATACAAAGTACGTCCATTGTCCGTGCAAAGCTTGTAAAAATGGTGTGCGGTTTGATAACTCAGATACAATAAGATTCCATTTATATCGGCACGGATTTGATCCTTCTTATAAACTGTGGATTTGGCATGGTGAAAGTATTGGTGGTTTACCTGAGCAAAGAAAATCTCATGCAAAAGGATATGATGCGATTACTAGAGATCGATTAGATGACATGATTGAGGATATGGCCGAGGATTTTGCTGATAAACCGGAAGTTCTTGCTTCCATTTTGGGTGACAATGAGAAGCCTCTATACAAGGGTTGCACTAAATATACACGCTTGTCTAGTGTTTTGAAGTTGTTTAATTTGAAAGTGGCAAATGGGTGGTCAGATACTAGTTTTACAGCCTTATTGAGGGTATTGAAAGATATGCTCCCAGAAGATAATGAACTTCCAGATCGAATTTACGAGGCGAAAAAAATATTGTGTCCAATGGGTATGGAGTATAAGAAGATCCACGCTTGCCCAAATTATTGCGTTCTCTACAGGAATGAGTATAAGGATTTATTGTTTTGTCCTAAGTGTAAAACTTCACGATACAAAAACAAGCAGCCGTGTGATGAGGTTGAAGACAGTTCTGATGCGCAAAAGAAGGGGTCGCCGGCTAAGGTTCTGTGGTATCTTCCTATAATACCGAGATTTAAACGGTTGTTCGCTAATGCAAAAGATGCAAAACTAATGACATGGCATTCAGATCGGTGTATTCCCAGTGATGATGACAAGGTGATAATGCATACATCAGACTCAGATCAGTGGAAAAAAATTGATTCAATGTATCCTTCTTTTGGGGGAGAAGCCAGGAATTTGAGGCTCGGTTTGTGTACTGATGGAATGAACCCGTTTGGCAGTCTGAGTAGCACACATAGCTCATGGCCGGTGATGTTGGTTATTTACAATTTGCCGCCTTACTTGTGTATGAAGCGCAAGTACATACTTATGTCTCTAATGATTTCAGGCCCACGGCAACCAGGAAATGACATCGATGTGTATCTTGCTCCTCTTATTGAAGACTTGAAAAAGTTATGGGATGAAGGCGCACCTGTGTTTGATGCATACCGTGAAGAAATGTTCACATTACGTGCCATGTTGTTCTGTACCATTAATGATTTTCCTGCTTATGGAAACTTGTCTGGGTACTCTGTTAAAGGGCATAAAACATGTCCAATATGTGAGCAGAGTACAGATTTTTGTCAGCTTGCACATGGGAGGAAGACAGTATACCTTGGGCATCGCAGATTTCTTCCCGAGACTCATCTGTATCGCTGTATGAAAAGAGCATTCAATGGATTTCAAGAGTTCAGAAAAGCTCCAGAACCCTTGAGCGGGCCAGAGGTGAAAGCTCGTGTGACGGACATTAATGTGGAGTTTGGTAAACCTTCGGAGTCCGGCAATAATGATACAGGTTGCTGGAAGAAAAAATCCATATTTTTTGAACTTTCATACTGGGAGAACTTGGAAGTTAGACATTGTCTCGACGTTATGCATATTGAGAAAAATATTTGTGAAAGCCTGTTAGGTACGCTCTTGAACATCCCTGGTAAAACTAAGGATGGTTATAACGCGAGACTTGATATGGTTGATATGAACATAAGAGCAAATTTAGCACCAGTAGCTCGAGGACAACGCACATATCTACCCCCTGCCTGTCACACTTTGTCCAGAAAAGAGAAAAAACAACTGTGTTCAAGTTTGCGTAGCATCAAAGTTCCATCCGGATATTCTTCAAATGTAAGCAGACTTGTTTCCATGAAAGATTTAAAACTGGTTGGTTTGAAGTCTCATGATTACCATGCCTTAATGCAACAATTGTTGCCTGTAGCTATTTGCTCGATATTGCCCAAGCATGTTAAGTCCAGTATAACAAGACTTTGTTTCTTCTTCAATGCTATATGTAGCAAGGTTATCGCCCGCGAAAGACTTGATCAGTTACAAGATGAAATAACTGTTGTCCTTTGTCAATTAGAAATGTATTTTCCACCCGCCTTCTTTGATATTATGGTGCATTTGGTGATTCATTTGGTTAGAGAGATAAAAATCTGCGGGCCTGTTCATTTGCAATGGATGTACCCATTTGAGCGATATATGAAAGTATTTAAGGGGTATGTTAAGAATAGTTATCGTCCTGATGCTAGTATTGTTGAAGGTTATATAGCTGATGAGGTAGTTAAGTTTTGCACTGAGTACTTGGCCGATACCGCATCCATTGGGATATCTAAGAATCGGCACGATGGGAGGATTACAGGTATGGGCACATGGGGAGGAAAAATGTTTTTTCCGTCTAATGTTGAATTGAGGAAGGCGCATCTCTACATACTGCGCAATTCTGAAGAAGTTGCGCCCTATGTGACAGACCATATCCGTTCAATAAGAACGTCCTATCCTGCTTGGACGGATCAACGTGTGCTCAATGAACATATTCGGACATTTGTCTATTGGTTTGGTAATCTGTCTTGGGCAAAGACGTTTCGGAGACATTGAAATGGTTGGCGTTTAGGCCCAGCCCTGCGGTACGAGCATTTTCATGCTATGACATAAATGGATATTCATTTGCTACTAAGAGACAAGATGAGAAGAGTACGGCTCAAAACAGTGGTGTTACATTAATCTCAGAGGCTTTACATGTTTCTAGCAGGAAGGATAAAAATCCATTGTATGCAAACATGGCATATTACGGGGTGATCGAAGATATTTGGGAGCTTGACTATATTTGTTTCAGAGTAGCTGTATTTCGCTGCAAATGGGTTGATAACAATAGTGGGGTTCGAACTGATGATCCATTGGGTTTTACCTTGGTGAACCTTAATCGGGAGGGTTTCAAGGGGGAACCATTTATACTTGCATCGCAGGCGAAACAAGTTTTTTATATCACCGATCCTTGCGACGAACATTGGTCTGTTGTTCTTCATGGTAAACAACATCACGGAGTGGAAGGGATTGATACAGAAGAAGGGCTTTATGAGGCTGGCCCTTTCTCTAGTGGGTTACCTGAATCGAGAGCAGATGAGGAAGATAGGGAACTTGATAAATACATACTTCGTGATGACCACAGCGAAGGATTATGGTTCGAGGAGCAAGGGTCCCATAAAAGAAAGAGAATAAGTTAAGAATCATTTTCAAGTATATTGTTTGTTTTTATTAATTTTTTTTTCTGTGGGTGTGTATGTTGTGTGTGTGTATTTGTATATGTTTCTTTGATTTTAATGAAAAGAGGTGGACATAAATTTATAACAACATTTATTTTTATCCTTCGTACTGTCTGATTGAAACAGGTCACAACTCGGATGAAGCCGCGCAATTAAGGGACAAAATTTCCAGGGACTTCATATTCGGAACTGTTTATAAATGAATATGTTATTGTTGGAAATTGTGTGAAGCTTCTGTGTTGATGTTATGATGCACTTGTGTTTTGGTAAAAAACAAGCAGGGGAGATTTTGTCTGAATTGATTTGAAACTGAATTTCGTATTATTCGAAATAGTTGGAATTTTAGTGAAGTATTTAAGTATGTGCATATCCTTGACAGGGAGTATGTTACATTTATAAGGGAGACTTTGTCAAATTTTCCAGCAAATTGATTTCCTTGTTTTTCATTTATGAATAAATGTTTCATGTAATATTTTTTTTTTTTCAAGGAGTAGTACTTTTGGTAAAATTTATAGGGGAAGCTATACAATGATTTTTGTTTTGATTTTATATTTAACTCTTCATAAATTACTTGTCTGTGCCTCGGAAAAAATATATTCATTTAGCGAGGTTGGGTATTGACCGCTAAATGAATTAATTATTCTTTTTATCGATTAATAATGCTTTATTATTTTATAAAGATTATTCAAACTATATTTTATATGAACATGAAAAAACTAGAAATGTAGGGTCTATGCTTCATAACATGAAAAAAAAATAGAAATTTATGGGCGCGCGGGAATTAATTGGCTGCATTTGTTCCCACTTTTCTACGGCGGTTCTAAAACCACCGCCGTAGAAAAAACTTTCTACGGCGGTTCATGTTTGAACCGCCGTAGAAAATACTTTCTACGGCGGTTCAACTATGAACCGCCGTAGAAAAGTGGAAATTGCATCCAATTCCCGCACGCGCATAAATTTCGATTTTTATTTCATTTTATGAAGCATAGTCCCTAAACATTTCCCCTGCTTCTCCCCTGCATTCCCCTGTAATATTGGATATGCAATTTCATAACGATAACCGGTTCAAGTATAAAAATACATTATATTTTGATTCACACTCAATTTAATTATTTATGAAAATGGGAAAAAAACTTAATAGGGAGTAGGGTTTAGGGTTTAGAAAATGATATAAAAATAGAAAATTCATGCGTAGCGCGGGAATTGGTGCATATCATTGTAGGAGAATTATTTTATGTCATATCTTCAGTTTAATTTAACTCTATTTATTTCATTTATGCATTTACTTTTAATACAGATTATAAAAATGATTTTGAGGTCAACTTCTAACTATTGTCATGGAGAGAATACTAGTTTAAAACGTATTTTGAAAAAAATGATACAAAAATAGAAAATTCATGCGTAGCGCGTGAATTGGCTCACACAACTACTTTTCTACGGCGGTTCAACCGGGAACCGCCGTAGAAAGTATTTTCTACGGCGGTTCTCGGTTGAACCGCCGTAGAAAAGTAGTTTTTGGCGCCAATTCCCGCGCTACGCATGAATTTTCTATTTTTATATCATTTTCTAAACCCTAAACCCTAAACCCTACTCCCTATTAAGTTTTTTTTTCCCATTTTCATAAATTAACCGCGGTGACGCTTAAGATTGAAATAGAGAGTGAAGCGCCACCCTTTTCCTGGATTTTCGCCTTGACATTCTCAATTGGGTCGCAGGATTCGACCTCGAGGATGATGGTCTTCCCCGTCAGAGTTTTCACGTAAACCTCCATTTTTTTCAAAATACGTTATATATATATATATATATATATAAGACTTAATTATAAAAGTTGTCTTCAAGTCTTCAATTCGAATGAAAACATTTTATATATGTAGTGGAAATTTACAAGAGATCGAGAGCAGAGAGGAGAGAGTTGGATGATGTGCAAGAGGGGAAAGGAGAAAAGAGGAAGATGTTTATAAATATATATAGATATATGTTTATATATATATATATATATATGTATGTAAGGTAATGAAATCCAGTAACTATTTAATTTTTTTTCGGCCACTTAACAAATATTAATTTTTATATTACTATACGTACCTAATGCATTTGTGGATTTGATTATTTTATCCCGTTCGCCCAAGTCGAAAAAGTCGAAATTTTAGGGAACATAATGAAGTTTATTACTTTATCGACTCTTACATGTAAATTTACGAAATTTATTAATTTTTATATTTGACCTATAATTATTGTGTAATAGCACGGGAAATTTAAATGCAAATATATGGTTCAATGGAAAATTTGAAATTTAATTATGAAATGGTTCATAAAAGTCGAGATTGTGTACATAATTAATAAATATACACAATCTGGGTATGTATTATTATATTTACAAAATTGTGGGCTTAGTTTTTTGAAAATGGAAAAAAAAAATTTAATATTAAAATATGCCCGCGCGGGAATTGGCTCCAATTTTTTCCCCTATGCTAAACCGAGAAAAACGAGCCCATTCAACGGCGGTTCAACCGCGAACCGCCGTTGAAAGAAGAATCCACTGCGGTTCACGAGTGAACCGCCATTGAAAGTTGGTTCAACGGCGGTTCGCGGTTGAACCGCCGTTGAACCTACGAGCCGGTCTAAGTTCAAATCAAATTTGAACTTAGACATTTTCCTTTCATTTTCCCTCATTCTCTTCCCCTTCTTCTCCCCTTTTTTCCCCTGCTTCTCCCCTGTTTCCCCCTCCCTTCAACCGCGGCTGTTCGGTCGTGACTCCTCCTCTCCCATCGCCGGCGCAACCGAGGCCCCTCGCGCCATTTTCCCGCTCGACCGTCGGCTGCAGCACGGCCCGATCATCGCGGCTGGACCATCGCAGCGCACGGGTGTGTGTGGGTTGCCTTCCAACCGGCCAACATTTGAAATTTCCCCCCTCCAATAGTTCGGGCTTGGTTGTAGGAGTGCACACAAAAGGTTATCCACCTTCTATGCTTCCATTTTAAAACTTTTCCAATGTTACCTTACATTTTGTAAATGCTTCCCATTGCACTAGGGTTTTTTGGGTTGATATAATGTTGATTTCGGTTTTAATCCTTGTGATGAATGATTGGAATGCTTTTGGATTTATTGATTGTTTGTTGCATTGGTTTGGTTGTTGAATTTCGTGTTTTGTCCTACATAAGTTGAGAACCTAGGGTTTTGATTGGGATTTCAATTAGGTACCCTTTCAATTCGGGTTTAGTGTATGAATATGAGAAACTCAAATGTTTATTTCGGTTTTGCTTGATTAATTTTAGAACATTGGTGTTTGATTTCGGTTGTTATTCGATTTAGTGTTCCTCCTTTAGTGATAATGAGGAAAATGCTTTGTTGTTGTTTCCACTTTGTGAAATTTAATCTTTATAGGGTTCTTTCTTTAGGGATCCCTTGTTTCAATGTCTTCAAAGCCCCTTATATGTTGAAAGTAAAGAAATCTTTGCATGAATGTGAAGCATTTTTTATTGCACAAGCACTAAGTACCTTTAGGGAAGAAGAGTATTTTTTAGGAGTGAAGTACTCCTCCTTGAAGCTTTGACCTTCCTCACTAAATTTTGGTTTTTTTCCTTTAGTAGAAATTAATGATTGTTCTCATTAGTTGTTGGTTGTGAAATGTGAAGTACTTTATCAATGGTACCCTTTATAAGTCCACTTTTTTGGCCCTCATTTGGTTTAATTTGGATAATGGTAATTGTGTATTGCAAATATCACTATCTCCTCTTCGCTTTCCCTTATATTTGTTTCAAAAGCGTGAAATATGCTTTGTGAGGGTTCTCCTTGATGAAGGGGATTTTTTTTCATGAATGTAGAGTTTGAAATATCACTTCTCCTTAAATGTTTTACCTTTTGCGATGTATGGTTTCTTCTTTAGTGGAAAGGAGGGTAATGCTTTGTGATTGAGTTGAAGGTGTGTTCCTCCCTTGGTTTAATGTCATGAATGCAACTAATATATTGAAAGTGAGGCTATCTTTGCATCAATGTAAAGCTTCTTTATTGCGAAATCACAAAGTATTTCTATTGCTTTAGGGAAGGAGAGTATTTTTTAGGATTGAAGTACTCCTCCTTGAATCTTTTACATTCCTCACTAAATTTTGGCTTTTTCCTTTATTAGAAATTAATGATTGTTCTCATTTGTTGTTGGTTGTGAAATGTGAAGTACTTTATCAATGGTACCCTTTATAAGTCCACTTTTTTGGCCCTCCTTTGGTTTATTTTGGATAATGGTAATTGTGTATTTTTAGGAGTGAATATTGCGAATGTACATTGCCTTTTTTTTTCACATTACAAGCATTCTTATATTTGACATTAAAGCTTTTCTTTAATTGCATATATGTTATATTGAATTCTCTTTCTATGTACATGAAGTTTAAGGTAATTTCAATGGCCCCTAAAAGAAAATGAAATGAGGAGCATAGTGATGAGGGAAATGGCAATGGAGATGGTTCTTCTACTAGATCTAGAAGAGGTAGAGGGCCTACAAATTGCAATGATCTATTGGAAATGCGTACGAAGGGGAAAACTCTTAACATTTCTTTTGATTCCGAGCTCGAGCCTAAAAAGTATCATACAAAGTGGATTACCTTTGTGGCATTCACGGCCCGGAGCAAAGTGGACATAATGGAATATGCATCATGGCCCAAAGTTCCCGACGAGATCAAGAAGAGAGTGTGGATGGAAATACGGGTATTTTCTTTAATTATAATGCATTGTTTGTTTCTTCTTTCATACAAATGAACCCAAATTTACCTAAATTTTTACTTCTAATTTTTACTGTAGGCATTATTTGTTTTTGAGTCAACTGAAGAACTCGAAACAAAGTGGATTTCTTATGCCGGTAAACGGTGGAAAGATTGGAAATCCTTTTTAGGGAGATATGTACATGGTGACTTGAAGGGTGAGGACCCATGCTTGGAATATAAATATCTCCCTAGGGAGACATGGATTAAGTTCAAGGCTAGCTGCGAGACAAAAGAATGGCAGGTATATTTTTTTAAATTGATTTCCTTCTTCTTTGTGGATATTTGAAATTGCTCTGTTTATGGATAATAATTTTTCATTACATTTTTCTCTAGGCAATTCGTGGAAAAGCGCAAAAGAATGCCACTTTAAATTCTTTCTACCATAATTTATCTCGCGGTGGCTACCGACTGCTGAAGAAGCAGTTGCATGACGAGGCTGTGATTGCATCTGGGAAGAAGCCTTCAGAGGACGGTCAGTCCGAAGAAGAAGGGGTAGATTCTTATGCAGGGCCAGGCCGGCATCTACTATGGAGGCAGGCTCACACAAACAAAAAAGGGGAATACTTCACGCCAGAGACTGGTCGTGTTGGGATGGAAATTGTAAGTTTTGCACCATACATTTTCTTATGTTTCAATTCTTTAAGCTAAGCATATATTTAAAACTATATTTAATTGATCTATTTACATTTCATATTTTTGGCAAAACGTTTAGGACAATCTATGTTCCCGTGAGTCACAAGGGGAGAAAGTTGCAGAGGGTAGGAATGACATTCTTGTCATTGCAACGGGAAAGACCGATCACCCCGGTCGTTATCACGGCCATTCTACCAGGGCACGTATCACGGAGGTTTTCCCGAAAATAAGGCCGTCGCTTAAAGATGAACTAGATTTAACTAAGCGACAGCTTCAAAAAACCACTGCCCAGCTCGATGAATGTCAAACCCATCTGAAGATGATGGTTGGGTTTATATGTGGTAAGATGGGGACTGACTACGAGACATTAAGAGCCACTGTCATCAACAGTGCCAAAGCGCCGAGCATGGGCCCAGAGACCTCCAGAGTGGACCCAGAGATGTTTGAGGTTCATGGTAGCCCTGTTTCCCTTGTGAGCCCTGTTTCCCTTGTGAGCCCTGTTTCTCCTCTTATCCCTACACGTTTGCCTGAGTTGGAGATGCAACATGTTTCATCTACGGACCCGATCAAAGCCTCTGGCGGGGGTTCTTTAGGCGAATACAAGGTACTTAAAATACATTTATGTCTTTCATTTTTCTATAGAGTATCACTGCTATTCTTGTTGGGTAGACTTTTATTTTTCTATTTTTCTTTTAAATTCTTTTTATTATTTATTTTTTTGCATATGTATTCAAGTATTCAAACACTTTATATTTTTTTTAAAATGAAGTTTATATTTTCCTTTTAAAAATATAATACTGCAATTAAAAAAACTGTGGATTTTTTTAATATATTAAACATCTTTCTTTTATTTTTATTTTACAAGTATGAAATTTTACATTTATATTTTGGTTTTTATTTAATTAATAAATTTGAATGTATAATTTCTTTCATATTGTCACTTCTAATTAAAGATGCTTGAATTTGGTTTCATGATTACACTTGCTTTGTTAAGTTAGACTTAATAGTTGATTAATGTTCATTCGCTTGCCTATTATCTCAGGACGGGTGTGAAGGCCATCTGTTCATCTCTGAGGATTCGCAAAAGCGGCGTAAGCTTGTGGCCAAGGGAAATATTTATAAGCAAAGAAAGCACCACGGCCGCGAGGTTAGGAAGGGTTGCGCGAGGGTCACAATTAAAATTTCCTATGATGACTTTGCCCCGCTACCATTTCCTGAGGAAGAGGCTGCAATTGTGGGAATGGCCAGATCCTTTTTCGTGGAATGGCCTATACAGTTGATTGAAATTATTCAGCCGAATCCGGTAACACAGGTATATTCTTACATTTATTTGTGAATTACTTAATATCGTTTTGTATATTTAATGTTATTTCAAATGATGTTAGGTGGATAAAAGTGCCCAAAAGAAAAAAGGCCGGATGAATTATATGGATGATATAAAATCTCCTTCGGTGACGGTTCCGATTGAGATGTCATCCTCTCATCCTCATCGACATCTGATCCACTGCAAGAGTTACAGCTCCGAATGGAGAAAGATTCGGACTTCAATGGCTTCTTCTTTCAAATGACAAGAGAAGTCATAGGTGTGGAGCTTCCTATTGCGATGGATCGAGAGGATGTCGGAGAATTATTAAAGAGAGAAAGCATGGTCACAAACTGTTTGATGCAGTTGTTCACCAAGTGAGTTTCCACTTAATTTTATAACCTATTTCTGATTATTGTTATATATAGTATGCATTCCATGTACCTAGACTAACCAATGAAGCCCTTTTTGTAAATTCTTTAGAGCTTTACATGAGTTAGTTGAAAGGAATGGGAGAAAGGGGATAGGTTTCCTCTCGGCTGATCATGTCACACCCATAGGAAATACATATGAAGATAGGGTACACTACATTGCTCGAAACTTGAAGGATCGGAATAAAGAAATTTATCTGGTGCCTTATCTTCAGGGGTAAGTGACACTGTAAGCGCTTCTCTAATATTTAAGAAACACTGATTTAAAGATCTGACGTCATTAAAATTTTCGTTTGCAGTGAACATTGGATGCTAATAGCCATTAGACCGATAGAAAAGGTTGTCTACTGGCTTGATTCTTTACAAAATCCACAGAAAGAGGAGGCGGTGGTGCTTATAGACGAGTGAGTTATATATACTAACAACTGTTAGAATGCCTATATAATTTCTAATGCCAATCATATATATATATACATATGTTGCTAATTATTTTCGTTCCGCTTTCATTTTTATAGGGTGATGTTTAACTATCAAGCTTTCTTAGGATTGCCCAGAAATGTGCATATGCAACCTGAGTGGATAGTAGTTAAGGTAAAATTGGTTCTTATTAAATTTTTTACTCAACGTTGTGTGGTTTACAATTAATTGTATGATCTTCTAACTCGTATATTAATATTCATTAGCATAAAAAGCAAACGTCTAATTGGGAGTGTGGGTACTATGTAATGCACTACATGTACCAAATAGCAATGAAATCCGACACATTGGCACTTGAAAAGGTATTTCATTTCTCATAACTTAATTGACTGTATTTCATTTTGCTACTCAGTTACTTTTTAATTTCAAAAACTCTGTTGCAGCACTTCAAGGTCGACCGCACTCCATTACGCAATGTGGATATAGATGCAGTGCGAAAAATATGCGCTAGATATATTTTGGAGCATTAGCCGTAGTTGAAGGATACTAATTAAACTTGTTCATATTATAGTTGTACAAATATTTTTGGATATGCCCATTAATATAATAGCGATTTCAATTTGTATATTGGTGGTATTTGTATTAAAAATGAACTTTTAGGGTAAGGTTTTGCTTTAAACCAGATTTTAGCAGCAGGTTTTTAACGCGGTTTGGGTCTAAAAAGTGGCAACTTTCTACGGCGGTTCAACCATGAACCGCCATAGAAAGTGTCACCTTTCTACGGCGGTTCAACCTTGAACCGCCGTAGAAAATGTCCACTTTCTACGGCGGTTCAGACCGCCGTAGAAAGTCCGCTAACTTACTACGGCTGCCAGATAGATGGCGGTTCAAAAAGGCCAAGAACCGCCGTTAAAAGCCCTTAAAAACCGCCATTAAAAGCCCTTTTTGTAGTAGTGGTTATTGAGTCCTGGCGCGAGCCAAACAAGTATCCCGGTCGTATCTCCCGCCCAAACAGGGATTTCGGGGCTAGGGGTGTCATATATCCTATTGCAATCTAAAAGATATAAAACGTATTCATCTTCCTCTTCATCTTTTGCTTCATAATCTTTATCTTCATATTTTGTTTCACATATAGCTTCTAATTCTAGGTCCCTCATACCAACGTAATTCCACTTTTCACTTTTTGAGTATGAATGTTCTTCTTTGTCTTTGGCTCCATACTCCACACTCGTCATTTTCCTTTTCGTCTTTTACTTCACATTCAACTTGTCGTATTCCTTTCTGTCTTTTACTTCACACTAAGTGAATATCTTGGCAGAAAACCAGAAGCTGAGAACCAAAAGCTGAAGATAGTGAAGTCTTCTCCCGTTGATGTGCACCTTCCTGTTGAATTTTACATAATCAAGATTACACACTCCATCTCATCGTAGAAGAGATCATTATGTTAGTTTTGAGGTAAATTCTTTTGGCTTGAAATTTGAACTTTGCTCAAAATGCATTGTGAGACCCTGTAAATTTTTAACATATAAATTCACCTCTAGAATACTTAGAGGTATTTAGAAAAATATTTTCTTACAAGTATTTACTAAATTATAGAATTCCTTTAAAAAGAATTTTAATCTAAACTACTTTCTTAGAAAATTTTATATACAACTATGAAATATTTTCTTTAAAAGAATTTCTTACTATAATTTCAATTTTAATTTATGTGTGTTTAGATTTGATTAATTTTGATTCTTGATTTCACGATATGTTGTTATTTAAGGATATTATTATTTAGGAATTTATGGAATTTTTAGAAATAGGAATAGAAAATAAGAAAATTAGAAAATAAATAAAAAATAATAAAATAAGGGGTCAATCGGTTTTACCCAGACTCAGATCGTGTAAAACCAATTACACCGCTATGAACAGTAAAACTGAAAAGTTCTAACTGCATACGGAGTAGTTCTAATTGCATATGGAATCGGTTTTACCCAGTCCTCCAATCGGGTAAACCGATTGGAAGGTAGAGACAAAAAGTTTCAATCAGTTTTACCCAATTTACAATTGGCTAAAACCGATTGTATCAGTTTTTGCCGGTCTCTCAATCGGGTAAAACCGATCGGGAGTCTGAGATGAAAAAAAATATTTTCTTCTGATCCAGATAGAGCCCATATCTAGGCACCCGTAGGATTTTTCCATATATGGCTCAAGGTGTCTATAAAGACCCCTTGATCATTCCTAATAGCAAGTAATCACGAAATCAAGCCAAAGTTAGAGAAAAACTCAAGTTAGGGAAAAGTTAGAAAAGTTAGGAAGAGAAGGGAGAAAGGAAGAAATTGCTGCATCAGGTTGGATTGCTCTTTCAATGATTGTGTTCTAGGAAGACTCATGAATCAAAAGGTAAACAATTTCAAGTTACTATAACGTTAAATCTTAAAGTTATAATGCAAAATGTATGAATTAGTCAAGTTTGAAGTCTTCTTAATAATTTGATTAATTCTTGAAATTTGAACATTAGAAATGTGTTATGGAATGTTAGAAATGTTATAGGAGTATTGTAGAAATGATTTTTAGCAAAAGAAACAGAAGGAAAATAAGTTTTGTGCACCATTTTAGCCAAACCCGAAACAAAAGGTTGAAGACAAGTTTTCTGGGCATGGATCGGTTTTAACTGATTAAAGATCGGGTAAAACCGATTGGCCATTCTCAAGAAAATCAGTTAAAACCGATTGCTAAGCGGGTAAAACCGTTCCAATCGATTTTTACCAATTCCGGAATGGGTAAAACCGATTTACCATTTCCTGAAAATAATTGGAGTAGTTTTAACCAATCTCTAATCGGTTAAAACCGATCCAATATTGGAAAATTTGAATTTTTCATAATTTTAAATTCTTTTGTTTGTTTCTTTATAATTCCTTTTATAAACCTTTCCTACAATTATTTTAAAGGGTGTTAAAGCTATAATTTCTTAAGTTAACAATTATTATAATTTTTGTTTATTTATTGGTTATTTCCAGAATAAATTAGGTATAGATGTTAAAAGTTTTAAACTCTTTTTCAAAAGAAAAACAAGTAAAATGGTTTTACGACAAGAAATTTTATATTTTCTTTAAGATCTTAATTAATATGATTCCTTATTGATTTATTTAATTTCAAAAGAAATGAAAATAATTTTTAAAATACCTATTATTATTTTATGCCCTTTTGAGTAAAATTACCTAAGTTAGTTTTACACCCTTATTTTTCTAATTCCTAGAATCCATAAGAAGTTTAAGAATCTTAGGATTCTATTAGTTAGAAATAAATACTGAATCTCCAGAATATGAAATATATTCAGATCGGATAAATAGAATGTGAGCTTATATATTCGGACTGAGGCGAGTTTATCACTGAAAATAGATACCTTTTTAATGCAATTACTAATTGAATATGCATTGAACGCTTTCAAAAAATGGGATGCAGCTAGAAGGTGGGATGGGTAGAGATGGGCTCATACTCTGATAATCATGTATTTTAGGATTGTGCAAGTTTTATTATGTTTCTAATAAAGAATTGAGTTATTATGTTTACATGTTCTGAATCCTGGTGCGAACCAGGTAGACATCCGATGGACCTAACCCCATGTATGCGGGGTGGTAAATCTGGGGTGTCACATGCGCCTTCGGTGAGGTTCTGTCTCTGGAATTGTGGAAGAACTGGTTCAAAACATTGAAAACTTTCTTCACATGATTATGTATAAGTGTGTGATAGATATGTGATAGATAATCACTTTTCTTATTGCCTAGACAATCGGAAGATATTTCAAAGTAACAGTTTCACCTACAACAAAGGTAAATTGTTTATAGTCCATATATAAAATCCTTTTTTCTTTTGCCCCCAGAATAAATAAATAAAACTAGTAAAACACAGTTTATATCGAATCAGACTGCAAGGGTCCAGATTCAATATAAACATTTTAAATAAAAAACAACAAAATAGGTTAATATCCCATATTGTCGAATTATACTCATTGAACTGTAGTCAATATTGCATGATTTTGAGCTATTAGTTTCTATAATTGCATGTTAATTAGGTTTATAATCTAGCCTAATTAAATTAGCTTTTCGCTTCAATTCGTTGTTTGGTTTATAATTTAAAAACAACTTGATTGTTCTATTTATGCAAGTAGTGATTGGGGTTCTAAGGGATTATACTGTATTCTTTTAATTGAAATTTTTAGTTACTTTTCGCACACTGTAATTCTCAATAGAGAATCTGCATCAGTTTTAGTATAGAGAAAATGAGCATACCTCTTTCATATGGCGAGTTCAGTATAAATACGGAGGGAAATTACTCCCTTCAGACCTCCGAATACTGAGTGTCTTAGCTAGCCTGCGGATTATCCTCGAGCTGCTCACATGTCTTCCTCTTACTCGGGTATAACTGAGCTCCCAGTAGGGACGACTACCTCCCTTCTTCCCTGATACTCCTGTCCCATCATGCAAATGAAGACAAATGATGCGGTCTCTGGGCCGAACTTAGAGTGGGTCATAGGGCCCGGATCATTGGGCATCGGGCCATGATGCACACCAAACTCATATTGATGAAATAGGCGTATAAGTGAAAAAAAATAGTAAAATTATTTATTTTATATATTGTATTTTGTAATTGTTAGTAAAGTTGTGTTTTTGAAAAATTGTACTTTTTGTATAGGAGAGAGTATAAAACATATTTTTTTAGTTTTTTTTTTGTTCTCAATTTTTTGATAAAATATTATACATATATATATATATATTGGAGAATTAAAATATCCCATTGATATCGCTCACAATTGGTGTCAGTATATATAAAAGTATTGAAGAACAAAATTTTCACATACTGATTAAAATAGTGACCATACATTTGAGATATTCTTATGTTTGCTGCTCATTTCTCTATTTGTTTGAGATACTACGCATTCTACAATATAATTGGATTGATTATATGTTCTCCAATACATTAATACTATCAAAATTTGTAGCTGGAACTTCTCTCTTGTTTTGGTTGTAGCTTAAATATGACATGACTAGTATTTATTCTCACTTGTATTGTATTGTGTTGTGTCTATAGTTTAAAATTTAACAGTCAATCACCCCCATTCAATACATAATTGAGAAAATACAAACTACATCAAATATCATGAAAAGGCAAAAATTAGTGTTATTGCTAGACCATTTTTCGTACAAAGAGCAAAAAAGCTACTTTGTTCCCAAATTACCCTTATTTAATGATAAGTCTCTTGCTCTGTTTTTTATTTTAAAATCTTTTAGAGTTAAATGCAACAAACCACCTCAAAATTTACTTAAATTGTAAATTGCCCCCTGAACTTTTTATCTTTGTAATCACCCCCTGAACTTTCAATTTGTTGCAATGTAGGGTAATATTTGTCTTAATTTTAAAAATTATTCACAAAAATATCTAATTATCCACTTAATAACAATTTTTATATGTAAACTTTGTAATTTTATTGCAATTTTAATATTCTTGATTTGTAATAATGTTCAAACCAATGTGGAGAAATCATGAACATTGATGAAATTGTACATTGAAACTGCTACACCAAGGCGGCGAGGTAAGTTTTCTATAACTTTCACCGCCGTCGAGAGTAGGTTTTCTCAACCTATGCCGGTCTATGGTGTAAGTTTTAGAAAACTTACGCCTAGCGGTGGCGGAGATTTAAGAATATCTATGCCACCGCGAAGCGTTAGTTTTCTGAAACTTACACCACAAGCCGGCGTAGGTTGAGAAAACCTACAGCTGACCGCGGTGAAGGTTTTATCAAACCTTCTATGCCATTCGCCGCCGACCCAGAAGAGCCCAAAAAAAAGGGACCTCCACCTTCAAGTAGAACTTGACCGCCAAAAGTGCAAAATGGTGAAACTTGACCACCAGAAGAGGTAGACCGCTGGAAGAACGCTGAAGGAGGTTTCTTCGTTTCCTGGGCAAAACTCAACCGCCAGAACCCACCATCGATTGTTGTCTTTGTTTTCTAGGCAAAGCAAGAAAGATGTGAGTTTTGGTGAGACGAAGAATTTGTTAGGTTTACACACTAAAATTAGAAGAGGGTGATAGATTTGTCATTTTAACCCTATAAAACTTTTAAGTGGTTACTGCGAGTAGTAAAATAGTTACTGCATTTAACAATTTCCTTTAAAAAGAAAGTTAGCCATCAATAAAAAAAAAATTCATTTTATTACATTTAATACTATAGGTTATTTTACCTAGCGCATACCTGTTCAGATCATGCACCACTGTTCTGTGCTAGCCGAATCAGGGTGGGGAATTCCCCTAAGCCATTTATATTTTAGGATGCTTGGCTTAGGCGTCTGGATTTTGTTTGGGATAGTGGAGCAAATTTGGGGTAAAGAAGCGGAAGGGTATGGGATGCATAAATTCATGGTGAAACTAAATCAGTTGAAGGGAGACCTAAGAGCATGGAATAAAGAGGTCTTTGGTAACATTCAATCCAATGTACAACGGCACGAGGAGGAGGTAAGAGTTAAAAAGGCGGCAGATGATGTAAGCCCTTCGAAGGGCACTCGCACTGCTCTTCATGAGGCACAAGCACAACTTTTCAAATCCCTTGCAGAGAAGGATGCTTATTGGCGCCAAAAAGTGAGGGTGGCTAGCCTCCACATGAATCACATCCCCTGCCCTGTCTCTGCATACCAACCCACAACCCGACGCTCCCGGATTTTCTACTGAAGAACCATCCACATTAATCTTCAAGTGTGTGGAGTCGCAACAAACATGGAGGCTGAACTCCAAGGTTACTTCGGGCAGTCATTTTGCGTCACATAGAGGGCTAGGGGAGTTCAATTTCAGTATTACTCACAAGTTCTAGTGAATTATGCAATGCGAAAGGCGCGATGGCCATGGAGATTCATTGGAATTCTGCAGCATATTATGCATTGAGCGGTGCAACATGGGTATTCCTTTCACCATGTTTACAGGGAGGCGAACCGGGCGACTGAGGCTTGCAAAGAGAGCAAACAGTTGGCAAACTCATCAGATTTATTTATCGTAGGATGCGCCTAGGGAGTTCAAAGGGATATGCTTCTTGGATAAACAGGGTACACCTGCCATCATATTATAGCAGATAGTATAGGGGTCTCCATTTCTTGCATTAAAAATTGGCATTATGCATCCATTGCACACATTACTTATTCTATCCACATGATTTTTCACATGAGGGTAATGTTCATGATTTTTCACATGAGGGTAATGTTCATTAAGTCCCCTCTCATTTTTGTGTAATTTTTCCATGTATTTTAATAATTGGGTATTCAAGTCCGCCCGCCACCTAAATCAGCTGTTCTCAAAAAAAAAAAAACAAAAAAAAACTTTTCTTTCATTAAACCTCAGCGGGAATTTGTATTTTGCTCAATGTGGGACATATTGGTCCTTTACTCAAGAGATTGAGAATAAGTTACTGTTAAAAAAATTCAATATAGATGGATAAATTATCTTTAAAAATTCGTGAAGATGAAGAGAATTGAAAAAAAAAAAAAAAAAAAAGGGGAAGGGCGAATTGCATTCCACCCGAAGTTTTGGAATAACTATAAAACCAACCCCTTACTTCTAACAATTATATTTGCATCTCTCATGAATTTTTCATGTTACAAAACAAAATATTTTGGGAATAAACACTACAAAACGAATCGTGTAGGGAATAAAAATTATAAAATAAATTAAATAATACACGTAAGGCATATAAATGATACTAATATATATGCGAGGTTTGTTTTGTAATTGTACCCCAAGAAGCTAAGAAAGTAAAGCAAATGCCATATTAATAGTTAACTAAACCAATTCAATACTGAAAAAAAGCTAATATTACAATTAACATAAGTTAAGCAACATATTTTGAATCAGACTTTGTAGAGCCTCGTGTGAAGAATATCCTTCTTTCACACTTGTCCTACTCTTTTCACTCATCTCAACAACCCTTTTCCTCACTTCACTGTCACTCTCCATTACCTTTCTCACACCTCTTTCTATTTCCTCAGCAGTACTCAAAGATTGCTTCTCATTTCTGGATGAAAAATCCAAGGTAATCCCAACTGATAATCCCAATTCAATCACCAACTGAAATGCATTCAATTGCTGCTCAGCATTTAAAGGCCATGTGGCTATGGGCACACCACACCAAATGCTCTCCAATGTGGAATTCCAACCACAATGAGATATAAATCCGCCGACGGCAGTATGTGACAAGACGTCCAACTGGGGTGCCCATCCCACAACCTTTCCCATGCTTTTCGTCCGGTCAAGAAATCCCTCCGGCAAGATATCCCAGAACTGATCGTATCCTGTGGGGAAATCCACAACGGTGTCCTTTGCCGGGGGACAACGGAGGACCCATAAGAATCTGTAACCACTGCGTTCAAGGCCGTGGGCGAGCTCTCTGGCTTGGTCCATTTCCAAGCTTCCTAGGCTTCCGAAGGAGATGTAAAGGACTGAATCTCGTGGCTGGTCGTCCAGCCACTTCAGAATGCTGGATTGTACCTCGCGCTTGGCATTTTGTACTCTGTTCAGAACGGGTCCGACTGGGTATATCTGTGGGAGCGTTTGCTTTTGTGGATTCAGAGAATCCAGGGCGTGTGATTCTAGCTCAGAGAATGTGTTGACCACAATCCCTTTTGCCCTTCTATACCCACGGGCACAGGGGAGGAATCTCTTCAACCAGAGCTGTTTATCGGTCAAAACAATTGGCAAAACTGAAGGTGGAACAGGGTTGGCAAAGCTCGGAAACGGCAGAGCAGTTTTGGAATTTGGGAATTCGGTGACGTCGGTGTCGTGCTCATCTTGAAGCTCCTGGAAATGGAGCATTAGGCCTAGAAACGCCGCCCCAGATGTGAAGAAGACGTAGCTTGGAAGGCCAAGATCATCAGCCACGTCAATCATGGAGGTGGAAAACATGTCCACCACAATTCCCAAAAGTCTTGAATCTCCAGCTCCGTCAATCTGGCGATGTTGAATGAATTCCTTGACATGAGGTTTCTGGCTGTCCAGTTGCTTTTGGATGAAATAGCCACGGCTGAGGGAGCTCCATTCCGGGGAGGGATCGGTGGAGGGAAGGGTGATGAACTGCAGGGCTGGGGTGGTGGAGGAAGCAATGAGAGAATCCACCAAAGTATTTGTGACGGGATCGATGGATTCAGGGAGCCTAGAAATAAGAATTTTGACCGAAAAATTGTTTGCTCGACTGATGAGAAGCTTTGCCAACTCAACTAACTGTCCCAAATGGCCCATCAAAGGCCATGGGATGATAATCAATTCTCCTTTCTCCATTGAAATTTCGAGGAAGAACTGTGTACAGAAAGAAAACTTTGCGATCTGATAATTTGATTCTTGATGGATGAACGACTATTTTAATGGGACAATGAAGTTAGGTTGAGACGACAAGGATTGGTCTTGGTGGAGCACGTGGGTGATGACTGATGCAATGATGCACGAGTGTAACAACTTTTTTACTTTATTAATTTCTTCGTCCGTTCAATTCGAAGGAGAAACCATGCACTCGTCACTAGTGACATAAATGGACACAATACAATAAGTATTATTTAAAAGTAAAAGAATAATTTTTTTGGTAAAGTGATGAAAAAATATTTATTCATTTTAATTATAATCGATCTGCACTAAAAAAGTAGATGTAACGGTTGTATGAAAAAAATTTCAATTCGAATAGTCCATTCTGGAAAGTACAACATTTTATAAATTGCTAAATAGACTACTTAAAATAACTAATTTTTCATAATATTTTTCACTGATGTTCTTACTTTCAAAATATGAATTAATTATGAAGCAGACGTAATTATATTAGTAAATGTATAAAAAGTAAATAAATCAAGATTGGACTCTTTTAATAGAATAAGAAATTTCAAAATTGAGCATTTCTAATGAAACTGAAGGAATAGTAATAGTTAGCCTTGTAAAGTTGAGCACTTTTTAATTTTATATATTAGTGTTGTATAATGTCATTTATTATATACTAAATATAAAACTTATCTTTTAATACAACTTTAAAAGTATAATGAAATTTATGGTCATTAATTTGGTCACTTAGTAGGATCTTCTAATTAATAAATTTTGTTATCACTATAGTCTAGCTACTTATTTTACAAAAATAATTAGTAGTGAGCTTTGTCGAAAATTAATTTTGGCTTTGTATGAACTAATTTTTGTTTAAAATGTGTTTCAATGTTATTTAAAAGTGTAAACTACATTTACACCTCTCAAGGTTTTTCAAAACTGCTATAACCTCAAGAATTTGATAAACTAACATTACCCTTTAAATGTTCAACTTTTAATTTTCAAATAACAGACCAACTCTTGATATTTGTGTATATTTGTTTGACTGACAAAGGAAATAATTTGACTAAATTAAGGGAGGTTTTTTTTTTTAATTTTTTTATTTTTATGGAATATGGGGGAAATATATTTCTTTTCTATAATTGTCTTCTACCATGGTAGCTTTATGTTCTCTCACAGTCAGAACATTAGCAACATATTTGATATCGGATTCATATTTCGATACGTGATTTGTTTAGTGCGATGACGATTTTTTGTTCTACTAATTAGATATATACGAATTAGTAGTTTATATCTGTATATGTTTGATTTAATTTATTTTCAACTGTTTATATCTGATTATTATCTGATCATATTATTTTCGATTGTATCAACGATTCTCTCTTGAGTAATGAAATATGACATTTATTATACATCGTAATTTTTCTATTCATATACTTACTATTTAAGTATGGACTAATTATGAACCACACATGATTATAATAACAAGGGTATGAGAAGTAAAATATTTGAAAGCGAACTCTTCCATTGAAACATAAAATAATTTTAAAGGTGAACTCTTTCATAATTTTCTTTCTTCTACTAGTAATCCTAATTTATACGCTCTAAAAAAAGCAATAAAATATAGAAAGAGTTCTAGAATACATTTGTTTTGATTTATACTGAAAATATAGAAAAGTTTACCTGTAAAATTAAAATAAAATATAAAGCATAAAATTGAATGGGTGACCATTGAGGACCTTCACGTATACATATTAATCATTTATTGTCAAACATTTTCTTTTCATTATTAATTAAGGAGAATGCAAAGAGGGCATGCCATTATGAAATTAAAGTATCACAATTACCAATTATATCAAATTCATGAGATATATACCAGTGATGATTTGTGCTGAGAATCCACTAGGGCCACCATATATATTGCTGTTGCGCCTAAACAAAAGGGCCACGAAACCGTATACAGAAAGTAAAATCGATGAGTAAAATCACAATCATGGAGTAACAATATTTCCTCCAACAAAAGTCCCACACGCAAAATCTGGAATTGGTGTTTTTCATTTTCGTTTCTTCTTTCGATGAAAGGTACTACTCCGTCCCAATTTGAATCTAATTTGTTAATTTATATAAGTACATTAAGGATAGTGAATCTATACATTATGCATATGAAAATGTCTTACTCCCTCTCTTTCTATTAGTCAAATTCAATTTATTAGACTAAAATAATACAACAAAGTGAACTCTTCTAATTAAACATAGATAGTACTATTTATGTAATTTTTATGTAAATAGTATTAAAGTGAACAAATTATTTATGTTCACACTACGTATTAGACCATCTCAGGTGTTTTCTTTTCCTATTTCTTGATTTTCTTGAAATCTTTGGGATAAGAATGCATCTTTTTGGGTGAAATTTTTTTTTTCTTTCAAGCATATTGTGAGGACTCAGAATTTTGGACTAGGAACCGAGACATTTTATGGGGTAAAATAGACATTATGCTTGCCTTAATTTTTAATCATGAATTCAAATTTCATGAGTTACTGATTGATCGATTGATTCTTGAATTAATTTCTTTATTGATTGATTGAGTGAGTGCTTAATGGATTGATTGAATTGCTCGATAATTGATTGATTGCCTAATTGATTGACCGATTGCATAAATTGATTGATTGAGAGTTAAAGTGGGTATAAAAGATGACCAAAATTAGAGATAAATTGAAGAAGGATATTCGGTTGTAGCATAAGGAAGGAATCTTGAAATTAGAAAATTGGAAATCATGATCAATCCAAAAGAAGAAATTTATGGATTGACAATTACCTAAATTAAGGACATTCTAGAATTACCTTAAACCTAAACATTGCCTATATATATACAACCTTAAGTTCATGAATTAAAAGCTTGAACTCTTAAAACAACAACAAGAAGAAAATCGAGAGAGAACCGCGGCCGCCGTGCTGTCGCCCTGCCACTGGATTCCGACACCACCGCTCGTGTCCTCATTTCTTTTTGAAGATTGTTATTTCGTGGTAATCTTAGGACATCAAGGTGAGTTTTAAATATAGGATTGAAACAATAATCTAGAATTAAGAAGTATGCTAAAAGACTATATTTTTGTGGAATCTTAAAGAATAAGTAATTAGATTTTCATATAATAAATCCCTAGAAATTAAGTTCTTAGGATTTTAATGTCTTTCTTGAATATTAATTGAACTAGGATTAATGCCTCTAGTAATTAATTGAGATATAGTGATTTAATGGAAAAGATAGAATTGGAGACTATGCATGTTTATGAATCATGTTTGATGCTTAGTTCGATATGAGATTTAATGGAGTTAGATTGATTCTTTATGTGAAATTAAGGTTTATAATCATAGTACGTATGTTAATATTTAGATCTATGCTTTTAGATTGGTCTAAAATGATTTGAGTATCCATTAATAGTAGACCCGAATAAGGTATCTAGAATAAGAAGTTTGCCAGAAGATTTTGGTGTATCTTTGCCTAGAATTTCAAAAACCAAAGCTTGCCTAGTTTCAAAAATTACCTTATTGCCTAGAAGTTTACCTTATTCTGGAATAACCCCAAAAGTACCTAATAATACTAGATTCGTAAAACTTGACCTTTGACCTTGACCAGTGACCTTGACCTTGACCTTGACCTTGACCATTGACCATTGACCTTTGACCAAAAGTCAAAGTTAACCCTAGTCGACCAAAAGTCAAATCAAAAGTAAAATGTAAAGTCAACCTTAAAGTCAAAACGTAGTGACTTATACTAAATGCTCATAATGCAGGAGTTGACCGTTGACTGAGAAGTGAACCCGTCAACCGTTGACCACTCACGCTTTAGGAAAGGTGAGGGATTTACTCGATATTTTCGTAAAGGTTTAATTGAACTATACATAGTATGAGTGAATTATAAACTTGATTGATTAGTTAAACTAAGAGGTTGCCCACGCCTCACTTGCATGTAATGGGAATTGAATTGCTACATATGAGATGTATGCCATGATTGATTGCTTGACTTGCTATACATGAGATGTACGCTTTGAATTGCTTACTTTCTTAATATGAGTACAAGCATGTTGCCTATTGATTGATGATTTATTGCATGAATTGTTATTGATTGAAAACATGATTGATTGTACACGATAGAGAAGCATGATGTACTTCTAGGTGTAAATAGAAGATACCTGATACCTATGCCATGAGTAGGTTATTGGATTGCATATTGACATGTTTAGGAATCATGAGCATGCTAGAGATGCCCATGTTTGTATGATAAGAGAAAATGTATGATACCTTTAAACCAGATAAAAGATTATGCGCGTCTAGTCTTAATTGATCGATTGTAATTGCCCATACGTGTTGTCGTGCATGGTGTGGCCATGTTGCAGTTAGTTGACGCCTCCCTAAAGGGGAAACTAAGGGTTGCATACAACCAGGGATCCAAAACCCCTTGCTATCACACAACACCGTAGTCAGATCATCCTCTTTATGCTGAAGGAAACCCAGCAACATTTTCAACCAAATCGTTTGAGTAGCACAATTAGAAGCTGCAATATACTCAGCCTCAGCAGTAGACAATGCTATCACTGGTTGTTTCTTTGAACTCCAAGAAAACACACCAGAACCAATGAAGAAAGCATACCCAGAAGTGCTTTTCCTTTCAAATGTATAACCTGCCCAATCACTGTCAGTATACCCCAGAAGCTTTACAGGTTCACCTCTCGGATACAGAATATCATCTCCTTGAGTACCCTTAATGTACCTCAATATTCTCTTTGCAGCCTGCAAATGCGACTGACAGGGATTCTCCATGAATCTGCTTATCAATCCAACACTGAAATTTATATCCGGCCTTGTAGAAGTCAAGTATCTCAAACTACCAACTATACTCTTAAAGTATGTTGGATCCACAGAATTTCCAGTGCCTTTCTTCGTCAACCTCAACCT
Organism: Leptodermis oblonga; assembly: GCA_016801395.1. NCBI lineage: Eukaryota > Viridiplantae > Streptophyta > Magnoliopsida > Gentianales > Rubiaceae > Leptodermis > Leptodermis oblonga. Next base: position 18,833,669 of record CM028751.1, on the reverse strand, counting down.
TTCTTCAGCTGGAGTCATGATCGAATTAGCACCATCCATCTTGAATTTCTTCAAAATATCACCAGCATATTTTCTTTGAAAAATAATGATTCCACGATCATTTTGAGAAACTTCAATCCCGAGAAAATATGACATTATCCCCAAATCAGTCATCTCAAACTGCCTGATCATTGCCTCCTTGAAGTCTGACATCATCTTTTCATTGTTTCCAGTGAATATCAGATCATCCACATACAAGCAAACAATAACAATATCCCCACTTGATGAAGACTTCACGTATAAGCACTACTACAAAACGGAGCTTTAACGGCTGCGAATTAACGGCGGAAAATAGAAAACCGCAGTAATAAAAGGAATGCGGACTTTCTACGGCGGTCTAAAAATGAACCGCCGTAGAACCGGACTTTCTACGGCGGTTTAAAAATGAACCGCCGTAGAAACGGACTTCCTACGGCGGTTGGGACAAACCGCCGTGGAAAGGGAACTTTCCACGGCGGGTGGAGGGAAACCGCCGTGGAAAGTGGAAAGTCCACGGCGGTTACCTTCCAACCGCCGTGGAAAGGGAACTTTCCACGGCGGTTTCCTTCCAACCGCCGTAGTATTGACGTGTATATATATTAAAACCTAAATAACACCGTGTATTCCCATATCGCGCCCGAGAGTGTCTGTCTCCAAATTTCTACTACGGTTTTGCACGTTGAACCTAAAGAATCGTCATTTGGAGCTAAAATTTACCACCTAAAGGTTAGAAACTTGTAAAATTTTCCAGTAATTGCTTATGCTTGTACTTTAGATATGTCATCCTATAGCATTTATTTTTATTTATGGTAGCTGATACCCAATGAAAATTAAAGTTGCATATATTCCATGTATGTGGCGAACCTTAGTAGTGTGGAACCCTATTTAGTTATACTATGTAGTTTTCGGTGATGTAATTTGATTTATAGTGTTTGATTTTTAATGGATGATGTTCATATAATTAGCACTACTTAGAGTGTGTATTATTTTTTTATGCATTTTATGTGTTTGACGAAATGCATGAATGAAAAACTTAGGGGCCGCTTGGTTCGTAGAGGGGAATGGGAATGGGAATGGGAATGATAATAGTGGGGAATGATAGTAGAGGGAATGATAGTAGAGGGAATGATAGATGGTGTTTGGTTCACAAATAAACTTTTTAGGATTAAAATTTATTTTTATTTTTTTACATTTAAATTTTGATATATTATACTATTTGTGTTAAAATATATTATAATGATGAATTTTAGCACTTAAAATTTTTAAAAAAAAAAATACACACAAAAGGAGGAAATCAAACCCATACCCCCAATATGCTAGGATATGGAGGATTCCCTCAAGGAGGGAATCAACCCATACCCCAATCTAACCAAACAACAACTTTCATTCCATACCCATTCCATTCCCATTCCATCCAAAACCCCAAACCAAGCAGCCCTTAGAGTTTCTTCTTCATTCGATTATGTCTATTGCGCATGTGTTGTCATTGCATTATTTTTTTCATTGAGGTATTATAGTAGTTTTGCACATATATGACTAACATAAGTATTATGACATGTGCTAAGACAAGCATGCAACTTGATACTTTGTACATTGTTTGTTGAATTATTATTTGGTATTTTTAATTATTTCAAGGTCTTAGTTACACATGGATCGGAATATCTTGTTCTGTGGTGATCGGACCTCCGATTCTTATGCGAGAGAAGTTGAGAATTTCATTCAATTCGCTTATAAGAATACAAAGTACGTTCATTGTCCGTGCAAATCTTGTAAAAATGGGGCGCGGTTTGATAACTCAGATACAATAAGATTCCATTTATATCTGCACGGGTTTGATCCTTCTTATAAACTGTGGATTTGGCATGGTGAAAGTATTGATGGTTTACCTGAGCAAAGAAAATCTCATGCAAAAGGAGATGATGCGATTACTAGAGATCGATTAGATGCCATGATTGAGGATGTGGCCGAGGATTTTGCTGATAAACCGGAAGTTCTTGCTTCGATTTTGGGTGACAATGAGAAGCCTCTATACAAGGGTTGCAGTAAATATACACGATTGTCTAGTGTTTTGAAGTTGTTTAGTTTGAAAGCGGCAAATGGGTGGTCAGATACTAGTTTTACAGCCTTATTGAGGGTATTGAAAGATATGCTCCCAGAAGATAATGAACTTCCAGATCGAATTTACGAGGCGAAAAAAATGTTGTGTCCAATGGGTATGGAGTATAAGAAGATCCACGCTTGCCCAAATGATTGCGTCCTCTACAGGAATGAGTATAAGGATTTATTGCGGTGTCCTAAGTGTAACACTCCCCGATACAAAAACAAGCAGCTGTGTGATGCTGTTGAAGACAGTCCTGATGCGCAAAAGAAGGGGTCGCCGGCTAAGGTTCTGTGGTATCTTCCTATAATACCGAGATTTAAACGGTTGTTCGCTAATGAAAAAGATGCAAAACTATTGACATGGCATTCAGATCGGTGTATTCCCAGTGATGATGACAAGGTGATAATGCATACATCAGACTCAGATCAGTGGAAAAAGATTGATTCAATGTATCCTTCTTTCGGGGGAGACGCAAGAAATTTGAGGCTTGGTCTGTGTACTGATGGAATGAACCCGTTTGGCAGTCTGAGTAGCACACATAGCTCATGGCCGGTGATGTTGGTTATTTACAATTTGCCGCCTTACTTGTGTATGAAGCGCAAGTACATACTTATGTCTCTAATGATTTCAGGCCCACGGCAACCAGGAAATGACATCGATGTGTATCTTGCTCCTCTTATTGAAGACTTGAAAAAGTTATGGGATGAAGGCGCACCTGTGTTTGATGCCTACCGTGAAGAAATGTTCACATTACGTGCCATGTTGTTCTGTACCATTAATGATTTTCCTGCTTATGGAAACTTGTCTGGGTACTCTGTTAAAGGGCATAAAGCATGTCCAATATGTGAGGAGAGTACAGATTTTTGTCAGCTTGCACATGGGAGGAAGACAGTATACCTTGGGCATCGCAGATTTCTTCCCGAGACTCATCCGTATCGCCGTATGAAAAGAGCATTCAATGGATTCCAAGAGTTCAGAAAAGCTCCAGAACCCTTGAGCGGGCCAGAGGTGAAAGCTCGTGTGACGGACATTAATGTTGAGTTTGGTAAAACTTCGGAGTCCAGCAACAATGATACAGGTTGTTGGAAGAAAAAATCCATATTTTTTGAACTTCCATACTGGGAGAACTTGGATGTCAGACATTGTCTCGATGTTATGCATATTGAGAAAAATATTTGCGAAAGCCTCTTAGGTACGCTCTTGAACATCCCTGGTAAAACTAAGGATGGTTATAACGCGAGACTTGATATGGTTGATATGAACATAAGAGCAAATTTAGCACCGGTAGCTCGAGGACAACGCACATATCTACCCCCTGCCTGTCACACTTTGTCCAGAAAGGAGAAAAAACAACTGTGTTCAAGTTTGCGTAGCATCAAAGTTCCATCTGGATATTCTTCAAATGTAAGCAGACTTGTTTCCTTGAAAGATTTAAAACTGGTTGGTTTGAAGTCTCATGATTGCCAAGCCTTAATGCAGCAATTGTTGCCTGTAGCTATTCGCTCGATATTGCCCAAGCATGTTAAGTCCAGTATAACAAGACTTTGTTTCTTCTTCAATGCTATATGTAGCAAGGTTATCGCGCGCGAAAGACTTGATCAGCTACAAGATGAAATAATTGTTGTCCTCTGTCAATTAGAAATGTATTTTCCACCCGCCTTCTTTGATATTATGGTGCATTTGGTGATTCATTTGGTCAGAGAGATAAAAATCTGCGGGCCTGTTCATTTGCGATGGATGTACCCATTCGAGCGATATATGAAAGTATATAAGGGGTATGTGAAGAATCGTTGTCGTCCTGATGCTAGTATTGTTGAAGGTTATATAGCTGAGGAGGTAATTGAGTTTTGCACTGAGTACTTGGCCGGGACCGCATCCATTGGAATATCTAAGAATCGGCACGATGGGAGGATTACAGGTATGGGCAGAAGGGGAGGAAATTTTTTTTGCCGTCTAATGTTGAATTAATGAAGGCGCATCTCTACATTCTGCGCAATTCTGAAGAAGTTGCGCCCTATGTGACAGACCACATACAGTCAATAAGAACGTCTTATCCTGCTTGGACGGATCAACGTGTGCTCAATGAACATATTCGGACATTTGTCTATTGGTTTGGTAATGCTGTCCTGGGCAAAGACGTTTCGGAGACATTGAAATGGTTGGCATTTAGGCCCAGCCCTGCGGTACGAGCATTTTCATGCTATGACATAAATGGATATTCATTTGCTACAAAGAGACAAGATGAGAAGAGTACGGCACAAAACAGTGGTGTTACATTAATCTCAGAGGCTTTACATGTTTCTAGCAGGAAGGATAAAAATCCATTGTATGCAAGCATGGTTTATTACGGGGTGATCGAAGATATTTGGGAGATTGACTATGTTTGTTTCAAAGTAGTTGTATTTCGCTGCAAATGGGTTGATAACAATAGTGGGGTTCGAACTGATGATCCATTGGGTTTTACCTTGGTCAACCTCAATCGGGAGGGTTTCAAGGGGGAACCATTTATACTTGCATCGCAGGCGAAACAAGGTTTTTATATCACCGATCCTTGCGACGAACATTGGTCTGTTGTTCTTCATGGTAAACAACATCACGGTGTGGAAGGGATAGATACAGAAGAAGGGCTTCATGAGGCTGGCCCTTTCTCTAGTGGGTTACCTGAACCGAGAGCAGATGAGGAAGATAGGGAACTTGATAAATACATACTTCGTGATGACCACAGCGAAGGATTATGGTTCGAGGATCAAGTGTCCCTTAAGAGAAAGAGAATAAGTTAAGAATCATTTTCAGGTATATTGTTTGTTTTTATTAAACTTCAATTCCCGTGGGTGTGTATGTGTGTTTGTGTATTTGTATATGTTTCTTTGATTTTAATGAAGAGAGGATTCAATAAATTTTTAACAACATTTATTTTTATCCTTCGTACTGTGGGATTGAAACAGGTCACACCTCGGATGAAGCTGCGCAATCAAGGGACAAAATTTCCAGGGACTTCATATGCGGAACTGTTTATAAATGAATATGTTATTTTTTGAAATTGTGTGAAACTTATGTGCTACTCTTAAATTGCACTTGTGTTTTGGTAAAAAACAAGCAGAGGAGATTATGTCTGAAGTGATTTGAAACTGAATTCCGTATTATTCGAAATAGTTGGAATTTTAGTGAAGTATTGAAGTATATGTGCATCGAATTTACAGGGAGTACGTTACATTTATAGGGGAGACTTTGTCAAATTTTCCGGAAAATAGATTTCCTTGTTTTTCATTTATGAATAAATGTTTCTTGTATTATTATTATTATTTTCTTCCAAGGAGTAGTACTTTGGTAAAATTTTCAGGGAAATCTATACGCAGTTCATTTTGTTTTTATTTTATATTTAACTCTTTATAAATTACTTGTCAGCGGGTTCGGGAAAAAGGGAAAATACAGGGGAAAAAATGGGAGTGGAGAGGAAGAGAATGAGGGAGGAAAAGAACGTTCAAAAATTTTGAACTTTAATTAACCGGGTATTCAACGGCGGTTCAACATTGCACCGCCGTTGAAAGTGGAACTTCAACGGCGGTTCAATACTTAACCGCCATTGAAAGTTATCTTCAACGGCGGTTCAATGTTTAGCCGCCGCTGAAAGTCCACTTTCAACGGCGGTTCACTCGTGAACCGCAGTGGATTCATTTTTCAACGGCGGTTCGTTGTTGAACCGCCGTTGAAAGGTCTCCTCGTAGAAAATTGGAGCCAATTCCCGCGCGGGCATATTTTAATATTAATTTGTTTTTTCCATTTTTCAAATAACTAATCTCAAAATTTTGTAAGTATAATAATACATACCCTGATTGTGTATTTTTATTAATTATAGGTCAAATATAGAAATTAATAAATTTCGTAAATTTAATACATGTAAGAGACGATAAAATAATAAGCTTCATTATGTTCCCTTAAATATCTACTTTTTCGACAAATGAATTATAGGTACGTATAGTAATATAAAAATTAATTAATATTAGTTAAGTGGCCGAAAAAAATTAAATATACACTGGATTTCATTAATTTACAAACATATATATATACATATATGTTTATACATACATATATATATATATACATCTTTCGCTTTTCTCCTTTCCCCTCTTGATGCACGTACATCATATATATCCAACTATCTCGATCCTCTATGCTCTCGCTATCTTGTAAATTTCCACTACATAAATAAAATATTTTCATTTGAATAATTGAATACTTTAAGACAACTTTTATAATTAATTCTTATATATATATATATATAATGTATTTTGAATTTGGTACAAAAAATTAGAAAATCCATGCGTACGTACGTAGCGCGGGAATTGGCTCCAAAAAGTACTTTTCTACGGCGGTTCAACTTTGAACCGCCGTAGAAATCAAACTTTCTACGGCGGTTCAAACATGAACCGCCGTAGAAAATACTTTCTACGGCGGGTTCTCAGTTGAACCGCCGTAGAAAATTAGTTTTTGGAGCCAATTCCCGCGCTACTCATGAATTTTCTATTTTCATATCATTTTCTAAACCCTAAACCCTAAACCCTAAACCCTAACCCCTAACCCCTAAACCCTAACCCCTAAACCCTACTCTCTATTAAGTTTTTTTCCCGATTTTCATAAATTAACCGTGGTGACTCTTAAGATGGAAATAGATATATAGTGAAGCGCCACCGTTTTCCTGGATTTTCGCTTTGACATTCAAAGGTATGAAACATTTCAAATCATGCATATGTGCAAAGTCAACCTATCGGTCAACGTTTTTCAAGCTTAATTATATTAAGATTTGAATTTTGAAAGTTGCTAAATTCAAGTTTCTATCAAGCATTTTATATATCATCCAAGCACCTTCAAAGGCTCAAGTAGTTATGCATAAAGATTCAAACAATCCAAAGCATTCATATTTTCAAAGTCAACTACTTGGTCAAGTTTTTTCAATTTTAAGCATACAAAGCATACAATCATTGAAGCTTGCCATTTTGAAGCATATATCCTTAATTTTCTCATGTGAGCAACTTCAAATTATCAATAAGTTAATTCTTAAACTCTCAAATAAGCTAAAGCATGTATATTTAAAAAGTCAACAACTTGGTCAACCATTTTTATGTAATGCAAATTAAACATGCTTAATTCTTGCTATCTTCAAATGAAAATTTTCAACCGTTTTAACATGCAAGAATTTCAAGATACCAAAGATGACATAGATCCTAATGCATCATTTTAACTATAAAACATGGCATGCATTCTAGGATTATATCACTCAAAGACTCATCAATCAAATGCAAATTTCAAATTTTCTCAAATTTTTCTCTATTTTGCCTAACTCATCTTTTCTTGAGTATTTTAACTTCAAAATTGGTCTTAGCATATTTAAAATATCATTCTAATTTCATTTGACCAATTTTCATCTTCTAAGTATTTAAAAGTCTAAAAGTCAAACTTCTAGCTAATTTGAAATAATGCTCATAAAGTCCTAATGACTTTAAGCAAAATTTTTTTTTCGGCCACACTTAAATTTTATTAATTAATTTTTATATTACTATACGTACCTAATGCATTTGTGGATTTGATTTTTTTATCCCGTTCGCCAAGTCGAAAAAGTAGGAATTTTAGGGAACATAATGAAGCTTATTACTTTCTTGGCTCTTACATGTATTAAATTTAGGGAAATTATTAATTTTTATGTTTGACCTATAATTATTGTACGTGTAGTAGCACGTGCGGGAATTGTAAATGCAAATATGTGGTTCAATTAAAAATTTGAAATTTAATTATGAAATGGTTAATAAAAGTCGAGATTGTTTACATAATTAATAAATATACAAAATCTGGGTATGTATTATTATATTTACCAAATTGTAGAAATAGTTTTTTGAAAATAGAAAATAAAAAAATTTAATATTAAAATATGCCCGCGCGGGAACTGGCTCCAATTTCTTCCTTTACTTAAACCGAGGAAAAGTGCGGACTTTCAATCGCGGTCCAACATTGAACCGCAGTTGAAACTATACTTTCAACGGCGGTTCAGTACTGAACCGCAGTTGAAAGTTTACCTTCAACTGCGGTTCGCGGTTCATGGTTCAACCGCAGTTGAAGGTACACTTTCAACTGCGGTTCAGTACTGAACCGCCGTTGAAAGTATACTTTCAACTGCGGTTCAATATTGAACCGCAGTTGAAAGTACACTTTCAACGGCGGTTCGACATTGAACCGCAGTTGATTGTTCGAACCGAGACCGGTTATTAATTATAATTCAAATTTTTACCTTTTTCATTTCCTCCCTCATTCTCTTCCTTTCTTCTTCCTTCTTTTCCCCTTCAATTCCCCTGTTTCCCGAAGCTTCTTCCCGCGGCCGTTCGTCTTCTCCGCAGCTTCTCCCATCGCCGGCGACCTCCTCCACCTTCCGATCATCCGTCGGCTGCCCAAGCATTCACCGATTGTTCGGCTGCCCAAGCATTCACCGTCGGTCGGCTCTCCATTTCCACCCTCCCATATAAACTCAAAGCTTGGATTTTTTTGAGTTCACCCAAAAGGTTCCACCTTCTATGCTTCCATTTTAAACTTTTGTGTATTTAACCTTACATTTTGCAAATGCTTACCATTGTTGTATGATTTTGTTGGTTGATATTTATGGTTGATTTCGGTTTTAGGCCTTGTGATGAAAGCTTGGAAAGTTTTTGGATTTATTGATTGTTTGTAGCATTTGGTTTGGTTGTTGAATTGAGTGTTTTGTCCTACATAAGTTGAGAACCTAGGGTTTGATTAATGTTCCATTAGGTACCCTTTGAAATTCGGGTTTTTTTTTAAAATGAGAAACTCAAATGATTATTTCGGTTTTGCTTGATTAATTTTAGAACATTGGTGTTTGATTTCGGTTTTTATTCGATTTAGTGTTCCTACTTTAGTGATAATGAGGAAAATGCTTTGTTGTTGATTCCACTTTGTGAAATGTTATTCCTTTAGTAGAAATGAATGAATGTTCTCATTAGTTGTTGGTTGTGAAATGTGAAGTACTTTATCAATGGTACCCTTGAGAAGTCCACTTTTTTTGGCCCTCATTTGGTTTAATTTGGATAATGGTAATTGTGGATTTTTAGGAGTGAATTTTGCGAATGTACATTGCCTTTTTTCCACATTAGTTGTTGGTTGTGAAATGTGAATTACTTTATCAATGGTCCCCTTTATAAACGGACTTTTTTTTGGCCCTCATTTGGTTTAATTTGGTTAATGGTAATCGTGTATTTGTAGGAGTGAATTTTGCGAATGTACCACTTTTTTTTCAACATTACAAGCATTCTTGTATTTGACATTAAAGCTTTTGTTTAATTGCATATATGTTATATTGAATTCTCTTTCTATGTAAATGAAGTTTAAGGTACTTTCAATGGCCCGAAAAAGAAAAAGCAATACGGAGCATGGAGATGGTTCTTCTACTAAATCTAGTAGAGTTAGAGGGCCCACAAATTGCAATGACCTATTGGAAATGCGAAAGAATGGGAAACTCTTGACATTTCTTTTGATTCCGGGCTCGAGCCTAGAGTACATCATGTACAGTGGATTACCTTTGTGGCATATACGGCCCGGAGCAAAGTGGACTTAGTGGAATATGAATCATGGCCGAAAGTTCCCGCGGAGCTCAAGAAGAGAGTTTGGATGGAAATACGGGTATTTTCTTTAATTATAATGCATTCTTTGTTTCTTAATTCTTCCATACAATTTTACTCAAATTCCTCACTAAATTTTACTCCTAATTTTCACTGTAGGCATTATTTGTTTTCGAGTCCACCGAAGAACTCGAAGATAAGTGGATTAGTTATGCCGGTAAACGGTGGAAAGATTTCAAATCCTATCTAGGGAAATATGTACATGGTCCCATGAAGGGTAGGGACCCATGTTTGGAATATAAATTTATCCCTAGGGAGACATGGATTAAGTTCAAGGCTAGCCGCGAGACAGAAGAATGGCAGGTATATTTTTTTAAAATTGATTTCCTTCTTTTTTTGGATATTTGAAATTGCTCAGTTTAGGGATAATAATTTTTCATTATATTTCTCTCTAGGCCATTCGTGGAAAAGCGCAAAAGAATGCCAATTTAAATGCTTTCTACCATAACTTATCTCGCGGTGGCTACCGACTGCTGAAGCAGCAGTTGCATGACGAGGAGGTCAGTGCATCCGGAAAGAAGCCTTCAGAGGAGGGTCAGTCCGAAGAAGAAGGCGAGGATTCTTATTCAGGGCCAGGCCGTCATGACCTTTGGATACATGCCCATACGAACAAAAAAGGGGAATACTTCACGCCAGAGGCTGGGCGTGTAGCGAAGGAAATTGTAAGTTTTGCACCATACATTTTCTTATGTTTCAATTATTTTAATATTTAAAGTCTATGTGTATAGAATTTTTATTATAACTGATTATTTATTACTAGATATCTATGATGAAATGCTAATTAATAATTTGGTTGTCATTAAATGTTTATATGAAATTATTATTATCTAGTTGTCACTGTAAAGTAAATAAATGACTAATTTGTATATATGTGTATGTATTTATATTTTATAATTATGGTTATCAATTTTATATTTAAAATTTATATACATAAATGAATAATCTCTGTATATGTGTATTTATTTATATTTAATTGATCTATTTACATTTACTATATTTGGCAAAATGTGTAGGAAAATCTATGTTCCCGCGAGTCCCAAGGGGAGACCGTTGCAGAGGGTAGGAATGACATTCTTGTCATTGCAACGGGCAAGCGCGATCACCCCGGTCGTTATCGCGGCCATTCTACGCGGGCACGTATCACAGAGGTTTTCCCACAGAAAACAAAGCCGTCGCTTAAAGAGGAACTTGATTTAACTAAGCGACAGCTTCAGAAAACCACTGCCCAACTAGATGAATGTCAGACACATTTGAAGATGATGATGGGTTTTTTATGTGGTAAGATGGGAACCGATTATGATACAGTAAAAGCCACCGTCTCAATAATGCCCCGGATGAGAGCTTGCACCCAGGGACCTCCGGAGCGGTCCCTGTATCCCCTGTGAGCCCTGTTTCTCCTCTGGTACCTACAAGGTTGCCCGATTTGGAGATGATAAATGTTGCACCTGCGGACCCGATCACAGCCTCTGACGGCAGTGCTTTAGGCGAATACAAGGTAAATAAAATTAGACGGCTTCTTTTAATACTTCAATTTTTTTTTTTCATTATTACAGTGCTTTGTTAAGTTAGACTTAATAGTTGACTAATGTTCATTCGCTTGCCTATTATCTTAGGACGGGTGTGAATGCCATCTGTTCATCTTGAGGATTCGCAAACGCGGCGTAAGCTTGTGGCAAAAGGAAATATTTATAAGCAAAGCAAGCACCACGGGCGCGCCGTTAGGAAAGGTTGCGCGAGGGTCACAATTAAAATTTCCTATGATGACTGTGCCCCGCTACCATTTCCTGAGGAAGAGGCTGCGACAGTGGGAATGGCCAAGTCCTTTTTCGTGGAATGGCCTAAAGAGTTGATTGAAATTATTCGGCCGACTCCGGTAACAAAGGTATATTCTTTCATTTATAATTTGTGTATTACTTAATACCGTTTTGTATATTTAATGTTATTTCAAATGATGTTAGGTGGATAAAAGTGCCCAAAAGAAAAAAGGCCGGATGAGTTCTATGGATGACAAGACATCTCCTTCGGCGACGGTTCCGACTGAGGAGTCATCCTCATCGACATCTGATCCATTGCAAGAGTTACAGCTCCGATGGGATAATGAGTCGGGCTTCAATGGCTTCTACTTTCAAATGACAAAAGAAGTCATAGGTTTGGAGCAGCCTAATTTCATGGATCGAGGGGATGTCAAAGAGTTATTGACCAGAGAAAGCCAGGTCTCAAACAGTTTGATGCAGTTGTTCACCCAGTGAGTTTCCACTTAATTAAATAACCTATTTCTGATTATTAATGTTATATATTATGCATTCCATGTGCATAGGCTAACCAATGAAGCCCTTTTTGTAAATTCTTTAGAGCTTTACATGAGTTAGCTGAAAGGAATGGGAGAAAGGGGATAGGTTTCCTTTCGGCTGATCATGTCACACCCAGACAAAATACGCTTGAAGATAGGGTGAACTACATTGCGCGAATCTTGAAGGATAGGAATAAAGAAATGTATATGGTGCCTTATCTTCAGGGGTAAGTGACACACTGTAAGCGGTTATCTAATATTTAAGAAACACTGATATAAAGATCTGACGTACGCCATTAAATTTTTTGTTGGCAGTGAACATTGGATGCTAATGGCCATTAGACCAGTAGATAAGGTTGTATACTGGTTTGATTCTTTACAAAATCCACAGAAGGAGGAGGCGGTGGAGCTTATGGACGAGTGAGTTATCTATATTAACAACTGTTAGAATGCCTATATATCCATATATTGCTAATTATTTTCGTGCCGATTTCATTTTATAGGGTGATGTTTAACTATCAAGCTTTCTTGGGATTGCCCAAAATGTGCATATGCCACCTTCGTGGATAGTAGTTAAGGTAAATGAAATGGTTCTTATAAATTTTTTAATTACATCCGTGGCTCTAGTAGCCTAAGCAATTAGTAGTGTTAGTTGTTTTAATTAAATCCGTGAGTCTAGTAGCCTAAGTTAGTATAGTGTTAGTCAATTAATTTATTAGTTAGTCAAGTTATTTATTGAGGTATTTGATTAATTATGCATGCAATCTGTGAGTCCAGTACTGTAGGTTAGTTAATATAAGCATGCAAATTGCCTTTTCGATCAGTAGAAATTAGTGAGTCCTAGTTATTTAATTAATTAGATTAATACGAGTTTAGTTATGAATATTCGTAGAAATTTTTTACTCACCGTTGTGTTGTATACAATTATTGTATGATCTTCTAACTCGTATATATTAATTCATTAGCATAAAAAGCAAACGGATAATTGGGAGTGTGGGTACTATGTAATGCACTACATGTACAAATAGCAATGAAATCATCCACATTTGCACTTGAAAAGGTAAATATATATTTCTCATTACTTACTTAATTGACTGTATTTCATTTTTTTACTCGGGTAGTTTTAATTTCAAAAAACTCTGTTGCAGCACTTCAAGATCGACCGCACTCCATTAAGCAATGTGGATATAGATGCAGTGCGAAAAATATGCGCTAGATATATTTTGGAGCATCCGTCGTAGTAGAAGGATACTAATTAAACTTGTTCATATTAGAGTTGTACAAATATTTTTTGGATATGCTGTATTATAAAAGCGAATTCAATTTGTATATTGGTGATATTTGTAATAAATTTGGGTTGTTAGCATAAGGTTTTGATTTGAACCAGGTTTAATCAGCAGGTTTTTAATGATTTTAATGCGTTTTGCTTTTAAAAAGTAACAACTTTCTACGGCGGTTCAAGTTGAACCGCAGTAGAAGTAGTAGAAAGTTATACTTTCAACGGCAGTTTCAACTTTGAACCGCAGTAGAAAGTACCACTTTCTACTGCGGTTCGACGTTGAACCGCCGTTGAAAGTTTACCTTCTACTGCGGTTCAACCGTGAAGCAGTAGAAAGTTTACACTTTCAACGGCGGTTCAAGCACGAACCGCCGTGGAAAGTTTACACTTTCAACGGCGGTTCAATCACGAACCGCCGTGGAAAGTGTAAACTTTCCACGGCGGTTCAACCGTGAGCCGCAGTAGAAAGTTTACACTTTCAACGGCGGTTCAAGCACGAACCGCCGTGGAAAGTTACACTTTCAAGGCGGTTCGTGATTGAACCGCGTGAAAGTCCGATCTTTCTACTGCGGTTCGACCCGCGTAGAAAGTCGCTAACACAACGGCTGCCAGATAGATGGCGGTTCAAAAATGCTAAACCCCGCCGTTAAAAGCCCTTTATAACCGCCGTAGAAGCTCCGTTTTGTAGTAGTGAAAGTATGTTCAAGGCCCGTTGAAAAACACTTTGATAAAGAGGTGTCAATACAATTTACCAACCTCTCGAGCGGTTCAATCCATACAAGGCTCTCTTCAAACGATAGACCTTCTTCTTTGACCTCTTTTCACAAAGCAGGAGGTTGATTAACATAACCTCCTCTTCAAGAACTCCATTCAGAAAAGCAGATTCAAATCCATCTGAAAAACTTTTATCATTCTGGGCAGCCAGAGAAGTATCATTCTCACAGTATCAAGTCTAGCAACAAGAGCAAACACTTCAAAGTAGTCAATTCCAGGCTTCTGCTTGTACCCTTTCACAACAAGTCTTGCTTGTAATCTATCAACTTCTCCACTAGGCTTGTACTTTGTCCTGTAGACCCACTTTACGCCAATAGGCTTCTTTCCACTCGGAAGGTTTGTAAGCTCCCAAGTATTATTCTTCAATGGAATTAATTTCTTCATCCATTGCCTTCACCCAACGATCATCTCCAACAGCATCTATAAAATTAACAGGATCACAATCTGCAAACGAGAAAATTCACAACATCCTCGTCAGTCAAATTATCAACTTCATCCCCAACTACATAATCATTCAAACGAGTGGCAGTTTTGACTCTCTTCGCGACGTCCACTTGAGGTGGAAGATGTAGAAGTGGAAGAATCACAAACTGGTTATTGAACTGGCTAACACTGCTCTTCAGTTGCATTATCTCCACCAATATACATTGCTGATGATCGTTTTACAATTTTTGGTGCCTTCTTTTTCCAATCCCAAACTCCCTGTTCATCAAAAGTAACATCTCTGCTGATAATTACCTTCTCAGTATCATGATTGAACAATTTATACCTTTAGTTTCACTGCTATAACCAATAAAGACACATTTTTCTGCCTTGTCATCCAACTTTTTACGTATTGCATCGGAACATAGGCATATGCAACACACCCAAATACTTTAAGATGGGATATATTTGGTTTTTATTTCTGACCAAATCTCATATGGAGTCTTCTTACCAATACTTCCTGTTGGACACCTGTTTACAACTACTCATGCACATAGTCACTGCACAAATAAACGCACAAGCTACAGCTCAGCCCAGAAATCCTTAGGCTACTTTTGGCCGTCATTATAGACCTCACCATATCCATCACTGTTCTATTCTTTCTCTCTGCAACACCATTCTACTGAGAGTGTGCCTGGCTGTCATCTGATGCTTAATCCCATGTTTTTCAAGCCACACATCGTATCTGCCTTATCACTCAGTGCCTTTATCAATTCTCAGAGTTTTAATGGAACGCCCACTCTGCTTCTCAACATAAGCCTTGAAACTCTTAAAAATATCACATGCATCAGATTTAAACTTCAACAAATAAACCCAGGTCTTCCTACTAAAATCATCAATAAAAGTGATAAAATACTTGTTACCACCCCGAGAAGGAACATCAACATAACACAAGTAAGAATGAATCAGCTCCAGTGGCTGCTTTGCTCTCCAAACTTCACTTTTGGAAAAGGCTCCCTGTGCTTCTTACCCAAAACACACGACTCACATCGTCGAGATTTAAAGTTAAGTGATAGCAATCCAGAAACAATATTATTTTTCAAAAAGTTCAACCCGCCAAAATGAAAGTGGCCAAATCTCACATGCCACAGCCAACTCTCATCACAGCAGTGGTACTGAAGTAAGCCGAATTATAATAATTAAGAGTGATTGGAAACAACCTGTTATTGTTCATGTCTACCTTTGCAATCATCCCCATCCGTTCATCACGAATTGTGCAAATACCTTGCCTAAAATTAATATCATAATTCTTCTCCTGCAACTGACCAAGACTCAACAAATTCTGACTAAGATTAGGCACATAATAGACATCACCTATTGCATTGGTCTTCCCATTTTTAAAGTAATAGGAATACTACCTTTCCCAACAACAGACATAACATGATTATTTCAAACCTCATTGTATTCCTGTAGGTCTCATCAAGATCAGAAAAAATTTTCTTTCTCCCACACATATAATTATTACAACCAGAAATCAATGTACCACTTAGAACTTTATCTTCTTCACTAGCACCAGCAATAAATAAAACAGTTTCATGATTATCACCACTACTTTTAGCTATTTGAGCATGTCCAATATTGTTATTTTTAAGACCCCGACAATCCTTTTTTATGTGACCCATCTTTCCACAATTATAACATTTAATTTTAGACCTATCACGTTTTTGCCCATTATTTTGAGCATCCGAATTAACCTTTGGTTGATAAGAAAAATTACCTCTACCATGGCCTCTGTCTCTGAAGCTTTGACCGTCACATCCTCTCCCTTGAGAATTCTGGCCCTGCTGATTGGTTTCACCACCATCGGATTCTTTAGGCTTATATACCAAAGCCTTCAATGCTTCTGACGCCGCATCAACAGATGGTCTGTCACATGACATCTCATATGTCACAAATTCTCCTTCCAAATTAGCATATGAAAAAGTAGAAAGATCTTTAATGGCCTCAATAATCTCCTTCTTTGTGTGAAATTTTGAAGTCAACGTCCGAAGAAACTTTAGACACCATCTGCTCTTCTGTCACTTTATCACCATTGATCTTCATCTGACCAGCTATGAATTTTACCCTAACCATGTATTCTTGCACCTTTTCATTAGGTTTCATCTCTGCTAGCTCGAATATTCTCCGTAAGTCCTGCAGTTTCTTTCTGAACGTTTTCGTTTCCTCGATGGTAGTTTTTAACTTGTTCCAAAAATCCTTAGCTGTCTCTACCTCTATTAAACTTCTGCATATGTCTAATCCAACCTTCGTTCTTAAATAATAGAGTGCATGATTATTGTGAGAACGATTTTTCTCCAATTCTTTACTTCCCTCAACTGTTGATTTTTCACCTTCCTTGTCTTTCTCAGGTTCTTCAAAACCTGGCTCAATTACATGCCAGATACCAATCATCTTGAAAAAATTCTCCATCAATTGACACCAAATTTCAAAATCATTTTTCCCATCAAAGACAAATACATGACACTCAGGAGGATTAAATAAAGAAGACATCTTGACTCCTAAAAATTAACACAGGCTCTGATACCAGATGTAGGACCCAAAATAAATCAAACCCACAGAACAAACAAACGCGGAAGCTACAATTAAATAAACTTGAAGCTAGCTGCTGAAACTAAGTGAATCGAAGAATCACTTACTGTAGCCAATTACCAGCACAAAAGCGACGACAATTAACCAAGCAATTTATTTGCCTTTGTCGCAAGTCAGTGAAGTCATTGAACAACTATAATCACAATGCAATTAGAATTGCACGCAAACCGATGCAAGCTAATAAACAAGGCTTTTACGCCTTAAGCAAAACGACTTCAACGTCGTATACCAAAACAGCCGCAAGCTTTTATTATTTCTTTGTATTTTTCTCTGTGTTTACAATGGCAACCCAAGGCATATATTTATAAGCTACACTATCCCTGAATCCTACACTGATTCAGATTGTAACTATTTCCTAAAACAATTAGGTTTCCTAAAACAAATACGAAACCAAACAGGAAACAAACGAATAGGAAACATTAACCGAATAGGAAATAGAAACTAATAGGAAACTTAGTTTAATTATTCTACAATTCGAAATAGACTTAATACAATTCATTTTACGACAATCACTTTAATTATAACACCATATAACAGTAGTCAAGAATGTTTCTGAATATATTTAGAGTACAAATTATATTTTTATGCATCTTTACACCATGTCATGAGAGACCTACATTATATTAAAACCATGAGGATCTGTCATATTAGATTGAGAGAGAAAGAGAGCAAAAAGAGAGAACCACCTAGGGCTTTCAATTGAATAAATCCACAATACACTGAACAATATACACAAAGGAGAATATATATAGGAACTAGACTAAGCTACCCTTTTTAAATAAGGAAACTACTATTTAATAAGAAAATTACTATTTACATATATCAAACATTCCCCCTCAAACTCACGATAAATCGAGAGATATCAACTAGAGTTTGCTAGTCAAAAGCAAAACCGCGGTGACGGATACGATTTCATAAACAAATTGAGCTGCATGGAAAAAGATACAAACGGTAGACTAATGGTGTCATGTTGAAAGTGATGGCGAGTGAAGTGACAATCAATCTCAATATGCTTGGTGAGCTCATGAAAGACAGAATTGTGGGCAATTTCAATAGCACTTTTGCTATCACAATGCATAGGGGTCGGACCAAATAGAGAGACACCCATATCAGTAAGTAACCAACGCAACTAAACAATCTCAGTAACAGTGGTAGCCATAGCGCGATATTCAGATTTTGTGGAGGAACGAGCGACAACATCCTGCTTTTACTTCTCCATGAAATGAGAGAGTCTCCAAGAACACACAAAAGCCTGTAGTTGACTAACGATCAGTACCATTTCCGGCCCAATCAGCAATCCGTAGGCACGTAGCTCCAAGGAGGAAGAAGAAGAAACAAAAGACTCTGATAGCGAAGAATGCGAAGAACAGCTGCCCAGTGAACCGAGATAGGAGCACAAACAACTGACTAACAACATGTACAACATAAGCAATAATCAGGCCTGGTAATAGTGAGATACACTAAGCTACCAACAATAGTTCGATATAGAGTAGGATCTAGTAAATGGACACCATCTGAAGGGGAATATTTGGCATTAATTTCAAGAGGCATATCTGATCTGAGTATCAAAGAGACGAGTTTGATCAACAATAGAGGCAATATACTTGGATTGAGACAAGAGATATCCTTGAGGAGAATAAGCAACTTCAATTCCCAAGAAATATTGTGGGGGGACCCAAATCTTTCATTTCAAACTGTTTTGCAAAGTTCTCATTGATTCAGTAATTCCATCAATATCATCTTGAGTAATAATCACATCGTCAACATATAAAGAAAGAGAGAAAATGCGACCATGAGGAGTGCACTTGAGAAAAAAAAACAGAATGATGGGAGCTAGCAAGAAAGCCAAGTGAATTAATCACAGTGGAGAACATCTGAAACCAAGCTTGAGGAGCTTGTTTAAAACTATAGAGAGCATTTTTAAGTTTGCACATTTCACCAGGACGATGTGAAATACCAGGTGGGAAGATATATAAACTTCCTCTTGTAGATCCCCATTCAAAAGGCATTTTTAACCTCCATTTGTGATATGAACCATTGACGAACAGAAGCAACGGAGATAAGAGTGCGAATGGTCGTCATTTTTGCAACAGGGCAAATGTTTCCTCATAATCCATACCATATTGTTGCGCAAAACACTAGCAACCAGACGAGCTATATCGCTCAAACGGACCCATCAAATTTTGTTTAATCAGACACCCAATGAGAAGCAATAACACTTTTTCTTAGAGGTAGAGATACAAGATCCCAAGTATCGATCTTATACAATGCAGAAAGTTCCTTGGACATAGCTGTCTATCAAAGAGGATCAAGAAAAACCTCTCGATAGCAAGAAGGCTCAGACAACTTGTGAATAGAAGTCAAGAGGAAGCAAAACCATTCGAGCAGTTAGAATAAACAAAACCGGGCAACTGAGTGGACTTACGATTCCGTTGAGGAAAACAAAGTGGAGGATTTGCAGGTAAAAAAGAGTCAGGAGAAAACAATAGGAGTAGGAGAACCAAATCAAAAGAGGTATCTGGATCATTTGACGCAGGTACAGGAGAATCAGGAGAGACAGTAGGAGTAGAAGAACTAATATCAGAAGAGGTATTTGGATAATTTGACGCAGGTACAGGAGAATCAGGAGAGACAGTAGGAGTAGAAGAACCAATAACGGAAGGAGGTATCTGGATCATTTGACACAGTGCCAGAAATTATCAAACTCGGGAATCACATGAGAAGGGACAATATCCAAATCTTCATGAAAGGGATCAATGCGAATGATATCTGACATTTTAAGATTGTGAGAATCAGGAGGAATCGAATAAAAGAAGATATGCTCAAGAAACACAACATGACGTGAAACATAAAGTTTTTTGGCAAGAGGATCATAGCAGCGATATCCTTTTGACTTTCACCATAGCCAAGAAAAACACAAATGGCAGAACGAGCTGTCAATTTACTACGTTCCACATGAGGACGAAGAGCAAAGCAATTAGAACCAAAAACCCTCAAGGCAGAATAATCTGGAGCATGACATACTTAGCAATGAGACAAACCTGAAGTATTGCTGATGGAATTCTATTAATGACGTAATTAGCATTGAGTATAGCTTCCCCCCAAAATTTGCTTGGAAAGAGCCATAAAAAGAAGTAAGCGAGCTGTTTCAACT